>JAECWO010000015.1:1865000-2465000 GCA_018150735.1 Drosophila sp. 14030-0761.01
ATCTGCCCCCCAGACACCGCGTTTTATATGGGTTTCGCCTTTCACACCAGCGAACTGAACAGGACCCAGAGCAGTTAAAAAAGGGTTGACCATATGCTTTTTGTGTAAGGTTAAACTGGGCTTTGTTTTTTTTTTTTTTCGGTGGGTGGAATCCCGAAAATCCCATCATCATCCCCGTCCTCGACAACAATGGAAACAAACACACACGCAACTTTTTTCGGCAATAAAACCGAAATTGTTTTGAATTATTGAGTTCAGAGACTTTTTTGGTGTCCCCCTCCCGCTCTTTGGTTCTTTTAATATAATTTATATTTGGCGCATTTATGGGATTGGGGATTGGGGATTGGGGATCCAGGACCCGAAAAAGGCTCAAATAGGTGTCTGGGGGCATTAACAGTTAACATGTTGCGGCTTTTGATTGCTGCCAAAGAGTTTTATCAGCGTATAAAACGGAAAGAAGATTAACTCATGTGGGGATTCTGAAGTTCAGGAGTTCCCCCTAAATTGGAAAGTTCATAAGGCTTTATCAATTGAGTACTTTAAGTTACTCAGACTTTGATAAAGAATGAATTTAATCTATATAAATTGTTTATAAAAAAGTAGTTGCAGTGCTTTAGTGAAAAGAAATTCTAAAGAAAAGAACTTAATTGAAATAGATTTCATAGAATTGATGAAAGACGTTGAAAATAAGTTTTGAAAATTATTTCATTTAAGCAATTGACTTTAAGAAATTTAAATAGCATATTATAATTTCATCAAGTTTTTGAATTTTTTTGCTTTTTTTTTAAAAATTTTTTATTACAATAATGTTAAAATATACTCATATAAAATAATGAAAAACAATTATTACAAAGTTTTTCTAATCAAAATGTTTTTATTAAATTTTGTACAACAAAATGTGTGGAAATTGTTTGATTTTTTGTTCGAATTATAGAGTATTTGGGATGAGTTCATAGATTAAATAGGAAATTGTTTCTCTGGTTTTGATTGCCTTGCCATTTTCTTTTAAATTTCCACATTTTCCTTGACCACTTAAATTTTTGGGCAACCTTAGAATTATTTTCAACCGCTTATGTACATAAAATAATTAGTTGGAAATGATCACATACAAGAGAATTCATTCATATGTATATATATAAGCAATTTGCTATGCTCTCTGTGGCCAGGCAGTCAAAATCAATTTCCACCTCTTGGCCTTATTTGTGGCAAGCATAAATTGAATTTCCTTTGGGCTAGTCGGAGAGACTTGGAGAGAATTTCAGGTTATTAACCGAAAACCAAAACCAACTACATTTGCAATTCGACATTTGAGCCGTAGCTAATTAATTTCCATTCATCTTAGAATTACACGAGAAACGCAGACAACGAAGGAGAAAATTAATTTCCACACTAAATGTGGCGCCCAAAAAAAGATCATGACAAATAAAACAGAGAATAGAGTAGTAGGTATATATACATATATATAGTAGATAGATATATCTTTTGAGCCAATATAAATTCCTTGTGGTTGCTTTTATTTGTATTTGGTTTGGTCATTTTCCCTTTTGTGCGGCGTTTATTGTAATTTTTTATGGTCCAGCTTGTTTTTGGTCTAATAACTAAACAGCCAAGAAGAGAAGGGGGGGAAGAGGAGGTACCGACCTACATATTTTCACTTTCGCTTTTCCTTTTGGCTTTTCTTTAGCTTTTCTTCAGTCTTTGTTTGAATGTCATAGCCCGATAAAGACGAAAAAAATAAAAGACAGAGAGAGAACAAAAAATGTTTGCTTATCACTTGGCCCAACACCCATTTTTATGTCTGTTGCCATTGCTGTTGCCGTTGTTTTGTTTCAGCCAAGGATTTTGGCCGTCTCTTCAGGATAATCATCAGCATGCACGGCCATGTTTCTGTCGTTCAAGTTCACTGAAAGCGAATTGAGTGTGCCAGGCTGTGGGGTTGTGTGTGTATTCCGTCTCCTGGGGCTCGAGCCCCACCCGAATCCACTCTGTCATAAAAATGAAAATTGTTGTGCAGTTTCAAAGTTTGCGCTTTTGGCTCGAATTATGTTGCCTAGAGTCCCCAGATTGTTTTTATTCAAATTAGTTTTAGATATTCTCACCATCTCGAAGGGTTATCGAATGTTCGTTCAAGTGCAAAAGACGAGGCAAACAAAAAATTGATTTTCGGCTATGAGAGAGCCTGAGATTTGCTTAACAGACAGAAATGTGTTTCGCTCGGCTGCCTTGGATGGCTAACAATTTCCAAGGAAATCATTTTCCCCTTCCAATGCTCTTGGCAAATAAACCAAACACAAAAAACTGAGACTCAACTCAAATTTCAGTGTCGCCCTCACTCTATATCGATGACAAATTGCAAATAATCGCACAAGTGTATAGAAATATATATGTTTGTATATATTCATGGCGACTTTTTTCAAGTCTAACACAGATTGAGTTTCAACAAGACATTGAATAAATGTTGTTTTTAATATACTCTATTGAAAGAGTAAATTAATTTTTGTGCTAGATGTTCTGCTCTATTTGAAAAGGTTGTGTGGATTGTTGCTAAGTAATCAGACAGTTTAATAGTTTTTTTTATATGTTTCAAAATCGGAACCTACCAAATATTACACTATTTTTGACCATTCTATTCTCATTCTCAATTAAAAAAAAAAAACATATTCTTTTTAAATAAAGAAATCTTTTTTTCTGTTTCAATATTATTTTCTAAATTTGTTTAAAAACATTTTGAACATATCATTTTATAGATTTAAGATTCAAAAAATAGTTATGATATATTCAGAAATATAAAGCAGATTCTCCAAATTATTATTCATTATATATTTTATAGTAAAGTATTTCAAAATCAGTTGAATATATTAATTTTGCAAAAGTATTTTCAGATTTGTTTCAAGAAACTTTGAACATAATTTTATAGATTTAATATTCAAAAATGTTTTGTCTTCAGATATATAAAAGGAGATTATATAGTTTATAATAAAAGTATTTCAAAATAAGTTCAACTAATAATTTTTCAAAAGTTATTTTCAGCATTTGTTTAAAGAAACTTTGAACATAATTTCATATATTTAGTATTCAAAATATATGGCGGATATATAAAGGGAATCTCCTAAATAATCTTTATTATTTACTTTGTTGTAAAAGTATTTTTCAATCATTTAAATATATTAATTTTCCAAAAGGTATTCTCACAAATAATTTTAAAAATTCCAAAGTTAAACTGCAAAAAAAATCTGGCAATTATTCTATGACTATTTTTTAGAAATGCTAATCTAAGAAGGGAATATCAAATTCGTTGTAGGGTATATCCCCCTTTTTTTCTCAATTTTTTTCGCATTTTGTTTATCCAGCAAGTTTATAAATAAAATTTATGATTTGCCAAGTAGCAAAAAGTTTTTAACCCTTGTCAGAGGAAGAACAAAAAATTATAATGACAGTTTGTTTTAGATCATATCTCTAACTTTTAACCTTTTTTGTTTTGTTTCGTTTTGTTTTGCTGTTGCTGAGGAAAAACAACTTTCCCAAGCCAACACACACCCATCTTCAGCATCATGATGGGCATCATCATTGCTCTCTCTCTCACTCTCTCTCTCTATCTCAGCCGATCTCAAGTTGTCTTGTATCATTTATCAAAAATTTACCCCAACCCCAGTAGATAGACAAATGCCATTTATATGGCGAAAGGTTGAGAAAACAGTGAGGAAAAGTGAAATGAAAATATCTGCATATGATGCCGATGCCGTAGCTAAAGTGATGAAGCTATCAAACAAAGCCTATCACAGATTAAGGCGGAAACTGTTCAAGTTGTCAATGAGATTGATTATACAAAAGGCAAATGGGTGAGATGGGGCGAGCGAGGTGGGGAGGGAGGGGCAGAAAGTAAAAGGTGTGTAAACAAATGTGTTTTCTTATCGAGTAAATATGGGATAAGCAAATGCTTAATTAAAAGTGCATAAAGCTTTTGAACATCTCGCTCCAAGTTTGTTGTGAGTGAATTTATATTCGTTCCAATTGCCTCACAATTTCTGTTACATCATCAAGAACAATTTGTGGCCATTCTCAGTGTTCCCAGGCTGCTCTAGTCCGCTAAGTCCTCATAATAAGTTAGTCCAATTGTGACCCATTTCCTATTAGTTTCGAGTTGTGATTTTCAATTACCAAATAACTGACCCCAAAACGGCAAACTTCTATTTCTTAGAATGAAGAAACTGCTCTATCAGCATAGACCATTACAAAAAAAAAGTCCAACCGTTAAGCGTATCAATATCAATGAAGAGCTGAATAGACGGTATTTGGTGTTTGCTTTTCGATAATGCTATCAAGCGGAGGCTTTGACTGTGCCCCCAATAGGAATGAGCAATATTTGGTTAACGATAACAGCAAAACCCAATAGGCAAACCGAAAGAGCCAAGAATTTTATTTAAGTAAACAAAATAACAATCAGTTGCCAAATACAAAAAGGGGAAAAAAAAGACGTAGCTTAAATTATGACCTCATCTGGACAGGTTGACGTCGCGACTCAAAGCATTCACTTTACACTTATTAGAATATTTTTTATTTTTATAGATTTATCAGCACATATTGTATATATAGATATATTCTTTATTTAATTTTTTTTTTTTTTTTTTTTTTTTGATTTGTTGAGGCAGTCGCTGAGTCAACCGAAAAGGTTCTAAAGTTTTGAGTTTCTTTGTTTGCTGCTTTATCATTTGTATGTCATCGAGCGGGTTTGCTTACGGTTTTTATGTTTTTGCTTTTTAACCTTTTCTTTATGCTTCTTTCGTTCTGCCTTTTTGGTGTGTTCTTATTCTCTTTCTTTCTCTGCTTTATGGCTTTTGCTTTATTGCTTTTAAGCTTGAACAAGTTTTTCCAAACAAACGACATCTGTCCATAATTTTAATTAAAAATCGCTTAAAAATCCTTTTTGCCCAAATTGTTTTTCACACACAGCCAGCAAAAACTTTGTACTGAGAGAGAGAGAGGGGAGATAGAAAGTTAGAAAGAGAGGGGGAATAGAAAAGGTGACTGAGTGTCAACACGTGCCAAATTGTTTGTGTGTATCTTTCAAGTTAAAAAAACTTTTCACCCAAAAGCGAGAGAGAGAGAGAGAAAAAAAACCAAAACTTTTGCCAACAAATGCAAAAGTATCTGCAAGATACATAACTTTTTTATGCTTATGCAGTTCTTTTATCATTTTGTTATTGTTTGTATTTTTGTTTTACTTGACGCTCTGCCGCATTTAATATAAACAAATAGAGACAAATTCATAATTGGCCTGCTGAGGCAAAAAGGGCAAATACGGAATATGAAAGGGGGCGGCGAATCACACGTGAAACATTTCAATTGTTCGTCCGCTGCATGTGTGTGTGGGTGTGTTTTTTTGGGGGTTTGGGCGTTTGGGGTTGGGTGTGGCAAACTGGGGGGTTGGTTGGTTGCCATGTCACCATGGCGTATGATGAATTTAACGCACGTGCATGTCACACGTCGACATTGGTTTCGTTCTGCTTGTAGTTATTGTTGTACATGCTGTTGTGCTTTTGTTATCCTGTCGGCTTTTCAGGCACAGCCCTTCCACATGTAAATTTGTACACTTTCTCGGTTAGGGGTATATACATTTTGTGAGTCAGTTAAAGGAAGAATTTTTTAAATTTGTCAGAGAAATTAATTTTCTGTGTTTTAGAATTGAAAAAATTATTTTATCTATATTTATAGCGTTTTTATGTATATATTACTTTAAAATATAAAATTTAATTTATATAAACAATTATCCTATTACAATTAATTAAAATATTTAAGTGGAAATTATGTGTAGATACTACATATATCTTTGTTAAAATAGTTATGCTACAATCAAAAATACACATTTTACTAGTCCGTATTATATAAAAATATATTCTATTCTATTAGAAAGGTCGAACTTTCGCATAGTAAACTTCTATACATATAGTGAAGTTCTACGTTAAATTAATTAATTTCAAAGACATAACTTTCTTATTCTATTCAAAATATAATAATTTTACTAGTTCAAACTGTATAAAAAATATAGTTTGCTATTAGAAAAGTCGAACTTTCGCATGGTAAACTTCTATATAGTGAAGTTCTACGTCAAATTCATTAATTTCAAAGACGCAACTTTCTTATTCTATTCATAATATAACAATTTCGATTTAATAAAGTTCTTTTTTGGTGCATTATGTTTACAAAACCTTTTTAGGGTTAGATTTTCGAAGTTCCAATATTTTTAGTTTTGAGTAAAGATTATTAGAAACTAGTGTCATATTATTTAACTAGCTAATTCTTGCCTAACAAAATACAATTTTGAAAGTACTAATTAAAAGATACAATAGAACAGGCTTTCTAGTAATAAAAGTAAAGAAAAATGGTATGAAAAATGCGAAATATAAATAAAATATAACTGCTCAACCATATCTAATGGATTCTTGTATTCATATTTCAATCAATTTGTACATTTTCATTGTAGATGCAAAAAAAAAAAACACAAGTATTGTACGCACCGTTGACCCAATTTTTGTTTTTCCCCCCTTCTTGAAAGATCTCCTGGGAAGGGCAGGGGAAGGGAAGGCATATATGGACAAACCAAACCCATATGTCAGGCATATACAAAATGAATTCCAACAAATTTATTTGGCAGCACGCTCCGGAATGGAAAAGAAGAGCTGTTAAACACACAGTAGAAAGGGGTGGCAATTCACTTTTTGGGGCTTTTGTTTCTTCTGCCTAGCCTTGGTTAGGCATTTTGGGTGCGGCTCTGCCACTAGAATTGGGTCAGGCTTAGAGTACTGCATTTAGTAGTCGTAGTAGTAGTACAATGTGCATTAATATATATACTTAGCGCATTATAATGCAAAATGGCATTTTCATACTTATTATTTTCATTTAAGTTGAGGGCTCGAGGGCATCGCCAGTGTTCGCTCATTAAGCGAGCTTCTTTTGCATCTCTATCTTTTTGCCTTGTTTGTGAAGGCTCTTTAGCTAATTATGAGTAAAAACTCTAACATGTCTTCTGGTTTTGCACTCCTTGGCATAAATTACCACAAAGTGAATTTTGCCGCCAGCTGTGTCCCATAAAACACAAGAGAATAGAGAGACTACAAAGTGTTTTTGGCACTTTTTCATATGCATTTGGCTTAAGATGCGACAAAAAAGGGGAAACGATGAATTTGTTTCAATTGCCACTTTTAAGTGGATAAACTATTTGTAAAGAGATTTTATACAAAATTCAAGAACTCACTTTAGAGAGTAATTTAAATTTCTAGATGACTTTATTGATGATATTATTGGCAGCTTATTATGCACACATCTTAACGCTATAATATATGAATAGCCCCATAAAACTGAATTGCTCACATTGGCCGATTAAATGTACCCATTAACCTAGCAATTAAGCACTGTGAAATACAACTCATTTAATTTGTAAAAAAAAAACACTTGTTTAAACACGCTAAAAATATACTATAAATAAATAACAATAAGAGCCAGGAACAGACAACTCAAACAAAAACAGCTCACCATGAAGTTTCTTAAAAAAATAAACTTAAGTTAAATAATGTTAACAAAAACTAAATTAGCTCTTGTCAGAGGCAAAGTTTAAACATAGCGAAAAAGGGAACATGAATACACATTTTAACTTGGCATCGGACGCAACAAAAAAGGTTTTAAGAAACAAAATTTATGTAGGTAACCCTTGGACTAAAGTTTTTAGTTTTTAGAAAAATCGACCCTTCATTTGGTACGTTAAAGACATGTAGAAGAATGTTGTAATACTTACAAATTTTGTGAGATTCATTTAATTTTTTTATTTTATGAAATCGATGATCGTTTGACTAAGTCTTAAATTTGTATAATGACTCTATAAAATTTAATATGAATATTTGTCTAATTATTTGGCTATACACTCATCTACAATAGTTATTCATTTAATTTCCATTTGATATTAATGGTATCATTAATCATTTTGTTAAGTATAAAATTTCTAGAGCGAGATAAAAATTTTTTTTAATGAAATTTTTTCTATTTGTCGATCAATTTATCCATCCATCTACATACATATTTGTCTATCCATCTATTTGTCTGTCAATCCATCTATTTATCCATCTATTCATTCATCTATTCATCTATTTATACATCCATCTATTTATTCATCTGTTGATCCATTTATATATGCATTTATTCTTTTCTCTATTTATCAGTGCATTTATCGATTAATTTATCTATATATTGAAACAGATATTTCTCAATCTATTGATCCTTCTGTTTATTCTTTTTATAATCAATCTTCTTATCCCTTTATTTATCCTTCTATCTATCAATATATTTATTAAACTGTTTATCGATCTTCTTATCTATTAAAGAACCTTTCAAAAATCGTTTAAGTTCTTTATAAATAAATGACTAACATTTATTTTATATCTTATGTTTATCAAGTCATTTTTATATTTCATATTTTTCCTCAGTGTATTGTGTCTCTATTCGCTTTCACACATATAAAATGTAGTGTTGAAATAAGCCAATAAAATTCTTAGCAAAACTGCTCAAGTGGGCAAAAAAGAGGTTAAAGTGCTGAGTATAGATTATGAACTTGACCTTTTTCCATTCGGTCAGTGCATAGTAAATGGAATATGCACTTGGCTGCATCTGATGCTTATGTCATCATCTTCATCATCGACATCCCCATCATCATTATTGGCCATCCAAGAGCATCGATGGTGTTGGCCCGCCCCAATGTCTGCCGTTAAGTAGCTGTGAGGCTACTACAATATTTAAGCGGCTTATATCCATGGGCAGCACATGGTCTATTGGTTGGTCTCCCTCTCCCTCCCTCTCTCTCTCCATCTCTCTCTGTCTTTCTCTTGAGGTCTTGCGGTCTCGTGTGGCGCCTGACCCAATTTTCTATAGCTCACGTTTTTTTTCGTAAATACTTACATATGGTGGACTAGACTTATAGTACGATTGTGCAATCATCTACTACTAGCCTCTGTCTGGACATCGATTCAAATGGTGGGGGGGGGGGGGGGGGGCATGTTCTTTCTTTTGCGGCTGCTAATTGGATTAATAATGACAGAAACAATGGGGCAGCAACCACGGCAAAAGTATGTGGCATAAGTAAGACAGCAGCAGCAGCAACTGTGGCATATGCAAGATATGTTGGGGATTATGTAAGTCAATTGGTTTGATATCTAGCCAGGCAGACAAACATAAATGGCCACATGGAAACAAAGAGGAGGGAGAGAAATGAGGGGGGGGTTAACTATTTAGTTAATGAGAGGTTTATGGCAGCATCATTTCCAAATAGATACTGATTCAAGTTTGCTAAATTGGTCCAGTTAAATCGGTCTCTTTTATGATCTATATAGTTGGTCCTTCAGTCTCTCTATCTTAGCTTTTAATTACCAACTTTACGATCGCATTTTTTATGATTCCAATGAAATGATTTTATTTTCTGCGTTTGAGTCCTAAGCTGATTATAGGGCTCAGACTGGCTGACAATTTGAAGAACTTATGACTAATCGCATCAAAATGCAAGACCATAAAGTTCCAAGATATCTACATTAATATTACACTCAGTATATAAGCGAGATACAAGATACAACAATTGTGGTTTGTCATAAATAGGAAAAAAAAGAAGAAAAGAAATGATGAGAAGACCAAATGAAAAGGGGAAAAATGTGAATAGAACTCAAAAGAGGAAATTCCTGCACATATTTTCCTGGTAAAAGTACATATATCGGGTTGAGCATTGGCATTGATTGAAGCACACTCATCTTACACACACAGATACACACTCACACACACACTCACACTCATTCATGCATTTGCATAAGTTGTTGAACTTTAGATAAACGTTCCCCGAGTCTCTTAAGAGTTTCGAGACAACAAGTCTGAGGCGTCGAGTGTCAAGGCAATGGCCACAACTATCACCTCTCTCTCTCCCCCCCGATTGCTCTGGGCATAATGTAGTGGAAAGAGCTACATTTCACAGAGATTTTATATATTTTTTTGTCAATTTTAATTTACTCAAACTTCTCGGGTCTAGCCTGAAGGCTCATGGCTTAATTCAAGTGCTGGTACCATTGGGTGCTTGGGGCCTATCAATAGAGTTGCTGCTCAGATTTTTTGATTTGCATAAATTGCCATTGGGGGGCGTCAACAACAACAACAACAAAAAAGGCAAAAAAAAAAAGGAAGAGAAACTTTTTTGCAAAAGTCTAAATTGCTGTTACCTGAACTCCAAAGTTGCGTCTAGGATTTAGCTTATTTCTCCTCTCCTCTCGTTCTCGGCGCATGTTTTACGTGACATTCATGAAAACAGTTGGCGAAATATCTCAAATGTATATACATATAAATTGATAAAACTGCAATTTGTGAGTCAGTTGTGAGATACGAAGAAATACGTAAAAAGCAGCCATGGCAAAGGCCTGTTTTTCATTCGTTTGTTCTGTTCTTTCTGGTTGCGATAACTCAAATACCCTAAATAAAAGGTACAACTTTTGGCACGACTTTTCATGTAGTTAAATTATTTAATGGGAATTATATTAATCGACATTCTAATCGGTAACATATATTTAATTACTATTTTCTCAATCAGTTGAGTTGTGAAAACATAGAAAACATCACGCTTGAGGCATCATTTTTGCTTCTGATATTAAATATTATCTAAAAATGTGGAATTCGATTTACTTAATATCTTAAAAACAATGTGGCAATTAGCTAAATTGTTTAACTATATCGTATTTAATATATCACAGTTTTTAAATGGAAAAAAAGATTGGTTTTTCCTATAAAAAGATTATTTTAATATGAAGTATTATTTATTTACAATCGATAAGAGTGATTTAATAAACACACTGAAAGATATAAGTTTTATCTGAAAAGATAAAATTGAGTGGCAAAATTAACATGAAATTAAGTAATCTATGGAAATATGATCAAACTTTAGAATAAGTAAATAAGTAAATAAAATTTACATGGAATTGTCAACTAATTTTAGAGATAGAAAATATACATACGAGAAATATATCAGGAAATATATTGTCCATAGTGATAAGACAAATCAGTTTAGTTTTCATTGAATCGCACATCAATTTTTTGAGAATAATTTATTTCATAATTTATTTAATTTTTTTAAAAGTTTGAAAAGTTTTCTTGAATGTTTGGATCTATAATTATTATAAGGGTAATCTATATAATTATTAAAATAAAATAATCAATTCACATTTAAGAACACGTGCAATTTCTTATTCATGTTTTGTATGTGTCCTCATTGAGGTGAGTGTATTTAAATGATTCACCAAACACACAAACACAAATCGTTAACCTTTTTCATTTATTCATTTTTTGAGTCAACTTTTTCGAGGTTGTTGCTGCCTCCGACCCCAACCACCCCATCCCTCCCCCACCATTTTTACCCCTCTCAGTGCCATCTCCTTTACAATCTTTTTGTACACTTTCTTGTTGTTGTTACTGTTTGGTGTAGCTGATAAGCGAAGCATCGCTGGAACGGAACACAAACAAAAAACGACATTATCATAATTGCTTATGCTTCATTACATATTTGCCGGGAACATGGCGGTCATGCAGATAGGCTTAAAGAGTATGTGCTGCTCCTCGGAAACGTTGGTAAACCAAAATCAAAATGAGGAAAACACACACACACACACAGAGAGAACACAAGTAGTCGGGAAAAAAAACAATAGATTTTTGTCGTCTCAGCAAGTTGCTGGCAAAGTCGAAAACATAATCATAGAATAAACAAGCTGATAAAACAAAAGCCACATAAATTCAGAGCAAATATTTGCGAATAAGGCGGAATAGGAATAGGAATATATACATACATATATGTCCAAGTGCAGATTAAGATAAAGATCACGAACTTGGATAAAAACAAAAAACAGAAGAACAAAAATTTCCTAAGAACGATTTGGAGATACACTTTACTTTAATCGATCAGAAACATATTTCTGATTTCTTTCGCTGGATTTATCTCTTTGAGGGTAGAGGGTATATGGAGGAGAGAGAGCTTTGCTTGCAACTTTGGATTTATCCTCTATACTTAGTCGGTCAGACTAACGGTATTGTCTGCACAGACACAGTTACCAGCTGGGTCCAAAAAAGGGCATGTGTGTGTGTGTCCGTCCACTCCACTCGGTCCTCTTATTTTTTCATCTTTTTTCTTTTTTGTTGTGCCCGGCCCCATGAGTTGGCGATTTTATTTTCGCTCCATTTGTGGCCATAAATATTCAGTCAAGTGTCATCGTTGTGGCATGTCTAGTGGAGTTTGAAATGAAATAGAGGCAACAGGCAGCACGACGAGCAAGCATATGAGAAGGCTTAAAACGAGTTAAGTCACTTCTGTGGTCGCCAGCAAGTGGCCTCCGCCTCCCCCTCCCCCACCGTCTTCTCCATCTCCTCCCGGGTTAACCTCGCTTGGTCCCGGACTCGTCTATCTGCCAATTGTGGCAACGTCAGCGACCACAGATGAGACTCTGCCCTGCAGAAAAATAAAAAAACCGCGACCATGTTAAGAATAAAAGTTGGAATTGTAGGGGGCGACACTGGGCGAGAGAGATGAAGTTCGAGAGTTATGGCGTCGGCAAAAGCATTCACATCAACTCCTTGTAATGGCTCACTGTGTGTTCAGCGTGGGAGGCTGATGAAGTTATGATGAACACACCACATAGAAGTGCTATTGTTATGTAGAAGATAATCATAAGTATAGATTATGTTCAAGCGATAAAGTTCGTTTGGAACTGAACAACATTTACTTAGCTCACTGAGCGAATATGTCTCATATATGTATATACACATATTAATACGAGAGTGCGGGACTTTGACTTTGATTGAAAAATCAATTGACATATGACATTAACATGCCAATAATATTCCAAGTGACATTCACTGACATTGACAATTCCATTAAACGAATGCGCGAGCAAGTTTTACTTATTAAATATGAAACAAAAATTTATTAAAAGTTTTCACACATTTCTGAGATGACACAAAAATTCTTAGGTTAATTTCCAACTCTCTATGAACTATGATATTGACACATATGTATAAAAATAATTCATAGACATTGTCATAATTTTAGATATCTAAATGAATAGCATAGTCATTGCCCTGATATGCGTATCTTAAAGATAAAGTATCTTATGGTATATATTGCTTTATTTGCAAAGAGTCTGAGAATATTGAAGATATCAGGCATAATTTGTATTAGTATTCTTTGCCTGATATTAGCAAATTATCCATATAAATATAGGGGTCTATAAATGTGACATAATTCAATTGATATTTGGCTCTGAGAAGATTGGAAGGAAAACATTTAGGTGACCAATAATAAAATTAGAAAAAATAATATCCCACTTATAATCTTCTAATTTTTGAAGATTTAATAATTATTTGACAATTTTAGCGATTTTTGACCAATAATAAAATTAGAAAATATTCTTTTTTTTAATTTAATTTTAATTTTAGCGATTTTTGACCAATAATAAAATTAGAAAAAATAATATCCCACTTATAATCTTCTAATTTTTGAAGATTTAATAATTTTTTGGCAATTTTAGCGACCAATTTTGTTTTAAAATTTATAAAGGCAGGTTCAAGGTCATTTATTGGAATTATTATTATGAAGAAAGTTCACAAAAATCTATTTGTGAGCTATTATGTTAAACAGGACACGTTTTAAGGATATTTGTAAAGAGAATATACTTTTAAAAATCATAATTTGTATTATAATATCACCGAATCATCGCATTCAACTGCTTAAAAAATTAACTCAATATTAAAAAAATATTATTGCATAAGTAAAAATCTTTGAAAATATTTTCCCTCAATAGGTAAACCTTTAAAAACCAACTCGAATTGATTTGAAATTCAACAAGTTGTAAGTGAGCCAAATGGCTTAGAATCTAACTACTGACTCTGTATTAAAATGAAAGGAACTACTGCCCTAAGGAGATTTTCACTTCCTGTAAATGTGTTAATATTTTCCACTTAAAAGCACATTAACACTAAGTTTCAGTAGTAGACTCTTAAGCCACTGCAGACGAATTCCCTTGACAACCCTCGTATTAAGAGAGTTCGTGGCATGAAAAAGTCATGAATATGATTTTATATGCAAAAATGCTTTAAAAGCAAAAATAAAGCGAAACAAAAAAGCGAAAAGAAAATGGTGGAGATAAATCCTTCTGCAGGAAGCAGCTGGATTAACTGGCCACTTGAACACGATTGACAAAACGCAAAACCGCAAAATGTTGCATAAAGATGCGGGTTCAACTTATGGTGATCACATGTTCTGCCACTCGACTCGACTGCCATGTATCTGTTCCGCACATATGGTCGTTAATCAGCTAAAGAGGTAGTAGATAGAGATAGGGAGAGAGAGAGACTTATCAGCCTGCCTGTGAATCGATTCGGAGGAGGAGACTTGGAGAGATAAGAAAAACTGCCTCATCATTCGTCTCTTGTCTCAATCATTTGCACGTGCTTTGGTCCAAACGGTTTCACGCTCAATTTACTAAAATGCAATTTGCATACATTTAACTAGTGAACGTTTTTTCTCGGACGGGGAAATTCACTCTTTCTATTTGGTTTCCACTTGGGTCACGTTTTTGATATTTCATTCAATCAAAACAAATTGCTGGCCAGGCTGCTGGGGTCCAAGGCTCTAAAATAAATAAATAAAACACAGGCTCCCGAAAAGGTTCCTCCAGGTTCGAGGTTCAAGATTCGAGGTTCGAGTTTTGTTTTTGTGGTTAAATAAAAGTATAACCAAAATGTTTGCAGCTAAGGCTTCAGCTCGTTAGGCAAACGACCGTAAAATGTGCCCAAGCCCATAAAAAATTAGATTAAACATCATAAAAATGTAAGTCCTAGTCAATTATATATACTTTACTCTCTCTCTCATGTACATATATATATATCGTTTATATATGTACCTTCTGGGCAAAAAGGAAACAGGAAAAGCAGTTCATGTCGAAATTGCCAATTCTTAGCAGTCACTTTGCTAATTGACAATTTCAAGCTTAGATTCTTGTTTCCGACATAAAAAGAAAACTTTTCGCGTTGTGTTGAGTTTGCTTTTGTTTTATTTCGCTTTTTTTTCCTTTCGTGCTTTTCTAATAACCCAAAGCCAGTCATTTCGTTTAAGCCATTAAAAAATTAATTGGCTGTTTCCCTTTTGGGCAAGGAACACGCCCCATACATCGCACTCAAACTAATGTCGTCTTTTAGCCACGCTAAATGTTTCCCACCAGACCGGACCATGTCAGAAAAAAGGGCTTGTCCTCGACCAAAGCCCAAGATATCTAAGCAAAACCCAAGGAAAACTTTCGTGGGTCGCTTGAGAAGTAAAACGAAATGAAGTGAGAATGAGAAAAGCACTAAAAATAATAGATTTCCCATAAAGATGCTGAAATCCCCAGACTTGACACAGACCTAATAACAATTTATGCTTTGAATTTGTTGATTTATTTCAGCCATTTCTAGATACGTTAGAATACCAAAACAAATATCGAAACTTAATCAAATCTAGACCGATTTTGTTTTACAAATTTTCATATTTTAAAGTTTATCTAGTTTTTTTCTAAATTCTCACTTTAAATATCTTAGATTTCAAATTTATCTGTAAAATCTTTATCCAAGTCTTGTAAAACTCTTAGATAAGTTGGAAAACTTTTTACCAAATATATATACTAGTTAAGAACTTAATCAAATCTAGACCAAGTTTGTTTAGAAAAAGTTTCTGTATCTATATAATTTATTTTCATCTTTTTATATATTTTTCAGTTCGAGTTTCTTAGCTTTTTATCCAAAACTCTCACATAAAATTCCAAAGATTTTTCAAGATTTCAAATATACCTGAAACATCTCTTACAATTAACTAAAATAAATTACTTAGCTTGCTTAAAAAATATCATCTTAGACTTAGTTTCGAATTCGAATTAAATTTACATATAAATTGGATAAAAAGATTTCCAAGTTCTCGTTTTCGCTTTTAAGTTCTCGCCACCCTCGTGGCTAAAAGTAAATGAAAAAACGTTTATTTTTTTCTAATTTTTTATTGCTACGTTTCGTTATTAGTTTTGTTTTTCCACTTTTTCTCTCCTCTCCATTCTCTGTTGTATTTTTGTTTCTTTTTATGTGTTTCGAGTGGTTTGCCAATTGTTTGGTTGACCTTTTTTTTGTGTAGCAAACTTCTCTAATTGTGGCGCAGTGTTTTGCTCTAACAAGTTGATGACTGAAAAACAATCGAGAGTGAGGGGGAGTTGGTTAGGGCTGAGAGGGAAAGAGAGGGAGTGGATGCTTGTCAAACTCAAACTTGACGCTCGATTTAGCGCGCAATTTTAGTTCCTTTGTTTATTTCATTATATTACTTACAAATTTTGGGTAGATTAGTTATGAAATGAGGTTTGCCTTTTGCATTTTGACAATAAATATTTATTTATTTGTGGTTTCACTATGATTAGTTGGTGGATGACATAGTGGAGAACCTTCTTCTTTCTTTAGTTCTTTACTTTCGCAATTAAAACTATCAGAATTGGACATTTATATCAAATTTGTAACGTTTTAAAAACGAATTAATCTAAAATACTCTCTGCAAAACGGTTAATTTAGATAGACTTTTCGGTTTTGAAAGAAATTTATACTCCCTTTTGGCATTATATGGGTTATGATAACTGTTTGATCTGCTCAAGTGCAGATTTCTATGTCGAATTGCAATTTAAGTAATGAAATAGTTCTCTCTCAATCAAGTTCCATAATATAAGTGATTTATTGGTTCTATATTAAAGCTTTTAGAGTATGTTAATCTAAATAGAATAGATTATCCCATAATGATTGATATTCTTAAACAAAAGTTATACAAAGATGTAAAATTAATATTTTAACAATTTCGTTTAAATTGTGAAAGTTTACTCCTACATTGACTTATGTTTTAAAAGATAGACAAATATATAATTAAATCTATAATAAAAAAAAATATAAATAATTGTAAAATCTCTCAAGTGATTTAAACAAAATCTCGTAAAATATAGACAAATGAAATAGATCTTAGAAACTTCCCATTTGATTGCTTAATTGGCAGAGAAATAATCTATAATATGTCTCAAAATTTGCAAAATATGTTGCTTAAGTGTTCTTAAAATTATTTGGCTATTCGAATCGCTGTGATAAGGGTATAAAACCATCGTCATAGGCGATTTCCTGCTGTCGTTCTGTTTATTTTGTTTGGCTTTTAGCGTGGGTAGACCAAGTAGTTGGGTGACGATGACTGAAACTGACGCAAGCTTTTTAATTTTATTGCTTTCCAATTTCTAGTATCTGCTCTGGCCGATTAGATATTATTTATAAACAAAAGATGATTTAATGCCTGGGTACTTGGTAGTACTACGAGTATTTCCGGTTTTACGTAGCTTGCAAATGACCTTCCATTATTGTACAATGATTCTTATCTGAAGAGTGAATCATGAATGAATAATAATTAAATGAATGAATTTCTCATAATTGATAAGTCAAAAGGTTTCGATAGATAGAGAGAGAGAGAGAGAGGGAGATAGTGAAAGAGTAAGACAGAGAGAGAGAGAGTGAAACAAACAGACTAAAGACCATTGCCTCTATTAAGTTTTCAAGTTACAAATTGAAGGCAGTTCTCTGAATGAATGACAAGCCCGAATGCAAACAGATCCGAATGAGTCCCTACCTCCCCTCTCCCTCTTAAATACCCTCATAGTCTGCTCTGTTTTCTGTTGGTCTGGCACTTTGTGCAGACACTGTGAGCCAAAATTTTAATGAGTTGGAAATTTAATACCCAAAGAAGATGATTGCAATAAGCGAGGCATACAGCAGGGAGCAAGGGAGGGCAGGGACAGGGGACCAGGGACCACAGAGCCAGGAGGCAGGCATCCAGGCAGGAGTGCTGGGGAGCTGGGAACTCTCTGCTGCACTTTATTCCCATATCTCATCTCTGCGGTAGGTCAACGAAGCTTATACAATTCAATTTAGTTTGCTACTTAAATTTAACATTATTTGCCATTTAATTGAAAAAATTAATGAAGGAAAAGAGTGCCAGACGGAGAACTTTCCGCTGGCTGATTCAAGTTCAGTCGGCGTTTTTATTTTTTTTAATGGATTTTTTTCGTTTTGTTTTGCTCACCTTGAACTTGATTTCCGCAAAAGATATTGTTGTAGCGGCAAAATGTCGTTTGAATTCATTTAATGAATACTATTATACTTAGTCTCTATTTTAGTCTGGCTCGTATCACAAAACTGAGTTCAAATGAGTGTTTCCGTTCGCTTGATTCGTATTCATCAATGCGCAATTTCTCTGCTTCACTCTCAATCTCTCCCTCTCTCTCTCTCTATGTCTATCTTAAAGATAAATTTTGCCCTATAACGTCTATACCCTGTAATCATAGAATAAAAATGGTATATAAAAGTATTGAAAGGGTTTGATATAAGAAAATATCAGAGAAAATATCTGTATCAGTCGTATTCCATACTTTATAATCTTTAGAATTTGGACTATAATAAAGATTTTGACCAAATATTCTATAAAGACTCATTTATTGTTTTCCTTTTTAGGCGTTTGTTATTAAAAAATACTACAAAATTTATTAGATATATATTTAAAATTATTTGTTACAAAAAAAGACAAAAACTATAGATTGGTTGCCAGAAATTTAATGATATTACGAGATTAAAAAAAAAGTATCTTATGAATTATTAGGGTCTTAAGCGAGATGCTAAGTATACCAAATTCCAGATACTCTTCATAACATATTAGTATAAAATTAATGCATATATATCTTTTTTAAATATCTGAAACTTATGTACTAACAATTTCTAATGCCCTAAAGAATTACTATTGATAAATTCTACCTCTTTCTGGTAAAGGATATCTAAAAGTCGTCCCTAGATTTGCTTCAGAATATTTTAATACATTTTTATAGATTCTCATTTTCATTTCTCTCTTGTTTGTCTTTGCAGCACTTCTTGGACTTCAGTTTGTAACAGTTTTTCCTTCACCGGAAATGTAAGTATTTCTCCAGTTTCATAAAATTTAACAACAGAGTGTGCTATATATTTTTTGGTATTCTGCACTTAACCCCGAAATCTAGTTAAAATCTTAGTCAACATTTACGTGACAGTTTGTTTCGTAATTTTATTATCATTTCGAGCGCATGATCTTAAAATTTCATTTACAAACTGTAATAATAATTAGCCAACGACGGCGACGAGTTGAAAAGTCATTAAAATCTTGATATATATTGCACTTGTGCTGTCTCGTTTCCACCCACTCTACCCCCACACGTTTCCACTCGGCGGGACTTCTAATTGTAGTTTAACTTTCTGACATAATTTATGGTGCTTTAAAGTTTTGTTCTTGCCTTCTTTCTTCTTTTTTTTTTTGGTATAGTTGTTGTCGGTATTTTTCTACCTGTACCGGAAATTCTGGGAATTTTTAAATTGCATTTTGAATAGCGAATTTCTCAGCTCAGCTGATTTATGAATGGCATTCTCTTTTCTGGAGATAGCAGCTATTGATAGGGAGTTGCTAGGTATTTATCTTTTTTTTTGAAGTATTTAAATCTACTGGGGATTTGATTCTATTCTTGTTCTAGAGATTCCCATGTGAATTTATTTTTGAAGTGTAGCTTGAAGTTGTGAAACGTATAATTTATAGCAGTTTGTGTTTGTTATATTTATTATAAAGTAAGTAGATGGATAGTTAAAATATAATTCCAACCACAATTTGTTGTACAAACTTTAGTTCCTTATAATTATATTTAATTGTTAATTGCACATGCAAAATTTATCATTTGTGTAAAGGTTGTTTAATTATCTTTTATTTAATGTAAACATTAAATACGTTTCATATTACTTTAGAATTTTATATTGTCATAAAAATATGATTAATTTCTATTTCCTGTGAGATTTCTATAGAAACATTAATTCAAACTCAGCAGAAATATATTAAACTATTTAATATGTAAATATTTATAGAACAAAGCGTCCATTATTCGGAGCGATGACCTTATTATAGACCAGAAAATTTGAAATTGAATTAAAAAAAAACGAACGCCTCGTCTTTTTAAAGACAAATTATATTTTGTTAAATACATTTTTTTGAGGCAAATACATATTTTATTAACTACAACTTCTTATAATAAACATTTCGAAAAAACCCATAAAAAATTTTACAATCATGATTATTCTTTAAATAACATTTATAATGACTCTAATCTCTATAAGATTTTGAGATAATCGAATGACCAATTAAGATTAGAAAATTGGAACACATATAAAAGTGTTGAAATTTGTTGATTAAACTTGCAAAGCACCTACTAAGTGTACATATAGTATACAAAATTTATAATCAAATTATATTTCGAATTTTCTTTAGATTATAGAGTATTACGGTTAGTCTATGCCTAGCACTGGCAATTCGTCATCAAATTAGAAATAACCAGTAAACTTTCTAGTTCTATTGAAGCGTGTCAATTGATTATTCAAGCTTCTCGTAATATATTTTATGTAATCCCATATTGACGTGTCGATCCACAGGTACTGGAACTTTTTTTTTAGTATATACAAATATGGGAGATGGGAGATACGCTTATTTGCTTGTTTATTTGTTCGCTTAGTTGCTCAACATCTTTATGTACAGGAACGACACATGGCGAAGTATCTGATAAATATGAATGCGAATAATAATTTGCAAACAACCGTAAATGAGGCTTTTAGCGTCGCGTTATACACATGGTTATATGTATATATAGAAATGTATATAACTGAACGAAGACCGAGACAAGGCGGGGCCTGAGTTCTCTGACTTGGGTCGGCGAATTCTTTGGAAATGTTTGTCGGTCACATGTGACCTCCAGCAGCTGTCAGTCGCTCAGTAAAAACTTCTGTGGGAACTACACAAAATTTTTGCATTGATATTTAACATTAAATCAGGAATCATTATAATAATCAAGTTGAGTTGAGACTCGTTTAATGTTTTTATTGTTTGCATATGCCAGTGTTTTTTTTTTTTCATTTTAATTAGTTTCGCACACTTTTATTTTGATGACATCATCATCATGATGATCAACCTCAACTGAAGTGCATTTTATTTATCATTCACGTTCTCCTCCTCCCTTCTTTTTTGCTTAAAAGATTAATTAAAGGTCTCATCTTTGATAAATGAACTTTGAGCATTTTTTGGCATATAACCATCGGGCATTTTGGATTTCAAGCAGGTTCAGTCCAATCAAATTAAAACCAACCACTGTAATGAACTGCAAATACCCTTAAGCCTTTCAATTTATTTGATATTCTTATTTTGTTTGCTATTTATTCAATATGCTAAATTTATTGTATAAATAAACTAACAAATGTCTGACCTCCTCGCTCCCTCCATTGATTTATTTAGCAGCAAATTGTAAATATTTGCCAGCAGTAAAACAAAATTTTTATTTAAGCCTGACATTAGTTTTTTTTTCTCTTCGGCTTAATTGGCATTATGTGGCTCGTGTCCACACAGAAACCGCAAAAAAAAAGGTTGCTGGTAAAGTAGATAGCGAGAGTTTCTAGAAAAGTTTTGGAATTATTGATAGAAGTTAGAGCAAAGAATTTATGTAGATTTAACTGAACACAAAACGAAGGTGCAAAAGTTGAAGTTTCGTTAAGATGGAGCAATAACGAATGGATTCATTAGATATTTTATTAAGATAATATTATAGTCTAACTATTTTATAGATATTGGGTAATATTACCGATACAGAAGAAGCCTAAATTACAGAATTCTCAAAAAAGATTCGAGATTATAACTTTATTTGATTAAACAATGTCTATGTCTATATTTCTCCGACTATTTTTGACTTATCTAAATTCGATTCTAGAACTAATATCATAACTAATATTAACCACTAAAAAATATTCCTTAAAATATTTGTTCTCTTGGTGATAGTAAAACTAAATTTCTCCTTTCCTAATCTTCTTTAAGATTAATTCATTAGTGTACACAAATATAGTAAAGAATTTCAAAAACAAACATTGTTGCCTTATATTTAATTTCTACGATCTGAGGAATGTGAGTTGGTTTCTATGACTATTTTTGAATCATCTAATTTTAATTTTATCTAATCTAAATATCTAAGAATTTCCAAAACAAACTTTGTTGCGTTGTATTTCATTTCTACGATCTAAGAACTTTTTTTTTAAATTTTTAGATTTATATATTTGTAACTAACAATAAATTTTTTAATTGGAGAATCAAATCGAGTGCTCACTTTGCTCTTTTTCTTAGCAAAACAAGTTCTAGAACAAATTTTTAAATCAACAAACATTCTCATTAACCTCTTTTGTAAATTAGTCTTCGTTTTCAGTGCAAGAATTAGCAAGAATCTTCATTTAACATAAAATATTTAAGCATTTTCGAATAACATTCCACACCATAATGCATTCCACTCTAAATTGTGTTGCCTTTAATCCGCAAGTAGGCTAAAGATATTTTGCAAATTATTGAATATATTGAGCGGCATCGGAGTCGTGGTTTTTCTTGGCTTTAGACCTGGTTTTAAGCAATTACATTATTTTTTATATCAGAGCCTACCCACAGACAGGTGCATTACTTTGTGCAAAAAATGCGTTTAAAGCCGCAACTGCAATGGAGTTTTTTTTTTCGTTTTTAGTTGCGTAGCTTGCTGAGCCCACATAGGGGATCTGAAAATTGGGTTAAGCAACTTGCCAGGCTGGTGGTAGGCAGGTTGCCAGGTGTCGAAGTCACTTCTCTTTTTTTTCGCGCTCAATGAAAATGAAAGCAGGTCTGAGGTGGCCCCGTGGACTGGTCTCAGTCAGAAGTGAGTTGAAGTGAAGTGGGTCGCTTCAGATTTTCGCTAGGCATATTTAAGAAAGTGAAAACTGGCCAAGATCTAGCCTAGTCATAGTCGTTACAACAGTACAAAAGATTAAACAAAATGTTAGTTTTACTATTCTATTTTTTTTTTCATTCATTATCAGCCATCAGTGGTGGCTCTTTGTTCAGTGGGCCGCAAACGTGGGAGAATATCTGGTACACAAACAAACATCTACAATAATTTGTACGAGAAAGTCTAACAAATGTTAATGTTGTTTTGGTTGTTGTTGTTGTTTTGGTGTCATGTTGTCAACATTTGAGAAAACTTTTCCTCGATCTGAGCTTTAACTATTTGTGCAAAAGGATTAGCAATAAAACTCATTTGCATGACAAGCTGACGGAAGCCGATAAATTGATTCACGCAACATGGTCCCAAAAAACAAGATTCACATTCATTTAGTGTGTGTGTGTGTGTTCGTGTGTGTGTAAAACAAATCACTTTTACCTGGGTTACATATCACCTGCAGCAACCGCATCAGTTGATGTCTTGGGCGTCGTCCCTGGCTTTCTTCTCTAACCAGTTTAACTCTCATTCTCTGCCTCTCAGATTTATTGGCAATACTCATTTTTAGTTTTGTACAAATTGCCTGAACAATTTTTGCGGTTACCTGCTGCCTGCCACCCTGTTGGCGAAAGTCTTTGACTTGATTTGGGTTTTTATGCTATATATTTTATAGTTGATTAAGGCGTTGTCCCAACTCTGCTCTGGTTATGGTTAACTTTACGGCCAATGTATCTTTAGGCTTGAAAAAAAAAAAACTTTAATTAAACCCAAGATTGCAGCCTGGCACGATTTCAATTTCCAGCTAACAAAAAAAAAGAAACACAAAAAAAAGTACACAAAAAACTTCAAATGAATGTTGGGCGTTGGGAAACCGCATTGCTGAGCGTGCCACTATCATTAAATCAGTTTATAACAATTGTAATTTCTAGATTATGACCCAAAGGTAATCCAACATTGTCTACAGCAAAATTGACAGGGAAACAAAGTATCTTCAAGTGAGTTTTGTCAAGTTCCCAGCAGATACTTCAAATAGTCGTCTATAAAATTCCAAAAATAATTTTTATTACTTCCGCTTCTGAAGCAGTCGTAAATATTAAGTTTTACATTTGGGTTTGTAAATTCAATTGAAATCTATGTGACTTGAATATCATTAACGCATAATTACTGTCAATTTAGCAAAAGCTAGAACTACTTCGACCTTAAAATTGTCTTAGATAAAGTATCTTTTACACCATAAAGTGTCAGTTCAATAACAAATAATGTATGTGATTTGAATTTCATTATGCATTAGAGTCTAAATGGTTTATAGCTATGAAAAAAAGATAGAACTTAGAGGAACAGAAGCATTGCTTAGTTAAATTCACAAAAATTAACATAAATATTTGACTATAGAATGAAAATTATTTATACATAAAATCTCAACGAATCAATGAAAACGTATTAGAAATTTTTAAGTATTGAACTATATAAACGAAATACTTTAAAGGGTCTATTAATCTACATTTGTCTAAACAAAATAGCAAAGACAAGAATATTAAGGAATATTAAATAGCTATTAATGCAAGTGAAAACCCGATGTTTTATTACTTTTGCCCCAACTTGTATAAAGTAAAAATAGTTGAAATTGATTTAGTTAACCCAAAAGCTGACAAATTGTACTTTAAAAAGATTAAAATTTGAATATACCTTTAAGTATCTTTAATTTACTCATTAAAATTAAATGAAATCGAGTTTTTTTGAAGTAAAAAATTAATGCGACTCTTCTTAGCCTATGAATTTTATATTCAGGAAAAAAGAAAAGTAGTTTAAGCAAAAAGAAAAAGATGATTTGCTTCTAGAATCTAAAATATAAAATTCCGAATGAAATAAAAACTAATTAAAGCTTCAACAACAAACCAACAAAAAATTTAAAATTATTTCTGAATATAATTAGAATTTAAACTATAAACTCTAGAACTAATTCAAGCTTCAACAATCAACCTACATACATACATATATAAAAGAAAATAAATAAATTAGTTTACTTTTAAGCAAAGCAAAAAAAACTTTTGGCACACCCTTCCATAAAATTTTTATCTATCGCG
Source organism: Drosophila sp. 14030-0761.01 (assembly GCA_018150735.1). Classification (NCBI taxonomy): domain Eukaryota; kingdom Metazoa; phylum Arthropoda; class Insecta; order Diptera; family Drosophilidae; genus Drosophila; species Drosophila sp. 14030-0761.01. The sequence continues at coordinate 1,890,013 of JAECWO010000015.1, forward strand.
AAAAAAAGTTGCTATATATTCTTTTATAAATTTTCATCAAACTTTTGTTTTTTTCGCTAAAATTTGGTTCTTCTAAAACATAAACTATTTTTTATAACTTATGCCGAAAAAATATGCAAATGGGAAATAGTTTTTTTGCTCTCTCATTTTATGTTACCAATAAACTTGATCAACTTTTAAGTTGGTTTTGTTTTTATGACAAAACGATGGCTATTAAAAACACAGTTGCCATGGTGAAAAATGTTCCACTAAACTGATGAAAATCTATTGTTTGAGCGCTGTCAATACGAAACTCGCATAAATCTTTGATGAAGAGGGTGTCCAGGGAGGGTAGGGGCTGTTGCCAGGATTCACCAAATTACTCTCTCCACATTTGTTTATATATATTTGCTCCACTTATTTGCATAGATTGAACAAAATAAATTCGTTTGTTCGCCATGTGTCACGTGATTTGGCCAGAAAGTCAAGTCAATTTTTCCGGTCTCTCTCTGTGTGTGTGTGTGTGTGTGATGTGCAGTTGACACGATATATATTATGTATTCAGGTTTGTCATCAATATCATGGCAACATCTATAATAAAAATTTCGAGGCTTGGCGCTGTGTGTGTTGGCCTGACAGCGACGGCTAGTAAATTGAAACTTTTTCTTTCATTTATTCTCATTTTGATTTCGTTCGGTGCGTTCCTTTCTTATCAAAACATATCAAATTGGAATGTAGCTTGATTGGTTTTTTTTTCAAACACACAAACATATACATATAAAGATGATAATAAACATAAACAAGAGTTTTTAATTAAAAAAAAAAAAAAGGAGAAGTTAGCCGTTCGAAGTACACAAAACCAATTGTGGAATGTTTCCTGCAATTTGTTTTTTATGAAAACTGGTTGAAAGAGGAAACTCTCATCTGAAAGCTGGTTTTCATTTTTGCACCTACCAGAACTTGTTCCTGTTCGACGTATTAACCAAATTAATATCAACTTGCTAAATGGAAAGTTCAATCAGTGCACAACAATCGAAGCGGTTTCGTTTTTGGAAGGGAAGAGGCAAAGGAGTTTTGGCATGCAAAAATTTATGAATGAAATGGGTTATCTTGTTGCACTTGCTTTAAGACTTCCAAATATCTTTCGATTTAACCAAAACCTTAGTCAAATCATGTAACTATCTCTCAGTGATAAAAATTTCATATTTTTTAAGTGGAATTAAAATTCTTAGAAGTGCAAACGAGAGCAAAGTGTATATTCTTATAGATTTCAGGTGAGAAATAATTTTGTCTTAAAATTACATTGTAAAAAATTAAAATGTCTTTTGGTAGACAATTTTTGCGAATGGTTTCTATAAAGATTTATTAAGAATATGATGATTAAAATAAGTGAATCGTTTTTAAATAGTTTTATTTTGTTTTACAAATTTGTTATGAATTTTAAAATAATTTTTAACACATCAGAATATGTTTGTAGATAAACAGAAAGTGCTCTATAGATCCGTCTATGCTTCATAAAAAGTAAATTAAATATTTCTAAATAAATATGGTCTCTTTTGGCATATTTTCGTATATCTGTAGAAGTTGATATCCTCGCCAAATAAATACGTATTCAATATATTTTCAAGCTAAACAAATAAAACTCATCTTGACCTTTGTCAAGTCATCAAGAAATTGTAGGCAAAACTTTAAATACTTTACACGTATTTCCCCAAAGCCCTTGAATATCGGCTCCATGTACATATGTCTGTCTATCTATATATGTATATAATACGCATCGGAGAAACAAAGTGTCGAGCATGACATTTAAAACATGACCAAGACTTTTACAATTGTATCAATGAATTGCATGCTAATTAGGCTTCGACGAATGATTGATGGATGTTTGGTTGAATGAATGAATGAATAGCACTGGCGAATGAATGGATTAAAACGCTTACAAACTAATCGCATTTGGCTGTAACATTTCGAATTCACACCCACCACAACTTGGCACAAAGATTTTGTTGTGTCTGATTTTTCGGCAATTGCAAAAGTTTCGCTTTCAAGCAAAAAACATTTTTTTTGAAGGTCTCTGGCCAAGACAATTGTTGGCCTTTTGTTGTTTGCTTGACAGAGGAGGCCGGCCATCAGTTGGGAAGAAAGTTTAACTACAAATACTTAAAATGTGGGTGTAAAATTTTAATTACTCCCAAAGACCAGAGACCAGAAACTTATATTATTTAAATTAAAGTCAAGCCAATAGAAACAGAGAGTCATAAATTATTTGACAGACAAATAAGCCCAAAAGGTGTCCCAAGTTTCCCCTCATGTTTGGTGTCCCCCTCACCCCTACCCCCTCCCACCATCATGCCGCATCACACGAAATCTGTGGCCATAAAACATAATATTGGAGTTGGACTTTCACTCTTGTGTGTATTTTGCTAACTTGTTGTTATGACCAACAGAGCGAGCATTGATCTCACCTGTTTCCCCCTCTGAGTTCCCCTCCTCTCCACTCATAGTGATGAGCATTTTGGCGTGTCCAAGTTTTTTTTTACCTATGAGAAGACAAACCACAACCAATCAAAACTCTCTTCTTTGGTCTGTAGAATTTCACTTTTTGTCTCTATAAATTTGATATTTTTGTATATTTATTTGATTTTGATAATTTTTGATTAACATAAATTCCATTGTCACTTTTCGTAGACTTTAATTGGACTATATGAACGGCAATTTTGTCAGTTCATCAATCAATCAAATGCCACATATTATCATCATTGTCATAAAAATCATCAAAATTGATTTCCATTCCGTTGAATCGCATGCACATAATGTTTGCCTGTTTCTCTGTCATTTTTATACCATGCATCCATAGGATGAAATGGTATATTAAAGTCGCCAAAATGTATGTAACAGGGAGAAGGAAGCTTTTCCGACCCTATAAAGTATATATATTCTTGATCAGCATGAGAAGAGAAATTGATAGAGCCATGTCCGTCTGTCCGTCCGTCCGTCCGTCTGTCCGTCTGTCCGTCCGTAAGAGTGCAGAGATCTCAGCAACTATAAATGATAGAGCTACCAAATTTAGAATGTAGACTTGTGTAGTCTTGGCGCAGACCAAGTTTATGTTTTTTTTGCCACGCCCCCTTCCGCCTCCGGAATTTAATAAAAAGTGATTTTCTCCCGTAATATTTATCGTATCGTAATTTAATTTGGCACACTCATAGATCTTATGAACATCTATCATTCCACCAAATTTTTTTGCCACGCCCCCTTCCGCCTCCGGAATTTAATAAAAGTGATTTTCTCCCGCAATATTTATCGTATCGGAATTTAATTCGGCACACTTATATATGTTATGGACATCTATCATTCCACCAAATTTCATAAAAATCGGAATAAAAATGGCCGAGTTATGCATTGAAACCTTTTGCACTCAAAGCGGTGCAAGGGCGAATTTGGCCGGTGGGGCGCTAAAGTGCACACAAATAAGAATGAGCGAGATAGCATATGTTAGAAATCGCGCATACGAAAGAAATTTAATATATGAAATAAGTTTTATAAACTCAAGGAAATTTGTTTTCCCCTGATGCATGGTATATCCAAGTCGGCCCGGCGACTTACTTACTTTATTTTTTATGAGTTTTTTGACGCTTGGACATTGCCGCAATTAGCAGCAAATTTGCAACCAGTTTGGACCATTCATCTGCATGCAACTGCAACAAAAAACACAAAAAAATGGAACTAAAAATATATTATTTTCTAAAAAAAAAAGATACTTTGTTTAACTTGTATACCCTTGCAGAGAGGTTATTATAAAATTAGTCAAATGTTTGTAACGCAGAGAACGAATCGTTTCCGACTTATGAAAACGAGTTAACATACCCATGTCCGTCTGAACGTATGCTAACTAGTCACACTGTTTTGAAGCTATAGCTTTCAAAGTTCGTATATAAACTTTTTTATAACCCTGGCACATTATCTACAATTTTCAAAAAGATCAGACCACTATATCAATCGTAAAATGCGAGGTGTTCCCTATGAAACGAAGATGCGGGTTCGCATCCTTTTAAGTTAATAGTTTTTTAAAACAACATAGAATATAATAGTCAAAGACGGCAAGGGTATACAAACTTCGTCATAGCCAAAGTTAGCTTCTTTGATACTTTTTTTCTGTCTAGTTGCCATTTTCTTTTCTTTAGCTTCTGCATTTACTTATTTCTTGGGCTATGTTAATTTTACATATTGCATCATTTGACTTGGCTACAAAACTCCAAAACTCATTACAATGGCTGCACAGTTGCCCCTCCCTAACCTCCCCCCTACTACCCCACAATTGTTGTTGTTGTTGTTGTGTAGCTGCAACGCGTTGACAACAAATGGCACTAAATTTTTGGCATTGCATAATAAACTCTTCGGCATTGTCGTTGCCGTTGATGTTGCTGCTGCTCAATGGTAGAGGGGGATACTGATGGGGCGGGGTAGGGGGGTAGGTTTATAGCGTCGTGTTGCTTCTTCATAGTTCACTAGAGTTGGTCTCTGCCCCACCAACTAAGACAATAACTTTTCTTATGATGCCATTATTCACGTGGAAAAAAGTTAAGCCCAAGCAGTCGCCTGCTGTGAGAAATTATGGTAACAGAGGGGAAAGGGGAGAATATAGGGCAAAAATCAAGAAAGTTTTGGCCAACAGATTTGTTAAGAAAATGGCAAAATTTTACTTATTGATTCGCCAGAGAATGAAAATGAAAATGGGTCTGAGACTATAACTACAACTGCTTCATATCCACTTCTCAGGATGGCAAACTTTATAGATTAAACAACAAAAAGTAAATATCCTTGGTAACTTTTACATAAAATAGATCATTTATTCAGTTTATGGAATACACTGAGAGTAAATTTTAATATGAGACGTTACGAGCTCAGTTGACATTCAGTCTCTTATATTATGTAGAGGAGAAATATATACTCTCTTATTTTGTATATACATAGTATAAATTCATGGCAATAAGTTTTTAAGTTAACTTGTAGATATAATGGATAATTTATTTAGTTTATACACTGATAAAAATGTAATGTAAAGATATCAGTTGACATCCATTAATTTTTATTGAATGTAGAAAAGAGTCTATACCCTCTTATTTTATATAAACAGAGTATATATGGTTGCAACTGACATAGGTTCGTAAGTAAAGATCTATTAAATTCACTTTGTTGGGCAATTTGAAGCATCATTTAAAGGTTTTGAAAGGTTTTATGGAGGTATTTAAAAAATAAAAGACTTTTCTTTAAGATCTTCTTATAAAATTTTGATTTAAATTTAAAAAGTAATAGCTTTAAATATTATGATTGTTAAATAAATTTTCCTCAAGTTATTCTTATAAAATAAAAGAAATAAAAGTTATAAAATTTTGAAGTGTATTTCCCCATATGAACGATAATATTAAATTTAATCAATACGATCTATTAAATGATCTATAATTCTAAATTCACAACTCTATATAAAAACCTATCCAATAATTTGTTTTTTAGTGAAGATTTAAGAACTTCAAAGTCTTAAAAAGCCCAAAAATATATTAGTTTTGTTTTGGAAAAAACGTTGCAAAAAATCTCAAAAAATTTTGCAACTAATTTTGTTTGTAGTCAAATTAAAAACTGTTAAATAAAAATATACATTTAGTTGAACAAAGTTTTTGCAGCTGTCAATTGTTTTGAAAAAAAAGTTCTAAAAATTAGAGATAAAATTTATCCATTCAATAAAAACAACCTCATAAAGTGTATCGAAACTTCGGTGCTATTTCTAAAGTTTCCAAACTGCCTTATTTTTCTTTTTAAGCTTTAACTTTAAGTAACTTTAGCTTTATTTTAATCCCATCAGGCTTAGAATATCTTTGACTGTTTTCCTTTTGTACTTTGTGCTTCGTTCTCTTTCAATTTCATTTAGCTGATTAACTTGGGATTGCTTTCTGTTGCAATTTACCGATACTCAATAATCAGTCAATTTGAATTTGGCTTATATAAATTACGTAAAGCTTTGAGCTTCTTCTTGTTTGGGATTTTGTGCCCTTTCTAATTTATATCAAGTCATAAATCAACTGATGTTCAGTTTTCTGCTTATTTTTTGGACCTTTTAGCATTGACAAAAATTTCACTTTGGTTATGGCAAAATGGCAAGCTTAGGACTTGGCAGATGGTTGCATGTTGCAGCTGCAACAAACAGCCACATGCCGCCCGCCCCTCCCCCAACTCATCCAACTCACCCAAATCATTCTATGTGCAACTCTTTCTGTGTCGGCATGATTTTCGCAATCAGTTGGAAAGCAGCTTCAACTCCGCGTGACATTTGACTTGCCAGAGGCAAGAGTGAAGCAGAGTTGCGGGGCAGGAGGATGGAGAGACTGGCAACGTAATCTAGTGTAGTAGGAGCCTTTATAGGGTTTTTCCCCTTCCTCTTGTGCTTTTGCCATTTTTGGGTTTTCATCTGACACGATGTCTGGTGCCAAATGATGCGCAATTTATGTATGCATGGTGTCAAGGGGATTTGTACGATGAAAACGTTGCCATGGCAAGGAGTGGGATGCGATGGAGGGGGAGGTGGAGATAGAGTTAGACAAGTGAAACTAATTTTGTGATCCGTAAGGTATGTAAATGCATATAGATACTCCAAGCATGACATTGTTAGCGCCTCCTCTTAAATTGTGTCAAAATGTCGTTCAATTAACTTTTCACTAGCTTCATGATAAGGAAAAACCTTTCATAACAATGACTCTCTTCATAGAAAGGGTGAAGGAAGTGAGGGGGGAAGGGGGGCAATAGATTGATAGCCCATGGCGGGTTGTGGCACCGAACCGTACCGCACTCACTCACTCTTCTTTCTAATCAGGCACGTAAATAAAGTTAAAGTTTATATACAAACATGGGACAAACCCCTAGCTCGAAGCGTACCAGATTGCCTTTGGGCTATCAATGGAACACACCTACACACACACACATACACCACACACACACACTCGCACACAGACTTACACATGTGTCCGTCTTTTTAACAAAGGCAGCCAAATGACATCAACAACAACAGCAACAACAACATAAACTATACTTTATATCCATACACATATTTGATATATATATATACAAACGACATATGTATGAACATATAGATAGATAGGTGGTGGAGTAGGGGCGAAGGGGGGGGGGTTGGGTTTACCCTGCGGCAACTACAATAAAAATTGCTTCTAGTACAACGCTTGTAACATTTGATTAGCAGCAACGGGACTGTGCGGTTCAGTTACTATTTTTCCCCCCCACACACCCCGATTCACTAACCCCAGCTCCTTCCCCTGGTCTCCTTATTGTACCCATTGCTGTCCTTAACAACAACAAGAACAAAAAAAAATGACTAGCATATTGCTGCTCAGTGCACTTGGGGCAATGGCAATTAGAGGTTAACTTGGTATATGCCCCAACAACCGAAGAGCTAGAGAGCTGCTGCAATTTCCCCCCCCCCCCCTTACTACCCTCCCCCCTATAACTACTTGTAGTTGTATGTGTGTATCGTTAGGTTGGTTAATATACAACATGTTCTTGCCCCGACTTCGGCCCATTTGTAAGCAAGTACAATGTAAACTTGGTGATACAGTTTCCCCCAAAAATGGAAGAGAAAAAATAAACTTGACTGGTGCCCAAGTGCAACCAAGTGTACAGTGTGTGTACATGAAATGAGGGGGGAGTGTGTTTGAGTTGTAGGAGTTGTTGCCATTGTGGTCACAAGTGAAAACTTCGTGTAGACTTCAGTTTGCCAAGCTTAAATATATTGTCAAGAAAGTTTTGTCAAAACTCTCTACACACACACACACACCCACCCACATCCAAACACACACACTCGTAAAGTTAAGTCAACCGATTTGTGGGCGAGGAAATCTTCAGCAATATATTATAATCTATGTAAAATTGATAAAGTTAATTTGTTAGAGGAAAATCTCATATGTTCAGTGTCCTTTAAAAGACATTGGAATTTTAAGAAAACAAAAAGAAAACTATCTTATAAATACATATTTATAGGAACTAATCCAACTATTTCAAGTGAATGCACAAAACAAAATTAAATAGTTACAAAGATTGTAAGCTAAATTCAACATACTATCTATTTGTATTTATTTAAAAATCAAAGCAAATAGTACTTCAGTTAAGTATGAAGTACTTGTAACACTTCCGCACTTACAATTACACTAACAATCTAACAGAATTTCAAGTATTTAACTACAATTTGAAGGTTTTTGAAACAAGTTTTTATACAAGAAGTACTTAAAGACATTGTTGTAAATACTTAATACTTTGATTACTTTGTCTGACTTTGTTGTGAATTTGAAAACTAAATTTTAACTACAATAGTTTTCAGATAAAATTTACTAGAAAAGTTGGGAGTCAAACAAATTCAAATAAAATTTGCTAAAAATGTTTGGAGTCAAACAAATTGCCGTTCTCTTCCTTGAAAGAACAGGATTAAAAATGCTTTTTAGATTTTTTGGTTAAACAATTAAATTATATAAAATACAATTTTGATATTAACAAGAAGAACAATAAGTTACATACATAATTAATTTTGATATTAACAAGGAGAGCAAAAAGTTACATATAACATTAAGTTTGCATCTTATATTTGTAGTTTAAATTTAAGCACTTTGAGGTTATGTCAACATTTTGTGAGGTTATGTACTTGATGTTATGACATTTTAAAGCACTGCCTTCTAAAATTAAGTTGATTTTCATTTGACTAACTTGCAGTTATATTTAAGCCCATTTATGGGTCATCTTAACGCTTGACTTGTAATCATTTTAAATTAACATTTTTGATTCATATTTGTCATAAATAAAGTTAAACTGCGGCCAAATGTGTGTGTTGCAAGTTGCAACAGCAACAACAATGTAACAATTTTCATGAATTATGGCCACGCGCATTTGAAAATAAATTGCCAATGCATGCGGTTGATATACGTTCCTCTAACTGTTATTAATTATGCATTTTAATTTAATTAAATTAGCACACACACACACAGAGAGAGAGAGTGAGAGAGATAGATTTGCATGTAATCTGAGTTTGGCTTTACATAATTTACGCTAATTTCTCTTAAATTCAATTGGAAATGGTAAATTTATATGCCACAATAAGGCAGAAATTAATATACATAATTTACACCTGTGTGTCGGAGTGTCGTTGTGTTATATATAGTCGCATTTAATGTGCTTTACGATATGAATTTCAATTTACAAGTTTAAAGATTGAATGGAAGAAGAAGAAGATGTCGGAAGGAAAATCATATACCAAAAAGGAAAACACCCGGTTTGTTTTCTATTATGATTTTTTCCATGTGACAAACTTTGGTTAATTTCCGGCTGCACGGAAATGTGCACAATTTAATATCAAGTAGAAAATTCCACGTTTTTTTTTTTTACTTCGTTTGAAATTAAAGCAGACATTGTCCCCTCCCACTTCTATACTCTTATATCATTTTGCATACCCTGTACTCATACAAAGGGTGTATTAAAATGGTTTTAAGATTTGAGAATGGCAAGTTCGAAGTAGAATGTATATTTGACCTTTCCCCAAAGCAGATTTATATATAATTCTGTGTATTCTACATGTTTACCTATATTATGAAATATAAAATAATTGGAAAAGTATATAATCACTGTAAGTTTGTAAACAAATTCAGATTAGATTCAGAAATAGCTTAGTTACAGATAGCACAAATCTATAATAAATCTCTTACATCAATCACAAAATGTTTAATTAATTAGTTATTAAAAAAAATATTGTATATTAAATGTATTATTATAATCGAAAAAATATATAAAAAATATAGTTAATTAAGGTTTTAGAAATGGGCATAAATCAAATATAGATTCCTAGATAGCTACAGAGTGTTAATTTTTAATGTATTTACAGGCCTTAACTTTATAATTCTTGATTAAATATATTAAACTACAAGAATTACTACAACGAATTACTTTAGATGTCTACTTCTTTTGGGTAATCTCAAAGTCGAGTCTTTATCTTAAAGTAATGTATGATTTTCTTTGGTCTAGCCAAGCAGAAGTTGTCTTGGCATGTATTTTTTCATATCTCCCTGTGCAGATCTTCCCCCCCACAGAGAGTTGATAATTTTCTGCTTGACTCCCCTGTTTGGACCTCAACCACTGTTGGGGCCTTTGCTGCTGTGGCTTTTAATTAGAATTAGCAACTCAACTTGCCACAAAATGAAATGTACTCACACATCTGTAGGAGGAGCAGCAACAGCAGCAGGAGGGGTGAGGGGTGAGGGCAAAGTGTCGACGAGCCTTGAGAGGCATCTAACCCAACTCAGCTTAACTCAAGTGAAGACATTTTTCGGCTTCGCCTTAAGATGATAATAATTTCTGCCGTGAAAACATAAATTTAACTTGTTTTTATGGTACACACACACACACAACGCACAATCATGCATGTGGCCTTCCAATTTTTTGGCTTTCCCCCTTAGAAGCAGATTTCAGATTTTCCATCTGATTTTCTTGGAAAATTAACAACACTCGTGGCTTTGATTTATCGCGATAAGCGGATGTTCTTGTTTGTTTGTTTGTTGTTGTTGTTGTTGTTGTTCTTGTTCCCCTGTTGTTTGTTGTTTGTTGCTGCTGTCATTGTTGCTCTCTCCTACCAAAAAGTTTCCTTTGGTTTATGTCTTCTTGGCCCCCGCATCATAAAATTATGCAGATTGATTTTGGCATTAATTTAATTAAGTTATCTAGTTTCGGTCGCCTTATGATAAATGGTTTTCACAATTTTCGGAAGGTAATTGACAATGAAGGTTAAGAGATTTACAAGGAAATTGTTAAATGAATTGGCTTCTCTGTAAATTGCTTTTAAAATGGAACAAATTTATGATTTAAAAGCCGTTTAAAAAGATATATTTAATATATTTTTGGTTTAGTTTTAAACAAATGGCTAAAAAGGGGTTTAAGAAATTGTTATTTATTATGGAAATCAGAAAAATATTTAACAAAAATTATACTTAATATAGGAAATGTAAATTGAATCGCTTTTTTGTTGGAAACTCTATATAGAACAGGTTAGGATATCGTTGTAAAGATAATTTTTGGAGATGAAAATCAGAAAAAATATATAATAAAAATTATACTTAATATAACAAATGTAAATTGAATCACTTTTTTTGTTGAAAACTTTAAGTCAAGGGAATTTCGATTACTTTATTTATTTATTTATTTACTATGGGACATCGATGTAAACCTAACAATTTTTACAAGCAACTATGGCCATCGGCTTTAATTATTTTATAAACTCTAAAATGTAAAGAAATTCCAATTATTGTCAATTTAATTTTTTTCTTCAAAATGAGCCTTAAAAATATAGGATTTAATTTATGAAAGGATTTAAATCTTCAGTTTTGAATACTTTAATGCTAAACTTTTCGAGACTCCATTTTAACGAAATCACGAAGGATTTTCAAGAGCCGTGTGTTAATTTTCTTCTAAGAATCTTTTTGAAATTTCAAAGCTTAAAAGTTTTCATGGAAAATTACAAACTAAACCAACTATAATATACATATATAATCACATGACTTGGAACTTACTGCTCTTTGACAATAAATGAGAGCAAAATAGTAAAAAAGTTCCATTTGAAACCGCTTAAGTGACTTTAAGCCAAACTAATTACAACATACAAAGACAACTAATATGCTACAAAGACAACTAATAATTACAAGCTCTGCCAATTTCTGTTATAAAGAACTGGGTCATACCATCTTCAATTGTCAAAGTTAAAGTTCCAGCAAACTGAAGATGAGTAAAACATACGAAAAAAAGATACAAGTGTTTCGTCGTTCTCTTTGGTGGATGGCACCTCAGGAATAATGCCGAGACACATAAATTAATTAAAAGTCGGAAACAGATAAAAAATATAGCTATATGAAACATGTATAACGGAGGGATAAATGGAGGAGCGGCACACATCGCGACAGTTTGGCTGACAATAATTAAAGCAACTGTGCACAGATCCACAGAGACACAGTGAAAACTGCATAAAGGCAAACAAACAAATCAACAAACAGCAGCTGCACGCACACCCATCAACCATCACCCATTCCCATTCCCATCCACATCCTCATCCCCATCCTCATATCCAAACGTCATCATCGTCAAAAGGAAACAGCAGCCAGCCAGCCAGCCAACAACATCATCAAAAGATGCTGCCGAGTCATGGCAGTTTGAAGGGCGGCGGCTGCTGCTGCTGACTGTGACTGCGACTGCAGTTGCATGCTACTCCATGTGGCAATTATGTGAATGCTGCACAAATTGAAAAAGTAAAGCCACCAACCAACCCAACCAAACTTGACTCAAAGTCGCTTCGTGTCTATATTCTACATATTTCAACTGCAATTCTGCTCTCACACACAATTTGTCAGTCCCTTCTTTATGTAGCAGTAACTCACCAAAAGAAGATAATAATAAAACACTCTCGCACACACACACTGCGACACTCAAGTTTAATTGTTAAACAAATAAAAGAAAGAAAAAAAAAAGAAGTAGCAGAATTAAAGGCCAACACATTTATACAGTTTTTGTATCTGTTTTTTTTTTTAGTTTTATGATTACTCTCCACTCTGCCCCTTTGAGGTCGCGTGGGTTTTGCTGTCTTCTTGTTAAATTTTTCATGATAATTCCCTCTCTCGTATAATTTTAGCTGACTGTGTGAAATATTCAAAATGTTGACCATAACCAAGAAGACTTTAAGTTTAATATCATTTTGTGGGCAAAAATGTTCTCATGCAATTAGTTGAAATCATGGTTTAGTAGAGGGGGGAGGAGTAGGGGGTGAGGGCAAAAGTTTGTTCAATTATTATTTAAAAAAGTTGAACAATCCAATTAGCATAATTTCAAAGCACATCTTGGTGGTGATGATATGAACAAATTATAAACCCTAATGCGATATAGTTATGCTTCAAAATTTTTGTGAGTAATGGCGAAATTTGTTTTCCTAAATTTGGCAAAGAAAGCTTGAATATTCAACATTTTCTTCATTTAAAAATTCCCGAACCTAATTTAAAATAACATTTTTTTATCGAAGCTCCTCTTTTTGTTCCCACTGTGTGGTCCAGTCAAGTCTTAGTTTAATATATAATACTAAAATAAATATATTTAAAATATTAAATTTAGGTTAATTAAATCGTCAAGATATTTGCTAAAGACAGGGCTGGATTTGAAAGTCTGAAGGCCCTGGGGCAACGAAAAAGTGAAGCCCCTAATTATTAATTATTTTCCAATTAAGAGAAATTTTGTTTTGTTAATTTAAAGTCAAATACATTTTCATAAGAAATAAATTATAGTGCTAAGGAATAAAAATTTGAGAGTTTTTTTTTTGCCAAAAAGCAGATGATGATTTCGCTAGAATTCAGTAAATTACATTTAAAATTTATTTTCTTTTTTGTAGAGGCCCTAGGCAATAGCCACGCTTGTTTACCCCTTAATCCGACACTGCCTAAAGATATTATATTACTTTTAAGCAATTTCTTCTTTAGCTTAATGCATAATTATTTAGATTTCGCCATGCCCAAAAGTATTTGATTAATTTTTGGATCTATTATATCAATCATTATATAGTTTCCATTGATTTCTGACACTTTCTTTTATGACACTCTTTCTTTCCTTAAACACCTCACCATATAAGTTACATAAAACAAATATGCATAACGATTTAGCAAATATCATTACTATAAAATGTTTACTAAGGTGAAAGACCTTAAATCTCAAATCCAATTTATTTTATGCCCACTTTAAAATGTTCTTTAAAACCCTTATATAACAATTGATAGTGTAAAACTGGCATAATGATTTGCCTTTTATTAATATTAAATATTTACTTAAATAATATCATTAATATATGGCTTATGCAAATGTGTTAAAAAAAGAAATGCCTAACATATTAACTTATTATTATGCAAATGGCATACATATTTTTCATTTTTTTTTTTGTGCCAGATTTGTTCAAACGAAACAAAAAAGTTTTTACTATGGGGCTCTCTTGCCTTTTTAAGCTACTTAATTATATATATATATATATATATTGCACAACATCGAAAAAAAAAGCAGAGAGACAAACACAAGTCATATGTCAATTGGCTAATTAAAAAAAGCTACAGCAACGACTAACCTTTTATGTCAGATTCAATTTTAGTTTTTAGTTTTCAATTTCAGTTTCAGTTTCAAGTTGAGGTTTACTCGTTTCTTTCACTTTGTCATGCGAACAAGTTTAGATCAAGTTTTTCAATAACAAATTGCCATATATGAAATTTATTTTAAGCAAAGACATTTCAATTAATAATATTTTCCCCTCTCTCTGTCTCTCTCATTACAGACATAAATCGTAAATCTTGCAACAATGGTACGTAAATTTTACATTCAACTAATTGGGGAGAAAATTTCCATAAAAATTAGCAACAATTTAAGCAATTTCTCATTTCTCATATCTCTTTGAGTCTGTGTCTCCCGAGAGAAATATTTCTTAATTTATGCTGAACAAATTTTTGCTTAAAGGTCGCGTTGAAAGGCGAACGAAAAAATTTCTTTCATGGCTTTTCTTTTTTGGCATTTTGACCACTTAATATACAATGAGTAATGTTAAAAAATGTAACCAGGACAATGGTAAAAGTGCAGAGTGTTCTACAGGGAGTCGAGTTCACACCCAGCCCAGTGCCAAGGGGAGTTGAGGTGGCTGAGAAGGATGTGTGGGGTTGGGGGGAAGAATCTGCCATGCAATTTATATTCGGCACTTGCCAGAGAATATGAAAAACTGGGTCACAACAGCATGTGAAGAGTTCCACTTGAGCTTGTATGTAGTTTGTGTCTTTAAATTGTTTACGTAAAAATGATACAATTTCGCCACCTTTTGGGAGATAGAACACGAAATGGTTTACCCAATTGATTGATTGGACAACAAGTTGAAAGTTTTTGAGATAATGTGAAATACGAGAATGGGAAAACTTATGTCATCTAGATTGAAAGCAATTGAATTTGATATGAAATTGTATTTATTTTCCGTTGAGATTCACAATTGATCCAGAGCCAGTTTTTCATTAAAAAAAGATATAAAAAATATAAAAAAGGGGAGCAAAAAAAAAAATATTTTAAAAAAAAACAAAAAATTTTTTTTTTTTCCCCCCCCCCCCCCCCAAAATTTTTTAAATTTCCCCCCCCCCTTTTTTTTTTAAAAAAAAAAAAAAAAAAAAAAAAAAAAAAAAAATTAAAAAAAAAAAAAAAAAAAAAAAAAAATAAAAAAAAATTATTTTTTAATTTATCTTGCTGAAAGGCAGTTTCTCTAGTTTTACTAGAAAAACTTGTTAGTTTCTTAATGACAATTACAAAAGGTTGTGTAAACTACAAATTTTATTGAATAGGCTTTTATCTAACGCTAATTCTAATCTCTGTATCTAAAGGAAACTTAGTCCAATGAAAGAAAATCGCAATGAAAATTTCAATTAACTTTACATGATGTTCTGTACCTCTTTTCTTATAGTGTAAAACTGCATTGTTTCTGACATTTATGTGTTCGTAAATTTGCATTGAATAATTTATGACTTATATGTAGTTAGCCATTACTACAAGAGTTCATCGTTAAATCGAAAAAACACAATCGTAAAAGCTTATTGAAATCTGCAGTTCATTAGACCTTTGTTCGGAGTTCTTTTTCAATGGTAAAAAGTATTTACTATTCAATGAAAAATACTTAAAAGTGATTAGTTGCAATTGTGTTTGGAGATGTATACATTTTTAAGGGGAAAGAGGAATGATAAATGTGTCCATAATGCGGCCTAATTGCGGCTTCATTAGGCCTGATTGCGGCACGCTGTTTGAGTGCCAACTTGAAATGGTAAGCGAAATTGTTTGGCTTATCCCGGGGATTGGCATGGCAATGCCAATTTTGATGGCCATGGTTTTTGACGTTTCCCTTATTTGGCTTCCACTCCAACTGAATGAATGAATAAACGAATGAATGAACCAGCCAATGAATGAGAAAAGTCAAATCAAATCTAATGATAAACTCACAATGTACAGAGCACATGTTGTCGTTGTCGTATCTCTTCCACTTGATGAGATTCTCCCTTCATTTTGTTGGCGTAAACAACAACAGACACATATAGAAATATATGATATCCATGGATTGACTAATTTAACGACAAACGGCAGAGAAAAGGTCCTTCTGCTAACGAAGGATATATGTATGTATATAGAAGAAGACATCCGCATAACTTAGAGAATTTTATTGTAAAACTTAAATTTTAGTCCATTATTTTACGTGTTTTTAATTTCACTTTAAGTCCATCTTTTGTTTGTATGAATGGAGCCGGCTGATGATTAATTTCCATTGATTCAGCCAAAGTTGCATCCAATTGTATGTGAAAGTTTTTTAATAGTTTTATCAAAGCAATTTTGATGACCATTTTGGCGAAATTTTGAGCTGCAATTGATAGGTAGTTGATTAATAATTAAATTGATGAGCCAAGTTAGTTAGCCAAGCTACTAACCCACACACTGAGCCCCGCCTATGCCGTAGCCGAGGAAAGCATCTTTCTTCCTCTGATCCTGGCAGGAATCGCCATCATTTTCTCTCACTGGACTATGCAGAAAACGCATGGGTTTATATTTCATGGGATCACTGAAATACTTCTCATCCCTTTGTATGGCCAAGAGGGGAACCATCAGAGTTTTGCCCTCCGAAATGGTGAATTTTGTATTGGGCAAAGGTATAAGTCTTACGACAAATACGTTCAATAATCGGCAAAGGAGGATATTTGCGAACAGTTTCTAAAAAGATGATTAAACTAATATAAATTCGTTTCAATTTAGTTTCGATTTTGCTCATTACCCTTCAGGCACATATCCATATATTTTAGGCCATCAAACTCCTCAAATTTCAAATGGCCTTCTTCGGTGTTGGCCAATTCCTTGATCTCAGTTTGCAGTTTCTCAACTATCAAAGGTTCTTGTAGAATTTCAAAGAGCGTGAGCGTGGTGGTCGAGGCAATGGTATCCAATGAGATTTTCAAAAGATCTTCAGCCACTTTGGCCAAACGTTTGATGGACAACACTTTATCTTGCTCTAAAGAACGTAGTTAACAATGTGTTTACTTGAGAAAAAGACTCGGTGGATCTACAAACTTACCATAAGTATGCTCCACTTGCCATTTTTCGCCACTCAGATCATTGCCATTACGAAATTTGACCAACAATTGCAAGATATCCTTACGTACGAGACCTCCTTCCTCACGATGTTCCACATTTTGTTTGATTAAATCCCGCAGACGATAGGTGAATGAAGATTTCTGGGGCAAAGCGACTTAGAGTGCTGAAGAAAAGTTGCATTAACCAACACTGCGAATTAGTGTGACCCATTCGATAGGCAGCACTTGAGCTAAACTTACAACGATTGCATGCCATTGGAGACCCTATTGTGGTTAACATAGCTGCTTAATAAATGATCCTGTTGCTCAAAGTTGTTGACATCCAGACCGTAGACCAAATTGCCTATTATATTGATGGCATAACTGAAAGTAAGATGTGTTATGAACAACATTTTCTTTGGAAAGTTTTTAATTTCAACTTACACTCTCAGCAATTGCTGTAGATCCAATTCGAAATCAATATTCGGACCATTTGATTCACTCAGCTTAATGTTTTCGAGCAAATGTCTCACCATCTCGTTGCCCACTTTGTCGGCCTTGCCAAACATTTCGTTTAAACGCTTCGAACTGAAGATTGGCGACAATTTCTCAAGCAAATTGAAACGTTTATAACCCTTCACATAGTCCCATTTCAATTCGTTGAAGTGCCCATTCGATTGCTGCAATATGGTCTGAGCCAATTCCACATTTCGTATGAGCAGGACGGGCCGAAAGAAGCAATAAATGCCAAGGAGACGCTCACGGCCAGCCTGATAGGCCTCGCATATGGCCTCCACGTGCCGGAATTCACGTCGATAGGCCTGATGTAGGAAATTCCATGAGAGACCCGCCCGCTCCGATGGGAATCCCTTGCGCCGCCAATGGCTGTAGATGTGACGAACCGAGAGAAAGATCACCGAGTACAATAAAATCGGCAAGAGCAACCACATGTTGATGATGTTGCAGCTCAGACTAGACTGAATCTCTGTGACTGAGACTTCCTTCTGTCTTAGGGAATCGCTCAGAGATATGAGTTGGCAGGGCAATGCCGTCGAGTTGATGAGTGCCCAAAGATGATGATGATGAACGAAATCGAAAGTTGCGATCGCAACGGCTCTCCTCGTTCAACTGACAATACAACAAGTCAATGCTGTCTGACCAAAAAAATACAGAATATTATGTATATGTAGGTACATATGTACATATGTATGTACATGCACATGCGTTCATATACCTAAGCCGGCAAATGCCGGACACTCGCACTATCGCAGGCAGTTATCTCCCTGAGGCTCATTTCTGCGCATCCCCCTCACCCTGCTCAGCTGATAATGGTACGAGCCAGACAACTTTGACGCCGACACTGATGATGAACATAATGATGAAGATGACGACGATGATGATGATGATGACGAGGAGTGCGTGCGACCGACCAATGCTTGCTTTTGTTTCATTTTTGCGTCCTGATAGTAATTTATACAGCAGCAGCTGTACCATATCATTATCAAAGTCTGGACAAGTTTTTTTTTTCTGTGAGCCCCAGGGAGGGGGGGGGGGGAGTGTAATGCTCACATTGTTCAATGGACAAAGTTTATGGTGTAATTGATAAGGTCAATAAGTAAGTACAAGTAGCGACATGGCAAAGCATGTGTCAGCAGATTTTGAAAACAGATTCAATGGAAATTGCTCCAGATTTAAATACAATGTCACCAAGATCAACATAGTCCCAGGCAGACGATGAACCACGATTACATCGCTTACCCGAAAATTATGTAGAGATTGAGAAATTCGAGACATTTCATTCAGCCGAAATCATTGTCATAACTTTGAGTTTATATATTTAGAACAAAAAAAAAGATATTATAACTTATTCTAAACATTCTTACATTTAAATAAGAAAGCCAGCAGCGGCAAGTGTTCCAAAATTTCCATAGTTTATATAGATTATTTCACAAAACGTTTTTAAAATATATTATGTACCATATTAACTTTGATTTTATATATTTTAGAAACTTTTTCTAAACATTCTTAAATTTAAATAAGTAAACCAGTAGCAAGCAGCAAGTGTTCCGAAATTTCCATAGTTTATATAGCTTATTTAACAAATTGTTTTTAAAATACATTATGTACCATATTAACTTTGATTTTATTTTTTTATAACTTTGATTTTATATAGTTTAGAGCAAAAAAAGGTATTAGAACTTATTCTAAACATTCTGAAATTTAAATAAGAAAAACAAGTAGCAGCAAAGGTTTCGAAATTTCCATAAATTAAATAGCTTATTTTATAAAACGTTTCTGAAATGTATTATGTACTTCGATTTTATATATTTTAGAACAAAAAAACCAACTAAAATGTATTCTTAAATTTAAATAAAAAACCCAGCAGAGTCCCAGGGTCATGATTTTATATATTCTATTTACCTTATTTAACAAATCGTTTATTAAATACATTATGTACCTTTTGAGATGTCTCTCTCTCTCTCTCTCTTCTACCTGCATCTTGGAGTATTTATATTTAGATATATTAATCATGTACTTATCCACGAAACTGTCTTTAAGCATATGTTTGTCAGGTAAAAGTCATAAACTAATTAAAAGTAGGTCTTAAATAACATTTTTGTTAGGTAGAAGTCTGAGCAAAATTTTGTAAATAGGGCCATCTGCTTTAGGTAAATTCAAAACAAAATATGTGATACGTGATGATTTTATCTTAAAAGTTATGTTATTTTATCAACAATTTATGGAACTTAATGGAATACAAAGTGCAGCACTGTCATTTAATTGGTTTAGAAAATATTCAACATAAACGCCGAATACACAGAAGGGTGCTAACCTGATGACGCGCACTGTATCTATGTGCATATGTTGAATATTCCAATTAGATCGTAGACATTATATAGTAAAAATTTTGAAGCAATTAGCTTACCTAAGCAAGGGAGTATCTAACCAAGCCTTTGTTAGAATATCCTTTTATTACAAAATTGTGACATAAATGAAAAAGTAAACAAAAGCTTTTTTTTAACATTTCAGAAATATATAAAATATATATGGGAAAGAAAAAAGAAAAATCCAGTTATTTTAATTTTTTTTTAAAAAAGAGAAAAAAACCTTACCTTGAGTTGACATAATAAATATAACATAAAGATAACAAGTAGCTAAAGAACACAAATATATATTTAGATATTTATAGGTCATTTCAACTATTTTGAATACGAGTTCTAACCTCTGAACAGTTAATAATAAATAAAATAAATCTATTTTAGTAGTAAGAAATTAGCTGAAGCTATAAAAATAGAGTATTCAAATGAAGGCTTCCTATTCCCTTCTTTCTTCAACCGTTAATAACAAATTTGTCAGTTACAAAAACCAGTTCAGAATTCTCAAAATCTCTTCATGAAATCTTATCCCCAGTTTGGGTGTTCCTTCTGAAGATATTAAAGTTTCATATCTGACACTTTGACAGATCATTATCTCTTTCACAATTATTATTTAACCAGCTCGAAAACCAGCTGAAAAGTGTCAATTTTCAAGCAGCAAAGAGTTAAAGGAAGTTGTTAATCAGGCCCCTTGCATGGCAAAGCACACAAAAAATGCAAAAAAAAAAAATATATGCTAAAAATGCAGTGAAATAGGTTTTAGTTGCTGTCGGAGTCGACACGCCAACCAGGCAGCAACCGGAGGCAATTTTCCACAGCAATGACTAGACGAGGACTGAAAAAGGAGGAGGAGGTGGAGGAGGAGGAGTCGGTGGAGCCAGGGCCACTTGTTGCACTTCCACACGCACACACTGTGTAATTGAAGTTGCCTGTGGGAATTGAATTTCAAATGTAAAATACTTATATTTTATATACATAATAGCAGAGCAAGCACAGGTTGACTACACTCTCTGGCAACATTAAAAAGTTATGTGATACAATTTTCTCACACATATTTTTGCGGCAAGTCAACAAGTGCGCCACACTAACCCGATGAGGGAATGGGCTCAAGTAGAGGAGATAGTAGGTTGAAAGTTCAATCTAACAAAAGGCTTGCCAAAAAAGCGATTTGGCTTTCGACAAAATTGCAATTGTTATGGGCCTTTGGGCCATCTTCCAATTGACTTGGCAAACTATTTATGCCAAGTCATGAGCAGCAGCCGCAGCAGCAGCAGCAGCTTGTTGCTATGGCTCATCAGCTGCCTGTTTGTTGGTAAAATTGACAAAGTCATGCCAGAAATTCGAGAGCGACGAGACTGTTGGCAAATATTGAAAATATTATGCTGAGGATGATGCCTCGTCTTCTTCTTCTTCTTCTCCCTCAAGTCCTTTGCCACGTAATCGCTGCAATGACTTGTCACTTGCAGCTGCTCGAAAAACAATTATTCAAAATTTTACAAAAGCGAAAAAAAAAAAAAAAATGACAAGACTTGAGGAAATAAAGCCATGTCATAGCAAGAGAGTTTTAATATGCATTTTAGAATGAAAATAGTTCTTAACTTTAATGAGTTTTAGATAAACTTTTGATCTATTATCTATATATGTATAATTATTATTTAATTAAAGGGATGGCATCTATTAGGCAAATTAACAAAATAAGCTTAAAAAAAACAAAATGATTATATTTTATATGGTAAATCGGGCTAAATTACATTGTTATGAATGTTGTAATTGCTTTGCGCATTTTATTATAAATTTTTCTATCTACAAATGTGTCAAAAAAATATCCAAAAGTTTTTAAAACATATGAATTATAAATAGATCGATCTAACTAAAATTTGTATTTTTTAAAATGATTTTTTAATATATATTAAATATTAAAGTTCTTTATATTATAACACTTTAAATATTTAATATTTATTTTATAATAAAACTTGCAAATCGGTTGGGAAAAATCATTTTAAATAAATAAAAATTGTAGTTATAAGTGTGGATAAGTATAAATAATAATTAATATATATAACACATTTTTTGGTAATATGTGTTTTATATATTAATTATTATATTACCAAAAATGTGTTATATATATTAATTATTATTATTATTAATTATTATTTATACTTATCCACACATTAAGGATTTGTCGAACAAAGAACATATATTGAAAATGATTAAACATTAAATTTATTTCACTTTAAAGTCTTATAAGTAATATAAAACACTCATAAAAAAATCCAGAAGAGTTTGAATTTCGATTTATTGTTTTTTCTATATCACTCTAAAATTTGTTTTAAATTAAAATATTTGTAAATTTTTAAGTTCCTTTATTCCTTTATCAGAACTTTTTTGGCATTTCCTTAATGTCGATTTAGTCATGTTTATGAACATCTGGAATGCATTTGATTGATATTCATATTCATTGGCGAAATATGTTTATTGATTCATATCTAAGCCCATTTTGTATTCAGTCTGACTCTAACTCGTGTCATTTGTTCGATTTCTCACATAGAAAAAATAATTACTTGCCAGCCTTGCGCGTGTTTTTTCCTCGATTCTACCACCAGGAATAAGCTATTATATATATGTATATTACGTCAACTTTCACAGTAAAATCTCTCTACAGTATTAGTCAGCCACTTGACAATCTCTCTCCTTGAACAATGCGAGTCTTTGTATACGAATCGCCAGTATATTCATACATATGTATATAGTATATAGACAGAACGTTGTCTCAAGTTCATGAACAAAATCAAAATTGCAAACAGTAAAGAGGGCGGTGAGGGGGGTAAAAAAAAGCGGCAAACAATATTTTTAACATGCAAATTACTCATTGAGACTCCAGTGCAATGATGACAGAAACGTACTTGTACTTGTGCGCTTGTGTGGATAACAAATTTGCATGTTTATGCCAATTTTTACATACCCTATAACAGTCGGTGTGATTGGGTATATTAAATGCAAGGAAAGGGATGTAAAAGGCATCTTAATCTGTGGTCGACTTGTTCGACTTTCTTTTAGTTATCTTGTAAAAGGGTAGCTATTAGCAGTTACCTTCTAAATTTATAGAATCAATATCTAAGTCGTATTTGCCATGGTCTATATAATCACCAAATTCGCACATCAGTTTAGTATGAAGCTAAATGTTGCAAATTTATATATAATTATAATAAACCGCCAAGAGCATCTAGACATATTTTTTTCATGGCTGTTATTCTGATCGACAATATTAGTTTAAAGCATCCAGATATCGATCCTTGTTTAGTTAAAGCATCCAGATCTAGATCTTTGAACACATTGGCGAATCCAGGAGTTTCCAAATTTGTTTCCAGAATAAAATAATAACTAGCAATTTTAGCACAAATTTCTTAATAACACATAAATGGAAAATTAATTTGAATTTTTAAAGTTTTGCCCGCCTAGTTATTAATAACAAATTCAAGTAAATAAAATTGTTGAAATTTCAACTACTAATTGCAGAGTATTCTCATGGTCTACTCATCAAAATTTCTGCCATAGGTATATACTAATTACAGAGTATTCTCATGGTCTACTCATCAAAATTTAGAATAGAATATTTTTTTATGAAAATATTTTGCAGTCGCCCAACGCGGCGTATGGGTAATGTCAACAATGCCAATGGTTGGAAAATGGAAATGGAATATTTTTTCCAGTTGAGAGTTTTGATAAAGTAGTTGACAGAGTCAACTTTGATGGCAAAAAAAGAAAACAGAGACACAATTTGAGTGTTAAATTTTTGGGAAGGTCTCGTTTTTGTACATGCAAATTGGTTTAATAACAAATTCAATTTAACTTTAAGTATTTTTTGATACACATACGTGAGCATACAGCAAATTTGTCTGGCAAGTGGACACAGTGGTGGGGAGGGGGGAAAGAGCGAGTGAGTGACACAGCCAGAAGGAGGACATGAGGCGAGACGACGAAGCTTTTTTCTGTGTGTGCATTTTAATTGAATTTTCCACTTTTTTTGCTGTTGCTGTTGCCGCCCGTCGTCAAAAAATTAAATCACAGCACGTAAAGTCATGTAGCTGTTGCACTTGAGTGGGTTTTCATAAAGAAAATAATACAGCGAATGTTTAAAATAAATCAGAAATTAACATAAAACTGGCCACGCCTCTAATTTTTTTTTTTTTACGTCTAACAATTGACCAAACGGTCAATGGTAACGGTTTCAATTGTTAGTAGGCGACTAAGCAATTTGATTTTCCCTTTTCCGTTTGCTGACCTGCCGTTTCCCCATTACCCTTCTCGTATTCCCCCCCTCCTCTTTCTCTCCCTCTGTTTGTTGGACATGCCCAAGCACACATTTTCACTGACCTGCCCCATGAATTGTTGAAATTGTTGTAGCAACTGTGTGGGTTTTCCTTTCTTTCTCTTTTCCATTTTCTACATTTTTCTCTTTTTTTAGATTTTTTTCCCAGTTTTTGACAGCTTTTCAAATGGTTTGAAGTTGGGTTTTCATGGTGTTGCTCATGTTGCCTGTCAATTTCAAGCATTTGTCAAATCATAAAAATGAAATATGAAATATTCTGCGTTTTGTGACAATTTTGGATTCTTCAAATTGCTTGATAAATGTATCAAAACTAGGCTGAGTTGGTGGGGGTGTCAGTCTTAATGTTGAAATTGAGTCCTTTGAAGTACAGTCAATTTGCAGTCACTTTAAAGTTTAAAGTTTCCTAATAGAGATTCCCATCAATTTAAATCAAAACTGAAATTTTATATCTTTTACATTTTATCTTATTCAAAAGCCAATTTCTCTTTATTGTAATAGTCAAGCGTTTTTGTCATTAAATCGATTTCATAATTCTTCACTAAATATTTAACCACATTTATAATTAATTGCCTCATTTAAACGAACAAACTACTAACGAGAAATAATACATGCGACTACACAGATATGATGGGTAAATACAATCACCATAAATAACAAGCCTTTTGCTTTTGTCTCGCTTTTGTCGTTGATATTGCGAGGGTCATTCAAAAAGTATCAAAACAATTTGAGGAATTTATGGTGAGAAATTGGAGAGACTCTAGAGAGAATTGTGGATCTTAATTGACTTTAAAATGTGACTAAATAATGATTAATTAGAATAAATTGAATAACTCGTAAATTGCCAGAAAATTTCTGATATAAAATTTGTACAAAATTAACCGCAATCGTTATGTTTTATTTTAAAAATTGCGTAATATTGATTATATATCCTAGCATCCATCTAACTTGTAATTTAGTTGCCATAAAATTCCATTTATTGACATCAAGGAAACTAGCTGATTTTAAACTGGTTTTTTATGGGAAATATGAAACCATTTAGTAGCCAATTGCCCAAAAAAAAAAGGGGAAAAGGATCTGGCCTAAATGGTTGACAGTCAGTTGTTACCTTCTTGGTTCCTTTCATTTACCATTCCACACATTTGTTAAGGTTCCCATGAGTCAAACGAAAAACTTTTATCACTCTAACGTGAACTTCAATTTCTGCGAAAACTAAAAATCGATTTAATTACGCCTGGCAAAAAAAAAAATAGATGCTAAGAACAAGTTTGCCCTTGGGGCCACAAAACTATTTTATTGATTAAACAACTCAATTCGTTACTTATTAAATGACCCTCGCTGCTTGGCACACGCAACCATAAATAAAAGCAGCAGCTAGAGACCAAATATAACGCATACGCCGCATTGGACGTGTAGAGAAACGGGGTTCCCAAAAAAAGAGGCACACAAATTTGACATTGAACTTGGGCTGTTGCTTTTGTTGTGCCGATATCATGAAGGCCATGGGGATATGCCACGAGGCATTAAATATTCATTCCATTCGACGCAACACAGGACAATAAAAATGTTTGCAGCCAACAAACATTTTTAATTGTTTGACCAAAAATACCAAAAAAATACAAGCATGACATAGAGACATAGACTCGTCCCAGAACGGAGCCCTACCTCCCATCGAGACTGTAATGAAGCCACATAAATCTCAGCACTAAATATATTTACCCGGACTTTTGGGCCCAAAGTGAGGCAATTAATCTTTTTCGGCCCAGATACGGATATTTTGAGACTGAGGAGGAAGGAAGGAAACGGCATGTCAAGGAAAAAATACTCAAGGGACTGGGGAGGAGTGACTGGGGCAGGAAAAGTAATAGCACAATAAATGTGCATCACGGAGAAAGAAATCACCGCAACGTCCTCCGAACCATCACCACTCCCCCCGCCTCTCTGTGCGTGTAAATTATAGATAACCGCGTTAATGTTGCAGGCAAACGAAGAAAAAACCGAAAGGTTCGCGATAACATTCGTTTCTATCACAATGGCAATACCCTCACCAATCTACACACTCTTTGAATTGTCATAGAACTCAATAAGTTTCATTAGAAATGTGTCAAAACACTATAGGGAACTTCAAGGGTTTTCCACTAGAATTTCCTTCTAGTTCATTAATATTCATTAAGGAAACCTTCTCTCAATGAGCTAAGCGGTTTTAAGAAGTTTGATGTGAAATTTCACAACAGTTCGATATACCATTGTTGCACTAAAGATGAAATATGAGATATGTAAAAGCGATTGAACATTTCTTCTTCTAGAACTCGCTTTCAGGATTTCAAAAAATTATCACACTTAAATTTTATTCAGAAAATCCTACGGACAAGGCAGAAAGTAAGACAAGGACATCTCCTGATCAACTCAAATCTCTTATTCTCACTGAGAAAATAAGAATATACCATTGAGCAATTACTTCCTCTGTACAAACCTCTTACCAAAACGAATGCAACTTCTTTTACTAGGGTATAAGGCAAGAAAAGTTGGAACTTTTTGGTAAACCAAAGTGAGAGAGAACAAAAAAGTTTGCCTCAAAGTGTGTCAGGATGTGAGGAGTGTGCTCTGCACGCACAGAGGGAAAACTTCCTGTCCTTACCTAAGTGTCCTGGACAATCTTTTTTTCCGTTTCCCCCGTCTTCTTCTTTATTTTGTTTATTATTATTATGATTATTTATGCGAGGTACACACACACACACACACACCCAGTAAGGAGAACTTCAAATAAACTTCAACTTAAAGTTTTCTCGCTCTCTTCTCGTCAATCTCACTAAAGTGTTTCTCCATCTTTTGCTTTGGCTAAAAATTAACAATTTAAATAATTTAATTACACGCTGTTGACCTGCAATTTCTGTGGCGTTAATTAAAACGTGCCAATGTGATGTCCACGTGCCGCGATTTGACTGCTTTTACCTGTTCAAAGTCAAGTTATTTGAACAACTTGAGCGAAATTGTTTCGGGTTTTATTCATTAGCAATTCATTTTGTGTATATGTATGGGTGTGTGGGTGTGAGTGCCTCTAAATTGGTTGTAAGTACACGTAGAAGTTTTAGTTTTTCCGTTTTTTGCTATTTTTCTTCTTTTTTTTTGTGGTATTTGCATGGAACGTGAGTTCTTTGATATGGAGATTTTCTCTAGAGAAATTGAGAAAAGGATGTGTGCGAGTGTGTGGGAGAGTGTGTAAGTGTGTGTGTGGGTCTGAGCTGA
Organism: Drosophila sp. 14030-0761.01; assembly: GCA_018150735.1. NCBI lineage: Eukaryota > Metazoa > Arthropoda > Insecta > Diptera > Drosophilidae > Drosophila > Drosophila sp. 14030-0761.01. The sequence goes on from JAECWO010000015.1 coordinate 1,917,630, forward strand.
ATTTGTAAAATGACAGAGTAAATACGTGTAAATTAGGGAATACTTAATGTTTTAAAACATTTCCACTACTTAAATTTAATATATATCAATTTATGGGTTTTTCGTAAATATCAGTGTAAGTGGAAAGGTTTTTTAACAAAGTATGTAAAAGTTTTACTAAAACTAGATAAATACTTTAGAAATCGGTAGAAAACTGTATCAGGCCTGAGGAAAATTACAATTGTTCAACATTTTTTGGAAAACCTAAATTTTGTTATTCCCCAACTCATTGCATTTTTTTGCTGCTTTGAATATCCATTATCAATTGGCATTCAAATCTGGAAAACTAATTTTTGACCCAATTTTCGAAAAAAAAAAAAACATTAAAAACCTCATCTTTGTGAACTTTTAAGCTTTAACTTGACACGAAAATGACTTTAAAAAACTTTGGTCATCTAAATATACCAAGAAATAACCTTAGCACTTATGTGACTACATCAGTCTTATGACGATTCGGTTGAAAAATTAGATTCCTGAAAGCGGAATGTTTTAGTTTATATTGTATAGACTTATTTTGCATTAGGTCTGTAACCCTTAAGAACTTTAAGAAAAAACCAAAAATTAATCCCATCCTAGTTCAAGAAAAACAAATTTTTCATTCCACTAAAGATTTTAACATTCAAGAGTTTCGGGGATAGTATTTTGTCTGCATTCAATTTTCCTATCCCTAATCTGAGTGTGATTGCATACACATATCAAGAAAAACGTCTGGCACTAAATCTCTTGGATAGAAGCCAACACATCGACCACTCAAGAGAAGTCAGCTCAAGTGGATCTTCCTTTCAGACCTCACAGACTGGGACACTTGGCAGCAACTAAAAATTGGTTAGACAATTAACAAATTAATTTTAAATATAGAACAAAGTTGCAGGATTATCAGGAAATCCATTTAAATATACGTACAATATTCTTCTCAATGGGTAACTTCATTTGGAATATTTGAAAATTAAGATACTCTATCTCGAAAGATTAAGCAAAAGTGCTTTTGATGTCATGTCTGTTGCCGGGGCAACTTCTCAAGACTCATTTTCGTCTCAATGGGCTTTTCGGCTGTTAATCAAGACGATGTGATATAATTGATTGATTAAACAATTACTCATAACTCTCAGCAATGATTATTTAATACACATTTGATTGGCTTTTGGCTGTGAAATTGTTTAGCCAAGCCAAGAGTTGCAATTGAACAATTTCATTGGACTCGGTTCAGTTTGCTGAGCATATTTTAGCCAATGCAGTTGGGCTAGGAGAGGCTAGGCTAGAGTATGTAGGTATGTGGTACTTTAGGTACTTGTGTTTACATTTGAAATTTTTGGAGCGGAAATTGATTGTGTGTGTTTAATTTCCAGCAGAGCGACCACACAAAAACCACGAATTTGGCAGCAAGTGCAACGAAATAAAAAACGTGGTCGAGTATAAAAAAGACAAAGGAACCAGAAGCGCGGGCTAATTTCAGCCATGCCGAAGCTTGTATACCCTTGCAAGTTCTTGTGTTACTCAATCCATAAACAGAGTAAAAACCTTTGTTTAAAAATCCGAAACTATAGATATGCATGTACGTATGCATCATGCATTTGTTTCATATACAGCTATATTATATAGTCATCCGATTTTGATCAAATTTAGCAGAACCATAACTTTTCATCTGTTGTTGTTCATCTGTTAATTACCAATTTTAGAGAAATTCGCATGAGAAACAAAAAAGTTTTTAAAAGGAAAACTATTTTCTGATCCGATTGTCCTATGGGAGCTATACTATATAGTGAGCCGATCTTGATCAAATTTGGCAGGGACGTTTGGATATATAATAAACAGCCAAATGTTAAGTTTCATGTCAATCCCGTGCAAAACACTGAAGTTATTGATCTAAAACTCTATTTTCGACCGATGGTTCCTATGGAAGCCATGTGATATAGTCGTTCGATCCAGAAGAATCCGAAATGATACAATACCTGCAGTATATACAAGACTTTGTGCAAAATTTCAGCTATGTAGCTTTAGTGGTCTAAGGAGAGAAGCTGTTGATCTAGACGGACAAACGGATTTGAACTCGTCTTGTCAAGAATATACTTTATATGGACCAAAATGAATATACCCCTTTTGTAAGGGTATAAAAAGACCTCACTTCGTGTTGGGAATTGTTTTATTTTTGGTTTTGGCTTCTACTTTTAGCAGCTAAAAAGCTTTTGCCACAAATCTAATTTTGCTCTTTTCTCTCTCTGCTTCTCTTTGCAGATGTCACAGCAACAGACACGTCGCCGCTTGGGCTCAGTTAGTGACTCGGCTCCACCATCGGAATCCAGCGAGGGGACCGCCTCATCCGAGCAGAGGGATGAGCTTATATTGCATCCAGATTGGTCGGCTGCCCATTCACATTCGTCGGCCCAGCGGAGCAGTGCCCATGGCACCACATCTCTGTATAATGCCTCCGATATTGATGCGGACACCATTAGCACCGATACCACCAGCAATACAAATTTGTCGGACTACGAGCGGGGCCAAGTGGAGAGTTTCTTTGGCGGTCTGGGCACTGAGATTTTTGTGTGCGGCGCCTTGGCCAATCTGTATGAGGGAACCGGGAATGATGGCGATTGGCGTCTGGTCTTCACGGGCATTCCGGTCATCCTACACGACAAAGGCAACTCCCGGGCCAGGACCATACCGCGGGTTACTCTGGTTCTCGCCGAACGCGGCTCGTGCTTTGCCTTGTGGTCGGATCGCATTGATAATCTCTCGAACTATCGCATTGCTGGCCCCTCATTCCACACCATGTGCCTGTCGACAAATCATCAGCAGATGATCGGCTTCAGTTTCGATTCCACAGACGCGGCCCGTGAATTGTGGCAGCATGTGGAACGTTTGGTCAGCGATCCAGAGAATATTGCCCTCTCTGTGCCCGGACGCAAGCAGAAGAAACAGAAGCGTGTGAAGCCGGCTCCGTTGCCGCCAAAGTCCCAAATATCGCATCCCTGTCAGTTCCAGCATGTGACCAGTGTGATCAAGGAGGACAGCGAACGTTATTACAGCATGCAGGCATTTGGTCCTCCTAATCCTCAGCAGCATCGTTGAGTAGGGTCGGGCGCGTGGATCTGGAACACGAGCGCCCTCTGGTGGCAGAATTGAATCAACAAAAATTCATTATCCTCCCCCATATACAAAAGTAAAGAGAAAAAAACCCTCCAGCGATTTTTAGTTTAGTTAAATGGAAATATTATATACATCTAGATTAAATATTTGTTATGCCAATGTGCGATTTGAGGCACATTTATCTGTGATACGATTTAGATATATACACACACAAACACACACACACACACATATATATACATACAATTATGTGAACATTTTACACGTTTTTTTGGTAATTACAAGTTGCAAATTGGTAAAGTCTAATATGAAAGTCAAGTTTTTGTAACCGTTTTCTAATAATCGTAATCGTCATCATACTATATATATATATATATGCATATTATTATATAACTATATCTATAACATAATATATATATATGTATATGTGTCTAAGCTTTTTGATACCTAAGCTTGTTTAGACTTTCGTTTTCTATATTTTATTTTTCTGTGTTTAACCATCGATCATTCTAAGAAATCTCGAAAAAGCAGATCAAAGATTGGAATTAAGATAATGGAATCGTTTCCGATTTGACTTATGATATCTTTGTTGTCATCAACACACAATCAATATTTCGAAATTGATTGACATAAGCAACGCTTTGAATGATTATAACAATAATAAATCAGTAATATTGGGCTTAAGAATCAAAGGAACCCGTTTTCAAATATATATAACACATTCACATATATATCTGATTACCTACTTATTACTGGCTCCATATATATATATATATATATATATACATATAGCTCTAAGCATTTACATTCTAATGAAAATACATATTGTATATCCTAATCATAATCAAATGATAAAACGACAAACAACCACAAAAAAAATCAAATAAAGCTGAGAGAAAAAACCTAAAAATAAAACTATTATTATGGGAACGAAACTAGATATCGTTTTGAAGTCCAAATGAGATATTCCAAATATTTTAAAAGAAGTTTTTAGTAGTGAGATTGGGGGAAAAAAAGGAGGGAAAATTAGCGAAATTTTAATGGAAATTTTCCTCGTCACATTTGCTTTGATATTTCAGTTTCAAATCTTTCATTCAAAGTTTTAGTAAACATTTCAAAACATACCTCAAACTGATTTAAACTGAAAATCGAAGCAGAATATTCAACATATATATATATATATTTTTAATAATGGAAGAAAGACGCAATTATATGAAATTGAGAAATCGTGTGGTGCCTTATACCATTCGTGTGCCAAGGTCTCGGCGTTCAAATAATAATCTTAATGAAAATCTGCATTATCAAGAGGTCGATAATAATCCTTCTGGAGTAATCGATAATAATGCTTCTGGATTAATCGATAATAATGCTTCTGGAGTAATCGAGAATAATACTCAAAATATCGAGAATAACGACGACAGCGTTAGTAATAGTTCAGATGACAACAATGATCCATTAACGAAACTAATTCTAAGAGTTTCAAAAGAAGAACTTAGCTCAGAATCAAGTGTATATGATTTGTCTGACAATCCTGAGTCTTAAAACATTCTTAACGTTCAAGTTAATTATTATGCTTATTATGTTGAAGCGGATCCCCAGGAGGCTCCAAACCGAAGTCGTCTGGATGCCCTTTTTGTGTTTTTTTTTAAATTTTAATAACCTGATTCTAAAAAAAGGAGTAACCACATGGGAAAGGAGAATCCAAGGACCATGACCGACTTTTTCGAGACATTACTTTCAAGATCTTTCTGGAGCACAATCATATAACTAAAAGGAAATTTCTGGTCTTTATAAATATCAAAAATTACGTAGTAAATTTACACCCATTTATATAGTATTCTAGGCCTTGAAAAACTATTCAAAATTTAAAGCTGTTCAAAATAAAAATGGTAACCTATTTCGAATAATTTCAATTATTATAGAGAAGTTGAATATTTTCGATGATTCTCAACTCTGCCATCTTTAGATGTCACTCGAAAACAAATTGTTGTATATAATTTTCATAATTCTGTTTTGGATTTGAAGTGGATTACCATTATAAAATATTCCGAAATGCAGAAATCTTCTTTATCACCCACTTAAAAAACTTGTTCTATATAATTTTCCCAGTTTGGATTTAAATTTGAATTGGATTACCAATATAAAATATTTGGAAATGGAAAACTAGAGCTTAGATGTCTTTATGAGCCACTCGAAAACCAATTGTTTTATATAATTTTCACAATTTTAATGAATTTGGACCACAAAACTAAGTAAAAATAGAAATTTTGAGTTTTGAATTTAAGAATTAACCTACACAACAAATAAAAGTATTTTTCAAATCAACAATAATATGAATTTTGAATAGACAGAAGACTAATTGCAGCTGATCATCATCATACAGGGTTGAAAATTTTTTGAATGTTTTCTTTGAACTTGAACTGCCTTTTGAATTTCTCCCTTTCAATTATTTGCGCTTAATTGTGGCAGCAATTACAATAACAATTACAATAACGATTACAATTGTATGCGGAGAAGATTTTCCCCCGTTCGCTTTTTGGGCCCGCATAATTAATCGAGGAGGGTTTTCCAAGGGAAAATTATGTTGCTGAGTGCTGAGAGCTGGAATTGAACCGAATGTACTTGATTGACCACTACGCTTTGTATGCAATAACTGTGGTTAAAATCATGTGACACACACACACACACACACTCCACATATGAAATGCTTTCGCTACTTCTCTCCAATTGAGAATCGGAGTTGCATAACTGCACTAAGTGCCCGGTCAGCCACAATGCATATTTATGCTAATTAAGACACATCGAAGTGCCAGGCAACACCAAAAAAAAAAAACAAGAGAAAAAACCCTTACAAAAGGGGTCAGAGTGGAGTAAAAAGTTGGGTCATGGGGACACTCTCTGCGGCTGGCTTGCATTTTATGGTTAATTTTATTGTTTTATGTCCCATGTACTATATTGCCATTATTATGGCTATTATTGTGCACATTTATTTAATTCATGTTGAACAATTTTAAATGTTTAAAACATTGCATGTCAACGCAATGTTGAATAATGTGCTCACCACAAGACAAACTTAATGTTGCAATGATAATCATAATGAGAGACAATGGTATTTTAATGCAAGTTTTTACAAGAAATATTCCCATGACGGCGACCTTCAATACATATTTAAATGTATTTAAATATAAATACATATATAACAAGTTATAAAAAATAGTATTGTTATGCAAATAAACTTTCATTTTGTTAAACATTGAAAAGTCAGTAAATTCTATTTCTAAGAATGATTAAGAAACTTTTTAAACTAAAGAAAAATGTAAAAATCGATCATTTTTTCTTTTCTTATTTCGATAAATGATATATTAAGCAATAACTTCCTAAAAGAATTTTTTTAAAGACCAAAATATTTTAAACTTTATAGACTTGTGCCTACTCGGCTTTAAAAGAATTTTTCTCGAAACTAGTTTTTTTCAAGAATGCCGAAATACGAGAAAAATCGCAAGTTCTAATTTTCCGATTGACTTGAAATTTGGTATGAATATTCTTTATATATCCACCTTGTGGCATAAGCCACCAAACACTAAAAATTTATATTTTTACTATTTTAAAAATTTGTAAAGTCTAAAAGTTAGTAGAAAATGGACAAATGTAATTTTATGGAATTATTTTTTTTAAGAAGTAAGAGAAAAAATTTACTTTATTTTATTGGACTATATCACAAATCACTCAGTCAGTTTTATTCTGTCACTCAATCGATTTTCGTTGAACCCTTATTCCAAGTATGTTTTCCAGTCCCTTTTCCTCCAGATTGGCCAACATTAATCAAAGAAAAAGAATTTCAAAATTTCAACAATCTTTTAAGAATTTATTTCGAGTCCTTTTGTATTTCTATTTCTAAAAAAAACTTAAGCATTTCCTTTAGGAATTGGATTTTAGTCCTTTTCTATTTCTCACTATTTCTAGATAGTTTAGTTCTATAAAAATTTATTTAAATTGCTTTTTTAAGAAGCAATGTCTGGCATTTCAATGGTTTTATATAAACTTCTATATACTTCTATATATGTAGTTTATTTTTAATTTTTATAATTGTGCTAAAAATGGGCTCATTTGGGCTTACTAAACTTGAATGTAAAACCCATACATAACTCTAGGAAGAGGAAGCTTTAGAAAATTATATAGTAGCCCTTACATAGTTAATAGTTAAAAGTAAATGAAAAAGTAAAAAAAAAACTTGCCCAACTAACCACATTCAACTAAATTTCCGTGTAAGCCATCAATTTAACTTTTTAAATGAAAAACCAAAAACAAAAACTTCACTTTTGATGGCAGTTTACATTTTAGCTCGATAATCTCGTTTGTAATGTAATTTCATTTCATTTTGATACGGAATTTCCATTTGCATTTGCCAACTTTTTAATCAAAAACTTGTTAAGCCAAAAAAATGCTCATTGCATTTTTGATTCGGACGCCATTGTTTACCCCAATATCAGAAATTCAACCCTTTTGTCTAACCACATAGTAGTAGAATCAGAGAGCCGGAGCTGGAGCCGGAGCCAGAGCCATAACCAACACCCAGAACCTGGACCAGTCCAGGCTAATGAAGAAGCAATATTCGAGGCAAAAATGCAAATTCATGCAGTTTAGCCATCCGCCCCAACTCCAACTCCAACTCTCTGTCTATGGGCTAAATTGCAGAAATGTGTTTTTGCTGTTTCGACTAGTAAACCAAACCGAACCCAGAAAGTCAGTCGGAATGGAGTCAACAGAGTCAGAGATTACGCACCCACATGGCAAGGGGATATGACTGACAAAGCCGCAAACATTTTGATTATTTTAGCTGTGGCTTAATTGTTACCAACAAAAGCGGAAGCTTGTGGTTAGTATTTGTATGTTTCTCTGTGTGGGGAATAAGTGAATCTCAGTTCAAATCTCTAAGGCAACATAAAAAACCACAAAAAAAAATGTCAATTCAATCCGCCCACAACTCACTCCATCAATCACTCACTCACTCACTTCACTAGGCAAGCCAGGCCCATCTCAAGACAACGATGATGATGATGTTGATGCTTTTGAGCAACAAAAATAAAAACCATTAAATCTGCCAGAAATCTAAAGGAAAATATCTTACCAAGGTGAGATTCTCGTTAAGTATGTTTCACTTTAGTTTGTTTTCCACTTTTATGGCCGCTTTTCAACACGTGTTTTGTATTTGTAAACAATCTCCGATGTGACACCATCAAAGCCTCCGGCACTGGTGACCTTCCTTCAACTTCTGCCAGCCATCCATCCACCCATCCATCCATCTATCTATCCATACATCTATCCTACACATATTTGTTTAGTCCTAGCAGAAGACAACAGCTAGAACAGAGATTTCCTTCTCTAGTTTCATTCGTTTTGTACCCTATTAGCATTAAATGAATGAGTATACTCGAATATTCATATCGTATAGAATTTAAAACTAAATAAATAAGGAATAAGATAAGGCTAACAATAGATACGATTAAAAATAATACATTTTTCAAAATTAAACAAGGTTTTCGAATTTTCCTTGTAAAAATTTTGCAGGTACTAAGTGAATTTTATAGAATTTTTAAAATTAATGTACAAGTTGTACAAGCTTTCATGAAGGATAATTTCTAAACTACTCTTTATCTATACTCTAAATTCTTTAAGTTTTGTACAGAAAATAAATTTATATAATCTCTTATTTTTTTTAAGCATTTAAAGCTGACTCTTCAATAAATGGCTCAATCTTAAAAACCAAATGAGATTTAGGAAGATTAATGTGAATCCTGGAAGTAAAATATCCAGTGAGGTTGGTTTCTTTATTGCACAAATATTTCTATAGTTTTTATTTATTATATATTAACCAGATCGAGTAATATATAAAGTCATTAACAGTAGAAGAAAGAAATAATGATAGATTAGAGAAATCACACGAAATTTCGCTGTTTTTACAGGGTATCTTAAAGTCGTCATACCAATTGATCTAAGGATATCTTTTTTTTTTTGTTCTCCTTGTGCCATTCAAAAGGTATTCACACGCATGTCGCCTTAACATTTCTATGATGTTTGGCCCAGTTTCCGTTCGCTCCGTTTTTGCTCCTTCTGTCCGTCTATGTGTATATTGTACATGACAGTTTCGGGCCACATTCGAAAGTGATTCAATTGGACAAGTTTTAAGGGTCCCGAGGGAGGGTATACATACATAGATTGAGCAGAACAAGAGCCATTTGCATTGCATTGCATTCGATTTGCATGTACACAAATATCCAATATTTGGCTATGATTTTGGACAAGAGTTTGCATTGAATTATGACAATATGGGAAACAATATTCAAACATCGAATGCCAATTATTGAGATGCAATTTTAGCCAATTCGAATCCACAGTTTTATCAATATTATTAAGCCCCATTCTCTCTGTTGATTCTATGCAATTGCTTTTGACACACAAAGCAAAGCTAAATAAAATAAAAACCAACATAACAAACAGGAAATTTGTTGCCCAAATTGAGTTTTTCGTTTTAGATTTTCAAATGTGTTGGAAAAATATATAAATTATTATACTGAAAGAAAAAAAAAACGCTGAAAACAATTTGATTTTGTTTATATCTAAACTATTTTTAATTAAAATTCTAATTTTAATAGAATATTTCGTTTAGACCTTTCATCTGACATATAAATCTAATACTTATATATTGTTAAAGTTTCGGTTTTTCACATTTAGAATATATAGCACTTTTCAAATATGCCATAATAATTTGGTTACTCACAATGCTCTAAATTTTAAAATCAATTTAAAATCATTTCAAAAATATCACATACTTTAAAATAATTGTAAAAGAACTTCCTTAATGAGCTATTTAATTATTTAAAAACATTTCGCTTATTCTAAAATTAATTTTTTATGTTTTGCAAACGTTTTAATAAAAAAATGCTATATTTCTCTATTCTATATTTATAGTTTAAAAATAAACACGCAGTTTAAATATTTCTTTTATTAAGCTTTATAATCGCCCAAGTCGAATGATATTTTGGCATACTTATAAAACAAAGTCCTTATATAACCGCAACCGCAAATTGTAACCCAAAATTTTCTGGCAAACCTTTAAAACCTCAATTTTAATGTGATTAATTAACTAACTACTTTAGCCGCAGTGCTGCTAATTAAAAGCAATTTGTGGTTAGATTAGAAATACCAAAAATTTCGATAAGATGAGAAACTAAAGTCAGCTTTTGGCTTGTAGGCAAATTGGTTTCGTGGCATTAGCATAAAGTGTTAAATCAAATTCGAAAAGCGTATTAATTATGGGCTCGACTGCCATGGTAAATTGTGTCTGGAATTATTTTTTTTTTCTCTTGCAGTCTTCTTTGCTGCATGCCACACCTGAACGACTGCCGGTCTAATGGGCGCATCTCCACCTAAGATGTCTCCTCCTCCAGACTTCTTCACCTATTCCAACTCCAGCAAAAGATCAAAAGTCGCCAAAGAGTGCACACACTACTAAACATGTATGTATGTGTGTAAACCTGTTGTCCAGGCCAGGAACTTCAATTGCCAACTCTCCACTCCACACTCCACATGTGGCAAGATCACGGCAGAGAGGCACATATGTGGCTGGACTGGGTGAAAGAAATAATGAACAAAAACGCCAACCATGCCGGGTTCTGGATTTGCCAGCATTCTTTTCTGCTATGTTCTGACTGAGTGCATCCTCCTCCTCCTCCTCCTCCAACGATGCCGCCCTTTGGCGGACCAGTCAAGCGAGCCGATCTTTTGCCTGTTTGGTTGCGGAGTCAAGTTCAATGATCTCGTTCTCCCTCTCCGCCTTCGGTTTGTCGTCTGCGCCAGGTCTGCGGTTCACGTGTTGTGTAATTTAACATGCTAAAACAAAAATATGCATCTTGATTGGCGGCCACTGTATGAAAGAGACAACAACTTTTGATTAATTGCACAATTACAAGGCGCCACCAACTGGCAACTGTCAGATTTTGTCTCTTGGATGAACTGAAAAACTGGTTGCAAACGATTTTCTTTCTTTTTTCATATTTTTTTATTTTTTTGATTTATTTGGCAGCAACAATGCGTTTGACACTTTTCCTATTTGCATATTTCCGATTATTGCATTAATGTGCAGCAGGGGGTGGAGGGAGGGAAGTGGGGTGACTTCCCATTGCAAGTCAATCAACTGTTGTTGTGGTTTTTTTTCCTTTTTGAGGTCTACAAAGCAGAAACCTCCCTTTAGTCAGAAATATGTGTAATATAAATATACAAATTTTGAATTTTCCTACGGATATTGAGGAACATCTCATATTTGGACATTGTCCATTGAGTTCACTCTGTGAAATGTATAAAATATATTAAAATTGTAAATGATTAAAATTAAGGAATAAGGAAGAATGTTGACTACCTAATTTAGGATCTGCAACAATTGTGTTTTTTTGCTACTCTAATGATGCTCTCATAATAAATCTTGTTGATATATTATTATCTATTTTATTTGGTTTTGGTATTTTATTATCGCATTTCTGCACTTTCATTTTGTCTTTTTTGGTTTTTTGACAATTTTTTAAGAAAGGTTTTTTGGATATTTGTTGTTTTGGTTGAATTCTTCATTCGAAACTGAAACTCAAAGCAACTGAGATTAATTGCAGTTGGTTAAAATGTTACTTTGACATTTGCGTGGATTTCTTCAAAATAGTCCACTATAAAAGCTTATTGACGCCTCATCTCATGGAGGTGTCTATAAAGGAGAGGGGAGAGAGACAAGGAGATGTTGTATATCAGCTGATCATTGGCGTTGTCTAGCGTTGCCATCATACGACAGATCGTTGCTGGTGGTCATATTGCAGTGATATTCCAACACTGACAAATACAATCACGCCAAATAATGCCAAGGAACGAAGATAGGTGAGTTTAAATTATTAAATTGATTTTATTTAGAATAATTAATTTTAAAACAAATCGAGGTCACAAAATTGTCAAAAAAGTTTATTTTTAGTAATTCATTATTCACAATGAACAATATGTGGATCTACAATACTCGTCGCAAAAAAATTCAACTCCAGTTTCCACCTCAAGCGCCACACCAAAGTGCACATACCGCTATCTGAACGGAAGGGGCATTGCTCGACTTGTGGAGGAAATTATGTAGGGCAGCACTATTGCAAAGGACGTTTCGCCTATGTTCAAAGGCGGCAACTGGTGGCTCCACTGCAGGAAAAGGATCATCAGGCTCCACTGCAGGAGCGGATAGGTAAGTAATAAATCCATTCATTATTCATGACGATGGTGATAAGGAACAATCCTATCCTTATAATCCTCCAATTGCTTCTTTTGTAAATTCCAAAAAAAAATGGCGATGGCAGTATAACGCCATGGCAAATCGAAATTGATAATTGTGAATATTCCCCATCACAATGTCACTTTCTCACTTCTACTATTGATGGCAGTAGCAGTGAAGAAAGTAAATACAAAAATTTGCTTTTCGATGTTTATTGGCATCAAATAGACTCACTAAAGAGGATGACACCATCTGCATTTAACTTCGCTGTGGAATCCTACTACACTTTGAAACCGGAATTGTTGAAATGTATGCTATTGAATAATTTGGAATCTTTCAACCACTTCTTCTGCGATCCATTTGTGATATGTGTTGACGAGGCAGTGGTATCTCTCGCCTACCATCAAATTAAAGTTTTGGTTTGTATGGCGAAAAGCCTAAAACGCCATCAAAAAGCATTAGTTATGGCCAAAGTTGCTTACACACAATTGCTGGAGAAAAGCTTTCCAAACAACCACGTGTTTTTTAATTATTCCTATTAATATAAGTTTTTGATTCTTTAAATTGCAATTAATTTATTGCATTTTTAGTTTAACTTGTGCGAAGAATTTCACCAGCAAAGATGGTTTGGCCCGGCACACTAAATTTGTGTCCGTGTCAAGCCGTTTAGAATGTCCTTTGTTTGCGAAAAAAATAGCAAGGACAGTTTCGAGCGGCATAAACAAGTACACAAGAACCGCCACACCTGCAATGCATGCGGGAAAATTTGGCGAAGCACAAGTGTGGTAAGTAAATTCCAATTGAAAATTCTCATGCCGCAATTTCCAATTAATGATATCTCGCTCACTATGTATAATAAGCTAAAGGATCTAGTGAGCAGGAGAAGGTGGTGGATCAGGAGGTCGAGCACATAACAGACGTGTTATCCAACTTTCATTCTGATAGATCCAGATTTTATTTGAGCGTATTTCTTAAAGAAAGGAATATGGAAATATGCATGGTCCTCCTGCATTTTGTGTCCGGTGGTTTATTTAAGTAAGCGTTGGACTCTGCCGCGGCTGACCACCACTACTGCTGCTTCCGTTACGGATTCGTGTTCCCAAGCGACGTTTATTTGAGCCACCTGTGCCGAACTCGCAAAATAATTCAAAAAATTAAAACCATGAGAGAACGCCTGGGTTTTCACCAAGTATTAGAGCCAATATATCATTCGGATTGGACCCGAAAGACAGCCGAATGCACATTTAAAATTATTCCGCAATATGTTATATTAAACCAAAATACAAGTACCACCTACGTGGTACACCGTTTTTGTTATTCAGTTGCATTTATGATTTATGGGTGGATATATATACATGCATATATATTGTTGTAGTCAAATACATAAGTGTAGGCAGGATGGCTTGATTAAAATATGTTTCAGTTTTATTCCGTCCTACACGCCAAAAAAATTTGCCAAAAATAAAAATCGTCTGCAGCTCGTCGGAAGGAAGTGAGTTTCAGAGTTGTCTTCCATTTTTGATATGTGTTGACGAGGCAGTGGTATCTCTCGCCTACCATCGAATTAAAGGGTTTTGGTTTGTATGGCGAAAACCCTTAAGACTATTCACAATGTGACAATATGGATAGCTTTATGTAATTTATATTTGAATTGCTAGAGAAAAGCTTTCCAAACAAAGTGTTTTTTTAATTATTCCTATTAAATATATATGGTTTGATGTCTTTAAATTGCAATTAATTTATTGCATTTTTAGTTTAACTTTTAGAAGAATTGTAACTAGCAAAAATGATTTGTCCAGTTCACAGTAAATTTGTGTCGTGTCAAGCTTTAGAATTAAACTTGCGAGAGAAAGCAAGCTGACAGTTCTTAGCGCCTAATACAAGTGAAGAATTCCGTCACTTGGGAAATGTAGGCGGAAAATGAATTTGGACAACAAATTGACCTACAATTCGAATTCGAGTAGTTAAATAGAATAGATTACAAATCAGCAATTAACAGCTAAGCCTTTTTAATTTTCAATGAATTGATTTTATGTTTTAAAAATGTTTGTTTATAAAAGATTGTCCTACGGAAGTCCTGCTAAGGCTTTGTATCAGTCTTAGTCAAATATTTGTTAAATCGATTGAAAATTACAAAAATTCATAGAACGCGGCAAGTTTTTTTGTTATCTATAAAAAAAATCAAGTTATTTATTTACATAGTCATAGTCTTTTTTTTCACCGCGTGTCATAGCAATCAGCTTGGAAAAGGCAACAAACTTTTGAAATACGTAAGAGGGAGCTACCGAGCAGCCCTGTTTGCGTATGCAACACTTTTTCAACGGCAATTTGAATTTGACCGCCACATAAAATTCATAAGATAGGAAATTAAATTGTTGTATTTTTCTAATTTTTTCTAAATAACTTTGGTAAGTGTTTAAAAATCTTAGTTTATTATTATTATATTATTATCTTTATCCATATACAGAACATTAATTGTATAAATATACAAGAAATAAATATACTATTTCAACTCATTGAACCCTTCCCCATCAAAAAATCCCCCGATAAAAGTAGCTTCACCTGAGCCATTGATATCAAATGACAATTATAAAAACTTCTAATAAACAAATCGCTTATTGTAAACAAATGAATGGAAAACTTTGCTTGTTGATACACTATTCGCTGACTTTAGCTTAGTGTTCTTCCAATTGTTGCACAATGAGGTTCTACTTACAATTGATGTTACTACTTTTACTCTTATTAAATTATATGGAGTGCATGATTTTTGTTAAAACTTTACACGATGATAGTGAGTAATGAAAATAAATTTTAGGATGCAAAAATCACAATAATTTTATCAGAATATCCTGGCCAATGTTATCCTGTTCTTGTACGCATCGGGGCTAAGAAGAAGTATGATTTAGTTGCTCTAAAACCTGGCGAAGAAGTGAATGATCCAAATAGCTGCGGTACCACAGTCTGCATGAGCATAAACGGTTTGGCTTATGTTTATTAGTAAGTGATTATATCTGACATTGATTGGAAATTATATTAGCTTCTCGCTTCTTCGTCCAGTTGCCCTCGCACTCTACCCAGTAGTAACTGCTCTCACGATAAGGCCATGAATATAATGGTGAAGTTTCCGCAATGCTGCTGGAGTTGTTCTACCACCAAGGACTGCAAAGAGGGCGAATCCTTTCCCTCCTACACGTATGCACCAGATAAGAATAATACGAAATAAAATTCGTGTGCATGCCCTTGCCAAAAGGGTTTGTTAATCTAAAATTATCGGCATGACTATATTATTAATCTTCCAAGAAAAAGATCGCTTTATATAGTTACAGTTTTCGTAGAGAAAAAATTGGTTTAAAATGTAAACTTTATGCAACTTCCGACGCTGAATTCATAAACGTTTCGCAAAAAAAGCTGCCTTCCTATTTTTTGGTAGAAATTACATCTTTAAATTTACATTTATCAACACAAACTTGGAAGTAACTCAGTTTCAAAAACATGAAATTTTTAATATTATTTTTTACTACTAAAATAAACGACAAAAATTTATTAAATTGTAGTCTGATGGGGTTTTGAGAAATACTACCTCCAATATATATCAGTTAGTCTCGAAACTAGCACAAATGGTTTTTTTAATTTAATTTAATCAACGTGCCAATCATTCCTCATATTAAAGAATATCCTGGCTTAGAATAGATCCTAAAGACTAATGGATGAATAACAAAATTGGACATGGCCAAAGATGGCAAGATCGAGCTGAAAAATAAACTAAATAAAATAAATTTTGATGCCATTGAAAAATCAAAGTCAAAAAAGAAATTGTCTTCACACAAAGTTATAACACTTTTTTAGAAAAGAAATATTTTTCAAAAGTTAAAACTTTCAATCTAGAAATATTTAATGGAATGGAAATGTTTGTTAGCGTGAAAATTGAAAGAATATAAATGAACTAATTGTAAGTCTAACAATATTTTGCCTTAAAGTCATAATCGTCGTCACAACTGCCGCCAGAATTATTATTGAGGAGTTCATCCTTGCAGCCATGATGCAATCTATGGACATCCGAGTCGAAGCACTCGTCGTGGAGACGCTTGTCGCGGCTTTTGCTGCGCTGACGCTGATGAGAATGTCCATGGGAATGGCCATGTCGATGATTATGATGATGACTCTTATGCTGCTGATGATATGTAGGCGTCGGACTGACTTCGCGGGGCGGTCGACAGTGGGTCGAAGGTGGCACTGGGTCATCGAAACGTGGACAGGGATGATCGCCCACTGGAGAGGCAGTCTCGTAACGCTTGGACAGCAGAGTGAACTCCTGATGGGCAGAGCACAAGGCCTGTAAACGATGCAGAAGATCCGTTTCGGGTAAATCACGCAAGTGCAGAGTGCGAGCCACAGAAGTGCGAAAGGACTGCAGATGGGAGAGACGCTGATTGGCATCGGAAAGTTGTGAACTCAGGCGATTGACATCGTCGCGCATGGACTAAAGGGAGCGAGAGAGAAAGAGCGAATGGATTGGACAAGTTACCTAGATGTACCATTTGCTACTCACATTGATCAAAGCCTCATCGCGACAGCGTCGATTTTGATTCGATTCGCAGCTGGACTTAATCCTCTCCTTCATGGCATTCAATTGGGACAGAAGCCGAGTCTTCTCATCCTCCAAATCGCATATCTGCGTGGTCAGTTCATCGATTTTTCTGGCTCGCTCCAGTGAGGTGATCTTGTACTCCACCGCCTCGGCCAGTTGGGCCTTGACCTCAGCTATTTGGGAGCGGGCATCGGCCAGTTGGGCACTCAATTTATCCACCTGCTTGGCAGACTTCTTGGCCCGACAAACGGCCTCATCTCGTTCACCCTGCAACATGCACTTGCCCCTGGCCCCATCCTCAATGATGGCCAGTTTGCGTCGCAGCAGTTCCAAGTGCAAGTCGCGACGCTGAACCTGCTCTCTAAGGACACGAACGCGACGCTGTAGATTGTAGACACTGCTACTCTCCTTGAGGGGTATGTCATGACAGGATCTCTCGCGTCGCAACTTGCCATTGCTATGATGATGATGTGGATGATGATGATCGGCACAGCAGTTCTTCTCCGGCGTGTGATGATGATGATGGGGCGGCGTCTCGTGCTCACAGTGGGCCGTGAGACGTTCAGCCCTCTCCAAGAGACTCTCGGCCATGAGATTAGTATCGTTGCCCAAGGCGGGTGGCGAGGAACACTCACTCCAGCTCATGGCCGAGGCCAGACGTTGCAGGAACTCGGACAAGCCCATGTGATCCTTTCGCAGCGTATGGATCTCTGCATGACACTTCTCCAAACGCTCAGTTAACTCACATTTCTGGACTTCATCCGTCCGAAGGCGACATTCATTGGACTGTTGGGTCTCCTTGAACTTCTCATGCTCACAGGACAACTGATCCCGCAGCGAATGCATTTGCTAAGAGGAGAAAATAAGACTTAAGTTAGGTGCTTGTTGGGAGCAAAGGCAACTCTTGATCTTACCGCCTGCATGGCCTGATTTTCGCCCAAAGTCTCCCTGAGCTTCTCTTTGATCAGAGTCTCACAGGGTTCGGGCACATTTAGCATATTGCTGAGACATCTCAAGAATTGTAAACGATCTCCCTGGATGCGATCGAGATTATTCTGCAATCGATGACAACGTGACTCAAAGCCACGCAATTCCTCCTTCATCTTCTCAGCATTGATCTCCGATTCGGTTAGCCTGTCCCGTTGGATCTGGAGATCCCGCTCATATTGCCTGCATCGTCCCTCCAGCTCATGGTTATGATTGCCCGCACCGTCCAGTTGAGCCGACAAACGCTGCTTCTCGATATTGGCCAAGGATTTCAGATTGAGCAACTCATTTTCACAGGAACTCAGGGTGTCACATGTGGAGCTGACCTTTGCCTTGGCTCGTTGCCATTCAATCATCACCTCCTCGGCACGCGAGATGACACACTCGGGTGTGGCATGGGAATTCTGATTATTCTCACACACTTCCAGTCCCAGACACACGCTGAGGCGTCGCAGTAGATCATGGAGTTGCGCCTTGGCCTGCTCCTTGTGTGACTCCTCGTTGGCCACCTGCGTCTCCAGATGCTGAATCTTGCATATCAATTCTTTGTTCCGTTCATCCGAACTGCGTTTCTCCCGCTGCACTGTGTGAATGGTGGCATCGCAACGAGCCTGCACCGATTGCTCCCGACTCTCCGAGTTTTGGAGGCGACTCTGCAGCGATCCTATCAGAGCCGTTTGCCGGGCAGCCTGCGATCGCAAGTTCTCAATTTCCGCCTCTTTGCTACACAATGCGGTGCGCGTTTCAGCGAGCTGCACGAGAAGTTAGGGTATTAAGTGGTTGGGCGAATTACTCCTTCCGCTGTGCTTACCTCGCCAGTTAGACGCTCTCTTTTGTAGGACAAGGCAGCAAGTTCGCTACGCAAAGTCGTAGTCATATCTATGCCATGATGGTGTTCCGTTACTGTGATTCCTGTCGTCCCACATGATGTGTCCAACTGAGAGGAGGTTTTTAAAGGAGTGGAGAACAAGGTTAGATGGTAAAGGTCACTTGAAAGTAAATTTTGTCTCGAAGAAAAGAGTTTTTACCAAGTGCTAAAATAATTTTAAAAATTTAAATAATAAAAAGGAAATCCCCGATGAAAATTTCAACAATGCATCAAATTACCCAAAATAGTTTTAATAACAAAATTTATGTGGAATAGGATGATGGTATTTTTTTTTTTTGTTGGTAAGCATATGGCCATGAAGTCTTATGGAAAGTCTGCTGATGATGGAACTTGGTGGCTCTTGAAATGAATAGGCAACCTGCTCACTCTTTTCTGTCGCCAATGATTTTTTAAAAACTGCACGTGTAAAATTATTACTTAGAAGAATTATCTCGGTCTGCGTATCCTATCAACTTTTCATTTAATTCTAAAAGGTCGACATCTATGTCGAAAAAAACACTTAAGACCATTTAATTTTTGTATCTTTTTTATGGTCAATTTAAATTTATTATAATCCATTTATTTATAGTTTTAAGAAAATCAATTAGGTTCACGTTCTTGATTCCTTGAAATGTGTTAGATCGGAAATTCCACGTCAATATCAGTATTATCTTTATTTTTTCCAATACAAAATCTAATTTATTTATTTCTGTGGTTTATAGGTCGAAAAGCAAAACCGTAATGATTAAATTTTTAATTCAACTTATTTTATTTTATATACAATCCATTTTATTCTTAGAAATTCGTAGCTTCTTTATATATTTTATATCTGTATAATTGTTTTAATACTTTTCACTTTAATATTGTTCATCTTTAAATAAAACTTCTTGTTCGATATGTTCAATCCAAGTTTTACAAAAAGTTTGATTAGCTAAGAGTCCTTTAGATATCCTTTATTATATTTTAAAGAATTATTTATAGCATCACTTTAAATATTGAAACTTTTATTTTTTTGAAACACATTTCTTTTATAATAAAGGTAAAGGTATTCCCCACCCTAAGGATTACTCCAATTAAATCACTATCACCATTTGATTAGGTAACTTCAAGTTTTCTTATAAGTATTTAATCCATTGTACCATATGATGATGATGCGGCGACAATCCACCACTGAGCCCGAAATTATGATGATGCAAATGGGATGAATGATTATCGTTAGGCATCTTTTATTGTAGCCACCAAAAGACCGTTTCGAAGCGTACACCCAAAGCGCTGGACTCCAACTAAATGCCATGGAGTAACAAGAACCAACAAAGCCCAATGAGTCAACTCACTTTGCTTTGGCAACCAAAACCAATGAAGAAAAAACACCCATAAACGATAGGTAACCCTAGCATGGCGCCAAGGATTGGAATTTACCTCAACATAACATCACACAAATGCAGAAAATTTATGCTCAAATCCATTCAAAGGGATGGAGGGGTGGGCCAAAGGATACACTCGTAAGTGAAAACGAGCTCAATGGCAGGCAGCTAAAGGAGGTGGGCTACGTTGATGGTTTACCCATGGCAAACTACTCCATTTTGTGCTCTGCCATTATTTGGGTCATTCACATGGCGCCAAAAGGAAGCTCAAAATGCAATCTAAACAGACGCACGCACGCGAATGCGAATGCGGATGTGAATGCGGATAGTTTTGGTGTGAGAATTGGTGTGAAAATTTCGTTTGACTCCGGAAGAGGAAAACTCATTTGAGGTGATGATGGGTTTTTTCGTTTTTCATTTTGGACAAATGGGAACTAAAAATGTGTTGCATGTGCTGGTAGGTTAAATTCGGTATAAAAAAAACACTTTAAATGAATTTGACAGTATTTCAAATAGAGAAAGAGTCAATTTTATTCAAACATTCGAAATAACCAATCAATTTATGTTTGTTATTTTACGGAAATGCCTTCGAATATAGCATTTCATATTTTAATTGAAATGTCAGATAGAACAGCATGTCAACAAATACTAGAAAAATTATCTACCAAAGATTTCTACCTAACTATTACGCTACTATAGCCCAATATTAATTATATCATTTATTTAAACAATTTTATAAGAATTGTAACAGGCATTTTTGGGAGTGTTTGTTTAAATTAGTTCAACATTAAATGTTCTTTTAAATCAAAGAAGAGTATTATTCTAACAACATTTATTACAATTGAAATACAAATTTTTGAATTTTCATTCTTTATTATTTATAAAATATTTTCTATAAGTTTTGGCGTTGTCCTTAACCGATTAAAACACCTCTTCTAAAACTGAAGAATACTTGATCTTGCATACAAAAGAACGCCAAAATGTTATATATGTATGTTCTGACTACAATTACGTACACGTGTAATATTATAAAACATCTTTAAAGAAATATGAATAAAAACAATAAATTTGACTGTATAGATAAAATTTTTAATATAGATTGTAGGTATTAGGTTTAGATATTTCTAAAAGGTTGTGTAAACTCGTGATCTGACAAAGCACTCCTAAAATTTCCTGTATGAAAATCGATTAAAAACCTTTTTATCGGTCTAAAAAATTAGGTTTATTCTGACTATCGATATCCCTTTTAATTGTGCGGCAGTTCATTCTACTTTTTAAAAGTTTCCTCTACCAATTATGAATATGATAAATTGAGTTAATTCCAGAGCACTACGAAGCGATGTGCTCCGCCTATATGCATGCTTAGCTTTTTATGTAAAGCCCATGTAACTATCATTATTCATAGTACTGGGTAAAGAAAAACTTTTTTTGTGCCCCCTAACAACCGCATAAATTTCACACCAAACAAAAACAATTCAACGAACGAACGAAGGGAGAAAAAACTTTCAGTTCGGTTGATAAGCAAATCGCAAATTGCGAATTCATATTAAAAAAAAAAAAAAAAACAGGCACATAAATCTTGTCTGTGTACTTATAGATGGTAATTTGGCACACGATATGAGCACCCGGAAACAACATAATAATGTGAGCCTATTAAAACCATTCGCGGATATCTCCAGCTAAAACGATAGAGACTCACCTGACAACTTGAATGGGTTTGCTTCAACGGAGACAACTTTTCCTTTTGACCACCGCACAGCAGTTCGAATACCTGCCAATCCTCTGTGGTATTACCATTTGTATTGGGTCTCAAATTTGCTGGCATCCCGAACTAAGTATAACTATCCGACTTTGGTTGGCTTTTGTTAGTGAAAATTTTCTATTCTCTCTATTTTCTAAATATAAATATGTTGCACGGGCCAGACAGGCAAGGCAGGCAGGCAACCTGGCAACCCGAACTAACTAACTTAAGTAAAGCTATGCCAAGGGGAGAGTTCAACTGTTGCCAGGTAAAAGACCATAAATAACGATACATAAGTGAGTTGGATCACGTAAGTGAGCAGTGTGGCGGGGGGAGGGCCTAACACGTGCATGTTACTAAGGCAATGTGTATAATTTGATTTTCAAGACTGCAATTTCTATTTCGAAACTTCATTACGTTTTGTCATTAAGCATAATTTCATTTGCCAGTCAAAGAAAAATTCGAAACTATGGTAAATGTTTGTATAAAGTTTGCAATATCGTTTCGATAGGATGTAACACAACCACTCAAAGTCTAGTCACGACAATGACTTTGATTTTTGTGATTGCCATTGATGTATTTGTCATTTAAGGGTTAAGTTCATGCTTATATTTTGGGGTTTATTTATGGGTGATTATAGTTTAGTTTGTTTGTTTGTTTGGGTTACCAACATAGCTACGGGAATGTTCTTTGATATTAGAATTTTGCCTTTTTACCAGATTTCTTTTTGTTCTCCCTTTGCTCCTTTCTTTTCTGTTTATCCTCGATGGCTTTGATCCTCTCCAGTTCCGCAAGCTCCTGCAAAGCAAATATTAATTGAATTCTAAAATCTTTTTGATTTTCTCTCACCTTGGCCTTTTCCTCATTAATACGCTGCTCTTCCTCATTCTTGATTAGCTCAGTGACCTCTGCTATTCGTCGTCTCATCATAACCAATTGATCTGAATAGAATTTATATTCATCTCTGGTCTTATCGACTGCCAGACTATTCTGGGTGCATTGAAGATCAGCGTTCTCGAAATCGTTATCGTAACGCGATTGCCAATCGATGATTTCATTTCGATATTTATGGATTTGCCAAGAATACACAGTTTCCATGTAATGAAATGCTAAAGCATTCTGCGACATCCTACTTACAGTATTGCTTAGTTCTTTTTCCAGAGCTTCCACTCTTTGATGGAATTTCAGCATATATTGCTCGACTCCCGTGCGAACCCATTTGATGCGATATCGTAACTCAATGGGAGTTAAAGCTGATGCAAAAGGTGGGCCTTGTGGATTATCGAAGTTGAGCAAGGAATAAAATTGAATTACCATCCTGGGTATCGCCTTCCATTGCTAAAGCCGCTTGCCGTATGTGTGTTTGACCTTTAATTATTGAACTGGCACGAAATTCGAATATTTTCCTCACAAGAATACTATGATCTAGGCATATCCCTTGTATCTCATTGATCCAATTGGAATTTATATGGTAATTAGCAGCGCTGGGGAAGATAAAAAGTAAGTTAAGGAAGTATAGGAATTTAGCACTTACTGCATCATTGCTATGGATCCCTTACAGATATCACGATCGCCGCAAAAATCATCGCGTACGACAGTGAGTATCTTTGATATTTCACTCAAATCGGTGCGATACTTCATGCAATCCAAGTCATCTTGACCTCTCTCCATCGTAATGACATCCAAATACAATTGATTAATCGTAAGCCTTTGTACAAAGAATTCCACGGACCACCAGAATAATTTATGGGGTATCTCATCGATGTCACCGGGCCAAACGTTTTCAAAGAGCTCCAATTGCCTAAGTAATCGAACTATGAGAAATTCAATAGCGTCTTTTTGAAATTGCTGAATATAGGTTTTCCAGATCTCGTGATTTTCTTCTGAAGTCTTTTGACAGACCTGCACCGACGTATCTATTGACACTAGCGTTTTCCGTGACTTTCTCTGTAACATTTTCCGTACGACGAAACCTTCGGCTGTCCAATCTTCTTGTAAATCTCTCTCATCCTGGACAATTGATCCCTTCCTCTCTCTACCGAATTGGTCATAGTCTTTCAATATGTTTTTCAAAAACTTATCACGACAAAGAGATAGATCAGTGTGCGGCGGCAATGGGAAGGGTATTTGACACATAGATGAATTAACAGACTCGTGCAATTTTTTGCCTGTAGTTTCCGTTGGTCTCACGTTCTCCAAGAGTTTTGCCCTCCATTTTTTTTTTTACAATTTAAACTTTTATAGATAACTAAAAATCAGTTTATTTGTGTGAAATGTTTGAAAGATAATACTTGTCTATATGAAATATCATTCATTCGTTTTGTTTTGCAATTCTTAACAACTTCTTTAACTATGTACCATTGGGTTTATACCTTAAGAAACTATAATATCTAAAATTCGAAAATATTGTTTTATTTCAATTTAAAATTAAGTATGTCGCTTTAAGAAAATTTAGAAAAACCTATTTGAGAGTTTAAATTACTTTAACTATTTAAAAAAAAATTAAGTAAGTCGCCGGGCTGACTTGGATATACCATGCATCAGGGAAAAACTACATCGAGTTTATAAAACTAAGTTCATATATTAAATTTCTTTCGTAGTGGATTTCTAACATATGATATCTCGCTCACTCTTATGTGTGAACTTTAGGCTCCACCGGCCAATTTGCCCTTGCACCGCTTTGAGTGCAAAACGTTTCAATGCATAACTCGGCCTTTTTTTTTTATGAAACTTGGTGGAATGATAGATGTCCATAACATTACGATACGATAATATTACGGGAGAAAATCACTTTATTAAATCCCGGAGGCGTAGGGGCGTGGCAAAAAACATAGACTTGGTCTGGCCAAGACTACACGAGTCTACATTCAAAATTTGGTAACTCTAACATTTGTAGTTGCTAAGATCTCTGCACTCTTACGGACGGACGGACGGACGGACGGACAGACGGACGGAGGGGGATGGTATATTTTCTTCTATGCTGAAGAATATATATACTTTATAGGGTCGGAAAAGCTTCCTTCTCCCTGTTACATACATTTTGGCGACTTTAATATACCATTTCATCCTATGGATGCATGGTATAAAAACAGTAAAATGAATTCGAGAGTTTAAATTAAGAAAACCGCTTTGAAAAATTCTAGGAACACGAATTTGATAGATAAAATTACTTAAAACGTTTAGGGAAATTTTATAAAAGAGTATTTAAGAGTTGAGATTGCATAAACGGCATAATTGCATTAAAAAATTTCAGAAAAACTTACTTGAGCCTCATTTGTACGGTATCAATAATTCGATAAGAGTATTATTATAAATTCATCCGTTTTTGTATAGCGACTCGTGACTTTTGTTCTGGGTCTCTTGCCCGTTTGGTGTTCAATCCCCCTTCCATATTCAATTCTCAATCCCTCTCCTCTCTCTGTCTCTCTTTCTCGCATGCTATAAATACTCATACCATACAAAACACTAAAAAGAAGCAAGAACACAAAAAAACCACGGTTCTTGCCGGCATGCCTTTCCACAGAAGAGGCAAAAAGCAAAAGGGCCGTGGCAACAGACTCGTTTCTCCCTAGCCAATTTGCAGTAGTCGTTGTTGTTGTTCTTGGCGATGATAATGACGATGATACCTGCTGCATTTTGCTGTGACCCTGCTGCAATTTCTAATCGAATCGAAACCTTCTACCCTAATGATGGCCCCAAGGCAACGTCGACAAAAGTTTGGGACTGACGCGCCCTTTTGTTAGCTGAAAAAATCTTGAAAGAGAACTAAGCAATCTGGCAAAATAAAAACGAGGCATGGCAAGAGGCAAGTGTGGGGAACATCTGTTTGAGTGTGTCGCGTGTGGGGAACATGCAACTTGCAACAGGATCAACGATGCGCTGCTAATTCTGTTCGCCTATTCGAAATTGTTCCGTTAAAATCTGTGCACGCTGCTGTGTGGCAGCATAATGTTGCACAAAGACTGGAAGTCGGCAGACAGGCAACATAAGGGCCTTCCCTTTGCTTCACTCACACACCAGTGATGCACCCTCATCCTCTCTCTCTCCATCGTTCTCTCTGGCTATCTTTCTTCGTCTCCCCTCTCTCTCTCATTCTCACACTCTTGCTTTTTTTTTTTTGTTTAGAATGCTGACATTGCGGATGATGTCTGCCTGTCTGTGGTGGTGGCGGCGATGGTGCCGGTGGTGGTAAGGGGATATGTTGGATTTTCTGCATGGTTTCGGTTTCGGGCTTCAGTTGGTTCTTTCCGATTGTCCACAAGTGGTTCTGTCTGCTGCTGACAATTCTGTTCGCCTGTTCGCACACACCATCGAAATTTCACATGTAATTCCCACGGCCTGAATTTTCCCACACAGACCCAAAGAAGAGGAAGAGGAATTCAACAACAGAGCGACAGAGAGACAGATGGGACAGCCAAGAGACCAAACCAAACACACAGACAAACAGACAGACACACAGACGGGCAGACAGACAGACCGACCGACCGGGAGAGAAGAGAAGCCACAGCGCAGCACACACACAACATTTTTTATTGCCTTGAATTTTGCTCCCAGGGTCGGGACCAGCCGTTCCACCTTCTCCCCCCAACTCCTGCACTACCTTCTCTATGTCGTTGTCATCATCATCATCACCATCATCCTCCCTTCAGCTCATCTGCCGGGTTGTCGTTTTGTTTATGTTGTTGCTGGTTTAATCTGCCTGGGCTTGGGCCTGAGTTTGAGCCTGTGCAGAGCGTGGAAGGCTTCAACCTGACCAACCAACAGCCATTCCGTAAGGCTTCCTCGTCTTTATTTTGTTGCATCTTCGCTTGACTTCATTGAACTTCGACTTTGACTTTGGCACTGTGGATGATTTCACACGAAAGAATAATCAAAAAATGTTGGAGCTGGCGAACTAGAATTGTTGGAATGACCATATACAGTGCTTAAAGTTTCCATTTTCCGGTATTCAAACTTCCACAAAGAACATATTGAATATTGGTCGAAAGTTGTAATCTGTGTCTTTAGTTTAACCTGTTTTTGTCTGTTTTTGGCAATCCGTCCCAAATAAAGTGTGGGTTCACCCAAGATATTTTCAGGCACTGTCTTTATCTGCATTTATTACATTTTGTAAAATAAGTTTTCATTTCATTATTTTATTAATGGCGTCTTGAACTGTTTCTTCTTCTTGCTTGTGTAAATTAGTGTGGTCAACTGCAGCAAAGAGTAGCATTGAGCAAAGGTATCGTGTACAATAAATAATACTACTCCTTATTAATTCAAACTTTGTATTTGTTTGTTTAATTTCTTTTTTGGTTACGAAAATTTTGAAAAAGCGGGATACTATATATTTCTGGAATAAAAGCATAGCAAATTAAAGTAATGATTTGCAATATGATACTTCTTCAATCATACACCGCTTAAAAAATCACATCTCTAAGCTTAAGATGCCACCTATAATTAAATCTCACAGATATGGCAACTATAAATTTACAGTTGCTTTTTAGCTTTAAGTGCATGCGTTTTATAAACTAAATCTTAAAAAAAAAAAACGAGATGTTAAGAAAAATCTCATGCTGCGCAGGAGAAAACGAGAAGCGAGAAGATTTTAAACTCACGGAGGAACCGGTAATACGGATACCAGAAGAAATTATAGATATCCAGAAACTGGGCTACGATAGTGAAGATGATGCAAAAGAAATCATTGGGCCTGGCACAAATCCATTTACCCAGGACTTAAAAGAGTTTTACGACAATGACAAGAATCAAGAGCATCACCAAGAAGAGGAGGAAAACTTTGATCCCGAGCAGAAGATGAACGCCTTTCTCTGGCGCCTGCAGTCACATATGGCAGTTCCCGACTATGCCATGGTGGGAAACTTTCTTAAATTGTTGTATATAACCTTTACATGTTTTTACCCATCCTTTTCTATTAATTGTAAGTATAGACGGATGCCGTCCTTTGTGTAGACAAACCCAAGAGTTCCGTATCTCTGGGCGTAAAGCTTCCTCGCATGGATCTTGCGGAACATTGCGCCGTGAATGCCGTATTCAAAATCTTAATAACGGAGGTAACAATAATAAATTCTCTATATTTTCTTCTTTGTTATTAATGATTTGTTTTCTCTGTAGATTTATAGCCCATTTCAGTTTTGGTTCCAGTTGGTCCATGATGGGTGTTCTCTAAATACAGTGACTATTAATTTGAAGCAAGTGACATTGTGCAGTACTATCCCTATATTGATTCTGACGGTTTTTTCATCTCTCTTAGCAATTTCTACAATAGAACATTTAGCGATTCCGACAATAAGTTTGACATGGATGTGAAGAAATATGCCTCTCATTTACCCAACTATTTCCTTGAACCTGGCTATATTTGTGTTGCACGTAATCTTTTAAACCACTCGTGGCGCCGTGCTCGAATTGTGTCCAAGCCATTGTCAACGCATGAGAAAGTCTCCATCTACTATGTGGACTATGGAACTAGTGCTGAAGTGCCACGCACTGATCTCCATTTCCTTTTGCAAACATTTGCGGAAATACCCCCATTAGCTATTCGTGGCTGTCTTTCGTATATCCATCCATTGGGTCCCCACTGGGGAATTGAGAGCATTGAGGAATTCAAAGACATCGTGCTGGGCCACGAAGTGTTCGCTAATGTAAACGAATGCGATTACAACGACAACGTTGTATTTATGAGACTATCCTATAACAAGGATATAATGCCATCGATTAATCGTCTAATGGTTGAGGCTGATCTGGCTGGCAGAAGTGATCACTATAGCAAGCGAATGCGAGAACACAATTGTGGAAGACGCTTACGATATTTACGAGAGCGATTACCCAGGTGAGTCGTGGCTTTTGTAATCAATCTTTGCTAATTGCTTTTACCCTATAGCTTTGACATGCTCGAGAATCGTGTCTTTCCCGTGGGAAATGAGAACTTCGAGGAAGAATTTGACTATCTAATATGTGCACCATCGTTTTATGAGCACTACGAAGTGCCCAAGTTGAAGAATCCATTTTTGAGTAGCCTCCAAAAGGCTCTGGAAGACTGGATGATCACTTATAAGAAGGAAGAAGAATACTGGAGGAAATTATATTTCCAAGCTGATCAGAAATTAAAGGAAGCGCATGAGAAGGCAACTATTGCAACGCAATAGAAGAAAGTCATAAACATCTAGCTACAAAATGTTGACGAGAAATTTAAAAATAATAAAATCTACACTGACTCTTTCTGTGAAATATTCCAATTTATTTTTCGACTCTCCGATTCTTGACTATCCCATTAAGTGTGTCGCAAAGGCGGTGACCATAGGCAATATAGCAAATGTCCAATTGCCGATATAATGTTCGTAGTTATTTGAACACTGAAATGCAATGGAGTATAAAGCAATTCCAGGCCATAGGCAAGATTTGGTTTTAGGATATTGTGATTGGACTGCGACATTATGATATGCATTATATAGTCCTTCTGGGCATCAAAGAATCGGCGTCACGAAGAATATTCAGATGGCAAAAAACATATTTAATTTACTATTGAAATAAATTGTAACATGAATTGTGAAACAAAATTTTGACATTTATGTCGAGACTGATTTATCAAAACAAATTTCGTCTTATATACTCCTTAATACTCTAGCTCTCATTTGCTTGGTGAAAGGTCAATTTTTGGCAATTTGCTAGGCTGTTCGATTTGCTGCTATCCTGTCGCTTGAACTCACTAGAGAAGCAAAAAATCCGTTCGTTTCGGGGGAATGGAAGCTAAGGACCCAAGTGCCGCCCTCCCCCCAATTGACAATCGAGGGGAAACGCGTTTCAGCACTCAAATACTATTCAGTTTCAGTGAAGTGACTCCACTACGAGCTTTTATCGTTGGCGGCAGTGACAAACACTCGCACACACACACACACACACACTCTGGCGGCCCCACAGATACCCACACATACAGCGAGACATTCACACTCATTTGTTGGAAACGCAAGCAAACGAAACAGAAACACACAGAGAAAACAACAAAAACCAACTGGGGCCGAGTGAATGTCATGGTGAGATATCTCAAAGCATTGCGTTAAACAAGCTGGGCGCCTGTTCGTTAGAGTCCATGAATCGAAATTGTGTGCGCGAACGAGTAGTGAGACCGAAACCCTGGGATTGGGGGATGCGAAGAGCGCTGAGCTCAGCTATCTATACATAGCTGTACTGGGCGGTACTGGTTGTGGTGAGATGGTGCCAAGGGGAAGCAGGGCTGCGGCTGGCGACTGGTTGGGGCCTGTCAAATTGAAGATGAGATGCCACTCTTGAGCTCGGCCTAATGGGGCTTGAAATCCATTCATTGCGGCGACTCAGACGAAACATGGAAATTGAGTGCTCTCCTCCGTCGTTCATTGTTGTTCCGCTCGCTGGGTAGTTCCAATTGGCCAAACTAGAGCATTGAGCAGCAGCATCATTTAGATTTAGACCGGAATAGTAGCAGGCGCCCAGCGGAGCTTTGCAAGCAACAGACGAACATTGGAAATGGAAATCAATTTACATTTCGTCATTTTTTCTTCTCGTTTCGTCTCGTTCCCATTCCCATTGGTGAGCAGTGCCTCTCTTTCTAAGCTTTTGTCTGGCGCGCCAAATTCAAATGCATGCTTAAAGCTCCAATTTTAGTTTTTCTTGATTAAAAACGAAATTAATCACACATAATTGGAGAGATTGTGATTTCCAGAATTTACCGATTGTATTATACTTATGTCCAGGATAGTCAATGAAGTCTTCACTTTCCGTATTATTTACAAACTTTAAATTATGTTTGCCGATTGAAGACATCAAAACTGTCTTATAAGTACACCTAATTTACATACATACATATGTACATACATATTTTTCTCACTATGTACATACATATGTATGTATAAAGAAAAACTTTCAAAACATTACAAATGTATGTACATACAAGTTGCTGCCTCAGAAATAGAGTCTCTTATGTAAAACTATTATTTGTTGCCCAATATTAACCAAAATTTCGTTATATACTTTATTTGCATACATATAGACACGTTTTTCTGCTTATGTACTTGTAAACAAAGACCGCAAAAAAGTTATATAAGTACATATGTACATACATACAAGTAGCTGCCTCATAAATAAAGTTTCTTATGTAAATCTATTATTTGTTGCCCCATATGAACCAAAATTTCGTTATATACTTTATTTGCATACATACATATGTATATACACGTTTTTCTGCTTATGTATGTACATGTAAACAAAGACCGCAAAAACGTTATGTATGTACATACATATGTACATACAAGTGGCTGCCTAAGAAATATACTTTTTTATGTAAAACTATAATTTGTTGCCCAATATGAAACAAAACTGCGTTATATACTTTATTTGCTTACATACATATGTACACATTTTTCTACTGGTGTACATGTAATGGAAGACCGCCAAAACAATTTATACATACATACATACATATGTACATACATGTATACTTTTTTATGTAAAACTACTATTTGTTGCCCATTATAAAACAGAACTGCGTTATGTACTTTATTTGCATACATACATACATACATACATATGTACACATTTTTCTCCTTATGTACATACATGCAAAGAAAGACCGCAAAAACGTTATATAAGTATGTACATACAAGTGGCTGCCTCAGAAATAAAGTTTCTTATGTAAATCTATTATTTGTTGCCCAATATGAACCAAAATTTTATTATATACTTTATTTGCATACATACATACATATACGTTTTTCTGCTTATGTACATGTAAACAAAGACCGCAAAAACGTTATATAAGTATGTACATACAAGTGGCTGCCTCAGAAATAAAGTTCCTTATGTAAATCTAATATTTGTTGCCCAATATGAATCAAAATTTCGTTATATACTTTAGTTGCATACATATATACACGTTTTTCTGCTTATGTACATGTAAACAAAGACCGCAAAAACGTTATATAAGTATGTACATACAAGTGGCTGCTTCAGAAATAAAGTTTCTTATGTAAATCTATTATTTGTTGCCCAATATGAACCAAAATTTTATTATATACTTTATTTGCATACATACATACATATACGTTTTTCTGCTTATGTACATGTAAACAAAGACCGCAAAAACGTTATATAAGTATGTACATACAAGTGGCTGCCTCAGAAATAGAGTCTCTTATGTAAAACTATTATTTGTTGCCCAATATGAACCAAAATTTCGTTATATACTTTATTTGCATACATATATACACGTTTTTCTGCTTATGTACATGTAAACAAAGACCGCAAAAACGGTATATAAGTATGTACATACAAGTGGCTGCCTCAGAAATAGAGTCTCTTATGTAAAACTATTATTTGTTGCCCAATATGAACCAAAATTTCGTTATATACTTTATTTGCATACATACATACATATATACACGCTTTTCTGCTTTAGTACATGTAAACAAAGACCGCAAAAACGTTATATAAGTATGTACATACAAGTGGCTGCTTCAGAAATAAAGTTTCTTATGTAAATCTATTATTTGTTGCCCAATATGAACCAAAATTTCATTATACATATACTTTATTTGCATACATACATACACATATACATACACGCTTTTCTGCTTATGTACATGTAAACAAAGACCGCAAAAACGGTATATAAGTATGTACATACAAGTGGCTGCCTCAGAAATAGAGTCTCTTATGTAAAACTATTATTTGTTGCCCAATATGAACCAAAATTTCGTTATATACTTTATTTGCATACATACATACATATATACACGCTTTTCTGCTTTAGTACATGTAAACAAAGACCGCAAAAACGTTATATAAGTATGTACATACAAGTGGCTGCTTCAGAAATAAAGTTTCTTATGTATGTAAATCTATTATTTGTTGCCCAATATGAACCAAAATTTCATTATACATATACTTTATTTGCATACATACATACACATATACATACACGCTTTTCTGCTTATGTACATGTAAACAAAGACCGCAAAAACGTTATATAAGTATGTACATACAAGTGGCTGCCTCAGAAATAAATTTTCTTATTTAAATCTATTATTTGTTGCCCAATATGAACCAAAATTTCGTTATATTCTTTATTTGCATACATATATACACGCTTTTCTGCTTATGTACATGTAAACAAAGACCGCAAAAACGTTATATAAGTATGTACATACAAGTGGCTGCCTCAGAAATAAATTTTCCTTTGTAAATCTATTATTTGTTGCCCAATATGATCCAAAATTTCGTTATATACTTTATTTGCATACATACATACATATATACACGCTTTTCTGCTTATGTACATGTAAACAAAGACGGCAAAAAAGTTATATACATAAGTATGTATGTACATACAAGTGGCTCCCTCAGAAATAAGGTTTTTAATGTAAAACTGTTGTTTGAAGAATTTGAAGCAAAACAGCAGTATATACTTTATTTACATTACAAATTTTGACCCTGATGTACATATGTATGGTCATAGAAGTGGCCCCTCATTCTTAATTTTAATTTTTAATTTGAGGGAAATCTTGAACAGAAATTCAAAATAATAACTATCGATACCGATTTCCCGCTCAATATTTGAACGGCGCCACTGGACTGCCAAATGTGTTGTGTTCCACATCCATCTGTTCCATTCCACAAAACAGCTGTGCCTTGTTTGTACGCATTTCCACAGCGTGGAAATGAGATTTGCTGATGGCAGAAAACAAAACCAAAAAAACGAGTTAAAAAAAGAATTAAAACATTGTGTGAGTGTAGTGCAAGTGTTTCGACTTTTCATTAAGTTTTATTTTGTTTTTGTTAGAAAGCCAACGGCAAGTCAAGTATAAGCAGACACAATCAGAAAATCGGCTCCCACCTGCGTCTCTCCTGAAAAGTAAAGGTTCGAAAGGGGGACTCAACAATGACCAAATGGCTGCCAACAAGAACTAATCCTATTTGGGCCAAGACCTTTGTAGAATTACTACAAACAAAAACTATGTGCATTTTGTGAAGGAGAGAGAGAGGGCAACAAAAGTTCTAAAATTTGCATTTCGCAACAACTACGCAAGAAGCAGAAAAACAGACTATAAAAATAGAATATATAAATTTAGGGTAAAACTACATAATATTCAAATCAATAATCAATTAAAATTCAACAGTTGAAAGGAGTCGGAGTAGGCTGGCCGAAGAAATTGACAAATAATTCCACTGGAGACGAGAAAACCAAATTAAAGGTGAACAGCTGCAGCTCTGCGTAGGTGAGTGCGACGCCAGCAGCGACGCCACCGACCACCAAACACACACATAACAATGGAAATGCGCGAAGTGTTGAGCCGGGAGGGGCGAGAGGCAAAGAATTTGCTAGTTTACCAGTTTTGCGATGAGACAACAACAAATGCCTTGGCCAGCGGAGGTGGAGGTGGAGGCGGAGGCGTCGTCGTGAACGGTGACTGTAAGTTGACAAACTTCGTTAGTTCTTTTTTGGTTGAAATTAAATTTTCCGTTTTGTGTTTTTAGGTCGCAAACCTCCTAAATCGCCCACATCTTTGGCCGCCGCCGCCGCCGCAGGTCGCATGAAACAATCAGCTGGAAGTAGTGGAAATTTAGGAAGCGCCTCAAATGGTGGACCACGTGTGCGAAGTGCCTCCACCGGCAGGGATAAGAAATCAGAATTGCAGGCACGATATTGGGCTCTGCTCTTTGGCAATTTACAACGAGCCGTCAATGAGATCTATCAGACGGTAGAGTGCTATGAGAATATATCTAGTTGCCAGGAGGCAATACTGGTGCTAGAGAACTATGTGAGAGACTTCAAGGCGTTGAGCGAATGGTTCAAGGTCTCGTGGGACTATGAGTCACGGCCGCTGCAACAGCGACCGCATAGTCTGGCGTGGGAGGTGCGCAAGAGTAATCCCACTCCCAGAGTGCGTACCAAGAGTCTTTGTAGCCCCAATAACTCGGGCAAATCGAGTCCAGCTCTGTTTATGACCGGATGCTGCCATTCGGGCAAGACCTCGCCATGTTGTCCCGGTGGCGAGGGTCAGTCCCTGTCGCCTAGGAAAATGCTGCGTGCCTACGATCAAGTGCCAAAAGGTTCGATGCGGGTTAATGTAAGAGAATTGTTTTCGGCCAGCAAGAAATCAGTGCAGGATGAGCCATTGGATATAAGTGGCGAAAAACCATTTGTACATGTAAATACTCAGTATTCCCAAACCGATCTGGAGGATCCACATCTAACATTGGCCGATATAAGGGAGAAAATGCGACGCGAGGCTGAGGAGAGAGATGCCCAACTAAAAGTGGAGAGAGTAGAGATGGATGAGCTGTCGGAGGCAAAAGAGGAAGCTAAACATGGCTAAAGCTGAACCCACTGCCCTGGAAATGACTGTAAGCACTTTGGAGGCCATGGAGAATGCATTGCTCACAGAGCAAGCGAACAAAGAGCCCACTCCTCCGAGTACATCGCTTAAACCAGTTGAAGAGCTGGCCAAGAATATTAAACCCTTGAATCCCCTTAGTGCAAATATTGTGCAAAATAGTCCATTGAAATATTCCAGTGTTCTGAATCGTCCAGTAAAGAAATCAATCAATAATGCAAGTGGCCAAGCTGTGGGTAAATCAATACCCAAAACAGCGTCCACAAATGTTACTAAAGTGGCACCGGCGAATGGCTTAAAACGTAATCCAGTAAAACCCATTGTGGCTCCTAAGACAGGTCGTGCGAATACCATACCATCGCGTCCTTCTAGCAAAACCGAGTGCTATGGCCCACCCACAAATGTGGCCAGTCGTTTGTCAGCCCGATCGCGCACCATGCTGGAGATGAATGGCCAGCAGCAGCAGCCGCCGGTGGCAACCGCAAAATCCACTGGGTTAATTAAACGAGCATCATCTACGCTCTTGCCCACTGCCTCCAGACGTAATGCATCCAACTCGAAATTGAACTCACGGGAAGATATAGCCAGCTCCACTTCCACCCTAAAAGCCAGCAATGAGCAGCTAACAAAAAGTTCACTCAAACTCGAAGAAAGACATTCCGAACCCAAACAACAGCTCCAGCAGTCATCTGAGGCAAATGATGGTTGGTTGACGGTCAAGAATCGTCGACGCAGCAGCATGCATTGGTCGAATAGGTTCAATCAGCCCACTGGTTATGCCAGTCTGCCCACTTTGGCCCTTCTCAACGAACAGCAACAGCAGCAGCAGCAGCAGCAACAACAACAACAACATCAAAAGTCAGACGATGAGAACAACAAACAGAGGGCCAACAAATTATCACCGACAACTGTGACAAAGTCCACAAATCCAAGCAAGACATTGGCTAGCAAAGCCACCAAATCTTTAGCCAGACCAGAGATTAAAAATGCAAAGGCCAAAGTGAATTCATTTCCTGCCCAGCGTCCAGCATCTAACCAGATTAAGAAGCCGGAAAAGAAACCAGCTGCAGGTCCAACTGTAGCTGCTCCTGCACCTGTTGCTGCTCCTGCTCCTGTAGCCTCGTAGCAATAGCAGTTCCACAGTAGGACGAACTTCGATTATTAAACGTCAGAAATCAGATCTTACTGGCCTCAAAATGACCTCCCTCCACAAGGAGTACATGCGAAGTGAGAAGAACGCCCTGAGAAAGCAGCAGCAACAAAAAATGGAGCAAAAACAAAGCCACAGTAGCTCCTCATCCGCAGAGACTGTGGTGGACTGTAAGTTCGTGTATATAGGAAGCAATTTTCGATTCGCAATTGTAATCTGTAATCTGAGTAATCCTTGTCTCCGTAAAAGTTGGTCGATCGAAGAATGCTTCCTTTCTAAGATCTCTAAGAAACCCTTCTTATTAATGCTTTCCCTATTTCAGGCATTAACGATGAGCACAACAAGATTGATATTAAGATCCAAACGAATTGTGAATTCTCCAAGACGATTGGCGAGCTCTATGAGAGTATTGCCCACTGCAAGTTGCCCAATGGCGTTTGCCTTAAGACGCCAAACGCTTCATGCACATTGAGTGCCTGCGATGAGAACGATGAACCCGAGATTATCGATGACAATGATGAGGAGCATAATGAGAGAATTTTGGTGGAGGTGCAGGAGTCTCTAGAGCGTCAAATACGTGAACTGGAGCAAACGGAAATCGATGTCGATACCGAGACGGATGAAACGGATGGTGAAGTGCAGCTGGAGGAGCCGGAAGATTGCCTCATTGAAGTCTTAGATGATGCCTCCTCCGGGGTGTTTGTCACCATGAGCGATGACGATAATAATGCCAGTTTGGAGTCACGTTATCAGGCTCTGCTCTCCGATATGTCATGGAATGAACGAGCCGAGGTATTGGCCACCCTTCAGGCCTATGTGGCCCGTCATCCTGGTCGAGCCCAGGAGTTGCATCAGAAATTATCCTCGCCATCGCGTCGTCGTTCGCTGCAGGAGACGCTGAAGAAATATCAAGCCAAGCAGGCAAGAGCCCTACAGAAACGAGCCTTGCTCCAGCAGGAGAAGGCAGCCAAATTGCAGCAGCTGTTCGCTCGCGTGGAGGATGTCAAAGCGGCCAAGAAACAACTCATCGAAGATAAACGCCTCAAGATGCAGGGACGACTCCAACGAGCAGCTGAAAATCGTGAACAATATCTAAAGCAGATCATTACAAAGGCTCACGATGAGGAGAAGAAATTGAAGGAAATCAATTTCATTAAAAATATCGAGGCACAAAATAAACGCTTAGATCTACTAGAATCCTCAAAGGAGACAGAGGGACGCCTTCTGGAGATCGAGCAGGAGCGGCAGAAACGTGTCGAGGAGAAATTGGCCAAAGAGGCGGCTGTGGAGCGGCGACGACAGGCATTGGAGAAAGAACGTCTCCTCAAACTGGAGAAAATGAATGAAACGCGTCTGGAGAAGGAGCAGCGCATAGGCAAAATGCAGGAACAAAAGGAACGTCAGCGCCAGGCCTTGGCCAGGGAGAAAGCTCGTGATCGCGAGGAGCGTCTGTTGGCCCTGCACATGCAGAAACAGCAGACCACCGAGGAGCTGCAACGGAAAATCCTGCAAAAACAAATGGAATCGGCTCGCCGTCATGAGGAAAACATTGAACAGATCAGACAAAGAGCTGTAGAGCTAACCATGCCCTCCTCGAGACAGCAGGATGGTGAAAGTGGCATACGTACTGACCCAGAGAACGAAGATGATGACCTGTTCAATGGCAATAGGAGCAGCACAACAAATGAAGATGGAGATTTATCCTCCACAATATCAGATATGGCAGGAGGCAGTGGACATTCGAGAAGTTACAAGAAGAAAATGAAGAAACTAAAGCAGAGAATGAACCAATGGTAGGTCAAGAGTGACCACTTCTGTTAGATCACAATTAAAATATGATTATTATTTTTAGTGCCACGGAGTATCTGGAGGCTCTGGAAGAGCTGCCAGCTCATGTCAAACGTGAGAGTACAGTGCCCAAGTTTGTGAATCTTGTGATAAAAGGTGGTGGAGCTCAGGGTCTGGATCGTGTGCTCGGTAATCTTTTACGTGTCATACCCAAGGCCCAGGCATTTGATTTTCAAGCTTTCCTCAGCATGGATGGTCTAGGTGTTCTGGCCACGCATGTCATTAGCAAGGGTCTGGAAGAGAATTCCGAAATATCCCGAAAGTAAGTTGCAAATTTTACAAATTTTCAAATTTCCTCAATAATAATCGAATATTCTTGGCTTAGATCAATCACATTGGCCGTGCAACTATATCGCAATGCCTGCTCAGTGTGTCCGCAAATAGCTCGTCATGCCCTCTTGGGCAATTCCATAACCATACTCTTTGATGCCATCAATAAGAGCTTTCAGGTGAGCTGCAAATAAAACGACAAAAAAAAGAAGAACGAAACTTTTAAACCTCTATAAAAAGAAACAGAGAAACTGTCGCCAAGCAGTCGTCGCGTCTTGAAAACAGTTGGCCAAATAAGTCGTAACTTGTAATTCCCCCCTTTTGCATCGTTATCGTCGCGTCGTCTAAGGCCTTTAACTTGGCTCGACTTGTTGTCCTGGCAGGAGCCACTTAACACTTGGCCGCGTTTATATGACTGTGATTTTACCTATAAAATGCTCGGTTATAGACGAATTTTTATGGACTGTGGAAAATGTTTAAAGCCATTCCATTCAATGTTCACTTAGATGGCATAAAGTTTTTTACAAAAATATGCTTGGTATAAAATAGCATATAGTTAAAGTTCCTTAGCTTCACTAGGTTTCTAAGGTCCTTAATCCTCCTTTTCGGGTGCATTTTCAAATACTCTATAGATATTTCGAATATTTTAATATATTTACTGCGTATTTTAACGGGTATATTACCATTTTTATAGACTAAGCTATAGTTGTAATCCATAAAGTCTTCCACTTTGGTTTCTGATATTGACATATATTTATTTGAACGAACAAAAAATTACTTTAAATATTCTGATGGACTGATAAACTTGTTTTAGCTTGTCCAACGAATCAAGTTTGTTCCGATTTTCACGAATATTGACTTGGCTTCTTCCTGATATTATAAAAAATTGCATTTCTACTTAGTAAAACAGTTTTAAATTGGTCACAATTCCATTTAGTTCTTATGTATAAACGATATATACATATATAAGAGATCCATTAGGTTTACCAACACTTTCGTTTACCAACACTGTGCATAAGTCTGACCCCTCAAATCCATATCCTCTTTAAAAGATTTTAATATGAATCCTAGACTTTTAAAAAGTATTCACTTCACTTAAGTAAATACTTTTTTGCAATATTTACCAGATTTAAATCTTTTTAAATAAGATAAATCATTCTTAGAGTATAAGGAATGTAGAACTGGTGACAGTTTCCGTATCATCTTCCTATCAATAATATGCGTCATGAAACATCTCTTTTTGAAGAGCATTTTATAGGCGCCTTAACAGATTTAAATGTCTGTCTGTATATACATCTGTCTGTTTGCCAAGTTTTTAAACTTTATGATTTTCGGCTTTTGTTTTTGCTCAAATGTTTATTTGCCATTTCTTTGACGCTTTTATTCTTTTGTTTGGCATTTTTATATGAATTTTATTTACTGGCCTCGCGCGCCGCCTCTCTTGGGCGCAATCGGTCCGGTCGGGTTTGGCCTATAAATTCTGACGCCCTAGAAGGAGCCCCACCTCCTTCATCTCCCGCTGGCTGTGTCGCTTGGCAATTTGTCAGCGCTTGTTTTGTTCTTTTTTTTTGTGTTTTTTGTTATTTTGCCTCTTCTGTTCTATAAAAATGTTTATATATTTGCGGTTGGCTGTTAAATCAATCGTTAAATCGCATAAAAAGCCACTCATCCCATAACATCCAGTAACTATATATACATACATATATGTATATATTTTTATTTTCTCTCTTATATATGTATATATATTTTTTACTATTCACATTTTTTTTACTGGCCATATTACCTTGGCCCGTGTTATTGTCATTGTCGGCCCCTTCCATCTTTCGTTCTGCTGCCCTTTTGATGGATCAGCTCGCGCGCCGCTTGTCATGTAATGAAGAAGAAACAACAATTTCTGTAAACTCAATTAAGGCGTAGACACTGTGATACCCTGCAGTGGAGCAGCGATAGATTTTCCTACAATTCTCAGTGTCAATGTTGCTGGTCCAAAGCAGTGCAAGCTGCAAGCAGTTCATGTGTTCGCTCAAACATGTTGGCAGCCAAACATGTTGCTAGTTGGGTATGTTGCTGGCTGGAAATTT
This sequence comes from Drosophila sp. 14030-0761.01, assembly GCA_018150735.1. Classification (NCBI taxonomy): domain Eukaryota; kingdom Metazoa; phylum Arthropoda; class Insecta; order Diptera; family Drosophilidae; genus Drosophila; species Drosophila sp. 14030-0761.01. Next base: position 1,958,300 of record JAECWO010000015.1, read on the forward strand.
AATCCTTTAACATGAACAGGATGTTGATAGAATTCATGCTAATTGAGAATGTTGCTAGTTAGAAGTGTTGCTAACAGTGCTATGGCTTAATAATGTTGCTAGAGTGGCAATGTTCTTATTGCAATATGTTGCTAGCAATTAAGGTTGCTCATCCGCCATGTTGCTAGCTGGCAAATGTTGGTTCCTTGCAATTTTGTTATTTTTCAATGTTATAACGGGCTTTTTAGTTGGCCAGTCCTGTCGTATAGAAGGTTATAGTAGAGACTTCGTATAAATCCCCAATATAAATTTCCGTTTTAAGATTAAGCGACTTTAAACACTTCTTTTTTCCATTTTAGATACAATATTTAATCGGTTGTTCGACTTTTTTAACAATTAACAGATGCATTACATGTCTGCCCAATGTTCTAGTAATCAAATTGAATGTCGGAATATACCTTTTTAATTCCCATAGATAACAGGGTACTCAAAAAAAAAAAGAAACGAAATTAAAAAGTTGTTAAAAAAAGGGGGAAGAAGCAAAAAAAAAATACATCAATTAACATTTTGATGGATGTGGATGGGTCTGGTTGTTATTGTTAAATTGATAATTAATTTAAAGAAAAGACAAAAAAGCAAGAATGAAAGAAAACCAAACGACAACCACAATAACAAGACGAGTACATGGAGCACACTTGACAGCGCCCAAAAGCATGCAACAATTGTGTGCACCGGCTGAATGAATACGGTTGATACATATCCCGAATTTATTACTGACTTTTGACCTCCCCCCCTCTCTCTCTTACTCTCTGTTTTTATGGCCAAGATTTACTTGTCTCGTTCTCTCTCTCTCTCTCTCTGTCATTCTGGTTTGCCCATCTATTTTTACACTTGTTCTAATATTTCTTATTGCAGTTACCCGAAGAAAAATCACCACAACATCCGGTCGAGTTATCCACCGAGCTAATGCTGGCATGCACCGAGGCGCTATCATCGAGCTATGTGAAGAAAAACACCCACCCTAAAGTACCGGAACGCCTACCGGACATGATAAAGTGAGTACGAGTAGAGAAGCAAAAGCAAAAGCAAATACCAAAACTACAAGTTAACTTCTTAACAAAACAACAACAACAAAAAAAGCGAATGCCAACGCAAACGCAAAACGAAGCAAAACAAAACAAAAACCAAAAGAATTGAAATGGAGGGGAAATGATATGCCATCTCTTTTCCGCTCTCAACGCACAGGCAAGGGGCGTGTCAAATATTGTAGGAAAAGGGATGGCACTAGTATACCAAGTGCTGCTGCCAGCGTCTCTGTTGGCTTGCTGCTGGCGCTGCTGCGTTTTGGTTTTTGCGTTTAGCCGCAAATTCAGTAGCGTTTTTGTGTTTTCGAAGGTCCTTAATGGCTACGGGGCGCATTAATAATTGTTGGTATTTGCTTTTGCGTTGTTTTTTTCAAGCAATTTAATAGGATATTTATAAATTCATGATAGTTCAGATATATCTTATATAATTTGTTGTTGAACGATTGTTGCAGATGTTTTTAGCTGTTTGGATGGGTTTTCAGTAACATTTTTATTATTATAACTTTTATTTAATTGAATTGTTTTAACCAAATATTACTTGGATCTATTATTCCAATTTTATCAATCTCCATTTTATTTTTAAATTTCTTTATAAGAAATTTCCAAGACTTTCCCATCACATTAATTAGGTATTTTTTTAAAATTTATGTGACCTTGAGAACTAGGATTTGCTTTCCTCCAACTTTGCATATATTCTCGCAGGACCTTCTGGCATTGGCAAACCGGTCCTGGCCATAACTTTAATCGCTGTCGCTACGTCAAACGTGACGGTCGTCAGTCGACCTGCAGTCAGTCAGTCATTGTTACTGCGTTGCTGTTGTCTTTTCAACACTCTTTGGACTTTTTATGCCTTTAATTTTTGGTTTAAACCAGAAAAAAAAAAAAACTTTAATATTCCTCTTGTCAGGCCTTGCCTCAATTCCCCCTCTCCCCCAACCTGCCAACCTCCTTCTGTCCGAAGTCCTCTGCTTGTTTTTCTTTAATTTGCGCTCATTTTTTGGTTGTGCGAGAGTGTGTGTATTCCTGTGTGTGTGTGTGTGTGTGTGCGAGTAAAAGTTTTAATCGAATTGCTGTGGCAAGGCCAGAGGGAAAGGCGACTAAAAGAGGTAGACCTGGTGGAGCAACAAAGGCATGGCCAGTGGAGGGAGCGGAGAAGGAGGGGTGTGGGGGGTAGGGCTAGCCAGCCATTTTGTTTATTTTCGTACAAATTGAATTTTATATATGGATTGTGTTTTGCCTTTCATTGTTACAGCCAACAACAATAAACTTTTCTTTCCTTTTTTTTTATGCATTTTTTGTTGTTGTCCAATTGTTGTTTGTTTGCCATTTTTTTAAGGGCTTTTGTTTTCTCTCTGTTTTGTTAATAAAAGAAACAAAACCAAAAAAAAAAAAAACAGCACAACACATTTTCTGTTTATCCTTTTTTATTTTCTGGTTGGTTGGAATTTTGTTGTATTTTTATCTCTATGGCCATTTTTGTTTTTTTTTTTTTTTTTGGGTTTCTATAGAGTTTTCGTTCGTTCGTTTGGATGCTTTTTTATATCAATTTTCGTTTCGTTTGTTGATATTTTCAATTTGCTTACAGAAAGCTTTTGCGTTTATTTTATTAGTCCGCCATTGTTGTGATTTTCGCCCCATCTCTTTCGCTCTGCATTCACGTCTCCCTTTCTCTCTCTCTCCTGCTGGTTTCTTTGCTGCCTTTTGTGGTTGTCATTTATTTGTATACCCTTACCACGAGACGAGGGCATATTAAAAACTTCTTGTAAACAAAATTCCATTAAATTTTATTTTTATTTTATGAATCAAGAAAAATTTTTCAAAATATTGCTTCAAAATATTTATTTAATTAGAAATTTTATAAATAATCATTCTAAAAGGGACTTTGAAATATACAAATTAATCAAGATTTCGTTAATACAATATTTAAAATTCTCTGTAGATGATTCGATAAATTCTTTAACAATATTTGATCTGTTTAAATATGCGATTAAATTAAATAAATACTTCTATTCATCCTAACTCTATCCTAATTTTAAACTAAATAATTTCTAGTATGTATTCCTTTAAAGGGTATAAAAAGTACGGTGTACACTCAGTTAGAGTCGTTCCCTTGGTGTTTTTTTACGCGCTTTTCGGCGCTCAATTCAATTACACAAACATAGCCCGAGTTCCTTTTCGTCCTGTCTCTGTGTTGTCTGCAAAATCAAATTTCTTTGACTATAATTTTCCCATCCTCCCGCAACCTTCCGCTTCGAGGCTTTACCTAGAGTTTTGCCTGCGCCATTTTGTCTAAACTTTAGACGAATAAAAATTCAATTCGCCGCACTTGAATGGGTCGGTCCACCTCCACCTTCCCCTTCGTCCTTGCCATCTTGCCCACCCACTGTGGAACGTGGCCACGGAATATTTTGTTACTGGTTTTGTAGCTTTTTCATCGTCGTCGTCGTCGTCGTCGTCTTCCTTTTTTCTCTCTAATTCAATTGAAGCTTTTGTGAGGCGCTTCGTTCTACGTGGAACTTCTGTTCGAGGGATGCATAATTAAATTTTTGTTTAGTTTTAATTGATCGGGTGGTGGGTACTAAACATTGAAAGTACCAAGTAAGCAACCAAGGTGGAACACACAGATTTCCACGACACTGCAAAGAAACACGAAAGTAATTCAATTTTATCGCCCAGCAATGTGATCAGATTTTTTTTAGAGAACAAACCAATTTTAGTATTTAAATTATCTATAGAACAAACATCTTGCACACAAAAAAACTGTTGTCCAATGTAAAATAATTGTAATAGTTATACAAATATTAAGGCAATCTTCGTTCTGTTGCATTGTAAAGGAAGTAAAAAGTTCCCAACTCTTAATCAAGTTTTTTCTGAGATAATGTTTGTGAGTGATATAAGTGAAGCTCATATGCAGTTAATCCAAATGAACATGTGTCTGAGGTGCATAAGATTATATGAAAGTAATCGATAATGGCTTTGATATCACATTTGGACCAAATCTACGTAGAAGGATACAATGAACCTTCGTGTAGAAAGCACGTTTTGATAGCTTATTGTGTTCCTATGATGTCTCAAGTTTACCATTTTGAGATTGAATGGTTTTGAGTAGAGAAATAAGTTAATGACCCTAAAATAATGTTGGGTAAGATCTCCTAAATGACATCTAGGAAAAAAGTGAGCCACAAGACTTGCCTTTCGTTGCAATATTTAGATATTTTCTTCGACTTCATATCTTATATATGTATTACTCACAACATTTGTTCAACACTTACGATCCTTTGGGTATTTTGGTTCATTTTATACTGTTCTTTGATTCTCATCTTCCAAAACAAGACTCAAAATTGTTTAAACCGATATAATGTTAATAAAGATATATTAGATTTAAGTTAAATTTCATTATTGAATTTTGAATCAATTTATATTATACGATTATTTTCGTGTTGCAACACCGGTGTACCACATTCACATGTTTATCAAGCTTACACAAAAAGAGAAGGTGAAAAGTGTGACCAGTCCAGATAGTATTGTATAATGTTGTTATTTGAATGTTGAATAGGGATATTTTAGCACTAATATTTGTATCAACTTAAGTAAGGATTGTCCTCGTGACAAGTCATTAAAAAATTAAAATCTAAAATAGAATGAATGTTAATGAATTTAAAAGAATCTTTACTTTTTGATCACATCTCTTATTGTTTTATGTAGAATATGTATTTATAGAGTCCGATATTTTAAAATAGTCATTGACTTGGTCCAGATTTTGATTATCTTCTAACTATAATGTAGGTTCTAAGTAGTTTTACTTTAACATTTCGAGTTCTATAGGCCTATTCCTAAATCTTTATACCATTTTCAAATTATCTTCCCTATTGTGTTGCTTTTCTGAACTAAATTAATATACTTATATAATGAAATGGTTTAAAAACGATTAAGATACGTCTTTAATGGGCATGTTCTAATATTTTTGCAAATTCGTATTGAGTTGCAATCAAATTGCCATTTATACCTCATTGATATCAATTTCTCGTCATCATATCGTTATATATTTGTTCAAATCTTAAAACATTTCCATAAAATATCGAAATAAATATTTATAAGTTATTAATCATACGTAAGTACATATGTATTTCGATATTTTTTAGGCCAATATATTGTGGAATTATTCCAAAAAGAACAATGATATAGAACTGCGACTCTTAAATGCTTTTAATTGATTCTATAGTAGTAAGAGACATTCATATTGCTGAATTAAAAACCATTTTATACACATATGAGTATGTATAACTACACCCAGGTCGAGCCCCTCCCCTTTCGACCCAATTTAAATTGTTTTTCTCTCCACCACACGCCCTTAAGCATAGCTAATTTAATTTGCCACACATCGTGCAACTCAACCTCAAATAACTCTCGGGGCCTCTCGGAGCATCTTTTACTATCTGTTTTTTTACAATGTAATTGATTCATAATTAATCAACATAATCATTAGCCCATCTTGCCCTCACATTATTTCCCACTCTCTCCCTCTCTCTCTCTCCTCTCTCTCTCTCGACTGGTGTCATAAAAAGCTGCAAAATATATTTTAATCATCATTTGATCATCAATTCAGAGCCGGAGCCGGGGAGGAGGAGGAGGAGAGTGAATAAAAAAAGGTAACGGCAATCATAACGATGATTTGGCACGCGATAAGCATCCTGCCAGACCAAACGAACTGGTGAACCCAACCCTAGCTCAAGGCAACCCCTTGGCAGGATCTCTCACCCTCCAAAAGGGAAGTTCTGTCATAATGAAATATGCATATATACTAGAAAGAGAAAGAGAGAGAGAGTGAAAAAAACGTGGCAACCCGCTGTGTATAGCCTTTGTTTGTCTCCTGATGAGGCTGCCATTGGAAGGATGTCAACGGCAAGCAGAAGGACATCAGATTGTTGTTACTTTTGTGCTCTGCTGCTGCTGCTGCTGGCAGTTAATTTAATTACCCTTTAAGTAACCATATCGAATGGCCATTTCGAGTTATGCCCCCATGCACTTTGCAATTGGCAACGTGTCCTTCTTCCGCCTTCCTACTCCCACTCCTCCTCCTCCACTATTTCTATCTTTTATTTTGTTGTGGGCTCAATTACCCAACCAACCACCCAACCACCCACCACACCCACACGTGTTTGGGGTCTCATTTTACCAACATTTATATGTATATATATTAGTGCAACTTGCCCCACTCTTCTTTCCCTTTTGGGCTTGGGGTTGACTGCATTTTCTCTATTGAGGAAAATGTATTAATTTCATTTTCCAGCCATTGTTCCATCGCTTTTCTTTCTCACTGTTTGTTTGTTTGTTTGCCTGTGCGAGGCATTTAATATCCGATTTCACATTTTTCGCTCTCTATTGAACCTATTTTTGGGTTTCTCCTTTCGCCTTCGTCTTTGCCTTTGCGTTTGCCTTTTCTGCTTTGTCTAAGGTTTTTGTTGTTTGTATTGGAAAAGTTTTCTATTTGTTTAGCTCGAGCGCCGCGCCCTGGGTTTTCCCGGCGGGGAGAGGGTGGAGGGGGGGGGGGGAAATCAAAATATTGACTCTTTAACGGTGTGTTGTTTATTGATCAAGTCAGTCAGGGCCGCCGCCAGCAAATCAAATAGGAGCAGAGCAGACGGTTTCGTTTCTCCCCCTCTCTGTTTGGCATGTCCTTTGACTCCTTTGGCAGTGCAGTCTGCCACCTGCATGTCATAATTGAATTCAAATCACAAAAACTGTCACACAACTAATCAGACTTGTCATTTTTGTGTAACACTCTTTGTAGCCAAGCAAATTTTCAGTCCATTCAGTTTCGGTTCGGTTTTTGGTTTTGTTGTTCTCTTCCTCTCTCCCCTCTCTCTCTCTCATCTGTTCATTTCGACATTCAAACTGTCAAAAAGTCAACATCAATTACAGTTACAGGCAGAGAGGACATCATAGCCAAAAACACGACTCGGCGAGGGAGGGAGGGAGGGGTTGTTTGTTACAGGGGAGGAAACTGGAGTGGAGTTGACCTGACCTGACCGGGTGTTAGCTAGCCATCAGGCTCAAAAGAAGTGAAGACCCAAAAACTTCGCTCCAGATTTGCATCAAAATGCATTTGGTCATAGGATTGTGATAAACATGAAAACAACAACAGAAAAAATCCCAGTATCAACGAGGGTTAATTGATAAGTTGTCAAAAGGGAAATGCATAGGCAGAATTTATATATTGAATGGAGAAATAACACAATAGACAATAAATTTGTAATAATAATTTATTGTTGGTTGTCGTTTTTAGACAATTTATTTTGAGTTTATTTTCTTAAGAAACGTTCAAATAATTTTAAATAATAAATTTTAAAAATGAGTTCCAAAATGTTTAAATCAATGAATAAATCATTTTAAATTCCTTTTTTTCTATCATTCGATCTTTGGAAACCTTTTGGTTTGCTCTTAAAAAATGAATTTCAAAAAACTTGAAGACAAATGAATAAATCATTTTAAATTCACTTTTTTTTCCTATCATTCGATCTTTGGAAACCTTTAAGAATTAAGAGAACAATTAAGAGAATTAAAGATCTACTAAAGCATCTTTTCTTTAGGATCTCAATTGTTAATCTATTAAGTTCGAAAATCACACTGGGAAACATTTCATTTCCTTTATCGTGTAATTCTGTTTCATACTGCTTGATTATATTCTAGAACTTTTGATTTGAGAATCTTTCAAGAATGTGTTAGTTTTTTAACAATTTAGAAATTATTTTGAAACCCTAGGAAGGAATGTTCTATTAAAAAAAGTTTATTTTATTATTCATTTATGTTTTATATGAAATATTTGCTTGACACAATATTTATTTGTATTTTTATTTTACAAATTTACATAGATCTGAAGGGGATTTTGGTTAGTCTTTGAGAGTGCTAAGGTCTAAATATATTATTAGATAATTGGAAACCCTTTTCGATTCAAATTTAAGTAATTTTCCTATAGATATTAAAGATGACTAAATTGTTTTGCAACAGATTAGACCTTTTTTTATATAATTTTGATTTTAATTGTATCAGATTCGGAAATGCAGTTCCGTTATATGATATAGGTAAATCAAAAGATTGTGTCTCATTACAATGTTCAATACGATATTATCAATAATTTATTATAAATACAGAAATAATTTTATTAATTTAAATAACCCAATTTGTAAATTGAATTTAGCTTAGGTATATATATTTGTGGTTTCCTTGATGTAGACACATATATGCTTGTCGATCCTTGTTTGGAATGGAAGGAGCATCTTTATTTTTAACCCTCGCTCGCTTCTCTGTGAGCACATAACCGAGGCGGTCATATGCAAAAGGCTGACATATGCGCTGACATTTTGCATGCAAAAAGGCGCAGCAGCCCTCAACCCCTCGTCGTCGTTGTCGTCATCATCTCCTATCATTTCCACTTTTTCTGAGCTGCATGTCAAAAGTTTGATGAGTGCCACCGTCCAGCGTCAGGAACGGAACGGCAGCAGCAGCAGCAGCCGCATGTCAAAGGCTGAAACGGCTTTTGGCTATTGAATTACCTACAGTTTCCCCCGGTTCTCCAGGCTTTAGATCTTTTGAGTGCATTCGCTTTGATTTTGGCTTGTTGTCTGTTCATTTCTTCATACGGTATCTCTCTCTCTGGCTCTCTCTCACTACTGATTCTCGAGGGAATATTAACCAAACAAGCCAAAAACGAGAAAGAAACCACCCACCCGGAATTCAAAGAGTGTGGGCCGCAGTCAAAGTTATAGGCGACATATGTAAAATGTGTAAAGTGCAGTGCCAGTTACAGTTAATTTAATGCTCGTCATCTGAATGCTGATGCTGATGGAGATGAAGAGAATGATGCACCCTCTCTCTATCTCTCTCTCTCTATCTATCTGTCTCTTTATTTGGCAAGGCGCATTAACTAACAACAACAATGCCAAACAACTGACGCATCACTCAATCAAATGGCAATTGTGAGGGCTTAACATGGACCCTGCAGGCAGCAGTCACAGTGTTGTATGTAGTAGTAAAACAGTAGTCAACTGGCAACCCTCCACACTAGCGTATCATCCCTGGTTCAGCGACGACCAACTGAAACTGGTGCAAATTAACACGCTAAGCACTTGAATGCGCCAAATGTGGCGTGAGTAATGCCCTCAAGTGGCCAACAGATGGCGCACATTACAAGCCACTAATCCACATTGTGCCTAAAAAGTAAAAGCGCCGCCGCCATCATCATGCCCCCACGTTGGACGCCAAGTTGTAAAAATTTACGATGCAAACTAAAAACATTGTTCTTTTCGTATTCTTCTTGCTGCTTTCTTTAAAAAAAAAAAAAACACATCTTCACAAAGTAAGAGTATAAAAGTCACTACATGATTATGGCTATTCAATGCCCCCACGTTGGGCGCCGCCACATTTATGATTGCTACTGTAAAACTTAACATAAATTCTAATTTGATTTTGCCACTAAAGTGCCATAAGATGGCCATTTGCCTCCATATATGGTTGGTAGGTAGGTAGTTAGGTGCTCTTGCGATGGTATGTATGGAATGAAAGCCAGTTTTTGCTCTCCGTTGTCGTTTTATTCTGGGCATAATTTTTTACGATGCTCGGCGACATATTCGCCATTTTCCATTTTTCTACTTTTTCACAAAAGCCAAATCACAGGCGCCCATTTTCAGTGCTCTGACTGCCTGCCTGCTCCCCTTCCTCCTTTGTCCTCAAAACTTTTTCTTCTTCTTTGGGATGACAATGTAGATGAAATGTATCCCGAAACGAGGCATAGTTCAATTTTTGGTTGGGTTTGTGTTGTTTGGGGTGATTCTGAAATGTATTTAAAGAAAGTTTGCGTTAATTAGGATTATGTGGTCTCAATTCAAGTCTTCCTGTATGTATGTATCCCTAGAAATGGAGTTCGTATGGTAAAAGTTCGTAGTGTCTCAGTTTGGAGTTTCTATTACTTGTATTCCCATAGTGAGTTACTTTTGCAGGAATTGCTAGATGTTTCTATTCCACGAGTTCATATTTCTGGTGTTCTATTCCACGAGTTCCGATTGTTCCTTTTTATGGTGTTCCTATTGCATGAGCTTCCTATTTTATGAGGCCCTAGTTATGGTGTTCCTATTCCACAAGCTTCCCATTTATGCCGTTCGTAGTTATGGAGTTACTATTACACCAGCTCCTATTTCTGGTGTTCCTATTCCACGAGCCTCCTTTTTATGGTGTTTCTACTTATAGTGCTTTAATTTCACAATGCCATGTTCCTATTTGTGGTGTTCCTATTCTACGAGTTCATAGTTCTGGTGTTCTATTTCACGAGTTTCGTTTTCGCGTGTTCCTTTTTTTGCGTTCCTATTCCATGAGCTTCCTATACTTATGGTGTTCCTATTTTACGAGCCTCCTATTTATTTAGTTTCTATTCTACGTGGCCCTATTTGTGGTGTTCCAATTCTTATTTATGGTGTTGCTATTCCACAAGGTCCTATTAATTGTGTTCCTATTTCGCGTGTTCCTGTTTAGGGTGACGCTTTTCCAACAGTTCATATTTCCTTGAGTTCATATTTCTGGTGTTCCCATTCCATGACTTCCTATTGAGTGACTTTTCTTAGTAACTGCAGAGTATTAACTATTCGCCTGGGTAATTTGCAAATAATTTTGTGCCCTTCTTATTTTAATGCCATTTTTGCCATGATTCCTTGGGTGTTGTTCGTGTTGCTATTTTATTTTATTATATGCACTTTTCTTTTACAAAATGGCGGCAAACGTCCTCCTGGTGTTGGGGACCCTTCTGGGGGTTTAAGACATCGTCTTCGTCGCCGTCGTCGTTATGGTTGCGGTTATTTGGCGCCATGTTCCTTTTTTTTTTTTTTTTTTTAGCTCAGTCTCTGTTGCTGTTTGCCATCTTCTTGCCTCGCCTCGTTTGAGTTTTACGAGCGGCTTTACTTTTCGCAGCTATTTGGCTTTGCCTTTGGCTTTTTAACGGCCTCCCATTTGGTGAGATGTTGTGAACTGGGGACTGGGGAGTGTGTTGGGGGGGTGGGGAGGGGATGTGGGACCCACGTGTGTTGTCCATTTCGGTGACGTTGATTTCTCTCTAGTCGCAGCATAGAGTCAGTCAGTGGCATCTGCGGTAGGCAAAGGCATAACCAGAGAGCATTTGCCTGGTGACATGGTCCATATGGAAAGTCGTCGGCGACGACGACTGCTGAAATTTTATTTTCAACGCGCGTGTCGTAATTGAAGACGCCCCAGCAACTCTTTTGCCCCTCGACTGTTTCTTTGCCTCCATCAAGCCAACTGTCTGTCAAATTATATATATATATATATTATATATATATAAACTGAGCGAGACACAAATCGTTTACCCCGTTGGGGCTAAATGGAAAACGCTTTGGGTGGCTTTGTTACTAAGAAAACAGACACGCTGCTGAGATGGAGAGACGACATGTTGATGAATTTTCATTTAAAACAAAACCAAAAAAAAATAGAACCAAAAAAAAAATACTCTCTTTAAAGTTGGTGAGGCGACTTTGACAATACCCTGTAGGAAGTGAGAAGTGGAGGACAGGGAAGATTGGAACATCTTTTACATATAGTTTAGCAACTAACCTAGTGTTTATCCTGAATAAAACTATTTATAAAGGATCTTATAGGATCTTTATCCAGTTTCATACTTATAATACTTTATAAATATCGTTTAATGTTCTTAGGAGATCCTAAGTTCCTAGGAAATGATTGAAGACCTTTTAGATTAATAGTTTTAAGAAATCTTCGTGTGCCTTCGCATGTCACAGAGAATCTATATCCCGTTTTAGCGCGTCAAACTTTTTTGGCCTTGTTCCTATATAAATACAACTAAATGGACTCTGCTGATCAAGAATATATATGCCTTCAATGATACTAATATAGCCCTTAAAACTAAAAATAAAGCTAACTATTGATTAGAGATCAATATATACCTGATATATATACCTTCTATGATAGTAGTATAACCCTTAAAACTAAAAATAAAGCTAACTATTGATTAAAGATCTTTTAAAGAGTCGATTACGACCTCTTTATAGAGTAGATAGCCCCCTTTCAAACCTCAAGTTTTAAAAAATAAATAAATAAACGTTCCTATAAACGCTTTCTCCATGCATTCTCACCATCCTAATATACCTTTTCGCTCTCTTAGTTAACAGGGTATTGTAAAATCTCTTTCGCTCGTCAGGATTTTGAATGAATGCGGATGATTGCCACATCCGTGTTTGTCTTTCGGTTAACCTACCGCATTTGTCTGAGGTATACACACACACACACACACATATGTATGTATGGATATGTGCAATGTGTGTGCTTCTGGTTAGATGGATATATCTATGACTTCAATTCTCGAATTTCCCTTAAAGAATTCTCCAACGGAGAAAACTCCGCTCTCTCTCTCTGTCTCTCTCTCACATAATTTTGCACATTTCATTGGAAATCCTTGAGTTACACTTGACAGCTCAATCTCAGAAGCATCTCATCATCCCTTCACCGAGGGGGGGTTTCGTTTCGTTTTTTAATGTAAGTTTAATAGACGTTCCAACTCGGTGGAAAACAAAAAAAAAAGTGAGCAACAACCCTCACTCCCCTCCCCTCCCCTCCTATACCCTCCTCACACCCCTCGCCAACTCTGACAACAACGCAAATGTCTTAATTTATTCATAACTTTTTATATATGTTTATTGGGCTATGAGCGGATAGAGAGAGGTGGAGGGGGATTGAATTGCCTTGAAGGCCAAATTGAAAAACATTAACAAAAACATTTTGCAAAATGCAACCCCCTCCGACTGTGTGTGTGTGCGTGTGTGTGTGTGTTCGTTCGCCTCACGTTATGCTAAACAATTTTCATGTTTTGATTTATGAATGATAATGCGCTGTGACATCCAGGAGTCGGAGTCGGAGTCGAAGTTGTGTATGTAGCCAGTCAGGTTTTTCGGGCATATGTCTGCATTGCGTTTAATTTGCATTAATGGGCGTGGTAATGGGCGAGAGGCAGCCGCTTGCGGACTCTTGAGTTCAGTCGACGTTCGCCATCAATTTTGCGGCGTTTAATGAGCCTTAACGATTTGAAAAAAGTTTAACAGTTTGCCCATTAAATTCTATCAAATGAGTTAACTGCAAGCAAAGAAAAAAAAGGATATTAATATATTATCCATATTGGATATGTGGGCGTGGCCTTAATGGTTACGAGTCAATTGTCATATGGGATAAATCCCAAGAAAATCAAACTTAACCCTAAAAGTAACCCTTTATTATTGGAAAATTTTTTTGCATATGCTAAATAAAATTTGGCACGCGTTTAAGGGAGAGGGAAGAAGCCAACAGATGTGGATAGTTTTATGCTAGATTATAGGAAAAGAAATGGAACATAAGACAGAATTTCTCTTTCTAGCGTAATCTTAACCAATTTAGGTAAATATTTTAGTTAAAAAATCTTTTTCACTTAGTAATAAAAGTGAATAAAAGATCCTTTATTAAAGATATATACCAAAATAATGTAGTACCTCAATTTTATGAAAAATCCAATAAGAAATTGATTTCAATTTGATGTTTAATCTTTAAAAAATGCTTTAAAATTTTTAAACTTTATGTTTGAAAGTTGTTTTTAGGATGGTTACTTTAATTAGCCAGATCTTGTGTTGACCAAAATTTGGGTTTTAAAAGTACATTCTTTCATTCGCATTTTATGTCTAAATGCGAAAAAACATATAACGGTCCTTCTAACGAGCTCCAATTTTTATCGTAACAGAACAAAAAAAGTAACTTAGCAAGATCAATTTTAGATGGGAAAATAGATATTAAATAAAACATTAAATAAAACGCTATCCTGATGACACGCAGTGTATATCTGAAACTGAATTCTTAAAGTTTCATATGAATTTATCGAACAGTGCAGATGAATATGAATATATTCAATTTATAAGGATTAACTGAATGGCCGCAACGAGTTTTTCCGTTGCCCAGTTGCATGTTGTGGTGTATTTTTACATTGCGAAATGTCAGAATATAAAATTGAAATATTTTATTTAAGCAAAAACCAAATAAAATGCAGCAATAAAATATCATATGGAATCCCTATTAAATTGTTAAGCGAGAAGTTTTGATTGAAGGACTTAAATGCCTTTTAAATTGATGTGAAAGCTAATCCGCATATTTCTCAGTTCAAGTTCCGTTGCAATGGAAATTTTCGAAGATCTTTTTCAACTCTTGGCCTTAACTTTTTGCAGAAGAAATGTTTATTTAGTTAGTTTAATTCAGTGACCATTTTTACTAGCTATATTTTTATTATTTTATTAATTTGTTTTATTGATTTCTAATAAATAATTTGAGCCTTGCAAAACCGTGAATTTGCGAAACAAGATTTTAACTTCAGAGGGTTTGGTAGATGTTTTAAGCAGAGAGGGATCGTTTCCGACCCCATAAAGTATTATATTCTTGATCAGCAAGAGAGAGAGTTGATATAGCCATGTCCGTTTGTCCGTTTGTCCGTCTGTCCGTTGTTTGTTTGGTGTGGTCTAAATCCAGTTTTAGAGCTATCGCATTCAAGTTCGTATATAAGCTTTTCTATACAGCCACATACACATCTGCGATTTTGAATAAGATCGGACAACTATATCATATAGCTGCCATACAAATACAATCGTTAAATGCAAATAACTTTCTATTTTTGAACAATCTTATCCAAACTGATTTGTACATAAATAAAAGGGATTACGTCATATGCGTGAATTTGCAAAACAATCGGATAAACATAACGCCTGATTTCGACGATATAAAATTTGCCTATATAGCGTGCACTGCTTATGGCAGCAGCAGTATGCATAAGTGAAGCACATATATGTGTAAATTGCGATTGTGTGTGTGTGAATATGAATATAAATCGCTACATTGTTTGTTGGCTGCCCCGGCCAATGTATTTAAAATATTTCTTTATTGGATTAAGAAACAAAATTTTTAGAAAATAAAATGTAATGGTCAAAAGCTGCAAGGGTATACAAACTTTGGCATAGCCAAAGTTAGCTTCTTTGATATTTTTCGACTAGAATTAACTTTCTTGATGTAACAAGTAACAACTTCTTGTAGGTATTTTTTAGGAACTAAATGTTTACTAATAGATTGTGACATAACTAGCTGTCAGATACCAAATCTATAATTGTGGAAAATTGTAAATTTAGATACCAATTACTCGAAATTTTACTTTAAATTTGCATTAGAAAATTTTAGATGTGAAAGAATTTCCATTTATTATATATTAAATAGAAGTTCTTTCACACCAAAAATAGAAAAAGTGTTGCTTATAATTTCGAGCTTAGACATTCATCATTTTCTGGAAATAATTTTCTTGCCCCAAATCAGCTTTGCTTTCCTTGCTTTGAAAGACATTTATTTCCATTTGGTTAAAAACATTTTCCACCTAACTCCAAAGAGCAGTAATAAAAACATTTTGCTTGTGGGGAAAATTTTTAAATTGCTCAAACTTTTTTCCGCCCAAGTTGAGTTAAGTTTGATTAAACTTTTTTGCTTTTAAGTAAACTTTTTTTTTTTGCTTTCTTTTGCCCTTAAATCCAATGGGCTAAGCATGATTAACACATCATATTTTATGATAGTTGCAATGGCTGATTAATTATTCATATTTCGTTTGGCTCTGCCCGCCCCGCCTATCAGGAATTTTGCTCTTTAAGCTCATTTTTCTTGTGGTTTTCATTATAGGGGAATTCTTCTGAAAGTTTCGTGGCGCTTCATTGTGATAAGCGCCTTGAGGGTATCCAGTTGCCGCCACTTTTCGCATTATTTATGATGAGCCCAAAAAAGCCGACAGTTCAGGTTGGAGCCATCCCCAGTCCTAGTGTAGGGACCTCCCCTTTTCGCACACAATCCTTTCCCTGTGGTTTTTGCTAGCAGTTGCCTCCCCCTGCTCCCTCTCTCTCTCTACCTGTGTGGTTGCGGTCATTGTGGCCGTGTTGTCTCCTTTCTGTGAAAATCAATTTGCCGCCGCCGTCGTCGTCATTCTCATCTGAATCATTGAATTAACATTGCGTCGTACGAATTCATTTGCATTCATCTCGGGGACAAAAGTTGATGATGAAATTAATTACAGTGCAAGTTGTTTGTGGCTTTTGAGCAACTTCTTATCAGTTTGCACTGAGGAGCGGCTCATTTCTCAATCTCCCTTCATTTGTCTCTCTCAAATCATTTGATTTGTGTTTTGGTTGTGACTTTGTTGAAAATTTATTTACAGCTTCGGTTAATTATGGAAAACACAAATTAGAAACACATTTCCGACTCTCGACACTGCTGACAGCTGGGCGTGTGTGTGTGTGTGTGTATGGGCAGAGGTGCGTGTCCGTGTCGAAGTTGTCCTGCCACACTATAATGTCCTTTATCCAATTCTAATGCCAAAGCATAACGAATTCTATTTTATATGGGCAAATAATTTAAAAAACTTAAAAAAAGGGACACGAAAAATGAAAAGCGTAGAGAAAATTTGTCATCGACTAAGGGATACTGTAGGAGACGGATAAAAAATGGGTACTGTCTAAGGAAGAAGTAAAAATTATTGCAATGGCTTAAAAATAATGTAGGATTTAACCGATTTTGTTAGTCAAATAATATATTTGAATTTTGAAACTGTTTGATATAATTGCTTAAACAGAAACTTATCAACTGATGTCATTTATGAGTCGTTCAATTTATTTACGTGATCATAGATTAATCCCATCGATAAATTTTTGACCAATTTATTTTATTAGAAACGGTTTCATCTTGTATTTACAGATTATTAATTATAAGTTTACAGATTATTAATTCTTCATTTAAGAGAGACGGTTTTTATATTAATTATTAGTTAACTCTAATTTAGGTATACTTTTGGGTAAATATAACAAAATTGTTTCCAGTCATCAGTATTATTGTCATTGGACAAGTCTAACATTTGAGAATATGTGTATATACATTTATAATATTACATACAAGTGTAAACAGTAAGCACATGTATACTTTTAACGTATAATTTACTTGTAATTCGCAATTGGTTTAAGCTTAATTTGATCTCCTGACATTGCTCGTTAAGCGTCCTAACCTGATAAATGGACCAAAATAGTATCTTAATAGCTATAACGAAAACCTTTTTACCTTTTGATTTGCTTATGAATCTTGTTAAAGCTAACTCAAGACTAGCTAACCATAAGCGTTAGATGATATAAACAGAAATTCGGTTTAGAAATTTAAACCAGACTTTTTAATCTTTCTTTTAACATTAGTTCAGATCGAATTAACACCGAATATAAATTTTTTTCTTAACTAAACTATACTTTAAATAAATTTTGCAATGGAAAATCAACTTAAAAACTATTGCAAGAAATTTATAAGTAAATTGACTACAATTGGATGTTTGATTGTTGCATATTTTATTTAATATAAAGTCATTCAGCTTACTGTAGAATACGTGACTCGCTATTAATTAGCAATAAAGTTTAGTGATATGATATATAATAATTGAGGATTGAAAAGATGCATGTATGCCATATTGACACATTCTCTTAACTTCAAAAGGAAGAGTTGTCAGATTATTTCCGAAACAGTTTCATGAAAATCGGTTTGATTCCACTTCTCTCGACGAATTTAAGGCATAATTCACTTAGAATTTTCATGAGTTCAAGTTAGTTAGTTAGTCACTTAGATAAATCTTTAGTCTTTATCTAACCACACTTTCTTTTTGCACTACTAAATTTCGTTCACTACTCCTCGTATATCTCTTTTATGTGTTCATACCCGCATTGGTCCCGCATCATTGAGGCTGGCCTATAAAATGTTTAGATTTTATGCTGCATAATCCCTATATACCTTTTTAATCCGCACTATATCGTGAGGGGTATAGAAAATCAAAGCCTCAACTAAAAAATTTACAACGGCAATTAAATCGATGGGTGAGCCAACGTATCGTATCCTATATGTGTATATGTATGTACATATGTGGTAAGGGATGTGTTCCACTGGATGTTGACCACTTTTCGTTTCGGTTTTTGTGTGAATTCTTTCAAAAAATTGCACATTTCCTCTTTATTTTTTTCCACTGCCCTTTTTTTTCGGTGTTTTATTATTTTTATTTTGTATTTCAATCAAATATTTTGTCTGGCCTTGCCAATGGCGAAATGCGGTCAATTTCCAGTTGCAATTGTTTGTGTATGCAGCAGCAACGGGGCAGCCGCTCCTCGAATAATTTATGGGCCGTCGTCTATCCAACAACAATGGGATAACTATAAGTAAGTGGGTTATTAAAGCCGCAGGATGCCCAAGGAAAAGGGACAGGGCAAGGACAAGGGAGCGGGTGAGCGACCGCCTGCCGACCGTTTCGACTGTTTGAGAGATTGAACGGTGGATGGATGGGAGTTGGAAGAGGAATGGGAAGGTGGGGAGTGGGTTGACTAGGAGGAGGAGGAGTGGATGATGATGTTGTTGTTGATGTGATTGCTCTTGTAGGCGTTTCATATTAGTAATGCAAACACACACTGAGCGAGAGCGAGCAGTGGGAGGAGGAGGGCTTAAGATTTTGTGGGCCAATTGAAATTCCTAAGAAGGCGTTTATTGCTATTGTTCTCTCTCCCTGTGTGTGTGTGTGGGTTTAGCTCCATTAGCCCCGGAATTGAGATCTCGAAAATCTCTAGCCCAAGTCCTTATGACATGACGAATTGTCTTAGTCACTTTTTCTGCTAACGATTTATGGTTTCTTTTTCAGTCGTGCTCTCTCTCTGTCCCATACCCTCGCTTAAAGTGGGTATATAAGTTTTCAAAAGGAATTACTCTCTATATATATTATTCTATATATTATATACCTTAAGAATTTAAATCCTAACTGAAAGCTGAGGCAACAATATGAAAATAAATTGAATGAAAAAATATATTATATATTTCCAGTCATGTAAACGTGGCGAAAGAATTCCTATTTTCAAACATTTGTTTAGGTTTTGGTTTCGGTAATTAGAAGTAAAAGTTAGCGAGTACAACTTTATATGCATAAATTTTATAGAAATTCCTCAATACCGAAACTAATTGTTTTTATTTGTATCGGTTTTGTTTCGGTTATTCAAAAGATTTATGTAAATTTATATTTGTTGACACACTAGATTTCTCAATATTGATATAAACTGTTTCCACTTCATAAATAAGTTTCGGTTAACTCATTTCAGACAAAATACAAGCTTTTCGGTAAAGAAACTCAATAGATTTAATACCTAAAACATTGATATTTCCATGATTAACCGTTTTAAATCAATATTGGGCTTGATTTAGGTTCCATGTTTTCATATAAGTTTGATTGGAATATCATCTGCAGCTGACATAGACCGAATCATCGGTTTTTAGATAGTTTGAACAACCGAAACTTGTATTTTTACTATATGGAGTTTTCAAAACTAGGCTGAAATCGTTAAGTTTCGCTTGTTTAGCAATGTTTAACAATATTCACAGAGTATTATGTTGATTAAATCTATTTTAAAAATAATATTTCAAACTTAATTGATACCAATCGATTGACTTTGGTCTTAAGAATCCTGTAAATGTTTCCAATCGAAGATGTGTTTTAGAAGGAAAGTGGTATTATTTTTCCTTTTTCCAGATATACTTATTATTTCTTTAGCATAATTTCTTTATCTTGAATCGTAAGAATGGATCCTATCTCCCTTACTTTGCAAGGGTATTGAATCCTTGTCATGTCAAGTTAAGCTAGTGCCGCGCTGCTACTTGTTCTTCCCTGCTTTTTCTCGCCTTTGGCAACATCTGCTATTGCTGTTGATGTTCTTGTTGTTGTTGTTAGTCACTTTTTCAAGGGGATTTTTAGGCATGGCGGTGGCAAGTACGTGACGCCCTAATAAACCCAATAATTATGATGATAAAATGATGATGACCACACGTAATGACAATGTCACAGTGTTTGCTGTATTCCCTGTTAATGATAACGATGCCATGTAGACCCCCCCCATCCCTCTCCTCTCTCTCTCTGTTTAGCTCTCTGCTTGCTAACTGTGATAATGTTACTTAACTGCACATGCTAACATTTTCGAGTTGCCCCATTAAAACGTCGTCTCTCCCTTTTTTTTGGCAACTTTATGGCCCTAAAGAGCCCACTGACTTGCAGCATGAAATTATTTAACACGCGGCTTAATGCATAAACATGGCCAAAAGAGAGAGAGACAGAGAGAGTGAGAGAAAGAGCTTCCAAAAGGTAGCTGCGGCACCAGGTGTGACAGCATCATCAATGATTTTCATGACCTTTTTCAATGCACAACACAAAAAAATTTCAATTACATGCTCCTGGCTCGGTTTATATTCAAATCAAGGGAGGAAGAAGGACTCGGGCTCCTGCCAGGCACTTGTGGGCAAACTCTGTGTGTGTGTGTGTGTCGTGTGTGTGTGTGTGCACAACAACCCTAACGGCTCCCGTTGCATTTCATTTGTTTTGACATGGACACCCCAGAGGCAGAGGCAAAGGCAAAGGCAGGAATCGGCATCCGAGGGCGAAATTGTCACTGCGCCAGCGCAACTGCCTGGCCTACCGTTCCCTCTCCTACCCCTCTCCTCTCCTCTCCTACTAACCCTTGGCAACGTCTGGTCTTAATCAAGTGCTGACAACCGAAGCCAAAAACAATTTTCAAATTGCATTTTAATAAACTTCGACGGCGACTTCGACTACATTAAAGGGTAGTCCCTTTCCCTTTCCCCATGCCATGCCGTGTTGTGTTGTGTCCCTCTTTCGTTTTGGTTTAATTTTCATTTAACACCTTTGCCCGACGACTGTCACACTGACATATTCTGTTTTTGTAACAATTTCTCGTCTCGAAATGTTGTTTTAGGACGATTGAATATCATCTCGGTTCCAGTTACAGCTGGCATCGATCTCAGTCCTTCTCCCCGCGCTGCATTCGCTTTGAATGTTGTTTTTAAATTATTTAACGTGGCGGATTTATCAAAAAGTTAAGCAGATTGTTGCGAAAACAAGAGCCAAGCTAATTCTGTTTTGAAAGCTCGAGTTTCGTAGGAAGGGATCTTCGATTCGATCCCTTGATCGATATGTGTCTCATTTAGATCTCATTCTAAATGTGTTCCTACTTTAATGGTCAGCTATAAAAATTTTGATTAAATCCATTCTTTCTCAAGATTTAATGGTATATTTATGATGTTATATAATTTTAAAAAGTCTTTTAACGGATTGGTTCATATTCAATGGAACAAGAGTCAACCAAATGGCGTTGTTAACCACCCAATAAATGTACTTAGTAGTTTATGAAGAATGGATCGATAGATCATGCGAAAAGAATCAATACTTTGATAGATGCAATGTGTACCCATCTTGTATGAAATACTTGTTCTTATGATCTCTCTTTTTCTTTTATTGAATTTTATGTTAAGAATTTCAAGGCAAAAGAATTACTTTGATTTTTTTTTGGTCATAACTAAGTGTATGATTTTATTGGTAATGCTTTTTAAAAAGAGTTTCCAATATAATGATAATATTAACATAAATATTTCGTATCACTTCACTTATTGGGCATTTAGTTAGTTGTCTGTAGCATACTTTTGGGATCTCTGATAGCAAAATATCAGCACTAAGTGCAATGATAAATACAATAAATAGTTTGCTTAAATTATCTCAAATGTATTTCTCGGTTATATTTACAGAAGGAAGTGAAGAGTTAAGAGTTGTGTCTATTCATCGATGTTATCTTAAATATATCCGATAACGATATACATATAAATTAATCGCTATCGTGTAAGAGGGATCAATGCATTAAGGTTGTTATATACATACGTGTGTACAAGGTGAATCAAAAGTAATCATCCGTTGTTCTATTGCTTTTGTTCACCAATAAGGTGCCCTACTTGTATGTAGGTAAATGTCCTAGATTATACTTATTAATTAATCTCCAAACGTGGCCAGTATGAGGTCATTTTTGCAAGTAAGTAATAATTGCCAACACATGAGGAGTGAGCAGGTTGTCTGTGTAGCTATTTCAAGAACCATCAAGTTCTGTCATTAACAGACTTTGCCAAAGAATCTAGATCTTCAATGCTAAAACTAGTTGGGAATTATAACTAAATGAAACGAAAATAGATATAAAAAGCTTGCAGTACCAATGTTTACCTCTTTGCGCATAGCTTTTTTCTAAATATATCATATTCGGAATATATAATCCTAAATTACATCAAGTTAGATTTTTCGTGGTAGACCCTAAGCTGAAGTCTTTTTTAGGAGGTTACACTTGAGTCTCAATAAAAGTAACTAAATGAAGAGTTTCTGCTTTATTTTCAGATCAGACTCAATTTGTTATTCAATTTGCTTTAAGAGTTTCTCTTTTAAGTCCAGCTAAGGTATTTTATATTGTTGACTATTAACTAGTTTGTCTGCTATTACTATTCTCTTTCTTTTGCAATGTAATCTTTCGCTTCCGTGTGGCCATTTTGTTTTTCCGGCCAGCATATGTTCACCGTACTCCGTACTCCGTCCTCCTTTTTACTCCTTTCCGTTCTGCACTTGTTAAGCGCCGCCCGGGGCTAAAGGCAAACCAAATTCCGTTCAAACAGAGGGGGTTAATCACACAGAGAAGCTGTGTGAGAGGGAGAGACAATGCTGCCATATCATTTGAAAACGATTTAAATGCATACCCTCTGCTTGTCCCCCTGTTCCTGTCCCATCGGTCGGTCGGTCGGTCGCTGAGTAATCAACTTCAAATGACATTTCATTTGCTGCTGCTGCTGTTGCTGTTGCTCTCGTGGCAAGGTGTTTTGTTTCACATATAGAGAGTATCAACAGAGGACCAACAGGACGAATCTCTCAGTCCGTGTGTCCTGTTTAACCTTCTGCCTAGGCGACATGAACATTAACATGTTTCGCGCCGTGTTTCTCTTCCTTTGCAGTCCTCTCCATGTCTCTCCTCCTCCTCCTCCTGTTGGCCCGTTGTCATTGTCAACGCAAATCTGTTTTGATTTTAATCCTGCTTATGCCGAGAGACCGAAAATTGTCGACAAGGCCTCGGCCATACATGCCATTGGACCTTCAGGGTTTCCTCCTCCTCCTCCTGCTCTTCCTACTGCTGTCCATTGTGGTGCATTGAGCCATGCTGCTTGTTGTCGAACACACAAATCCGCTGATGCTGCCAGCTTCTGTCGATGCTGCTATTGCCGCCGCCTGATTATGCGCCTTAAGTGCCGAAATCAATGCACACAAATGCCCAAATTACATGGGCATCGTAAGCGGAAGGGGAACGGGGTCACCAACGGGGTAGTAGTATGAAAAGTGACCACAAAAACTCATGAGTTTGATTTAAAATAAAAATATAACGTATGTTCATACACTCAAAGAAAAACAAAGGATTAGGCACTTGCTTGAATTTTAGAAACTGTATTCGAAGTCTACAAATTTATTGTCGTCAAAAAGGAGGTAAATAATGGAGTAAGGTAGAAAAGTCTTTGCTTAAGATATCAGATACTTTATGAAGGCATGGGTACCGAAGGTTTATGAAAAAAACTAGTCCTAATTCTTAAAAGAATCTGAAATCTCGTCTTTAGTTCCGAAATTACTAATGCTTCAAGAAATTTTTGTTATCGTTCTTGAAAATGAAAAGAGGGAAACCAATTTGCAATTGCAAATCAAATCTGTTCTCTCAAATATTTAATTTAGATAGATTTACGATCTCAGTAAACGTTTATTTTTCGGTTTGTAGAAAAATTTCTCTATCATTGTCTAACCGAAAATTTTCTGAAAACAACCATCTTTTGATTTCTGAAGACCTTTTTCTTGTAAATTTTAAGGACTTCTTCCACAAAACCTTTTTTTTTTGGGTTTCTTAAAACCTTTTTCTTTTGCTTTTTAAAAACTTTTCCCATTTGGGAGCTTAAACCTTTCTCATTCTGTTTGTTACGGTCAATATAAAACGTTTATTACCGATTGAAACCGAAATAGTTGAGAACCAACTAAAAATCTATTGGCAAAGTGTTATTTTAAAAAGTTCAAACAGATGAACAGTATTAATCTGCCAATCATATCAGCGATCGAGGGTATTTTAACGAACTCCTTTCTCGTTACACATAACTCTTTAATTCTAACTCGTTACATACAACGCGGACATATTTCATTCGTTACAAATAACTTGCTAATTTCTTTTCCTTACTTGTAACTAGCTACGGCATACTCGTTATAGTTACTCTATCACTCGTTACGCATTACTAGCTACTCGTTACTGTTATTACTCCTATCCCATAGATTCTCTTGCATTACTTGCTACTCGTTACATTTAACTCGTACATCTTTTACTCATTACATATAACGCAATAATTCTTATTCGTTAGTTGTAACTAGCTACGCATTACTCGTAAAAGTTACTCACTTATCACGCGTTACGTATTACTAGCTTCTTGTTACTGTTATTAGTTACATCTCATAGATTCCCTTGCATTACTCGCTGCTTATAGCTCTCTGCAATCCTCTTTCGTTTTTCCAAGTGTACAACAAGTATGGATTGCCGAATGTATCGAAGTGCGTTGAACAGTTGAAATTATTGCCCGATCTGGCAATTGTTATTATTTTGTTTATTAAACAATTGCACATGAAGAAAGAGAGAAGGGGAAGGGAAGGGTGGGGAGGAAAAGAAATCCAGCTAAAAAAAATCCAGAAGGGAGACCAGAACTGGCAACTGTGTGGACGACTAAGAAGCAAGTTAAGTAGCGTGTGCATTTGACACTTGTTAAAATATTTACTCCTGTCTCTGGCAAACCCACTTGAGGTCCTTTCTGAGGGTAAGGGGTTGTGTGTGTGTGTGTGTGTGTGTGTTGCCGTATTTAGCGAACGTGTTTTCACAACTAACAAGGATGTTAATTTTTTTTCTCTTTCGTATTTTTATTTGTCACCCAGGCGCACACTATTTTTATTTTTATTTCGAAGCTTTGCAGCAGCTCCTGCTCTCGAGCAAATGCCTTTTCACACCCAACTGGCAAATGTGTCCCCGTCTCGTATTTTATTTTTATTTTGTCGCCATCGTTCGTCGTCGCTGCTGCTGTTGCTGCTGATGTTTACTTTAGGGGCGAACGAACGAATGAACAAACCAAGGAGGATATGGGGTTGGGGTTGGGGGGTTTTCGAGGAAACCTCAGCCACATCCGATACTCCGGGTGTTGGCCATTTTGTGTTTGGATTGATGCGACCGGCGAACTAAATACTTTGCACAAGCGACCCAAAGCGTCGAGGACATGGACGTGGACACATGACAAACGATGACAGTTGAGTTGAGTTGAGAGTTTGAGTGTGGGTCCGGGTCCGGTCCGTGTGGGGGGGATGGCTAAAAGCATCCTTCATGCTAGCGAGCTTTGTGTTGGTTGTTGGTTTAAGAAAATTATTAAGGATATTTTTGTGGTGCTGATGAGTTTGCCGAGTACTTTTTGCCAGGCGAAAAAGAAAGCAACCAACAACAAAAAGGGGAGAGAAATTGTTAGTTGACCAACCAAGCAAACATCATGTGGCATGTGGGTTGTCCTATGAGTGTCCTGTGTCCTTCCCCCCTCTAT
This sequence comes from Drosophila sp. 14030-0761.01, assembly GCA_018150735.1. NCBI lineage: Eukaryota > Metazoa > Arthropoda > Insecta > Diptera > Drosophilidae > Drosophila > Drosophila sp. 14030-0761.01. The sequence continues at coordinate 1,983,949 of JAECWO010000015.1, forward strand.
ACCCCTCTGGATCTCTTTGTGTGCACAAATAGCAAAACAGGAAGCTCAAGTATGTTTACAGTTGACAATGCCAGCGACAGAGAGAATCCCAAGTCAGGAGCAGGCGGTGACCACCACCACAAAGTAGTAGTAGTAGGTCCTTCATTGTTTAGCTCCATGTGTGTTTGTGTGTGTGTGGGTGAGTTTGAGTAATGGACGACGCTTTTATTTGTGTACAGGACTCGTCTTTGGCAGTGTCAAAAGGGGTCAAAATGGAATCTCTTTTAACGGTCGCTCTCATGGATGATATTTGTGTGTTTGCTTACGCTTTCACTGACTTGCTCATCACTCATATCACTTGAATACATATATAGTAAAAAGCAACCGACTATACAGGATTCATTTATATTGAACTGACTCCCCCCCACCCCCCACCCCAACCACTGCCCCACTCCTTTCCACTCTATGCATTCATAATTGATGATGATGATGATGATGATTTCTCTTTCTCTCCGTGTGTGTGCTCCAATTTATTATGATAAATCGCAGCAAATTTGATTTCAGATTTTGATATTTTTAGTGTTTGTAATCAACATCATTCCCACAACCCCCCCACCCCACGCAAAACTTAATTGAAAGCTTAACATGCTAACATATTTGCACAACAATTTGGTCAAAAAAAAAAAGAAATGGTAAGAGAAATATTGGAAAAAAAAGTGAAAGATGAAATGGACTTGAACTGATTCCAATAACCAGGATGGAGGAGGAGAGTTTCTCTGACTGATCTCCTCAACGAATGCAATGTCACAATTTACCCTCCCCCCACACTTTCCTTTATTCCTTCTGTTTATTTGCTTACAAACATTTAGCAGAATTTTATGCAAACTGCTTTTGCTAATCGGTTTTTGCATTTTCGAGCACATTTAATGCAAGAAGCGTGCTGCCTGATTAGCATATACGAGTACATATGAAAAGAATTACCGAGTAGCTACACACACACACACAGACACACACACACCAGAATAATGCTAATGAAGACGACATTGAGAGGATGGAGCTGGAGAATGTGGATGAGGATGGCAATGGTAACACAATTGCCACACAATACTAGTTAAAAGACCTTGAAATTTATATGGTTTTAAAGTATTTAAATTAGGTTGAGAATTGAAATGAATATGAAAAGGTTCAAAGAAAATGATTGGAATGATATCTTTTGTTATAGTGAGTAAAGATATTTCTTATTAGAATTGGAGTTTTTTTTGGAGTGGTATTGACTCGCCTTACAACTAATCAACATCAATTAAAGCCATTTTCAATTTTCAAACCACTAAAATGAGGAAGCCAATTACTTACACCTAGCAACGACAATTACTTGCTGTGATTTACGAATTAAAGTAGCCTCATCATGGCTATGGATAATTCTTTTAAAAAGTATCCACTAAAAAATTTAATTCTGTATTGGCAGATTAATTCTTTCTAATTTGCTAGGAATGAAGTATTTTCAGTCGGAGTTCAAGTGCTTTTTACATTAATTGTTCGAACTAAATATACGCTTAACTAAATTGCTTTTAGTTTTTAGGATAAGGCATAAAACCTTCTAAAAGACACTATTCTTGATCTAGCAAAAAATAATATGATTTTAAAAAACATTGTGATGGAAATTTTGGTGTTGAATAAATTATGTAGTTTTAGCCTTTCTAAAAACAATCATTACAAACAATTATTGAAAAATTAAAGGTTAATCTTGAAAATAATCAAAGTTGCCATCGATCTATTTCTTTGGAAGAGAGAAAATCGCATTAAATTTTGGAACTAGAACATTTGGATTTGGGTAAATATAATATAAGTTTTCAGGGGCTTGTTTAAAAAGTTTACAAAAACTTAGCCCAATAAAATGTCTGATTTTTAGAAATTAATCTTCAGTATTTATTGAGAGTGAAGCTTATTGAAACGAATATATGGAATCCAATATTGTCTTATGTCTAGAACGAAGAGCTGACAGAAGAGAATTAAGTTTTGAATATCTCAGGTATCATAATATCTTTTTATATGTATAGCATTACCCCAATCAGCTATTTGTTTTTGCTCACACCTCTAGTAGCTGTGTTAGAAAAGATTAATTTCTTAGCATGACATTTAATGGTTTTTTGAGAATAGTCTTGGAAACTCCCGTGGCTGCTTTTAGGAGACAAAATTGCTTAAAACGTGTCAAATTTGTAACTAGACGCATTATACTTTTATGATGGGCTTAATGGAGTTAAAATGAAACAAAAATAACGATAAAAAATGAATTCACATGTGAAAAATAACGCTAAAATGGCTTCATTTAGTAAAATATTAATATTTTATTAATAGTGGTAGGTGCATTAAACACATTCCTAAAACATATTGTTAAAAAATTTACGTTTATTCTGTAATTTGTTTCAATTCCCTTTGCATCTTACCTTTTTACAACTTTATAATCATCAAAATGAATTTAAATTACATCAATGAAGAGTTTTCATAATATTTTCGATTATTAAAGAGTTTTCTTCATGCTTTAATTTCAGCTATGCCGTTGTTACAGGCCTCATCGAGATTCTTTCGCAACGTTGCATGAAAGTGCGTGAATCCATTGAGCAGAATCAAAGTGTCATGTTGAGCCTGTTGACCACATTGGGTTTCCTCTCCCGTTTCATTGATGTGTGCCAGCCAGGTAAACCTAAAATGAACAATCCAGCCTAAACACACTACATCCTCTCTCTTTCTCCTTCATATGATTTATAGGTCCTGCCGATCCTACACGTTTGCTAAGTGCTGCCAAGTCAACGGAACTCTTTGGTACCGTGGCCATGCTGCATGGTTGCGTAGTGCCTCTAGGTAAGTCCGAACAGTAGCCGCTGCCCATGGGGTTTGACGACAACGTGCTAATTGAATTTCAATACACTTTGCGCACACAACCCACGCAACGTGATCTTTAGTAAAAAGCGGAAATTAGTTTTGATTTTAAGAACGAAAAGCGAAAAGACGTTTTATTGCTCCTCCAGAAGGAGTAGGAGGTCCAATATCCGCTATATAGTTCCATGTTCTTTGCTCATCTCTCAATTTTCTGTGTGTGTTTTTTTTTTTTTTTTTTTGCAGGTGATTGCATTCCACCGCGCACGACCGCCTTGGCGGCATCAACGTTTAATCTTTACGTGTCGCTGGCCTCCCTCGATGTGAACACTTTTCAGGTGAGTTTACCTTCCATTCAATGCATCTGCCTGCCTGCGCCTCTAAATCCACACCAATCGACTAAAACTGGACACCAAAAGTAGCAGAAACAGCAAAAGGAACGAACGAACGAACGAACGAAAAAAAAAATAAAACCAACTTTGAACGGCAAATGTCGAACGCCGTTTAAACAAATCAAAAAGTCAGTCGCCCTTAACCCACTCACTTGGGCTTTACAGTGGTTTAAAAACAGAAAAATCGAAACTTTCAATTTCAAAGTTTTTAAGTTGGATTTGATTTAAATTCTTCCAAATCTGTTTTTATAGCAAAAATATCTCAATTGTAGATACCTTCTTGTTAAAATGCTAATATCTCAAATTATCTTCTAGTTTTTGACTTCTTTGATAGAAAGTTAGAGCCATTTCTTTTCAAAGATATTGTATTTTAATGTAGAAATTACCATTTTCAAAGAATTTCTTATAGTTAAAGATAATTCTTTATTTGATAGATTGGCAATAATATGGGATATATTTGGAAAACTCAGCCGAAGGCTGTCTCCCTTGTTGCCTTGTATTTTATAAAAACAAGTCGAATTTCTCAAATAAAATACTACTTGGAAAACAAACATAAAATATCACTAAATTCTTTTGGGATAACTTTACAACTTGTCCTTCAAATTTCTCAAAAGTTATTGATGTCAATTTCAAATTTAGTATTAAGAACACTTTTTATCGTTTCTCTACTGAGATTTTTGAAGAGAAATTGATTAAATTATTAAATTTGTTCGAAGAAAATTGACTAAACAGATAATTTCTCAATCAAAATTTCTATATTTACCTTAAAAAGTGTATAATATGGCTTCAATCTGTACAATCCATCTACAATCATTAGACCCAAGCCACTTGGCAGCCTGTATTAAGCCATCCTGTTTCAATATCACTAACACGAGCTAAACGTCGCGACGTTTAAATAAAGTCAAATAAGTTAAATAAGTCAAAAGGTTAAACTGTCTGTCTCATGGCCTCTATGGCACAGTGGTTCGATGGTTAGGCAAGACCCAAACCATCAAGAAATAACGAGAAAAAGAAGCTTATAATTAATAATTCTTCTTTCATGCAAAAACATAAAGCAAGAAGTTCGTTAAAGTTGTTTCAGAAGAATAAGATTCGGTTCTCTAACATTTCTCTATGTCTTTGCATATGCCAAACGAGGCAACTAATTATGAAATATTGTTATTAAAAATGTTACTATATACTGATGGTATTGATCTATAATTTGATTAATAATTTGAAGTTTTAAATTGGATATCTGCGACTTAGCGCCTTAGATTTCAATTAGGATCACTTTAGCAACATTTAACCTCAAAATAGTTATACGTAAACTAAAATAAATAGTTTTCTGAACAATCATATTTATTTCAACATTTTCCAACTTTTTTTTTACCCACTTACAAATACATTAAATCTGTGAAATGGCTTGCTCATCAAAATTTATACTTTTCCCTATAGAATTAGCCAGTTTCCATGTTAGAAGTTATATATATGAAGTCAATTTTAAGACTCAGATGAAATGTGTTCTAAAATTTAATCAATAAAGGAACTCGAGTTTAAAATTAATAAATATAGGTATCGAAATGTTATAAACCCTTCGTATTGAAAGGCCAGAAACATGAATTTAAGAAACAAATATACAAAATGTATCTGAATACTTTTACCCACCCGTTTCGAAACTTTCTGAAAGTCTCTTTTAGTATTTCAAAATATACTTTGTGCATTGCACTTTGACTTCTCTTCTCAATTTTCACCACTGTGCGTGTGTTTTCCTTTCGCCCGATTTTCCCCTCAAGCGTCAACGAAGCGCAGAGAAAAATTTCATTACGATTTTCATGGCATTTTTTTTTTGTGTGGATTTTGCTTTTGGATATTTTTTTCCCCGATTGTATATGTGTTTGTTGGACTTTTCTTTGCCTTGCACTTGTAAAGTTTGTCGAACGTGAAATCGCCTGGCGAAAATTGAGAAAAACAAGCACACACACACACACACACACACGCACACAGCAAAATAGAGCTGAAACAAAAGTTACCCAAGGAGAAGACGTTTAAAACTTTTGCAATTGCCGATGGTGGCTGGTGGGTTGGAAATCGAGGAAAATTTTCTACCAAAAGTGATTTGCATATATTGGCAAATGTCATGACAGCCATGAGAATTGTTGTAAATATATTTGCCAGTGACATTTGCACAACATCATGGCGAAATGGAGAAGAAGGTCGACACAGGGGGGAGTTGGGGGGGGGGAGAAGCCATTGAACCGCGTTGACATTTACTCCAACCCGATGGGTGATGGCAGGTGAGTGAGAGGCATTCCATCTAACCTCTTCTAATGGAAGATTGGGTGGCGCATGCAAATATTTTGACACTTTACTTTAGGACAAATGTCTTGTCGGCATTTGAAATATGCAAAGGTTCGAGTGCATTGCCGACTGATTTGACATCTCATGGCAGCCAAAAACCGCGCAAATGAAACGGAATATTGTAGTAGTATCCGAGGCCAAAAACAGACACAAGGACTCACGGAGTGACGACTGACAGATGGATAGAATGACAGACGAACAGACGGGGACAGACTTCTAACTCTCTGACTCGTGACTCTACCATCTACATTTCATTTCCTGTGTTTCCACGTGTCAATATTTATTTCCAACTTGCAAGTCTACGCACTTGACAAACTAATTTGTTGGGCAAACTTTGCCAACCAGGCAAGCCAAACTTTTCTCTATCTTCCTTTCGACTCTCCCTCTGCCCTTACTTTGCTCTGAGATTTAGGCCTTAGACTTTTTATTTGTTTTAAATTACCACAAAAATAGATAAAGGGGGTTTTCCTCCCTTTGCCTCTTCCTCTCACTCTCCTTCTCCTTGTCTCTCTTGTGTGTGTTTTTGTTGTTTTCCTTTGCTTTTTTAGACGCTAGAAAACTTTTCGCAAATAATTTGATTCGGTTTTAATCAGCAAAACTCAACGAGAGGCAAAAAGATAACAAGTCACAGTGCTCTCAGAGTCATTCAAAAATGTTGCTCATTTGAAAATGGAACATGTTAAATGAATCTAGTCGAAAAATTTTGAAATTCTCCTGAGTTAAAATATTCCACGTCTTTGTAAGTCCAAATGGTGTTCAGAAAACGCAGAAATATTCCGTGAAAGTCAATTAAATCAAATATTTTTGTCCAAATATAAAGAAAGGCGGGTATTTATTTTAAGATTTACCAATACTGGTCTTTGAAACGTAGCCTTTTTCCCACCTTTGTCGTTATCCATTACTAAAATCTCAAGGTGGTCAAAGTAAACAAATACCATTTTGAGCCTACTTCCCCGAATCCCATCTTATAAGAACGTCCTATCCAATAGGATATAGAAGAAGAAGTTCCAAGATAGACTTTTAATTAGTTCAGGATCGTGGAAACTGAATCCTGAGTGATATGATTTTCTTCCGCAATATTTATCGTATCGGTATTTAATCTCATTGAAACTAATATATGTATGTTAGGAATATATATTATTCAACCAAATATCTTGAAAGTCCTTGTTAATAGTTTTCCTAGGAACATTCTGTTTCCCATTTACGTAGGTTTTTAAAATTTTCTAATTTATTGGATGTTTGATTTAGGTTTCTGCAGAGTTTTGTTAATTGAAAATCTATGGAGACTTTTGAAATATATTTTTGTCAATAAGAATATTAATATAAGAAGCTGAAATATATAATATAGATTCTAAAAAGTTTTACGCTTTGGTTTTGAGACTTAGAAGAGAAAACAAAACTAAGAATGGCTTCAATTTAGACTTAAATTTAGTCGAATCCAATTTGATTCTTTGTAAATTCAATTTCTCTATTAACAAATTTGACTTACAGAAATTTCTTCGTCTCTCTTCTCTGTTTACTGATAAAGTTATCGATTTTTGGCTTGATTTTAATTTATTTTTAATTATAAAATTGAAGTTTGTAGGAAGATTGTTAACCTAAAAGAAGAGAAAATCGTGTGATTGCTAATCATGGGCTCTCTGCTTTGTATTCTTATGCTTTTTGATGAATTCTTTTCCACTGTGCATCAGCTCTGCCTGTCGCCCTTTTTCCTAAGCACATTTTTTGCAGTCAAATATTGACTTTGTAAAATGAAATTTTCAAGTTTAACCCAAGCAGCCACGCAATTTCAATCTTTTTTCGGGCTTGTTGTTCTTGTTGGTGTTGTTATTGCGTAAATCCTCGCTCATATCCTGCCAACCAGGCGAGCGGCATGCGGCAGGCGGCATTCGTCGCTCGACATCCAACCAGAGTGAGCCTTTAGCCCAGCCCATCCCAACCCAGGCCAACTCATCTCGTTGTTCTAGTCAGCGAGGCATGTCAATTGTTTGGCCAAATATTTGCTTAGTGCTCGGTACTCGAAACTCTCGTTCGTAACTCCTCTGGTACAAGTTGCCAGTTTCACAACCAAATTGAGTTTGGTTAGCTCCCTCTCCCTCGCTCTTTATCGCTCTATCTCTGTCTCTCTGTGATTCGGCAGGCCAGGCAAAGCAAACAAATTAGAAGCATTCCTCCCTGCGCGTCCTGCTCTGGAGTCCATGGCTCTGGTCTGTTATGCAAATAAAATGTATATCATCAGCCATATAAACAATTGAGTCGTCGAGTCCAGGACTCGGTCCATTCATTCATTTCCTGCCCTAAACAAGTGGCCACTCTTTGATATTTACTTTGACTTAATTAAAACATTTGCTCAGTGATTTTCCTGCACATATAATATGATGTATAGGCCAATTAAATGATGTCTCTCTCTCTCTTTCTCGTTTTTTCCTTAGGAGGCCCTTTCGGTGGAGGCTCCCCTGTCGCTGAAGCTGCTGGATGTGATGACCATGATACTAAATTGCAGCATGAGTCAACCGACAACGACTTTCAATAGAACCAATGAGACAACTGCCATGCTCATAGATTTGATAGCCTCGCTGGCCTTCTACACCATGAACAATCGACGGCATCAGGAGCTACTGCTAACCGAGCCATATGCAGGGATCTTTAAGATAATAGCCAAAATGCCAACGCAATTCAATCCGGTTATATATCCATTTTTGGTAATCATGTGCTTTAACAATCCAACAGTCAAGCAGCTAATAGCCAAAGATTTTGATTTAGCGGTGAGTTCAAAATTAATTAAAATTTACATTTTCTTATTTTTAACTTTTATCCATCGTTAGTTCCTCGATGAGTATAGCAAATCGGAGGCAGCTAAACGTAATCGTTTGATACAAATGTTGCATACCCGGCAAAAGGATAAGGCCAACAGCAACAACAACAGTAAAGTAAAAATCGAGCCCTAAGTGCGCCGCAAATAATTACTACTTAAATATATATATATATTTATAACTGGAATTTCATTGTCAACTCTCAACATTGCCCTAAGGAAAAGTGATATTATTTTCAAAGAAAATTAAGAAAAACACAAAGAAAAAAAACACAACTCGAAACATTCGCAAAGAGCTGCAGTGGAAGAGGAATTCACAAGCAAATGAGGAAACCCAAACACATAGAAATGAATGAATATTTTGTAATAATTAATACTTAATTTATATATCTAAACTAATACTTAATTTATATCTCACTCACTCACACTCACAAACAAAAACATAAACATCTCTTACATACATTCTCAGCAGATATAAAGAAAACTCGCATAGATTTTTATATATAACCATATATATACATATATACATAAATATACTCATACACACACACACACACGATATAATGTCATCATAATTTATTAATTTTGTTTTTAATTCAAAAAGTATTAACACATTTCATTCACACACAGATATACACTCATTTACACACACACACACTCACACAATGCAAATTCTCAGTTTTCGTATTGAATTAATCATAATTTTTGTATCGGAATTTATAACAACAACAAAACGATAAAGAAATCGACAAACAACAACAAATATCTAACGTATTTTTATAGACATCAAGAAAAACTCTTCAAAAATTAAATATGTATTACAAAAAAAAAAAAAAACGAATTAAAAATAAATTCATTAAAACAGTTAAATGATTTTTATTTTGCTTGATTCTAAAGTTAATTGGTTTTATTTTGCGGAGGTTTGTTTTCTATAGGTAAGTATTTTTGCCACCTTGTGTTTAATGGACTTAAAGACAGAAGAAATTGGATAATACCTGAACAAAACTATTATCCAATTTCTTTTGTCTTAAAGATAATTAATCATAAGGTGATTTATTATTGATTTATCCTGTCTGACGTTGAAGAAAAAGTTTCTATACACTGAAACTCCCACTTAAGCATTTTCTTTTTCTTATAGTTTTAGAATTATATATTCCTAATCGCAGCATTAATCTGACCATCTCTGACCCATGACAATTAGTTTTTATAGCAACTAAGTCGAGCTTCTTTGATTTCTTTAATGCTTAGAATGTTTGCTTTTCGAAATCACTTGTCAAAAGGTAGTTCCACCTATATTAACTTTATATTATATTATGCTCTAATTTAGAGTAAAGCCTTCCAAAATTTGGATCGTTTATTGCATTGGAAAGTGCACTATTTACACGACCTTTCAGATTTATTTTGAATATCTGTGCAATCGCATTCTTTAATAAATAAAACTCCAATGATAAATTTAATAAAAAACCTCAAAAATAGTCTTTAGTGAAATGCAGAAAGGATTTTAGATCAGAAATCGATATCTCGATGCTCAACTTTCGCTTCAATTCTGCTAGGAGTCTTCCTTTTTTAGTTTATCTTAAACTTAAAGGATTTCCAAAATTAATTTAATATTCTCCTAAACAAAATCCGTTTCAATTTCGAATTAGAACTTAAATAAATTAACTTCATAATGAGACCAGTTTTTGAAACATATCTAAAATGGGCCAATTATCTGGAGGATTCACCTGGTATTACATTATAATCTTCAGATTTTTCCACACACACATTTTCGAGGGAAGGTCCCAAGCAATTTCTCTGATGCATTTCACGTTTGAAGTGTGGCAAACAATGCGCCGGCAATTTTCCAAGTTATTCTTGTTTTTTTTTTCGGTTGGGGGCTTACAAATTAAAAACGACAAATACAAATTGTAAGGTGGGCGTGGTCTAAATGGGAACAAAACACAAAACTCATCAGTCGAGCCGAGACATCATCATCATCATCGTCATCATCCGGATCCCCATCCACATAATCATCATTATCGTCATCGTCATCGTCATGGAGCTGTATGTCCTTTGTGTCCATTGTCTCGATTGTCCTCATCGTTGCACCTAGCCCAAAATTATGTCACACGATGTGAATGAATCGAGAGAATGACTGAAAGCAACGACAACATCTAATTTCTTTGGACATTGTACGTGTGGGTTTCCTTCCTTAGTTCTTCCTTTTTTTTAATGCTGCCATATGCACAACCCCTGGGCAAGGGCTGGCAAATTGTGAAAAAAAAAACAGAAACGTGAAAAGAACTCAAACAAAACATCGCTAACAATAATAATAAAAGGCCTCAAGACTCTCTCGAACATTCTCTGGCGACAGATTGAAGTCACTCAACTTGAAATAAAATGCGACAGCGTTGAACAGTTGCACAATCAAATGGGGACAATATGCAACCAGATATCCTTGAAATTATCAAAATGAGCATATTGGCACTTGACATCGAACCTGACTTTGAAAAGGTTTCAATTTCAATCAAAGCATTGAACTATTTTCATGGAGTGGAGTGAAGTGAGTGTTGGTAAAGGGTAAAATTGGGATTGAGAACTTCTGAATAAAAGTTTCTCAAAGTTCTCAAAATAAGATATGAAATATAAATATTTTTTTAAGAACAATATGGAAAATTAAGTTTTCACTTTCATTTTGCAAATTTGACTAATTTTAAAAGCATTTTTTGTAATTTATTCTATATGAAAGGAAATGAAAATATAAAAGAATTTGACTGTTTGATTTTCAAGAAATTGTTATCGTCAAATCATGAATAATACGTTTACTTTTAGGAAGAGTATATCATGATAATCATACTTAGAGATGTTTTCTGAACTCTACTGCACCACTTTGTAAACTATACTAAAATTTGTTAGAAATTAAGGTATTCTAATAAATATTATAATACTTAAATTTGCAATAAACCTTGTTTTCCGGTCACTACGATCATCATTCATGGGTATTTTCCAATAGTTTTTGAGAAACTTATTTATGAACCTTCTATCTAAGATTGTATAATTGAAATGTTGGAAATTTTGATGTTGTTTATTACTAAAAATATTATGAGATACAATAAGATCTTATGAAAAATGTCCTGGCAATGTTAATCAAAAGAGTTCAATTTGATTTGAATTTATGGAAATGTCAATAAAGAGATTTAAATTGGTTTAAGAATGAACTACAAAAGATTACTTAAAATTTTTAATCTAATTCATAATTTTTCTTTTTCATGAAAACATCTTATATTTTGTGCAGGATATACCCAAAGTCGAGTTAAATTTGTGATTAAATCTTTGTGATTTTTCTTGTTGGACAATATTTTTAATTTGAGCTGAAAAAGTAATGAACAAATTGGTGTTAGCAGAAGCCAAGTGTTTTGAGGGGGGAGGCACACACACAGAGTCCTAAAGAATGAATGAATGAATGAATGGTCGCTTCGGAGGAAGTGCGTCGAAGCAACCCTTCCACGGTGCCATAAAACCATAATTGCTATGTAGATGATGTGACTGGTTTTTATTTTGTTTTTTTTTTCGGCTACTAATTGCTGGGTAAAACACAGATAGAAAACGAAATAAAGCCAAGTGACTAAGCAGACAACAGTTCAACGCCAAAGTCAATATATCACAAAAAAACAAAAAAATACCAATTTGGGCCGCGTCCTCAATCAAAATTATGACAAAACTACAAAAATACCAACCCCCCATGGGTCTGACGTTTTGTGTAGATTAGTTTAGCAATGGTCTATTATAGATATATACATATATATCTGATGTATGTATGTATGTATCTGGCGTGGGGCAATTAAAATGAAAAAGTGGCACGGACATTGCGTGCATTGAAGGCATAAGGTCGGTCGGTTGGTCGGTTGGTCGGTCGGTCGGTTGGGTCCACTCAAAAGGGAAAGGTAAGTTGTGTGTGCAGCTTTAAGTCAGTAAAAGTTAATTGCAATTTAAAGAGGAGCAGCGCAAACAACATCAAGGCGAAGAAAAACCTCTGTAAACTGATTTCAAGGTGTGTGTGCAAACAAGGCAAAAAGAAATACTAAAAAAAAAAGGACAAATAAATTTCGCGCCTTTTCCGTTCGAAGGAGAAACAAAAAAAAAGGGAAAGTTCGCTGGTCTGCATTTTGGATTCTTGTTTGGACTTCCGGTCAGGATACGCTTCCTAATTTGTTTACAAGCGTCCTGCTGCTGACGTGCCTTGGACACATTATGAGCGATGCAGAGAGTATGATAAGCAGCTGGACGGACACAAAGGACCTGCATGCGTTTCGGGTACAACGACTTTGTGACGTTTCGCCCCATTGCGTGATGACCTTACGATGACACCCAACTGATTATAAATACGAAATATCCTTGTTGCGTGCTAGCCTCAAATTCAGCGGAAATGTTTGCAACGCTAACGCTAAATTATGTAACACACGAGCCTCTGTCTCCGTGTGACAGTGTTCTTGTTGCCCATGTCCCATGTCCGCGTCCAATGGAAAATCAGCGAACCGCATTGGCCTAAGCCTAAGCCTTTGTCCCAGTCCCAGTCCCATGCTCCCATTCTCCATTCTCGGCTCTCCATTTGCAGTGTCCTTAAGCCTCTTTTGCCCAATGCCTGGGCAAGCCCAGTGTAGCCAGCGAAGCGTCAAGGCTTATGTGTGCCCTGTGCCCGCCTTTGACTGTGTGTGTGTGTGTGTGTGTGTGTGTGTATGTGCAACTATTTTTTTTTCGTGTCCCCAACAAACCATATTCTTTCCGACGAGAGCTTTGCTTTCAGCTGCAAATTTATGACCACATAAATAACATAACAGAAAAACCAGTGGCACAACCAGAGCCACCAAATAAGCCAGAAAGAAACAAAAACATAAGGACAGAGAGAGAGAGAGAGAGAGAGAGAGAGAAAAGAAAGAGAAAGAAATAACTGAAATAGCCAACACCAACTCAACTGTAGATCGTATGAAGACCTCAAGTACCCTGTGAAATAACTGTCATAAAAGAATGTTAGAATGAAATCGGAGGTTCTGCTGATTTGGCTATTCAAATGTTCTATGAAAAATTAGAAATTTGCAAAATATTTCAATTCACAATTTTAAAATTCCAAAGAATTTCCTGCAGTCTGTAAATAACTTTTATTTGTTGCAGCTTTTTATTGATTATATAAAATCTTAAGTCTTTATAAAGATCGTGATGAAAATAAACTTTATAAAGGTTCGTAAATGAAAAACTTATGGTTCTTAAATTAAATATTTTCTATTATTCATATATTATTTAATATATTGAGAAATGTATGTATGTTCCATGGTAATAACACTATAATCTTTGCCTACTAATAATCTTAATTATTTCTAAATAGTTATATTTTATACACATTATCATATATTAAATGTATCGATATTAGATAGATTGTTATGATCAGCTCTTTTTATTTATATTGTTGACTTAAATGCCTTTCTAGTAAAAACAAACCTATATCTGTTGCTGAAGATTTAATACGTACTTGCAAGTTGTAGACGGTTTTCTCTTCCATCATCTGGCCAACATTTTGACATAATCCTCAGCAAATGTTAGATCTTGTATCGATCCCGCTTTGCCATTATGAGCACTACAATATAGTTGATATAACAATATGTATAAATTCTCATTTTAACTTAAATGTACCAATCTAGATCTATGTATAATAAGAAAAAGTCTCATTTTTCCTTAATATATTCATTGTAGATCTATAACACAATAAGGTTCAATTTTGGTTCATTTCAAATGACTACATAAATCATCATAAAATAACCCATCAAAGCTTTTTCAAATTGGCTATCCATATCATTAGATTTTGCTGTTGTTGCTTTGTTTTTTCATTTATTATTTTTTATAATTTTTGAAAAATTAATAATAAATTAAAATTTTATCAGTGATTTATGGCCTGCTATTGAGGAAACTTAAGTTTTTTTTAAATGTTTTCTTCGTTTGAGTTATCAAATAACCAGTATCGAAATATATTTAGTTTTAGTTTTAGAATGCTGAATCGGACGAAATTTATTAAGGATAGAGAACAGTTCTTTTTAGTTACCCCAATGCTTTGAAAGTTATATTTTGGTTCTCAAATTGATTTGATTTCGATAGTCAGACATAGTATTACTTAAACCAAAGTAGTTATTTAAAGAGCTGTTATTTGAATTCGTGACGAGGACCTTCCTTGGCAAATCTGATAAATGATTATTTTCTAAATGAGCAATAAGTGTTCATTAAATTGGCATAAGCAGCAAAAGAAATTATTTATTATTTAGTTATCTATTTTATTACGAGAAAATATTCAATAGTTTTTGAATTTGATTATAATAATTAATAATACTGGAATGCTTAGCAATTACCTTGATGGAAAAGACTTACAAGGCTTCATTTTGGTCTATATACCGAAAAGTCATTTCGGTTTATCTGGTTTTCTGTTGCTTGGTCATTATAAATTCCATCATGCCCCACTAGAAGAGTTAAACTCCAATTTTTTTGTTGTTGTTGTTGTTGGATCATAAATAAAAACCTGCTGCATTCGTTCATTTCATATGCATATTTATAGCTTAAATAAATAACAAATAATATGGCTATAAATTTTGGCACTCTCTTTTGTTTTAATAATACATATACAAAGTATATAGTATATATATTTATCCATCTGTATAGTGTGTATATGCATATTTAATAACAAAACAAACGAATCAACCGAAACGGCGTAAATGTTTGCCGACTAAAACTCAAATCCAACTAGTTCATGACAATTTTCTGGGCATAAATCAAAGCCATGTGGTCGGATCGGTTTGTTGGTTAGGAATGGAGGGAGGGGAGGGTAGAGGAGGGATCCAAACAGTGGGTCGTAGTTTGCTTGTTATAGTGATAAGCCTCTGTCCCACTGTCTGGTTAAAAGATAAGAACAATTTGTTGTAACTAAAGTTTTATCTCCGATTTCTAGTGCAGTTTGATTTGCAGTTTTTGCTCCTAAATTAAAACCATGTAAGTGGTTAATTAAACGCGTTTCCACCGAAAAATTATGGCATATGTACATAGCTACCTACAATGTGCAGAGGAGAGATAAGATACGAAAAGAATATATGTTTTTTTTTCCCAGTTTCGCTAACAAAATGCACTATGAAATATGCATAAGCAGCAACAAAAATTATTTCTGTTCTGTTATAATATTTATTCTGCTATTTTTTTTTTTTTTTGTGAGAGATTTTTCCTGCCTTTTTGTTTCTCGTTTTCTTTATTTTTTTGCTGACAGCTTTTCTGTTGAAATTGTCAAAACATACAAAAAAAAAAAAAAACGGAAAATGAAAAGATAAAACAGCCATAAGAACCATTTTATTCCCATATCCATTTCGGTGGAGTCAACTCTCTGTGTGGTGTGGCAGAGGATTGAATTGGATTGGTCTGGTGCGGAGTGGAGTGGAGTGGAATGGAGTGAATGTTGGAGATGTTGTAAGGCATTCAATTTTCATTTTTGTCTGCTCTTTATCTTTATATATGAATATATATTTATGTATATAGAATATGTATTTGGTCTCGCATGCAAATATCAGGTCATGATACGTGGGTGGACTCTAGAGTAGAGAAGCAGAGCCGAAAATTTACTTTTCTTTTGGGATACCAACTTATTAATTGTTATCACATCAAGAGAATCCATCTACCAATTAAAATGTGTGTCAAATTTATCATAGTTTGTTATTAGAGAAATATTTCTCCGTTGGTTTCGATTAAAAATTAAAAATTTTCTTTATAAAATTATGTGATAAATATCTATCAAAATTGTTCTTAAAACTTTTTCCTTTAAAGAAGCATCGAAAAACACTTGTTTCGTAATATTTAGTAGATTTTCTACAGTTAATCTTTATAGTTAAATCGTTAAATGGGGCATCTAAACCAAATATTATGATAAAAACATTCTTTAAAAAATAAATGTAAATTTCATTCTTTAAAAAATTAATGTACATTTTTTTTCTAGTGCCTTTTACCTAAAAACACTCGCTTGAAAATATTTGTTAAGTCTTTTAACTTCAATCAATGTTTTGAATAGTTTTAATAGGGCAACCTCACCCAAAAAATTATGATAATATGATCTCTCAATTCAACAAATAGTTGTACAAAGATTTCTAATTTCGTTTGAAAATACTTATTAAGTCTTAATCGATATGTTCAATAGTTCCAAAAAATACTTGTAAAATTAATTCAAAATTGAACATAGATTATTTTTCCAATGCTTGGGCTATAATGACTACTTGGTGTCTGATGTTTTTAGATTTCAATTATGATACGGCACTAAAAATATTTTTCATCTACTATTGTTTAGCACAATTTCGTGGATATCAACTTTTCCATCTAGGGTTTTTATTTGATAGCTGAAAATTGAGATAAAAGTAGGAAAATTGGTTCCCAATATTGTTAACATTATTCTCTGCAGCAGGACGGATATGGAGCGACCATCTGGATATACTTCTGTCAGTGATTGAGGATTTTGTTAGATATTACTGAATAAAGGAATTCTTGGTGGTGTCAATTGAGACACTTTTTAATGGGTTTTTAAATCTTAGCTTGAGAAAATTGGTATTATAACTTTTCTAAAACAACTTCTCCCCTTTTGCCACTTTTTTGTGGATATTTTCTAGTTCTGCTTGATATTTTCCCTTGTCCTTTCGTTGGCTCCAACGTTGCTCCCATCAGATAAACATGAAAAACACTTATTGACAATGGCTCCCCAAATAGATTACATACTTTTCATCCTACCCTCGTATGTGTGTGTGTGTGTGTTACTGTGTATTTTTGTGTGCGTTTGCTGCATGTGTACATATTGCATAAATTATTAATGCCAACTTTTATTTTTTGTTATCTGTTTTTCTTCATTCGGTGTTATTTTTTTTTACATATTTGAAGACAGTTGTCAGTCGGCAAATACATTCAAGGGATATGTTGTAGGGAGGATATAGAGAGAGAGACAGAGAGAGAGAAAGAACAGTAGAGAAGTCAGTCAGTCCGTCCGTCAGTTAGTCCATTCGTCATATTTGCGTGTTTGCATTTAATCATCGAAAGCGTTGCAGGGGCTACGCAGGCAAAAGTGGCAAGAGGCAAGGACGGGGGCAGGACGTGGGCAGAACGCCCACCACATTGTGGGTGAAAGTCAGCCAACCCACTCAACTTTTTTGCGTTATTTGCATTTTGTTGAAGTTTCATTTTTCTCTCTCTCTCTCTTCATCCTTTCTGTTTCTGGTTATTTTTTGCAATAATATTTTTATTACTTTATCTTTTAGTATTTGGTAGAACAAAAAATAATGAAAAATGAAAGCAGCAACAGAGGAAACATTAAGTATTTGGATAATCTATTTGGAAATATTACTTCTACCACAAAGAGTTATAGAATTGGATTATACTATATACGAAGTTCTTTAAATGGAAATTGCCACACGAATCGAAATAGGTAATGAATCTTTATAAAAATTGTTTATGGTTTCAAGTGCTTCTCTTGAGCTGTCTAATATTTAACAACTTTTGACCTTTTAAATAGTTTTCAAAAGTATAATTGTTTGTTGTCAAAATAGGTCTTCCGTATTACAGAAACTGCAGAGTTTATGGACAGGAGAAATAGTCTGAGATCTTAGCTCTAATTTCCTTTGTTTTGACAGTGAACAAAACAAACCACTCCGATCTATTTAAGTATCTACAATTGTGTGTGCTTGAAAATTTTCTTTTCATTTTCAAAGTCATAAAAAGCCTTAGCCAAGTTTTAGCTGTAATGAGTTGGTATTTTGGCACTAAAATCATTGTTTAAATCATATTCACCTAAGCAGTTCAACTTAATCGTTTCTATGTTAAAACTTAGATAGCAATGGATCTAACTTAGCTCAAAGATCTGCATTTTATTGAGTTATATACTCACATTTTTTGTCTAATAAGAATAATGGATTGAAGATTTCTCAATTCCTGGAACGAACTCACTGGATCGGGGTAAGATATTATTAAGCAAACCTCGATTGATTGGAGTTGTTCTTTCTTGAGTTAGTTTTAAGAACAAAGCTTGAATTCCATTGGTTGTTTCCTCTTGTTATATCATTAGCAGTCCTCTAATAATTGCGTAGTTCGTTTGGTTTTTATTTTCTTGCTTGAACTTCTTACTCCTTTAAGTTATCCTTTGGCCGACAGCGTTGGCGATTCATCTAAGCGGATAAGTCGGAATAGAAAATTACTCAATGATAAATTGTTCCCCCAAAAACGAAAAGTTCAATAATTCGGAATCGACTGGTGGTCTTTTGAGAGATAGAAAACTTCTCGATAAATTAAAAAGGTCATGTAATTTGTAAAAAAGTTATAAAAGTCGAACTTTCCAATAACGAATTTCCGCGGAACCAGATAAAAACTTCATTTTACAGAAACTTTATTATGTAGAAATTATGATATTAAGATAAAAATGGCAAAGCTGTGTGAAAATGAATTCATTTTAAGGAGAACTTCATTATTTAAAAGTTCACTCTAGGAAAGTTGCACTCAATCTGCAAAATTTACTCCAAGAGAACTCCATAAGGTTTGTAAAAATTAGTTGTTGCATTAATTGTTACACTTTTCAAGGATTCAATCTTAATTTGACAGATGGCTCACTTTGATGCAAAAAGAGTTGTCTGAGTTGAAGTTAAATTTTGCATTTCAATTGCTATGAATTGACAATCAATTTCTATCTCGAGTCGAGTGTCCTTCTCCCTGTTGCATTTGAGCCATTTGTTTGCCTTGTTCATCATTGTTAAGCAGATTGCTGGCCAATTGTTTGGCAGTCATGTCAGAGCGTCCAACAGTCAGCAACTAATCAAGCTTATCAAAGCCACAACCAAACTACTCGATCAATATAATTCCCAGATACATAACAGCAGACTTTGTTCCCCATTCGAATGGCAATGGCAGCAACGAGAAGTCTGTCAATTAGTTATCATGTTCATTGTCAGCACATAACGATTTTGATTTAATTTTATGGGGCACATACACAGATATAGATATAAATATAAATAAAAATATATATAATATAGAGGACACATAACATATTGGCCCTAGTCTAGGCCCAAAGATACGAATGTTGGGAAAATGTTCCACATTTATATTTGATAAGCTTCCTCTCGCTCTGTCTCTTTCTCTCTCACTCTGTGTCTCTCTCTGTTGCTGTGTGACATAATACCGATAACTTGGTAAATCCCAATATGTTGGCCCTTGAAATAATCATAAATAATCCATCATTCGGTATGGGAAAATTCACAAAAAAAAAAAAACGGCAATGATATAAAGGGAATGAGGAAAATGAAATTGAAGAGGTAAAACGAGTTGCTATGTAAGTTTTGTAAGAATTTACATTTAGGTTCCAATTATGGAGTCTTTATCAAAGTGTGTCGACCTTGGTGGTTCTTTAAGTATATAGAAAAACCTTTACCTGGGATCCTCCCCAAAGACTAAAGCACATCTGCAATCTTTCTCTATCTCTGTATCTGCAGAAAGGTAAAATTGTATTATAAAAAACTCATCCTATATTTATTTAAAGCAATTTATTCCTAAAATGTTAGCAAGGAAAAATACAATCATTCCTGACGTGTTTAAAATTATCTATTATATGACATCCCAACACTTTAAAATTAATCTTAATGTTAAACTATTTAATATTGTACTATTAATACAGTTCGTGGATGCATTTTCTACTAAATACTTTCAAAAGAAAAAGTTAAATTAATTTAAATAAATTCTATTATTAAGCAGTGTGATCACTGAAAATTTGGATGATTTGCAGGACTTTCATTAAAAAAAAAAACCATCAAATATATTAAAAAATTAAACAAAATATGGATGATTTGGAGGTCTTTAAATTTAAAAAAGCTTTATATCAACTATATTATTCAATTTTTTCAGAAAGAGTTCCTCCATTTCTGCCACGATTTCTGCCAAGCGAGAAGGTCTTAGTAGTAAAAATGTTTTTAATGTTAGAAACTAGAATTAATTATACAAATTTTATAAAATGGCAAAGCTTGTACGTATTTATTTTTATAAAAAGTTTTTTTTCGTATAAAATTTACATTTATATCCAAAAATAAAGACTTTTTTTTATAGTTTTTGGCAAAACTTTAAAAGCAACCCTCTCAGAAATGATCCTTTGCCGCAGCACAATTTGTAGTAACAATTTTGCGTGTTTATCAAAAATTAAAAACAATAAGGAAAATCTCTGCACACACATACTTACTCACACAGAGACACACACACAGAATGTCCGCCACGCCCACAAAATGTAGTAGAGGCATAGCTGGGGCTTTATATTTTGATTAAACTTGGCTTTTAGCCATTGTCCATTGTTGTGGGCGGCTATTGTTAGCCTGGTTTTTGTGTTGCCAGTGGAATTTGCTGTTGCATTTTCACATCGTTTTTTCCTCTGGTTCACCATTCAGCAGGTTTGTAAACTTTATTGATCGTTTTGTTAACACAAACAAATGTTTAACAAATTTAATCGAATTGGAAAAAACAAAAAGCAGTTAACAAGTTTGTTTTTTTTCCCCCATTTGTTTCATGCAAATGGCTGAAAAAAAAGTGTATCAACAATTTCGTTGTCGCTTGGCGCATTTTCCTTTTGGGCTTTTGTGTTGTGCCTTGTTGTTGGCATATTTGCATATTTGCATTGTTATTGGCCATGCTCCATGGAGAGAGTGGTGGGCGTGGTGGGGCGTGGGCTGTTTTTGGCTATTTGCATTTGCTCTGTGTTCAGCTGAAACTGTACTTTGTTGTTGTTGATTTAAGGTGGAGAGAAAAATTCGAAAATTCCTTTCCACTTTTCTCCTCTCTCTCCTTGGTTTGATTTTATTTTTCTCTCTGCATTTGGTTGTCCATTTGTTATGTTTTTACTGTGTTTTGTGGCATTTTTTTGTGACATATTTTTTGATTCATTATTACAAGTGATTTTCTCAGCCTCATTTGGCATGCATAAAGGAAAATCAGCCACTAGATAGCTCTCCCTCTCCCTCTTTGGCCATACATTTAGCCATTTTAATCATCTCAGTGTATCTGGCTTAATCGCTCGCGCATTTTGCGGTGTTCAGGCAAATGTCAGGGGCCAAAACCTAAACCCAACCCAAGCAAACCTCAACCTGCATTTTGGGGCGAGCCTTCTGTCAACGTCTCCTTTACGGCTGCATGCAAATCCCTTTTTGACACTTGACCACTTGACCAGATGGCCCACACACCCACAAGACCAATCCATCGCTGCCCTTTTGGCCCCTGGTAGCTCATTTCCTTTATTGCCGCATTGGCGTGTCATAATTTGTAATCCTTGAACGCTGCCTGTTTAATTTTCACACCTTTGTGCTTGTCTCTCTCTCTCTCACTCACTCTTCCTCTCCCCTGTCAGTGTGTGTGTGGGTGTCGTCCAGTCAAATCCTTGACACACGACCACTTCCAAGGGCTAGCTTAAATGGCTTTACACTCTCGAGTGGACAAAGCAACTGAGCACCTGCCACTGGTCACTTGACCGAAGCAAAAGCTTAAAAAATCATCACTCTAGGTTCATTATATTTTAAATATTGCAAATTTCAAAAATGAAATTGGTTTTTCATGAATAAATTATTCAATTAACTGGCCAGCCAAGCAGAAAATTGCAAATTAGAAAAAAACACTCGAGTGAATCTGAATTATAAACACAAATAAAGGAATCTATCATAGTTTCATGTGAAAAAGAATTAAGAACTAAAGTTTGAAGTCAATTCAAATGGGCTTTTTAGTTTATATGAAAAGTTTTTAAAGAAACATGTTATAAAGTTTAGAATCTAAACTAGTCATAAAAACCTATAAAAATTCTGGAGTTTCTAACTGAGACGAAAAATTAATAATAACCTGAAACGTTGTTGAAAACTCTTAAAATTTATCGTTTGACAAAACCTTATAGCAAATCTTTAGCCTAGGATGCTGTATATTGTTGAGCAAGTGTCAAGAAATGAAAATTATTAACATTGTTTTTTCTAGGGCCACAAATTTGTAATATTTTCTATAAGGCTGCTTTCTATAATACTTGTTAAATATTTCACAGTATAATTAATTCCACAAACGGCTTAAGTAATATTTGAAAATTTGAATAAGGTCTGCATTCTTCAGGGCATTGCCCATGATTTTATTTCCGGCCCTGCAGATCTTCTATAATGCTAAAACAATTTTTTCAGGAGATATAATATGAGTTTTCATATGTAAAGAGTTTAGTTTAAGATTAAGTATCTCAATATTATCTGTTTGAACTGTTTCCAATCCAAACAAACCAAATTATCACTCTCCAAATCAGTTAACTTCGAAAACTCTTAGAATCGCTATAAACCTTCAAATTTCAATACATACTTCTTATAAACCGCTGGGATCCACTGCAGAAAATACATTTCTAAAAAGTGAAACGTTGCTAAGGGAAAAAAACATTTTAAACTTTCTTATCTTCAAGAACTTCATAATTAATATACTGATTAACTGGGATTAGAATTTGTTGTTAATAATTATTATTTTATTTATTATTTCATATGACCGACTTAGCATTTTACAATCTAAATACGTTATAGGAAAACTGTCTGGAAGACAGATATTTATTGCAAGCTTTTAAATGAGAGATACTCATCTGATTCAGTAGATCAAATATAATGAATATATTTTGAATATGAATTCTTTTTAATTTTAAAGAAAGTAGAAAATTCTTCTCAATTCTTTGTGTGCTTTATTTCCAGTAATATAAATGTTTCATTAAAGCTAATGTTTAAGTATGGATAACAGTGTTTTTAGGCATAGGCTTTCCATCTGTGACATTCAAATGTCTGTTCGACTAAAGGTTTCTAAAATAATTGATATGTTGTTATAAAGGAAAAAGGAAAGAAAACCTTTAATGTTATCTTAGAACTAGCTTATTTCTAGGATCTAGATACTAAAGGACGCTAAGAAGTAGGAAATTATTTGTCCATTTAAAGTAGTTTTAATTTGGAGAAAGAGAAAACAACAACTCACATTGTTTTGGTATTTTTTTTACCTCAGATCGTCCGTTTTGAGTACTTATTGCCATTATGTACATTTTTTGTTTTTAAAATATCGGGGCATATTGGTTTCCCCTTCTGTAATGCGATGTAACAACGGAAATATTTCTGAGTCGGTTGAAATAATCAAATTTTACACTGATTACCTCCTCCGTTGATTTGTCTAATGACTCATAGTCTTTTATGGCCAATAATCATCAACGTTTTCGAATCGATTTCTTTAACGGAGCATTAGAAGTTCCCCCAATTTAAAATCATTGCAACATCTTTATATAGAAATCGCCACTTTTTTGCTCTCTGTCTGCGTCGGCGACTGCGACTGTCTCGCCTCTAATTTGGCAGTGTCTTAAAGTGTCTCAAAAGGCCAACTGCCAACTGAATTTGCCATTACCATTTTTGTGGCGGAGAGCCTCGGAGCCTGGCGCTCGCCATCAACTTGGCGTGTTTATGGGCTAAGCGGCACAATTAACATGTCGCGGCTTTTAGCGTCTGCCGTCGCCAAACTCCATCTCCGACTCCAATTCCATCTCCGATTCCCCTCGAAAAAGCGATGCGTCGGCAGCAGCTTGCACAAAATGACATATGAGGCGCATAATTGAAACTTCAAAGGAGACGAGGCGCAGTCGGGGGCATAAATTAGGCGGCTGATCGGCAGCAACGCCAGGCCAAGGTGAGTTGCTGCTGGTGTCATGATGATGACGAAGGAGAAGCGATGAAGATGAAGACGAAGACGAAGACTTTCCATTAGCGTAGTCGTGTGGCAAGTTAGTGTGAGTGACTGAGAGAGAGAACGGTAGCCCCTCCCCCAAATGCCGCGCCCTTCCATTAACACAACATACAAATCCAAACATTTCTACATGAAAATCAATAAAATTCAAAAATCTGCTTGTGCGGCGATCAGTCTAGGTGTCTCTTCTACCCCTCCCCCCCTCTTGTAGTCTATCAAGTTCAAGTTGAAATGAAAAATGTTGTCTCATTGTCGGCATTTATGTTCTGACTTGTAAAATGCCTCAACGAATCCCTCCGTTTCGACCGATTTCCTTATTTTACGCCATAAATTAAGCACTTGAAACACTTAGAGAGTTAGGGGGAGAGAGAGAGGAGGGGGAAAATATTCACTTGTAAGTGGTTAGAATTTTTAAATTGAAATGTAACTGCAATGCAGCTGTTGATAAGGAAATGAGCGTTTTGTATGCGTCCGGAAGACGGAACAAGAAATATCCCAAAGACAAGAGATAACAAGATAGAGAGAGAGGGAGAGAGGGAGAGGCAAGTGTGGGAATGCGAATGCTGGGAAATCAGAAACAAAACTCAACCAGAACACGCAACAAATCTGTCGTTCTCTATACATATGAAACACCTTTTCGTTCACTACCAAAACCATCGTGGCGGATGAAGGCTTCTCTTAAGCACTGCCAGACACGCCACACCAAGTGCCAACAGAGTCAATAGCCAGACAAATGAAAAGCTCCGTGTCGAAGAAGTTACAAAATAAAATCCAGAAAATGGTCGGAAAATCCAAAATTAATGTTAAAGCAAAATCATCGGCATGGCGAACATCCAATACGCTGTTAAGGAAAATGAAAAAAATATATATTTAATATAAAATGTACTATATACGGAGCTGGAAGAAGGATAATATTATTATTTAAATATATTTTATTTGCAATTGTCATTAATTGTTATTAATTTGCTAAAGTTTTACCCCTAATGAAGGAGAATTAATTGTTTAAGCTAAAAAACGAAGCAAATTTTCCATGTTTTACTTGAATATACATTTATAAAATGACGTCCTTGATCAGGATTAAATATAAGAGTAGAGAAATATATGATGTTACAGCTGATCTGTAGTATAATTTAATCTACAAAGAATGTTTCCTTAGTTCAATTTAGTTAAAAATCGCATCTGTATGCAGGGTTTACTTCTTAATGTAATTTTGAGAAACTATCTTCAAGAATTTCTGAGAAAATGTATTTATTATAAGGTAGATAAAATATTTTTAGATATTTACAAATATTTCGAATATTTTAAATACATAAAAATATCGATATAAACCTCTATGGTTTGAAGAAGGTCGCAAAAACTAGTCAAATATGTCGTTTAGATATAGAGTGCGATCCATAGCGAAGTTGTGTATATAATGTGTTTAGAAATAATTTTTATTCCGAAGATATAGAATGTTATTCATTTCAATTTTACTTTATTTTCTTGATATTATAGTTTCTTAAGCTATCCTCACTTTACTTTATCCATTAAAGGACATTTTTCCACACATGTTGAATTTTAAACACTGCTCCAAGATATTACTAACCCAATCTAATATATTAAAACCATTTAGTGCTGCTCCCAGACTATTCTTTATCCCAATTTCCTTTTCTTTTATAACATATTTACTGGCAAAAATATGAGTTATTTATCTATAATTTCTCACAGATCAGATGTAAACTCATATATTGCTGTATATATATTTTATGAATTTAAATTCAACTAAAACATTGAAAATATATTAGTTTTTTTTTTAGTAATTAATATCTTTCAACGATAATACATTTATTAAACCATAATATAAATAATATACTAAAACATATTAAATATGCGAAATTTTTATTTAATTTATGCATTAAATTACGTATATTAGAACCTCGAATATTTTGGAATATATACTTTCAATTTCAATTTAAACATCAATCAGGTAGCCCCTTTACGAAGAAAAGTGTCTAAGATAACATATCCCTAGAAAAACGAAAGGCACAAATTTCGGAAAAGAATAATTTAAGATTGCAAAAATGAGAATGTAAACTGAATTAAATAAAAAAGTGAATAGAGTCCTTGCTGAGAGTATAAAACGGTTCATTCCGCACGAATACACACACCCAGACAGCAAAGGAACATGAAGGATAAGGAGCTAAAGGGATCCCGACATGAGCAAAAGCCCACAACCAGAAAAGGAGAGAGAGAGAGAAAGGGGGAGACCCAATAAAAAGGAAGAAAAAAAAAAGGAAATCCGAGAGAAAAGAAAAGGAAACCCCAGTGAAGCGTAAACATTTTACACTTTTGTGAGAGCAATGAAAGCGACGCCATCTTGGACAAAAAAAAAAATGAGTAAAGGAGTTAAGGAGCACCCAAAGGACCCTTTCGCCTGAGTCCAATGCAATCCGGAGACATAAAATCATTTGAGCTATGCAAGCGAAAATCTTTGCCATAATTCTTTATAGTAAGTAGAAAGAGGCCTTTCACTTTCTTATCTGCATGGTAGGGGGTGATCGAGGGGGGGACTGATGATGATGCTGGGGCATTTGACATGAGCAATTTGTCATAAATTTACCAAGTTATGGTTAACTCGTAAAGTGCATGAAATATATAAAGAGAAATAGCTAGAGAAGGAAGACGGATAGAGGGGTATGGAGAGGGGAAGGGGGGAGCAACAAAATGTTGTTCGTGGTGTTGTTTTTGTTGATGTTGCTTAGATAGCGACTAAGTGCGGTTGGCGGTTTCGGTGGTTGTTGCATCTGTTGCCTTTGCCTTTGCGACTGTTGTGCCTCTGCTTGCCTCTTCTTCTGTGTGTGTGTGTGTGTGTGTGTGTGTGTGTGCATCCTTGCACATTGTAAGCCAAAATGCAAATGTAAAGCAACACCTCATATACTCTCTCTCTCACTCTCTTGCTGCCTCTTGGCCACGCCCACAATTGCCGCTACCGCGCCACCATGCAAAACATTTGCATTAATCATGTTTGCATTGCATTATGCAAAAGCATACAGAAAGTGGTAAGGGGATGGCAGGGGTTGCGGGGGTGAAGACCATCCAGCCAGCAGTTGAGTGCCGACAGTGTGTGGATAGTAGGGAATGGAGGCATGGCTTTAAGCCCCTCAACCAACAAACACACAGAGGCAAAAAAAACTCATGGCATAAATATGTAAAAAGTTTTACTGTTTTTCTTATATTATTTTTTTTGTTTTTTCTGCATAAACAAAAGTGTTGAAAATGCAATTTTTCCTTGGCTGTGGCTAGGGGCTAGTCTTGTGGAGTTGGCGAGGACATTTGGTTGGGCATCCCCCATTTGGGGGGAGGGTCAAAGCCACAATAAAAAAATGTGTATAAATTGTTTCTGCAAACTATTACCTCAAGATGAATTTTAAATGCTCTTCAAATGAAATTTAATACCCAATAAATGTTGACACCTCAAAGTGATAAAATCGATGCATTTTGATATAAATATTTTCAAGCAGTGCGTTTATAATTGTATCTGAAAAGTCGGGCTAAGGATTTAAAGCAGTTCTTTGTTATAAATTTGATCAAAAGAGTCCAAATAGTGCCAGAGATCCTCTATTAATTTTGATTAAGTTAAGTCTTAAGGATGTATTCTAGTCTATAAACAATTTGGGTGATTTTTAAAGCTCGAGAAAAAAAAACCTAATATACTGATCATTTTTTTGGGGTTTATTTAAAGGAAAAAAAACACAAACTTTAAATTAGTTATGCGTCCTTGCAGCTCCGAATCCTACATTTTTATACCCTTGCAGAGGGTATTATAAAATTGGTCAGATGTTTGTAACGCAGAGAAGGGATCGTTTCCGACCCCATAAAGTATATATTCTTGATCAGCAAGAGAAGACGAGTTGATATAGCCATGTCCGTCTGTCCGTCTGTCCGTCTGTCTGTCTGGTGCTGCGCGATCTAGTCCCACAGTTTTAGAGCTATCGCATTCAAAGTTCGTATATAAGCTTTTCTATACAGCCACATACACTGCGATTTTGAATAAGATCGGACAACTATATCATATAGCTGCCATACAAATACAATCGTTAAATGCGAATAACTTCTCTATTTTTGAACAATCTTATCCAAACTGATTATGTACATAAATAAAAAGGGATTACGTCATATGCGTGAATTTCAAAACAATCGGATAAACATAACGCCTGATTTCGACGATATAAAATTTGCCTATATAGTGCACTGCTTATGGCACAGCAGTTTGCAGCAGTACTGCTGCCATAAGCAGTGCACGCATAAGCAGTGAAGCACATAAATGTGTCAAAATTGCGATTGTGTGTGTGTGAATATGAATATCAATCGCTACATTGTCTACTATTTGGCGATTGGCTGCCCCCGGCCAATGTATTTAAAATATTTCTTTATTGGATTAAGAAACAAACAATTTTTTAGAAAATAAAATGTAATGGTCAAAAGCTGCAAGGGTATACAAACTTTGGCACAGCCGAAGTTAGCTTCTTTGATATTTGATCATCAATCGATCATACAAAAAAAAGAAAGATTCTCTATTAAAGCAAAAAATTTACCGCAAAATGATGGGAACATGAAAAAATTTTTTTTCTACCACTTTTTAGACTTTAACATTTTTTTAACACTAGCTAAAATCAAAATTTTAATGTTTTCGGTGGTTAATGCCAAAGAAGGATAAATAGAAAATATTGCTAGCAAATTTCAAGTCAATCGACCGATTGAAACATAACATTTTATGGCTCTAGTCTTGAGAAAATTAGTTGCAAAAAATTAGAATTTTGGAAAAGTTATTTTAAGAAAATATTTTTGAATATGTTAACAGTTTAAATAAAACAAAAAATTAATTTTTTTAAATAAGAATAGCCCCTTAATCTACTATTTACCATTTGCACTTTGAAAAAAAAAAGATTTCTTGGCTCAAAACTATATTTTTCTTAAGTTTATATGTATTTCATTTTAAATCACTTTTCGTTATAGTAAATTTTATCCCCTAGACAACTTTAATATCTTTCTAATATTTTCATAATTCAAGTGTTTTTCATGACACTCTTTCTAATATTTGATTTCTTATATCAAGTTTCTAAGATCTTTTGCCTTTTTCATTGCGGAATTTCAACTTTCTTACTTAATCCTTTATTATAGTTCGTGGATTTTATTTCACTTTTCCAAGGGGTATAATTCGTACATGGCCTATGGGCCAAAACCACAATCTCTGCTCGCAACTTGTCACTCTGGCTTCCTCTGACATAGGCTTGAATGAGTGAGGCCAGCGGCCTATGAGGCGTATGCGTAATGCTCGAAACGCACATTATGTATACGCACACACACACACACACACACACACACAGAGAGAGAGAGAATCATGTGTAGTTGGGTGATTCTCGCCACATAGCAAAAGGCGACACATTTATATGGCAAACTGTTTTTAATGCTTTTAATGCGCCAATGTGTTGTTTCATTTTCATTATTTGCACAAGCTGCCGCACATTTAAATGCCAGACCCAAACCCCCAACAGTGTCACTGTGTGTGTGTGTGTGTGTGTTGGGGTGTGTGTGTGTGCAGCTGTTGAGCTATAATCATAATTTCATAAAGCACATTTTCACAAAAGCTTTCAGCGCCCTAAACTGCATTGTAATTATTGTATAGGAGAAGAGGTGAGGCGAGGAGCATTGTCGGGGGCATGACGGGGTGGGGAAAGGGGGTGGTTGGGAAACGTAAGCCAGCAAAAGCTAAAGGACCCAACAAGCGCACATTTCAAGGAACGAAAGGATAACGATAACCAACAACATGTTGGTTGTTGGTTGGTTGGTTGTTTCGGTTCGGCTACGGGTCCGTGTCCCTGTCCCTGTCCGTGTCTGGGATCTGCCCTGGTTGGAGTTGCTTGTGGTGAAGTAGTGGGGTGGGGTGGGTGGGGATTGGGGTTTTGGGTGGCAATTCACCCTGTATATATGTATATGCCCGGAGTGTTGCGTGTTGATTTCAACGCATAAATATTTCAAAAGGTTCAAACAAAATGGCGTCGACGCGCAATAAATACCATGGCTATGTTTCTCTGTGTGTGTGTATGTGTGTGCATGTGTGTAACCCCCCCCCCACACCCATCCCCGTGGCTACCCCTTTTGACGCTCTGTTATTTTCTCTCGCTCAACCGTTGTAATAAAAGTGAATTTATGCAATATTTCTGCGCCTTTGTGCAAATAACATTTGTAATTCAACAGACAAAGCAAAAATGTGTCCTTTTGCCACGTTTGTTATGCTAATGAGTTCCACAGAAAATGGGTGAAAGGCTCTACACAAGTGCCCCAGCATATCCAGTGGCAATGGCTCTACTCATTCAACAACATTCAACATTTAACATCGAACGAAACGAAACGCAACGCAACGAAAACGAACACATTAAATAATCATTAACATTTGCCCAAAAAATTAAGCGCAAAAATATAAAGGAAAATAGAAATCACATTACTATGAAATTTATATACCCTAACCAAATAATTTTTGGTTTCATCAGGAGAAATAAATAAAAAGTGGGAGAGGGTGGCAAAGGTTAAGTGAAATTTGGTTTGCAAAAGCTTCCGGAAATCATCGGAAATCCATTGGCTGAAGAAATAGATCTGATTTAAAATAGATTCTAGAAATTTCTAAATCCATTCTGATTTTTTAATCCACAAACTATTTAACAAAATAATTTAACAAAATAATTTAACAAAATAATTTAACAAAATAATTTAAGGTATCAGCTTTTATGCATTAATACAAAACATCAGTTAAATAAAATACTCGTTTGATAATAAATAAGCTAATTAAAAATTTGCTGGTTATATCTGAATTTTATATATTATATAGAACAGTATGACTCTACTCTTTATATTATGAAGAGATTAAAAAAAACAGAAACAGAAAAAACTGGGAAGGTTGGAGAGCCAAAAGTATAGGGAGCAAACCAGATTTCCTTAGTATTTAAATATATTTTATATAAAAAACAAACAAATTAGTTGTATTTTTTAATAATCCCCAAAACAAGTTGGAATTTTATTAATTAATTTATAAAATATATATATTTCAATTACAAATGAAAAAGGTATAAATTTAAAAATAATAATTATAATATAAAATTCGACAAATTAAACATCGATAAACTAAAATTTAAAGAGAAACTAACTTACAAATTGTTTCATATATTTCTACAATGAAAACATATTTATATATTGTATTTATATATATATTTTATTGTTAAATAAAAGAAACCAATTCGTAATACTTTCCACAGAATTTGGCATCAACTAATTAATAAAGCAGAAATATTTCGATAACAAATGAACAAGTGTAATTTGAGAAATAATTAAAATTCGACAAACTAAATTTGAATGACAAACCAACTGACAAATTGTTTATACCTTCTCTTCAGTTGATTCATATATTTCTATAATGAAAATATATTACAAAAAAAAGAAAACCATTGCAAAGGGCTCCAGCAAAAAGTGGGAAAATGGCTTCAAAGGGTTGACAAACAGAATAACATTAAAATTGCATGCAATACTTATTTGTTGATATTTGTTTTTCTGTTCTTAAATCTTTCTTTAAAACGTTTGTTTAATCAACAGAAATCCAGTTGGAGGTGAGTGTCTCATGAAGCGATAACTTTGGACTTAAGTCCAACTAAACCAGCTGAAATCAGGCAATGACAATGGACAAGTTAGTGCCAGTTTTTCTTGAAACCAAAAACATCAGGTAGACAAGGCAGACAATTGCCGGCTCTTTGTCATGTAAGAGCCAGAGGCGACTCACCCACAGCATTGCAAACCGCATTACAAGGTGCTACACACAAGTTGAACAAAAACTCAGGGCAACAATTTTCTTCTCCAAGAAGTTTGAAGTGAAATGGGTCCGATGTGTGTTTGAGGCCTACAAATGTCATTCAAGCGCTTCGTTGCACAATTCTACGACCAATGCACTTTTCATTCAACATTCTGGGTGGGTGGAGTCGTGCTGGTTGGGGTCATAGCTCCTCAAGTGCCCATTGCTTTTCCGCTTTTGGCTTTTGGGCTCTGGCGGAAATCCATTAGGTTTGCCCGTGGCCGCATTCAGTTTGCATTTGTGCGAGATTTCCGTTCAACTTGACTGCGGTTCTCCCCCACTCCCCTTCGCTCCCCACCGAAATCTTCAGTCCTCTTGCCACCTTTCACTTGGGGCCCATCCCTCCGCCACCTGTGTCGTGTAATCTGGAAAACGTTTTGCATACATTCGAATGTTCATTTTTGAGGTTTATGCGTTTCGATTAACATAAATCACCGGCTACAGCTATGACACGTTTTTTTTTCTCTTTTTTCGAAACCTCTATTCCGAATTCGATTTTTAATTCTGAGTTTTGTTGTAAAACAAATAGAGGTCCAACATTCATTTTTTTTTTTTCGAAAACACCTTTCCCTCTTTTGCAAAAAACAAAAACAGAAAAAGAAAAAAAAAACCGAAATCGAAATAAAAAAATATCTCAAATACAATACATCACATCGAGACAAACATAAAGCAGAAAACCGAAGCGAAGCCTGATGAAAACATTAACATTATACTTGAAATTTTTTTTATGGCTACTTCAATTTTTGATGGCCCGTTGTTTATTGGTTCTCTGCATTTTAGTTAGGGTATATGCACTTGGTTGAAGAGTGAGGGAATAAAAGCAAAGAAGATTTCAAATATTCAATAGTTTCATATGAAGATAGGTCACAGCTTGGTTATTGGAATGCTTTAGTTTCTCCCAGTATCGATGACAGACTCTTCGACCTTTTAGACATCCTTGAAGTGGATTTTAAATATGAAACACTTTATAGAAGAGGCTCATATATAGATGAAGCCAATTTTCGAGTTCTTCTAGGTTACCAAATTATTACTAATTAGATTTATGTAGTTTGTTAACAAATAAAATTTGTATTGTAAATATCAAAATATTGAATGAAAGTGATCAAAACATAGATTTATTATTTAAAGAAACTTTTTTAGCATTAAAGTCCATTACAATTTTTGGGTTGTTAGCGAGGTATGCTGTTCACTTCTTGTTTGCTTCCAATTAATGAAAAATAGTTAATCCTAAAAACTTAAAAATTTATTCAGAAAAGAAGCAGAAAACTTCCAAATTTAATATTATCAAAAGAACTAAAGATCTGATTTCAGATGAATATGAAATTTCACAACGTTCCATTGCTCGAATACTATACTTAGCTTTACCATCGTTAGAATATGGAATGATTGTAATTGACATTGATCATTAGGATTTTAAATAAATTACAATAATCCTAAAAACGTATATGTTTATTCAAAACAGCAGCGGGATACTTTGAAATTTAATAGAATCAAAGTTCTTATTAAAGATGGATATGAAATTTCACAACGTTTCATGAAACTTTGAAATTGAATGAAAGCAAGCAAAGTCTAATTAAAGATAAATATGAAATTTCACAACATTTTATGAAACTTTGAAATTGAATGAAATCAAGAAAAGTTCTATTAAAGATGAATATGAAATTTCACAACGTTTCAAATTGAATAGAATCAAAGTCCTTATTAAAGATGAATATGCAATTTCACAACGTTTCATTGCTCGAATGTTTTAATTAAATATTTTTAGTTGCGGGCATTCGATTGTTAAAGAATCAATGAAATGAATAGTTTATCTAAATTCATCTTGGGTTATAATATTAAAAATAAATTACAATTAAATTTTTTCAACTAGAGTATATTCAAATTCGTTGGAAAAAGAAAGTATGTAGAGAGACTTCTTATGTATGAGGAGAATGCGCATGCGATTGTACAATAAAAATTGTTAAATATTCGCTTGGACAGACACGATACAGACAGAAAGACCGAAGGACAGACAGACAGAGGGACAGAAAGAGTCATAAAAACAAACACAGAAAACAAATCTTTAATGACGACTGTTTTTTCGTTTTTTTTGTTGTTTTTTTTGTTGTTTTTTTTGTGGTTTTTTGTGTTGTTTTAATTGCCACGTTTGGTCGTTTGACAAGCTGACTCTGCGAGTGACTCTCCCGTGTGCTTGATGAATTTGCGACACCCGCATCGGACGGTCAACAACATTTTTGTTTTTGGTCAGTAGGAGCTGGAGCTGGAGGACGGGGCCGAAGAATGTAGTTGTAGGGGCAAGTCACCTGTTCGACGATGAAGCAGGAAATGCATGTGCTCGTCAGTGTCAGTGTCAGATGTAAGCATTATGACAAAAATATCTTGATAACTCAATCTTAAAAGCAGCCAAAAAAATAAGTTGAAAAACGCCAACGTCATGAGGCGGCAGGCTGTCAGTCACGGGCTGATCTTGAAGAGATCATGACGAGGCATTTTGAGTCACATGAAATTGGCTTGATCGATGCCGGCTTGAAGTCAATTTGCAGCAGCTTAGCCTCAAGAGGCTCGAAGGAAATCGACCGATCGATCGACCTTCTGATGAACTTGTGTTAAATCTCGCCACTAAGTAGTCGGAGATGAGCGACAAACGAACTGCGAAAGTGCTGCAGCCGAAGGAGCAACATATGGCACACAATTAACTAGTCTGACAGCAACGATGTGTTAAGAAATGCCAAAAACAATATATAAAACAAAAAACTACATGGAAAATGTAATATGGAAAATGGGAAATGGAAAATTCTCCAAATCTGTGGTTGCTTACGGCAGCAGCAGCATCAGCAGCAGCAGCCGTAGCACTACCATTTGAGGCATTTATCATAGATGTGGGAGATGTATTTTTAGACTCTCCAGGCTAATGGATGCCGTACCCGGGCCACACTTTCAAATTCATATTTATTGTCTAGGCTGGAGAGGCGCAGAGATGCTGAGTGCATTTTTATATATGGCTGGGCTCCCCAATAGTCCATTTGCCCGACCGCCCGCTTGCTTGCTGCTGCTGCTGCCCCATTCTAACCAAAATAAACAATAATTGAAAGGAAATCGCTGGCAAATGCACAGGGAGTCGGAATGGAGTTGCTTTGGCATTTTAAAAGGTTCCACATTTTGGGGGTCAGAGAGAGCTAATTGCATTGATTAGCTGACGGCGCGCATTCTGTGTAGCTCATCAAAGGGCAAACCAACTTGAGAGATGATGATTATGAAGATTTGGTGAGGTGGAGACGAGACTGAGACGACACTGAGGCGAGTCAGCTGTCAGTCAATTTGGCGGCGACATGTTTACTTCGTAGGCAAAATACAAAATCCAAAACAACAAAGAATGAAAAAAAGAAACCCTTTTTTTTCGTCTCTAAACCGAAACACGGAAACGTTTGAGACTTGCCGCAAAATACACAATAACAAAAAAAAAAAACCAAACGAAAAAATGTTGAAAATCTAAAGAAAACAAAATTCCGTTTACATTCATATTTCAATATTATTTTTTTTCGGTGGTGGCAGATCAAAAGGAATGACAAGGGAGAAGAGAGGTGAATGGGCAAGGGAAATAAAGGTGATACGATCAAAGGTGAGCGGCGACCATGGGCGATGGCAAATTGACATAATGTGGCGTTTAACAAATTCCCAAACAATGCATATCCATCAAAATCAAAATATGGAATTAAGGCTTATGGTAAGACGACTTTCAAGCTACCCTTTAACAATAAATTATTTTACTTCGATACTCTGTAAATACTCTTCTTTGTGTATTTTGCATATTAATTTCGTTATTGCATTTTAATTTCGTATCCGAATCTAGCGAAATCTTAAAGTAGTTCCAATTAGTCTCTGGTACATCAAGGTCTGAGCCTTTACCTCGGTTTTTGCACCAATCCCTCGAATACATCTGCTTTTCTCGATTTATAATAAATATTTCAACATTAATCTTCGTTAGTTTTTAAACAATTTTAACGAGATTTGACTGATTGTGAGTAATCTGTGTAGTATATGACTTTATATGTAGAATATAGAATGTTTTGTATATAGAAAGATGTAGAGAAAATCATGGGTCCTGGCACTGAAATACATGGAATGCATACCCAAATTTCAGAAGCAGAATCTGCCTCTATGTAAATTACCCGATATGAATTCAATTAAAAATTGTTAACTATCAATTTAAGTTGTTGCCAAATATTAATGTCCTTCATGTGGCATGGCACAGTTGAGGTAATACCAAAGGACATTTGAGATACTAATCCACTGAAGTTTTGTACGACGATTAGTCTTAAAGTATGTCAAATTGTCAAAAAATATTTTGTTTAAAAAATAAAAGGGTGCCAAATTGTAACATTTGACAGTTTTCACATTTTGATTTACGATTTTTCTTCTATGTAATCAAACAACTTCAAAATTCCGGCAAATAGAGTTGATTAGTTCCTGAACAAAATGATAGTAGAGGCATCAACGTATCTTAAGTTTGACAAAAGTTATGCACCGTCCAACTTAGGATTGCAAACTAGTGTTATTCGTTTTGTTTAGGTCTTATCTAATCCGCTAATCTCATTGATTTATTTAAATAATTTCCGCAGTGCAATAAAATTTCATAGCAATTCGAAAGAATTTTAATTTGAATACTAGTCGAAAATTCTTGAAGCGCGCACTATGGAGTTAGAAGAAATCGTAAAAAGAACATGAATTAAATTGAATAATGTTTCACACGAGTCAGCAATAATTTGACAATATTAGCCTAAAGACAAGACTACAAAAAGACATCACAATCTAGCTACTATTTTTTACTGAAAGGGTATCAAAGACATGCGGATTAAGTGAAGACATTTGTATATAGAAGTCAGCTGGGCTCCAAAGTGTTTCTATTCTTCGCCATTTATTTCCTGTTCTTATTAAAATATGTTTATATTCCCCTTCAATCTATGCTGCCAAGATTATTGCCTAACTATGATCAAAATATCTCAAGATGTCTCAACATAAGATCATCAACTACGGTTATCAAATTACCAAGATGAACCAACTTGGTCCAAGTTAGTGGCTTAGTCGCTCTTGGGCAACTTTTGATTAGAAATTTATTTTTATAGATGACATGTGCTTGTTAGTAGACTCTGAAGCAGACGATTGACTCACTCGCTGGCATAAAAATCAATTTACAATTCTAAACTGTGAAATTTGATACAGATTTTGATGGGAAATCTTAAATGAAATAATAAAAACAGAAGCCTCTTTTGAAAGAAACATGTCTTTTGCAACCAGTTTGATACTAATTTATAGGAATTTGGATTTAAATAACTGAAAGTTTAGCTATTCAATCGAAGAGAAGATTGCGAATGAGTCATTTTTCACCTAGAAAGCTTTTGAAAGAAGTATAAACCGAAATTCAAAAGACAGAAGAACTAATCTTCTGGAGATATCACCACCAAATAATAAATTTTTTTATACAATCGTGGTCCCAAAAGGGTCTTTATACATATGTATACTATA
Source organism: Drosophila sp. 14030-0761.01 (assembly GCA_018150735.1). Classification (NCBI taxonomy): domain Eukaryota; kingdom Metazoa; phylum Arthropoda; class Insecta; order Diptera; family Drosophilidae; genus Drosophila; species Drosophila sp. 14030-0761.01. The sequence goes on from JAECWO010000015.1 coordinate 2,021,519, forward strand.
GCCTATACTAAGTAAATAAATATGTATATGCCATACTATATTTTTATAATTTTTACAACATTTTCCTTTCGAACCTCTTTATAGAAATTATCCTTGGTGACTCTTTCAAAACCTTTCATCCTATAAGCTAAATTTTTTAATAATTTTATTTGTTTACTTATGAGGTAAGGCTTGTATTTAATTAATGAACAATAATTCATCAATTTACTTATAAAAGATTTTTTTATAGATCATATTTTAAAGGATGCTACCAATTTTATTTAGCCTTAAAATCTTATTTATTAATTTGTTAATATTTATTTTTAACTTATAAATTAAAAAAATAAGTAAGCCTCTTTACATCAAGAAATTATCCTGATGGTGAACTGGAACTTGGTCAAAACCTTTTCATCTTCAAACTCAAATTTTTTGGATATTTGGGGAATGATAGATTTACATGTAAGTGCAAGATTAAATTACGATACGATAAATATTTGGCTGAAAATATTTTATTGTGCGGAGGGGCGGAAAGTTGAAATTTTGGATCTTTAAACGGTTTCTCAAGCTAAATTTTAAACATTTGATTTACTTATTAGGCAGATTCAAAAGGTTCTTGTATTCTCAACTGGTCAAATTTGCTATTGAAACAATAAATTGATCAATTTATAGGGTCGGGCTCTTCCTATAAAAGATTTTGGTTTAATAGATCATATTCATTTTACGAATGCGGTAAAAGCATAATTTAATCCATTTATTCTATTCATTATTACCTTAAAATCTTATTTATTAATTTGTTACATATTTATTTTTAACATTAATTAACTAACATAATTTAATAACCAGAACAATATTTTATTCTTTATCTTACCTTAAAATCATATTTATTAATTTCTTACATATTTATTTTGAACTCATTAACTGAAACACATAATTTAATTACCAAAACAATATTTTATTCGTTGAATCTCTTAACGAAATTGTGTTAAGAATTCTTTAATACCTTAATATTTTATTAATTGATTTGTTACATATTTTTTAAACCATTACTTAACTAACATATTTTAATGACCAGAATAATATTTTATTCTTTATTCTTTATTACCTTAAAATCATATTTATTAATTTGTTACATATTTATTTCTTACCTTAATTAACTAACATAATTTAATAACCAGAACAATATTTTATTCATTAATTTATTCCTACTTATTTAACAATTATACAACTAATTTAATAACTAAAATATTTTAAATATAGTTTGCAAAATATGATAAATTTCATCCCGCTCTTTTCGATTCGAGAATTTATCTGATTTGCATTTCGAGTTGAATATTTCTTATTGCTAAATCTACTGATTGACTAAGAGATATATAAATATATTTCCATCTTCCATCTGTTTGCTGCATAGCTGGCTTATTGAGTTATATAGAGTGAAGAGGAGCCTATAACTGTTCATGGAGGCGTAAGATATGCCGCCTGGGCAAAGAGTCAGCTGCATCGACATTTGATCAGATTCACTGATAAGCACGTACAACAACAACAAGAACAACCACAAACAAAGGTACAAAAAAAGGTGTAGAAAAAGCAAATGACATAATGCAGCATCATCATCATCATCATCATCGTCAGGAACATCAACATTATCTCGGCCAGCCGCTAGATATGATCGCCAGCACACAGAACACATCTTGCCATGGCTGAAAGAGCATTAGGCTAATCGGATAGGCATGGGAGTAACATGAGGAGAGTTAGAGAGAGAGGGAGGAACCGACTCCAAGGGAACCAAAAAGGAAAGCCGCTCTTTGCTGCGCTTTTCACGCCTACTTGCTGGCGGCGGCTGTCTTTTTTTTTTTTGGTTTTTTTTATATTTGCTTTTAGATGCGTTAAATGAGGACTAAGCCGGATTAGAGTTGAGCATCTTAAAGAAGAGCACAAGAGCATCGCATCGCAGGTAAGTTAAAAGCGGCTCAAGATTCCACACACACACTTAGCCAAAATGGCCGAGAGCGGCGAATTACTTGTAAATTCGATTTGCATTTTGGCGAAATTTGCGTTGTGCCGCGCCGTTAATGCGTTAATCACTTTTGGCCAAAGCGTCAATTGAATGTCGCGTGGCAGGAACTAAGCAATTTGGCTGTGGGACATCATTGATCGAAATCAACTGCTCTAATAAATTGTTGTCAAATCGATAGAAAGGCGAAACACCCACAGAGAGGAAGAATCCATCCATCTCCATCTCCATCTCCTGCTGCTGCAGCTGGGTAACGCCTTGCACTTGTCCCAATCCCTGACTCCAGAATGGCTGCCACGTGTCGAGGACAATTGTTGTTTATACTAACAATTTGTGAGAGTTCCAAAATTGGAGTTGAATGTGAATGGAAGTGGCAGGAAGATGAACATTTATTTGGGTATAACCCAATCGCCCAATGGCCCAATGGCTATGGCCATGTCCATGTCCATGGCTGATTGCCCGCGACGTCGCTCGACGCTCTCTTTGGCAAAAATTGTTGGGTCTATTGTTTTTCCCTGGTCACGTGACTGGATCACGTGGCCTTAGCCACTGACGACTGTGACTTTGTTTCCCCTTGGGATGACGGAAGACACTACTTCCAACCCCCCTGTAAAGTTGCCGTGTTGTTGTTGCTACGCTTCGTTCCATTCGTTTTCATTATGGGGCACGTGTGTTGCCACTTCCTTTACGGGCTGTGCTTCTTTCCGCCTTTGCTTCTTCTTCTGCTCTCCTCGGCGCCTTTTTAATTTTTTGAGCGGACTCCGTTTTTTTTTTTTTTGTCGCACTTTGACTTTTTTATTCAACACTTTCGCCTGCGGCCTGGGAAATTGTTTTTACCCATATTGTGCGTTTTTGTCACGCTGCCGTATGGGAGGTCCGCAGCTTCGTTCATTCCGGGCGCGTGCAGCGTTTATTCAACCACTTCCATGGCACTTCATCATCGTCATCATCATCGTTTTCCGTTAGTTTTTTATGCAGGGCGTGTTTTGTGGCTAATATTTTCCTGTCCTCTGTCCTCGGCCCAAAAAATTTACTCATTAACAGCTGCGGGGTGCGGTTGCCAAGGGCTGGGACACATGCGGTGCACTTGCAGCGGTGGCAAATATTTATGCTGATTGGCGGGGTGGAGTGTGTTGGGGTGAGGGGGTCACACAGGTTGATGATGATGTTCATGGGAAAAGCGGAAACCTAAAATGCTGGGAATTGCAAACTCATGGTAAATGACTTTTCCCAAAACAACTACACATAAAACTAAGTGAATTTCACAGCAAAAACTTTCTTTTCCCATGGCTAAATTTCTAATGCAAAAGAGCAAAAATATTGAAGATTTAATTAGGGTCCAAAATTTTTGCTAATGTGGACAAATATTAGAATTAGATTTCTCCATGAGTATTAGAATGTTTTTTTTTAGAATTATAGAAAATCAGGTTGTCAAAGAAAGAATGGAAAAGTTTTATCCATATTTTAAGTTTCCGAACTGTTTTATGGAACTCTATTTATAAGAAGTGTTTCAATTCAATTCAAGTTAAAAAAGATTATTTTTAAGGTTCACTCAATTGACCATTAAATTTGTAAACTAGTGTTGTTGATTGTTATTGTAAATTATTTTATATGATTTTTCCGATGCTTTTTAAATTTTATTTGTAATATTAACCTCTAGCTCTAATATCCAAGGTCTTATTTAATTTAACAACTTTTTACCATTTTTTTAGCATTATGGAAATGAGTAATTTTTTATTAAATTATTCATTTAAAATTTACATAAATTGATAAGTTGGAATTTTGTATTTATTTACTTATTTTATTTATTTCATCATACTAGAAAAAAATTTGAAGTTACCTGTTTACCCCTTTCATCTCGAACCTTTTCCTTAAGTATTAGTCAAGATTTGAGAAAAAACGAAATTTTATAGGAGATTGGATTACGGATTTGCTGAAAAGGATTACTAGATCACAAAATTTTTATTAAAAAAAGAAAATAAAAATAGCTTATCATCAAGAATGGGATATATACTATATATCCATCCTATATAACCATCCTTCTCTTTAAGGGTCCTATTAATACGATGAGCACCTTAAATAGAGTGTAATTTGATATTTCATTAATCCCACACGGCTTAAACAGAAGCTTCAAAGATCGATGTCCCGATAAATGAGGATATGGAGGACATTTGGAAGACGATTATTTCGATTATTTTTTTGTGAGTCATTTTATAAAAAAAGAAGTAAATTAAAGTGTTCCAAAGCATTTTGCATCTAGAAATTTAAAAGAAGGGAGACTGATTGGTTACCTAATTTAGGAGTTTATTTAGGACTAGTGATCTTTTCTTTGAAACTGATCAAAAACTTATCAATTAACATTATAACTTTTTCTGTTTTAGAGCTTTTTTCATTGCTAGTTAGTCTCCCTATAGCTCTATATCTTAAAATATTCTTCAACTATCCACTTAGGTCTAATCGCATTCCAATAACCATAAACATTTTAATATGGTTAAAGCCAAAACCCATCTTCTTATCCGTTTTGGCAAATTCTTACGACCCTTTTGGAACTACTAACAGGAAATGTCGCACTCTGCAAGCAACTTCCTAGACGAGTGAGTGATTTATAACTGATTACGCATAGAGAGACAGGGCGAAAAAGAGGAAGAGAAATAGCAGGTAGTAGATAGAAATGGAATCTGTCTATGGCATACCAAAGTCATGACGCAATTTACAAGCCAAAGGATCGCGAACGGAACGACGAATGGTCTCGAGAGCGATCGTCAAAAAAATGAGCTCATAATGAAATGGGTGCAGCTGACGCCAGCGGCTTATTGCGGTTGACTCGACGTCGTTGACGACGACGACGACAACAACAACGACGACGCTGTGGGCGATCATTAAACAAGGCGAGCCTCATCCTTCCATTCCCTTGCGTTCTTCTGTATTGGCCCTTGGGCGGCATCAGCGTTGTCGCGCCGCATTGATTGTGACCAATAAATACGCAATTGATTTTCATTTTTCGGGCTTCTGGTATTGCGTCGGACAGTCGACAGTCATCGGTCGTCGGTCGTCAGTTGAAATCGGAGTGTGTGTCTCAGGTAGTGTGTCTCTTAGGTTGGTCTTATCAAATGGGACGCGAATTCCTGACGTGCGGACAACCTTAAGCAGCTCCTTAAGCACATTAGCAGCAGCGGCAGCGGAGCAGAAGCAGTCGCGACGCTTGGACGCTTCCCTTTCTTATGATTTATTGGTTTGAGTTCGATTTTGATTTTGATGCCTTTCAGTTTTGAGTTTCCATTGGTTATCTGCTTGTCGGCGCTATGTTTAAGCTGCTTAAAGGTTTTCTCCCTTCACTTTTAATGCTGCTTAAAGTCATAATGCAGACGCAGACGCAACCGAAAAAAACAAAAACAAAAACTACAGACCAAGAAAATGAGAAATGAGAGGAAAATGCGAAGGAGGAGGAGGATTGCGGCTTTTCAGCCAAAAGCGTGCATAAATTGTCTGTGGTAACAGCAGCAAAAGCAGAAGCAAGAACAACATTAGTGACTCGTAAGCGCATATGAATAAATTATTGGCACACACACACAAACTACACACACACACAGTGCGTGCAAAAAGCCAAGAGCCAGCATGGAGAGCAAGACTCTCCTTTGAAGTCATCCAGCGCGTTGACTTACCCTCAACTCCCTCTAGTCACAGTCTCGCAATGTTCTCTATGTTGGACTCGTGGCATTCGTGTGCCATATGGTGGCTATTTTGGTGATTAAGCAGATGATACACGCAGTCCAAGTCTCCGACTCCCATTCCCGGCACCAGCCCCGTCGACGGCTCGACAAAAGCAGCAGCAAAAAGTTCGTCGTCATTTCGACTAGGATCATAAATTTTCTAACCCCTCTCGACATAGGAAAAAAGTATAACCCCCCCGCCCCGAAAACTAACTACATAACTGCCAGGAGAGTCACGGCGAGTCGCATTCGTACGTAGTAGTACAAGTAGTTCGAGTGGAGTTTCGAGTTTTTCGCCTGTTTCATGTTAGTCAAAGCCCAAAAACTCCAGACAAAGGCTACAAAAATGAAATGAAATAAATGGGTAGAAATCCCCTTTCAATATTAAAGACACTTTAATGGATATTTTAATGCTCTTTCAATGAAGATTTCCTGATTTCCTATGGAAACTACTTCAGAGATCGAAGTTTCGAAATTTTGAAATGATTTTGCATGCAATTTCGAATCACTTAAACATTTGAAGTGTTAAATTTAATGAGCTTAATGAACTTAATCTTGTGAAAATAAAAAGCATTTAAATTTTAATGCAATTTCTTTTAGTTTTATGCTTGTTTACGAGGGTAGAGGTCCTTCAAAATTTTGTTTAAATTGGTCGAAAGGATTTCGAAAATATTGTCCCACAAGAAATAATGCATAGTAAATTTTTTTTCCATTATAAAAAAATACTTCAGTGCATTGAGTTTATTTAATGGGTTCAAAAATACAGAGTTTTGGTTTGTAAATATTATTTTTTGCTTATAAGACATAAAATATTTTAGTTCTTTACTTATTTATATAATTGTAAAAGAGAATTAATTCTAAATTCAGCCCTTCAGGTAAAGATTCTTTTAACTTAGTCTATTATAATCAATATATTGATTCATTTAATGAGGTTTCATACATTTGCGTAGTTAGCCTCTGAGATTAGGATGTTAAGGGTGGATGAATTAAGGGATTTGTTACGATTGATAATGTGTTGGATTGTTACAGATGGATGGAGGTGTTTTGTTTGCATAGAAGATATCAAATATCTGCCTATTATTATGTTATAAACATGTTGAAGGTTCAATTCCGAAACAATCGAGAAATATATATGACCATTTCATTGTGAAACAGAACAGGAGTATTTCCAAAACATTTGTGGACCAATTTCAATGATCTTGACTTTAAATATTTATTAAAAAAAACTTATTTCTAGGCGAGAATGGCTTCAAAATTACAAATTTCAAGCCGTCGCCCTAATATAGTCATATGTGCACAAATGTCCACAGGTCGTATTAAAAAATTTCACAAAAAAAACTTTCAGTCCAATTTCTAAGTTTGTGGCAATAGAAGTTCCTAAAATGGTGGTAACCGAGGTTGGCGAAATTCATTGGCATTACCAATATGTCTTTTATCTACGAACATGGTTATATTTGAATGAAATTTGATATTTCTCTTTCGGTAAATATTTAGTTTGAATTAGTTTATTTTAACATTTAGCATACGAGAAGGCCAAAGAAATCTTCCAAAAAATATAAAATTTCAACCAAAAAAATATAAAATTCATCATAGTGGATCAAAGGGAAAACCAGAAGCTTGAGCCCAGTCAAAATATGCCTATTTTCGAATATTTTTCTGCGTTTAAAAAACTTGTAATGGCAATCACACGTTTTTTCTAAGTCTGGAAGCCTTTTGGGGGGAACTCTCCCCTTATTTCTCCTCCTTGGATCGACTAGAAAAGTAAAACCAACAAGCAAAATATGCCAAATAAAAATCACAATGGACTCAAGTGAAACTAGGCCCAATGCTAGTCCCAGGAGTAGTGTGAGTTGTGAGAATCCTTTCGATGGACAACCGAGAGTGGCAAAAGCAGCTGCTATTGCTCCTTTTGCTTCTGTAGTTTTCAGTTTTTACAGTTACAGCGGCAAAGGCAGCGGCAGTTGCTGACATGACTCATGTAGCTCTAAGGCACTTCACTTACCATCAACAGACACACACACACTCGCACACAAACACACACAATAGGCAACCCTTTTTGATGAATCGCGTTTGGAGGGGGAGGGAGAGGGAGAGGGTAGAGAAAATTATGAAGTGCCACCGACAACGACAACGAGAACGGCAACAACAGAGCGTCCACTTGAAATCCATTAAATATTTGTAGAAACCAATAAAAGAGAGAAAGAGAGAGAGACGAAAAAAAAGCATACATAGGGCATTCCAAAATACTCGAAATCCCGACCACAAAAACGGCAACTATGTGTGTGTGTGTGTGTGTTCGAGTGGATATGGATATGGATATTCGAAAATGGGACGACTGAAAGGGATAACACGCGACTCCGTTGAACGGCAGCATCAGTTGGCACTTTGATTGAGTACTACAGAGTTCTCTTTCAATGGGGGGAAAGGGAGTTGGAGGATCCTTAAACAAAATCAAAAGTGTGGAAATTTTTCCGACCGATGAGAGGCAATAAACATTGTCCCGAAATTGAAATTGAAACTGAGTTTCAAAAGTGTGCCACAAAGCAGCTGCAGAAGGTCGCTCTCCCTCTCTCTCTCTCTCTCTCTCTGGTGGTCACTCAGCTGCTGTTGCTACAACACGAATCGTGTTACAGGCGCCTCAAAATATCTAACGTAAATTTGTCACTTTTGTCGGAAATCGAAACATTTGTTTCATATTGCACATTTTCCATATAATTTCCATGTCTCTAATCTATTTACATGGACTAATCTTATCAATCAATCCGAAAAAGGGGCCGTACGGCAGGACTCTGATTCAGATAGTGTCCTGTAATCACAGTGAAGCCAAAATACAAACACACACAGACCCACACAAGAGGATGATTATAGGGCTCAATATGAAATTCTCCATGGATGCTCACTTTATGTCCTGGCCATGGCCATTAATCAAACTATTAGCAAGGACACACCCCTTTTCGTTCGTGGTTCGATGTGGAGTGCCTTGGCGAAAATTTATTTATGGATCTCTCTTTGGAACATACGCGATAATCACGATAATGCGTCCTGTAATCAACTAATAAGGCTCATGTAGCCGCAAGGACACTCCATCCCAAATCGCAGCTATCCCAACCATCCACCCACCCACCACAATGATGCAAAATCGACGGGGGATGCCTTGAAAATTGAATTTAACGCGCAATATTTTGTGCATTTTCCATGTTCGTTCCATGTTCTGCTTTTTTGGGGGTGTTCTCGCCTCTCGTTCATTCAGGGTGTCTGCCTGGCCCGTGCCTTTTTGCCGAAAATGCAATTCATGTGTTTTGGCTCGTTCACTCTCGCTAACAAAGTTCCAAATGAAATTTATGACTCTTAGGCCAGGCGAGGGGTGCGCGTTGACTGCGGCCAGCCTCATTGAGTTGTACTTGGCATGAAACTATAGTGTTTTTTTTTTTTTTTTTTGGTCTGGGGGGTTACGCTATCAGCCCGAAACACATGTCACGAAAAAACCCATAGAGAAGACCAGGAACAGAAGTTGCCAGTGGGTTGGGTTGGGTTGCTGACTCTGACTATGACTAGATTGAAAGGTATGTGGAAGCACAAACATATCATCAGCGATGACATCAAATCATACCCCTCGGGTAAGCCTATCTATTAGTCCACCCAAGGCTATAGTCAAGTGATTCTTATCTATATTGAAAAATATGTTGCGATATTTGATACACTTCAAATTGAATGCCATCCAAATATTGAACAATAAAATGAGTTTGAAGAGAATAGAGTGGAAATGCAGGAACTCAAATCGTTTAATTCAATTGTCTAAAACCCTTACCGAAGTAAAAATCGAATGAGCTTTTAGCGTATGACTATAATTATTTAAAGACCAGGTGAAGTTAATTCGCTTAAAAGTTAAAGGATTTGCTCTTAAAAATTAGAGGGTCAAGTTAATTGCCGACTTGGGTATAAAAAACTAAGTGTTTAATATTAAAAAACAATTATTAAGTATTGTCAAAGTAGTTTAATTTAAATTATTAAAGAATTTAAAAAAAAAAAAAAAAAAAAAAATTAAAAAAAAAAAAAAAAAAAAAATATTTTAAAAATGTAATTAATATTTTTACCACTATATAACTTGTGATATTAAATGTTAAGATAATGCAAAATATTTCGTTTAGTTTATATATAAGAAAGTCTTTAGTATTAGCGACAAAAAAACAACTAATAAACTACTTATTTACTTTCTTCAAACTACCTTAATTATGATTTTTTTAAAGTTCTACTAAGTCAGGTAACTTACAGGATTATAAAGAGTTGATGATATTATATTGACCTTATGATAATTATTATATTGACCTTATGATAATTATATTAACCTTTCTGCTAAATCTTTTTTGAAAAAAGTAAAAGTTTAAGAAATATTTGTATTGTTATCATAGACACTTATCTTATTGGTATTCTACAATGTAATTGTTATTCCTTTTATTTTAAGTCTTTTAACATTTTAATAAACATGTAGAAAGTCCTTTTAGGGTCAAAAACCGAAGAAACAAAATTATGGAGCCGGGAAGCATTAGTTTATTTATTTATTAATTCTATGGTTTTGTGATTATAACAAATTACAACCAACCTTAATACTATCTTTAGCTACTTAAAGTTAGTTAACAACTAAAGATACATCGAAGCGAAAAACGGTGAGTTCCATATACCATTAGGTGGAAAAAATGATGTACATAACGGTGAAGAAGTCAAATGGCAAAACTTGCAAAAACTGAAGTCAACATTTCCTTAAAAATTAAATAACTTTGAGATCGGTTCGTAACACAGCTGCTATTAGAGTCCGGAAGAAAAAACATAACAATATTATATTTATTACAATTTAATGCAATAAATCAATAAATAAAGTATCAAACAAGTATGTAAATAATTTATATTGAATATTTTGCATGAAAAAAGATTTATAGCGTTTTCTGAATACTCAGAATAACCCATACCACAGTTAAAATGTTATATTTAAATTAATGATACCTACTTTAAAATTTAAAAAAATTAGCCCACCAAATGCGATTAAGTTAAGTAAGGTAACGCTAAGTTGCCAAGTTAAAATACATATTATTTTATATTTTTCAAACTTTTTAATTAAAATAAAACTAAACCAAATGTGATTAGGTTAGCAAAAGTTATGTTAGGTAATGCCAAAGTGATTCTAAAGTTAAATTATAGAATTTATATATTATTTATATTTTATATATTATATTTTAAAACAAAACTAAACCAAATGCGATAAGTTTAAAGTTAAATTAGGTAACGCCAAGTTGCATTCTCCATTAGTCGGTTTTGGTAATCATAAAAAAAAGGTTTTAGCAAATTTTAAACACGAATTGTGTGTGTGTGTGTTTTTTTTGTGTGGAATATATGAAACAAGTTTGAAATTAGTAACCAGCAACATTATGATTATAAATGTTGATTAACCATTTGAAAATGTATTCAGAATAAATTTCGAGAATCAACTAATTTGACTTTTTATCTATCTGGACATATGCACATCTGTCATTTGTGTCATCTGGAGGCCTGCTTGGGAATTGAACATCTTAACAAATGACTTATTGTAGTATAAGCCTGAGGCATAAAGTAAAAGAAAAACGAAACAAAGTTCGTCTCGTCTTTTTTTTATGCGTTTTTCGGGCCTTGTCTGGGCCGCCTCTTGTACACTGGTCTTCTTATCAAAACGAAAATTTGTTCATAGATTAGGCCAAGACAAGTGAGTACAACCCACAAAAAAGGAAAACTGAAAAGGGAGAGGAAAAACCTGGAGCACTATTTTCAGTCGTCTGATCTATTCAAATGAGCGCCAGGCCGCCAAGAGTCAGAAATTAGGAAAGGTATTAAGATAAAGCCACAAAATACAGAAACTGAAACACGCCTTGGAAATGGCGACCCGACTGCGACTCCGACTGACCAGCAGCTGGAGGAGATTCGAATGTTGTTTTTGGTCTTTGTTGTGCGTGCTGCTTCGTGGACGATTGCATTGGCGCCATGTTTATCTAATTTGGGGACATTTATGCATGGCATTCCGCGCGGTTGTTTATAGGTTCGGTTAAACCTGCACTGATAAGACCACAAAAAAAGCAGACACACACAGCAGACCAGGGCAGAGCGGACCTGGCCAAAAGATCGAAACACGCTGACTCACAATGCCGAGAACAATAAAAAGAGAAATACAAAAAACGAAACACAAAACCCAAAAGACAATTAAGCGGGCGTCCGACCGTCCCTGGGCTGGCTTGGGTCTGCGAGAGTTTTTATGAAGGTATTTTTTCCCCCAGATCCAACCGGGTCGGTTCCGTTTCGTTCCTGTTTCGTTCTCTCTTATCTGTGGAATGTAACTTAAACTTTAAGGATTATTGCCTACAATAAATTTGCGCATTTTGCTTGAAGGCTTTTAAGGCTGTAAGTCAATATATATTGAACGTACGAGTACGAGTGTATAAGAGAGAGAGAGAGCCACAGCAACAGCATCAACCATCAGCATCAGCATGTGTCTTGTCTTTCATCATTAGCGCTAATTAAAAGTGTATAAACTTTCACTGGCTTAAATCCTTCTAGGCATATACATATATATGGGACACGTGCCCGGTTTCGGCCTGCTAATGAATGGGACACACACAGACGGCACAGGTACGGACGTATGGATTTTCCTTTTGCTTTTACTCCTGTCAAATTGTCTGCTTGATTTATGGCCCACAATCAATGGTCAGAAGTCATAACAAGCCGAGGCCAAATCCCCAGCCAAGCCAAGTGGAAATCTCTCTCTCTCTGGCTCTCAGAAATCACAACAGCCGTGGTCGAACCACGCCCCAAAGCTCCACCTCCTAACCATAGATTCGCTCAAGCATAACTTGATCGGACTTCAGTCGAATGTGGGCAAGTATTTATTTTTTTTTTTTTATGTGGTTGTCAAAAATATATTTTTATTGCCACCAAAATGACAACACTTAGGATGGCAGGACTTCAAGTCCTTCCTGCCATCACATTTTCTGGGTGGGTGTTGGTTGAGTTCGCTCATTCAAATCTTCCGCTTGATTAGGCGCCAATTCGCACAAAATGTGGGCGTTGCCATTCGTCCGGGGCAACCCCCGATCGAAAGAGAGTTTTATTTTTTATTCTTTCTTTTTTTTACTTCCAGTAAATTTCACCGAATTGTTACATTTGCTTTATGCATTAAACTTAATGACAATATGGCAGAGGAATCGACATCGACATCGACATAATGGTGGACATATGTCAAAGGGTTGACATCAAGTTAACTCCTCAACTCAACCAAAATGAAAGGGTTCTTCATTTAGTCCCTGGGACTAAGCTTAAGCCTTGAGCCAGAAGGCAAAAGCCGAAACGGTTTATCTTTGGCATTATGTTTTATTATTGTTCCACCTAAGTCTGCCTCCAGTCATCATCATCATCATCATCATCATCTGCATACTCTTACCCCAGCTCAATTTTTCCGAGCTGTTTGGCTCTTTACCTTTCCCCTTCCCCCACGACCAACACCTGGCCCACACATTTTTAGTCAGCGTCTTTTATCGGATACTACCCCGCACCACTCTTCCCAACCCCCTCCTAGAAACTTTTTTTGCTTAACCATTTTTTGTTTTTTTGCTTTGTAGTTGACGTTGCTTTGCTTTCTGTCGATACCCTTTCCTACTCATAAATACTGTGGAAAAAGTCAGGGTATATCTGTTTTAAGAGTGAACTAAAATTTTGGGCAGGAGATTAAATCAATTAAATATTTCTAGATTTATTTTCATCTGTACTAAAACTAAAATAATGAATTTAACGAATTTTAATTTGTTGCTGATTCAAAAACAAATCATAATTAAAATAGAAATGATATTAAAATGTAAGTCGAGAAATGTTTACAAGAACATTAACAATACTTGTGAATACTTTCAATATTAAGTCTGGATATTATTTTAAAATTATTTCCTCTTTATTTTTCAACCTACCTTTTCATCCTACAATATGTTTTTCAGGATATATATTTTCCATTTCCTAGTTTGGAAAATTAAAATTATTGCAAACTTTAAAAGTTTTTCTTTTAAAACACTTGTTTATAATAAATTTTAAGAATTAAACGTTTTTTTGTTTTAAGCTTTTTTATAAATGTTGGATATTAAACATTTTTTTTTTATAAATGTTGTAAATAAATTAATAGATAAATAATTAAATCTTTTACGTATAGACCTAAGCAAGTCCTGTTTTCCTAAAAACTTCTTTAAGACTTTTCAAAACTAGCGCGTTTAATTAATTTTCCTTCTCTAAAAATTTGTTTTTAATACTTATGTTTTAAGCACATTGTCAATTCGGGATTGTTTTTTTGTTTCAAAAGTAATTAAACTAAAACTAATATTTTAGTCTTTCAAAAGAGGATTAGATATTTAGTGAATAAAGAACTTGGATTACCCAAGTGCTTTGACTAAAATGGAATATTTGTATGCCATTTCAAAGGGAATTTAATTGAATTGAATAAAATAAAATAGCTTTTGTTATTTCTTTGTCTAAAAGTTTGGACAAATCAAAAAGAATCTGTGGTCATTGCAATTGAACTTAACACGATGTCAAAAATACTTATTACAAGCTTTTTTTGTACTTCCAATATTTTCTTCTCCGTTTTCCGACTTCTTTTATTTACGAAAAATTTTTAATTCCATCAATTTGATCGCTTTCAACTTTTTCGAATGAATTCTCAGTTTTAAAGCTCGAGTTTTTTGTTTTTGATGAAAGGGCATTCGACTAGTCGTCTTTATGCATTTTTGTTGTTAGTCTAAACCATTCCCAACTTGCTCATTGTGTTTGTTGTTGTTTTTGCTGCGCACTTTTGTTCACCATTTTTTGCCCCCCCCGTTACCCACTCTCACCACACACCTCTTGGAGCTGTTTCTACTCTGCATAAATTTTCCCTTAAGAATTGTCGCACACACACAAACACACACACACACACACAGCTTTAGTTGAAACAGGTGCCGCCAGCTAAAGGGTAGCAAGTGCATTGGGCAGGTGGCCATCTGAAAGTGGGTGGTCTGGGTTGAGTGGGGGCGGAGGAGGAGTGGAGGGGAGAAAAAAGGTTGCGGGTTGTTTTTAACTCTTTTCTTGTTATGCGTTTTGCCCCTGACAACCGGAGCCAAAGCCCGTGCCGCCATTTTTAATATGAAGTGTACATACACACACACACATAACTACGAGTAGACACACACACACACTGACACAAACAAATATATATATATATGTATTTGTGTAGATTGTTGGTAGCCAGCCTTAAAGGTAGAAAAATTTGTGTTGCCTGCCCACTTTTATGTCTATGTGGGTGCTGCCACTCCCCCCTCTCTTCTCTTCACCCCCTACTACAGTTTCTTCTTCTTCGACTACTGTTACTCGGCTGCTTCCACATCCTATTTGTGTTGCCTGCTTTTGGTGGATTTGCATATAAAAACATTTTGCAAATATATGCGCGCGCACACACAGATACTCATACACTCATACACACACACACATACACCAGCACACATATTTTTGGTATTTGCATTGCGGCTGCTGCTGTTGCTGCTGCTCCTGTTATTGTTGTTGTTGCTGCTGCTGTTGGCTGAGTTTTGTGCGGGAAGCTTTACCGTCATATAAATTTTCGATTGATATGCAAACTTAAAAGGAACCGCAAAAATTATGCTCCAGTGAGCTGATGTCGGGTATGTGTGGAGGCGGTTCTACTCATACAAATACATACAAATTTACGGAATAGGTACATATATACACACATATACATTCATACATACATATTTGTATGTATATAAGTAAGATTTATATATATATCAACATATTCCTATAAGCGAGGGTTGTCACAAAATGTTTTAATCATTAGCCTTTTTATAAATGGCAAAAATCTTATCTAGATAATTAGAGAAATTCCAAAAATGTTCGAAGTTTTGAACACATTTTTGTATAATCTCTTAATACATCTAATAATCTCGACTTGATTTCTTCTTTTAATGTATAAATTCTTTAGTCATGTTTTTTACTTGGAAACAAAGAATTCATTTTTGAAATTCTACAAATAAATTTAAAAGTTAATAATAAATACAATAATTCAAAAATAATTGCCATTTAGTTAGTGAGTTTATGTGTATTTTATTATATTTAATAGATATATACAATTTTTTGGTTCCCGACTAAATAATTAGGTCAAAAGATTCAATTAAAATGTCTGTTAAACAAAGCGATTTCAATGTTGATAATCAAACCTATTCTAAATCGTAGAAACCATAATTAATTAAATAGAATATAATTCTGAACTAATAAATGTATTGTAAAAATTATAAATCAATAATTAGCCAAAAAATTCTTTTATTACAAATGTCTGTTGGGGAAATACTTTTGGAAACAAAGCTTCAAAATAAATGACACTTTCATCTAATATAGAAAATTCATTAATTAACAGGGAAAGAAAATGCATTTAAAAGGAATCTGAAATTAATTAACAGAATACTTATCGAAATCTGACATAAATTTTTGTTTAGAGGTCTTAAATTATTTATATAAATTTACCAACATTTTTTAAGCTTTTAATCGTGGGATAGAAACAATACCAAATATAATAAAATATATAATACTTATCCCAATAAAAGCATATCTAAAACATTGCCTACATTTAAGCGTATGTCTTAAAGACTTCCAGAAGCAACCCTCGAAATAGCACACATACATATGTATGTGTGTGAATATATAATGTTGTATGTGTGTGCATGTGTGTGTATGTTGGCCACGTTATAAAAATTCAACGAGCTAGGCTAAGGTTGCTGCCACTGGAGCAGCTTACTCGGGCTCCATACAAATAACTTTGCTTATGCCAATGTGTGTGTGTGTGTGTGTGTAGAGGGTGTGGGTGGTCTTGGCTATGGCAAATCCTCTTCAACTGCAGCGGCAACAGAAAACTAAACCCTCTGCTTAAACATTTAACAAACTGCAGGCCAAAAGCTCGACAGGCCGCGCTTGACTGACGTTTGACTGCGTTGCATTTGTTGCACGATGTTGTTGTTGTTGTTGTTGTTGTTTCATGGTTTTTGCATATTTTAAAATTCTGACGCACAGAGCAATTCGAATGAAATATATTTCCAATCAAATTGAAATGCAAACACATGTGCAACGATGTCATCGATGTGGTTGATGAAGGGGCAGGGGCGTTGCACCGAATGGGGCCATCGAATGGGGGGAGGGGGAAGCGGAATAAATGCTGCGGATGTTGCCAAAAATTGGAATTGAAAAAGTCATGATAACAGAAACAGAAAATTGCATGCTGCTGTGACTTTGAATGACAGATGAGGCGCTGCCACTGCCACTGCCGTTGCTGATGTGGCTGCAACAACAATCGGGAAACTATAACAACAAAAGCGTTAACAATGAAAATGTCGCGCATGCCAAACAGAAGAAGAAAAAAAAATAAAGGAAAAACAATGGCAACAGCAACAACAACAACAATGACAATGACAGCTGCAAAATGGCAGACAAATAAAATAGCACAAACAACAATCTACAAAAACAAGAGCAGAAATAACAATAGCCCCAGCTCCGAATATATAGCTTATGTGGGCGTGTTGTTGTCTCCTCTATGCCTGGGAAATTTAATTCAAAATCAACAATGACAACAGGAAGGAAAACCTAGAGTTTTCCTCCCTTTCCACCACGTAAACGAAGTGGCAAATACTCTTCATTTATGAAACATTATTTTGTTCAACAATAGCAAATCCAATTTAATGAATATCAACTGAACCAAGTGGCTGTAGATATGTATAATATAAACATGTGATTATTATTTAATGACATTTGGAGGGGACTTTTCCATCAAAAAATCATTTGGAATGGGATAAGAGATAGATTAGGCCACGTAATCCCTAACTCCTTTGACTTTCTAACAATTCAGTGACCTTAAAATTAGTAAACATTTCTAGCACCGCTCGAAAACCATTTTTTAAAGGGCTAAGTAAATCAAAATAAATCTTATTCATGAGGGATATATTTAAAAATATTTAAAAAGAATTAAAAGTGCGTTTTTTGTAATAATTATAATAATTATAACTATGATAAATTTTTACAAAGTGTTTTTATTATGTTACGTTATGTTATGTTAATCTGTAGATTTGTAAATTTCCAAGCAGAAAAACCTAAAAAAATCTTCAGTATTAAATAATTCCCATTTTAAAACAAATAAATTTTAGTTGAAATTATTATTTAAGCACTTAAAAGTTATAATAATTTAGAACATGGACTAACAATGTTGGAAAAAGTCAAATATACTTTTACAATAGTAGAATTTAAATATATTTAACCTTTAACTTTAACTATATAACTTTAATAAATTTTTCTCCTTTTATTATAAATATAGTAAAGAAATAAAATTCAAGATAAATCTTGATGGCTTCTTTTAAAGAATTTTCAACTTTTTTACATGGTTGGAAAATTGAAGTAATTTCTAATTATATAACAATTTATTATTGTGCAGAAAGTTTATTATCATTTATGCCTTTTCACATTAAAGTTGCACAGATGAAAGTCATTTAAAGTTTTTAATCGAGAAGCATAAAAAATCTAAGATATTGTATTTGCCAACTCATTTGAGTAGGTAAAAAGTTTTAGCAAAGGGTTGTTAATTTTAAAAATACTTCAAAAGAAGTTTTAACTATTTAATTCTTTTAAATAGTTTCGTCTTTATCTTAGGATTATTGAGAATAAAACTTTTTATTGCAATTAGATCTGCGTGCCATTTAATCCTCTTACACAATGTGTTTTTAGTCTTTCCTCAAAGGTTTTCATCCAACAATATTTCTATTGAAGCTCAAAATGGATTTTCGTTATTACACACTGATACCCTACTATGGCAAAACGGAAACGGAAGTGGCAGCACCCAAAGTCAAAGACATATGGCGACAAATGGCGGTTGGAGCCATTGGAAAATTCAACCTGAACCTGCTGCTGTGTCATATATGTTTGTAGTCCAAAAGAACAGAATGAATGACGCTGAGAAGCTACAGTTTGCTTACTGCTTTTTCTTTTTTTTTTTTGCTTTTCTTCATCTGACTCTGACTTTTACAGTAGACGGCAACGGCGACGGCCTTTCGGTTTTGCCTTTGGCCTCACTAACTAACTAACTGAGTGACTGACTGGCTGCTTCCGCTTTTTACGTTCATTGCCTCTGCCACAATTTTAATTTTCCTAATGGATATCGATCCCAAGCGTCGCAACAACAACAACAACAAACGAGAGGCAACCGAGTCGACGTTGGGCAAAAGGATAATAGACTTCTTTATTGTGCATGCGACTCTATAAAAGTCAACTCCTGGACTTTGTTGTGTGTTTTTTCTCTCTTTCTGTTGTGTTGCTGTTGTGGAAAAGGTGGTGGAGGCGGTGGAGGAGGAGGTACGACTGCTTTACGTGCGTCGCACTGACATACAAACCGGGCCAGACCGTTGCATAAATACATCGACAACCTCACACAATAAATAAACTGCTATGTCATGCCACAAGGAAAGGAAAGACAGAGAAAGGAAACTGGTATGGAAACCCCCCCCCTGTACCCCCCCCTTTATTTCTTTTGGGGCCCAGGTGCCAGACACTGAAAATTGGATTTCAGTTTTGGGCCTAGGCCAGATAGAAATTCTCCTACTTCCATCTCTCTAAACCGCAAATCTACATGTTGCCTGGATAAATTTTGCTAAACATTTTTACAGCTGCTACGGCTACTGCCTCAGTTGCTCCTTCCGTCCGGATCCGCCATGTGCGAAAATTAAATGAGCCACAAGCCAGGAACACACACACACACACACTCAGATGCAAATATCCTTCTCTTCCTGTATCTTTTTTTTTTTTTTTTGTGCTGTTTGTGTAGGTGTTTCCTTCCATCCTCTATTTGCATAACTTTTTCGAACGAGAGGGCAAGAAGGGAAATAGCTAAACACTCGATGGACCTCAATCGTCATCGATTTCAACTTATGTAAATTTTAGATTCGGTTTCGCTTGGTCATAGCAATAGAATAAAAACAAAAAAAAAAACTAGTTTTCATTTTCGAATTGGAATTGGAGTCCATCAGGTGATAAACCGTAGAAGGCGCAAATCTCTTGGCTTGTCTCCATGTGAAAGTGAGAGGAGGCATTCACATTTATTTGACAAATGAAACCCGAAACCTTTGACTTGATTAATGCTATAATTAGTATTGTTCAATATTATCAATATAAATGAACAAAAATGACTATTCTGTAATGGCATTAGGAGATGTAGATAGGAATATAATGTGAAAACGGGTGGTTGGACTGCCAAACCATCTAATATGTATCTGTCCACCTTCGCCCCAGTTGACTAAAGACTTAAAATAACTAATTTCTATAAATTTAAATGCATTCCAATAGATAACAAAGAGATAAAAGGTTAATTATAGTTGGATTTAATACTTTAAGAGAAGTTTTTAAGCTGAACATATGGTAAATCATATTCAAATTAGTCTATAGGACATTGAAAAGCATTTTTGAGATTGTGAAATATAATTCTATATTATTTAAATATATTGTATTTTACATTTATTCACTGGTGGTGTATAGAGACATTTTAACTTGTAACTTTTATTTCAAATACGTTTAAAAAAGCTTATGGGCAAAAACTTTGGTAATTAAATTATGTTTTAAATAAAGTATTTGAAAGATTATTGAAATTGAATAATAGAAATCTTAAAGCTTTGAAAAATATCAATTTTTTCAAGGTCACTATAAGAGACACACTTCAATAAATTTACTTTTTTGAAAGAAATGGAACTTTTTGATTAATTTCATTATTAGACTTAATGAAAAAATAGTATATTAGTAATGCAATAATTTATTTGCTTATGTAACACTAAGAACTTATTTTCACAAATTTCTATTTTGTATATAAGAATTACACAAATCATGATTTCCACCTCCTTTAAAAGGGAAAGTTCGAATAAGCTCAATGGAGCGATTCCAATTCAGATAACGAAATTGCAGTAATTTAAAAACGGTTTGTATGAGAAATTTAACTAAAGATATATCTATGTATAAACAAAATCCTCTTAGTGTCCATTAAGTACATCCATATATGAATGCATAGTTCCATTATAAAACCAAACGTTTTATTGCAAAATTTCTTTAATTTTGATTGGCAAGCAATGAATATGCAAAATATTCATTGCAAATTGTCAATCAACTGCTAATTATAATTTTCCTTTAACACAACATTTTAAAAACGAATTTCAAGCGAAATGTATAGACAGAATACAAGCAGAAAACGTTATCGAAATAATTCCATATGATTTATGTACACTTTCATTTGCACCATAATGGAAAATGTTATATCGAAAACGTGTAAAACAAATTTCGTTTTAATGTTAACAACGCAATTTTAAATTCAAATTAAGAAATTTACTTAAGTTGTAGATAGTTAAAACTTCTTTTTGTTATGCTAAATTTATAAATAAATGTGTTTGCGCCTGAATCGGTATAATCGATTAAATATGTTGACAAGGTTGGGTAGATATTCAGTTTGGGTAAGTTTTTATAAAGGAAATTAAATTAAAGACAAAAAAATTGAAGAAAAGGTAAATGCGAAATGAAGCTAGTTAGAGAGAAGAGGATTAGGACCTTAATAGAGACTTTTAAAGGTAATTTGTGAGTTTGAACATGGTAAGATCAAGTAAAAAGTTGAATTTTAAAAAGGTTTCGAAGGCTTTTGGTAAGTGAAAAGTCTCTCATAACTTTAATTTTGAGTATTCCACATAATATTATCATCTTTAAAGGCAAAACAAGAATAATTTTAGTAGAAAGCTGAAACTAATTAGCAATTCTCTATATGGACATGGCTTTAAAATATTAAAAATTCTGCCCAAAATATAAATTGAGGCTTAAAATGTTGTTACTTTCAACTTCCTCTCCTTTGAGTCTACAAATTACAAATTTTCCTACTAAATAATGCCTAAGTATATTGAAGATGATCAAACTAGATGTAGTCAGTTGTCCATTCAATCTCCTCTGGCACCTCTGGTAACCTTTAATTAGAGTTAAACTCCAGCATTCGCATCTGTCAGGTATCATTAAACTATAGTTAGTGGTCCAAGGAGAAGGGGGAGGAGGATGAGGTGGAGATAATTTCACTTGCCGTCCCGTCTAGGCGGTAAAATGACCATCATCTACCCGAGTTTGCCAGTCGTTCAACCAATTCGACCAACAAGTTGCATGTAGTTGGATTCCCGTTCATTTTACTCTTGCAACTTGAGTGACATGTCCTAATTCGTAAGCGCCGCCGCCGACTTTTACCGGCATTTCAATTAACCCAATTAATGGACGGGACCTAATTAAATTTTGAAATACCTCGCCAACCCTCCCAAAGCACACACACACACACACAGAGAGAGAGACACTGGCACACACTGGTAAGCAACAACAGACATCAGTCAGCTGT
The DNA here is from genome assembly GCA_018150735.1 of Drosophila sp. 14030-0761.01. Lineage (NCBI taxonomy): Eukaryota > Metazoa > Arthropoda > Insecta > Diptera > Drosophilidae > Drosophila > Drosophila sp. 14030-0761.01. The sequence goes on from JAECWO010000015.1 coordinate 2,043,693, forward strand.
TTTTAGTGGCCAGCTGAGTGTGTGAAGGAGATGGCGCGAAAGCTTTAACAGGGGGAGGTGTGGGTGGGGGAGGGGTAGGGGGGTTGGTGTAACAAGTATGTACTAATGTTGGCGTCTGGCTAAAACTGAGACACTCAAGGCTCAGAAGGGCTGTGGGAGGCAAGAGTAGGGAGAAGGGTGGAAGCTGATGACCTTGATTACAACATGACGCGCCCGTCGTCAGTAAAGAGCCCCGAGCCCCCACCCCCCTCACCCTCACCCACACCCTCTCTCTCGTCACCCATCAGCAGAGTCAACGCCAACGGAAGCAGCGTCAAATAAAAATGGTAAAAATAATGGCAACTGGGGAGACGTCAGAGCAGAGGCAAAAACCAAACTGGCAACTGCCAACAAATCATCAGGCCAGACCAGACCAGACCAGACCAGACCAGGCCAGGCCAGGCCAGGCCAGGCCGTGCCAGGCCAAGTCAACGAACTGCTAACCGCAACACAGAACCAAACAGAAAAAGAAAAAAAACCAACCGAACCGAAGTGGGCGGTAAATGTCATTAAAATTGCAACAAGAGAAACAGAACCCTTCGGCAAAAAAAGAGCAGAAAGAAGAGGAAGCAAGGAAGTCGGTAAGAAACCCAAAAGACAAAATCAAAAGATCAATAATTATTATGATGTTAGACGGAACCCAACAGAAGGTCTTCATCATCATCACCATCAGCATCGACGACGACGACGACGCGACGAGACGAGGCCAGACCGCAGAACCCAAGTCAAGACAAGGTGCGGCTGCCGAAAAGTTCGACAAGCGCATTACATAGCCAACAATTGCAGCTGCTGCTGCAGCTCCTCCCCCACTAACCGCCCACCATCCCATCTTTGCTCCTTTTTTTTTGTTCTTTCTCTCCAACTCTCACTCCTCCAATCGGCATTTGCTTACAAGTGCAACCATTTTGTAGTACAAACTTCGAAAACCAAAAGCGAAATTGGCAAAACAAAGGCAAAAGCAGAAAACCCGAAAGAGGGGAAGAGTGGTGGAGGGGAGGGGGGAGGAGGCAGTAGTAATCTGCCCTAAAGGGAGGGGCAGCTGACTGCCTCCATTGTGTGCCTGATGTGGCCCTGCCTGCGTGTGGATTGTGAATGCAATTTACAGAAAGCGGCGACGACGCGTCGTCGTTCATGCGCACTGGCTCCAACCGATTGGCCCGCTTGGACGCCATTTAGAAATCATTGAGAGCATGGGCATGGAGTGCGAGAGAGAGAGAGAGAGAGCACAAGAGAGGCCCGCAAAGAATTAATGCCAGAGCAGGGCAGAGAAACACCTGTTCCTGCCGTTGCTGCTGCTGCTGCTGCCCAAGATGCCAGCACGAGTAAACCGGTTGCAGGAGGTATGTCACAATGCACAGCAGCAGCAGCAACAATATCAGCAGCAGCAGCAGCAGCACCGTTCCATCATCATATAGTCTTACTCTTCTCACCCATAGGATACTCGTGTGACAACAGTTTCGGGGTGGCTTGACGTCGACAGCGACACACACACACACACACATACACCCCCATCTCTCTTCTTCTTCTTCCTGTTTCGGGGTGGTGGTGTTGGTGGTGTGCCTGCCCGAGCGACCAACTGAATATGCGACCGGTTTAGTCGTTCAGCAAACTCTGCGCCGTTAGCATCGTACGTACTGAGCGCGTTTACTGTTTTTGGCTTTTAAGATCGTTGTTGCTGCTGCTGCTGCTGCCGTTGCTGCCGCTGCTGCTGCTGTTGCTGCCGTTGTTGTTGCATACTACTAGTCGTCATCGCATCGTCGGTTCATACGTCGTCTCACAGGCGGCGGCAACAACAACAACAACAACACAAACCCAATACAAACAACAAAAAAATTCCACCCGCAAAATATATATACATATATATATCGTAAATCCGCAATTCGTCGTCGGGAATTTCGTGTCACCTAACAAAAGCCGTCGCCTATTTTTGGATACGAAACAATTCTCAATTTCTACCTGTTTTCGCGGGATTAGTGTGTCTCCAGAGAGAGTGGTGTGTGTGTGTGTGTGTGTGGTTAAACTAAACTCAAATCACGTCAAAAGCAAATACAACAAAAAAAAATAAATATATATATAGTGCCTTAAACCGATCAAAGAAATAAAGTTACCAGTTATTGGAAAATTCAAAGAAAAGAAAAGAGAAATCCTTGCTCAATGCTTAAGAAAACGCCAAGACAACGTGAATTTTGAGTTTTTCTTTCATATTTCCATATCGGTTTTGTTCACCACCGTCCCTCGCTCCCTTTGCCCCCGAGTGGTTTTGGTTGGTTTTTGCCAGTGGGTTTTGTAAGCCAAATATATGGTAATGGCAGAGATTGGTGGCCATTTGGCTCACCAGCTACCATTGCACAATCACAATCAAACTGGATTACAGCCATCGCTGGTGATGAATCATCACCTTGAATTGGATTTGCATGGACACGATGTGATAAGTAAGTAATCAGAAGCCTCCCCCAAAAAAATTCGATACGAAAGAGCGCCGGTTATGCTAGGATCAATTCATTCTACTAAACTCATTACCTATCCAAAACTAACTCAATTACCCTGAAAATGTTTACCACTTTTTCCCAAATTGCTCTCATGATATCGTTTACCCACTAATAAAGCCATTTAAACGAGTTAATGACTTATTTATGGCTATTGTCGCAGTTCACAAAACAAAAAAAAATATATCTACCTAGTATATATATTTCGGTATATTTTGCAAATTAAACTGTCATTAAACTTTTGAAAAAAAATTAAAATCACACTGCTCACTTTCACAAAAAAAAAAAAAAACACGCACACATTTTCGACATTAAAAACTAATAAAAATTTTCGAGATTAACAATTCGAATTAGATTAGTTAGTTATTCGGAACTTTGGCCCAGTGATTGGATTAAGAATATATTATATACATATATGTACATATATATAGTATTTGCGTAGATATTGCATATAGATCAAAGTTCATTGTGATTATATTTGCATCAAGGTTTAAATGCCTTAAATGTCGTGACTTTTGGTCAAGTCCACTTGTAATAAAGGTTCATTGTGTATTTTTCTTTTTTACTTTAATAGCCCCATATGAAAATTCACCTTGAATTTTATATTTATCTTTTATGTAAAGCAAAAATTACAAGAGAATAAAAACTTTCCGTAATAAACAAGTAGCTGGAACAAGCGAATTCCAATTGAATTTCAGTCCATTGAAATGTTGGAAGTTCTAAAGTTTAATTTTACATTTTTGTTTTACAGTAACACAAGTTCAAGGCACTTTACCAACTTTTTAAAGATCTTCCCAGTTTTAACTGATTTTTTATAGGAATCTATTAAAATTCTGCAGCTGGTTCCTTAAGACTTAGTTCCACTTTGTCCAGGTTAAAGCTATCTTTTTCCGCATCTTTTTGCAATAATAAAAAACATATTAGAAACACAACTTTAAACTAAATTGCTGTGAAAAAGCTTTGAATGTTTCTAAAATAGGGCTTTCAAAAGGTTTTCTACTAACATTTCCTGGGTTTACTTTGATTAATTCCTGTTTTAATAACATCTGAACAACTTTGTTTCTTTATTTTAAAGCCAATTTTATATTGACTTGATATTTGTATTTATTTAGTATAACATTTGACAAAAATTCTCCGAAGAAGAAAATAATTTCCAAACAATTCTAAATGGCATTATATATTCTATATATACAGATTCTTGTCAAATAAGTCTTTTGGCTGATCTCCTGATATAAATAATTTAAATTTTGACAAATTAAAGATAAAACATTTTGTAAATTGTATTTAATACTTAAAGCTTTGAGTAAAAAACAATTTAGTTCATGAAAAATCAGCTTAGAAATTTCTTAATAATAAGCCTCAAAAATTTAAACTTATACTTTGATTGATATCTACATTTTAAAGTCATAAAATATACGAATTAAAGTGTTATTAACCTTTTTTGGTTTTTTTTTCGGAGAGATATCGCAGCATCAGAATCTAGCAACCAAAACCCTTAGCCTCTATTATTGTGTGATTGTTGTTACAGTAGACTGCATTAACTTATAAATTATAGCCGCATTTATTTATATATATTAGAGAGAAAGAGAGAGAGAGCGAGAGAGATAGATAGATATAATGTGCCGGCTTGCAAAAGCTAATTAAACAGTTGAATGACATTTTAATGTTTCGCAATTAAAGTTCGAAAAATTTATTTCATGCGTTAAATAAATATTTCACACAAATATTTCTTTGACAAATAATTGCAATAGAAATGCATTTCCTAAAATTAGTTGATAAATTTTTAAAATAATGCACACCACCTCTGCCTATCCCCCTCCCACTTACCCACACTCTGCCCAAAAGTGTCATTAAAAAATGTGACAAAAATCTATAAATTTTGTAAAATTTCCTGACAAATTGCGTGTTACTCCCAATAACAAAATTGACCGCAAAAACTAACAATAAAAAAAACAAAGCAAAAACCAAAAGTTGGCAAAAAATATTGAAAAATCATAAGCATAAATTATAAATGATTTATAGATACATCTGTATCTATTTTAATGGCAGATACAATTTGCATCTAAATCTGTGTGAGTGTGTGGGAAAATTTACAATTGCAGTTAACTAAATGCAGATACTTTAATTTGCATTTAACATAACCGATATATTTGTATCTATTGAAAGAATTGTGATTGGTTAAATTCAAATTAATTCAATAATAATAGAGACTAATTTCAGTGCTAACAAATTTGTATCTACTAAATAAGGCAACTTTTTTGCTTTCCATCTAAAAGTTGATTCTTTCCAACTAGACAATTTCACTTGTTTTCCTTACTCAACTTCCTTTTCCTTCCTTTTCGAACTAAAAAAAGTTAATTTAAATATAAAAATTTAATGTAACCTAACGCTGAGATACAATTTTAGCCACATATCTCTATTAGAAAATGTCAATTTCATTTAATGAAAAAAAAACACAAATATATTTCATCGTTTTATGTTTTAGTTGCTATAGTTGTTGTTCTTGTTGTTGTTGTGCTATTTGTTTGTCAGTCGCAAGTTGCGTAGTGAGTCTTTTGTTTGTTTATTTATTTGTTGATTTTGCTTTGGTGTAAACATTTTAATGAGTTTTTCATGTCATAATGCCGCCCCTTCACTGACCCCCAACCAACCCACAATCGGCAAGCTCCCCACCGAAAACTCTTCACTCCACTCTTCTCCACATGTCGCTGCTAACTTCTCAAGTAGTCGTTAAATTAATTAAATATAGTAAAGAAGAAATATACAAAAAAAAAAAGTCAAGCGCTTTTGGTTTTGGTTGAGTTTTTTTTTTTTTTTTTTTGTGTTTGCTCAATGTGACATTTTTTTCCATTTAATGAAATGAGTCCATAGAAAAAAAATGTAGTCTATTCCTAGGCGCTACCATGAACTAGTTTCTAGTCTAGTCTTTTTGGTTAATAAAATTATCTAACTTTATGTGTGCAGTCAAGTTGGGAGTCATAAAAAATTGACAATTATTTGCGGTGATAAAAATCAAACGATTTTCATTTTATGGTTTTGCCAATTAGCCACAAATAATTTGCATAGAATTGAAGGATACCAAAAAAAAAAAAAAAAAAACCCAAAACAGAAAAAAACAGAATCTTCCTGTGTGGCTCACCTTGTTGTTACGTTTTAGGTTGTTACGTTTTAGGTTAACTAATTTGTTGCATACGATTTAAATACATATTAATTACATTTAAATTGCTGACTAAATTAATCGTATGCTAATTTCGTTCGCTTCGTTTCGAAAGTTAATTGTGAAAAATTGGTTGGGCAAATGTTTAACGTTGCCTTCTCATCTATAAGACAAAATATGTATAATAATTTGACAAATAATTTGTAAAGTGTCAAACTAAGAGCGAGACAAGACAAGACAAAAAAAGTAGTTAAACCATATAAGGTTAAAGCGTTTCTGGTTAACAAAGGTGAAAGGTTTGATTTTTGTTTTAAAGTTATTTATTAGGTCCTAAAAAATATGCAATCTTTCAGAGGATAACAATAAAATGCCACACCCAATCCTATCTGTGTCTGTCTACCATTTGTTTTATCTATATTTTATGAGTTCCTATCTGAAATTCTTCGTTTTGCATGGTCCCATTTCCGGTCAGTTTGCCCATACCTGCCGCTTGGTGGGTGATAAAGTTATTTAGGCGCAAATCATAAATTCCCGAAAAAAACTAAACCCAAAAAAGGAATCCCTAAAAACCAAACGAAAAAAAAAGCTTATCTGATTTTGCACTTCAGTCTCCGGGACACTAGATCAATATGTGTGTGGGGTAGCCATGAGAGAACCTGATTCCGAAACGAACGACAGCTGTGCGCCTGCGCCTTGTGCCCGATGTCACCATTTGAAATGCATTTGTATTTGTGTGAGAACAGACTTAAGATACATATATAGCGATCGTCGATCGTATGTATCTCAACTCTGTCTCAGGTAAATTTGACTCAGAATTGGTTCGCCTTTAATTAACAGCTCTGGCTTTGACTGTTTTTGCTTTCTGCTTTTTTTTTCCAAAATTAGAAAATTATGCCTGGAATTTCCGTTCGAGAATCGAGCAAAAAAAAAATAAAATATATGTTGGGTTCTGTTTTTAGACTTATCAGCGAAAATGATAATGAGAAAAGATTTGCCCAAAAGGAAGCACAAAGTTTGGGGAATTTTATTATTGCAAATTATGAATATAAACTTAATTAAAATATCTTCCAAAATTTTTTTTATAATTATTATCTTGTTGAAAACGTTGATCTTTTAGCTAAAAAAAAACAAATAGAGTCCAAAAGAATGTGAATAACTAATGTAAAAATAATTCAATCAGTGTTTCAACTTGACTTTGTATTTTATATATTCACGTCCGTCTGAATGTATCCAATCTAGTCTCTCAGTTTTTGAAATATGGTTTAATAATTTAATATATTATCTTGTTTTAAGCAAACACAAATTATTTGTGAGAATCAGCCCACTATATCAGAATCGAACCACTATATATTATAGCTGACATAGTAATTGTTGGTCTTATATAACTTTTTGATACTTTTCAATGAACTTTAAATATTTTCCATAGAGTTTTCAACAAACATTCCCAAACTAAGTTCAGTTTTCGTCTTTAAAAATAATTGAGTTATATTAAGTGATAACTAACTGTTTCAGGTTAAGACTTTTTAATAGAGTTTTCTTTTAAATTTGCCTAGGCTCTTGTAAACTTTATTCGCTTCAGATACTTTTTGGTGCTTCCACTGTAAATTCTTTTCTAAATAAATGCATTTCACAAGCGCCTAAATTACCTGGGCCATATTAAAGTAAAATCTACCGCCAGTTGCCGCCTATTAAAAGGCAATTAAAAAAATATTTCAACTCTTTTTTCTCTCGGTTTTTTTGTTGTTGTTAAAGTTCATTCAAAGGTGTCAGCAGCTTGTCAGCCAGAAGGAGCAACCGAGGGGCGAGAGGGGAGAGGGGAGGCTGGAGCTACTGTTTGAAACGAACGAGAAAATCATATTAAATTTCAACTTGGGGTAAAAAAATTCTCGGTGTGTTTAAACAGAGCGACAAGGAAGGGCAATAAATCAACAAATAAAATAATGCCAAGGCACAAAAAATTAGTTGGCCAAAAGCAACTGACATGCCACGCCTGTAAATGGCGTGACTGCAAGGCCAAACCCCCTTTTTATAGATGGGTGATGGTGGGGGAGGGGGCCCTATGTCACAGTTCTTCGTGTGAGAGTTGTCCTCTCTCCAGGCGCTCATTAAAAGTGCGGCGTTTGCATTTCCCGCTGGGATTTTAGGGGGTGTGGTTGTAGACAGGCGGGGGGAGCATATTTAGTTTTCGGTGGCTGTTCACCCGCTGAGCCATATGACACCTCACACACACGCACACACGTTGTCTCTGTGTGTGTGTGCTCAGGTGCATCATCATATGGTTAAGTCCCTCGACTCACAGTTCTCCAGTTGTTGGCCTTTTTGGCATGTTGCATGCAACATGCGGGCTCCCCCCCGTCCACCTCTTTAATGGCGTCGTTTTAAGAGGTAAAAACCCTTTCGGCACTCTCTGCTCTGCTCTTCTTTACTTGTTTTTATGAGTGTCATTTTTATAACCTAACCAATTTAATGACTAATTAAGCATAAAGGCCATAAAAAAACACACAAAACCAACAAGAGTCAACAAACAGTCAGACAGACAGACAGCATCATCACAGGATGTAGACAGAAATCTAAATCAAAATCTGAAGAGAGAGAGACATCTTCAAAAACTATATGCCGCTGGCGCCACAAAAGAAGTGGACTTACAACACTTCAAGTTCTACTTGAGTTGCAATTGCATAAGACTTGCATATCCCATTACAAGAACTACTTCTCCCTGACATCGTCTTACCCAACTACCCACTCAAATAACGTCTTGCTCGAAGTGGCCGTCGCGTCTGTCGTCTGTGTCAATGTCTGGAGTAGGCAGATTTTGGGCTATCAACAGGTTGACCGCCCTCAACTCAACTCAACTCAAAAAATGTGGAAGGAACCCTCGAGGACCGCCCGCTGTTCTTTTGGTTCGACATGTCGCGCCACGGGGCAACTCATTCATTCAATATTATACTCGTAGACCAGACGCCCAGACAGTAGCCTTCTTGGCCATGTTACGGCAAACGACCTGGCTAATTACCGTTACCTGGCCAAAATATTATGACTTGGCCCAGGATATGCAACATAAATGTTTCAATTCCGTTACCTGTATATCTCTCTCCGTGTGTGTGTGTGTGTGTGTGTGTGTGTGTGGACAGTTCTCTTCATTATGATAAATTGAAATGTTGCTGCCAGTGAAACTGGACAAACGACTTGGCCTAATGATGTGGCCAGCAGACAAGTAAATTTCAAATTATGTCAATCCCAACGAGCGAAAATTTTAAGAAAGTGACAATTATTGAGTATAATATTTTAGAATGTTTATTGAATTGTACGATAACATTTTTTAACACGGCAAAAAAAATTTAATTAAAGTCTTGAAGCTGTTTTAAGGATCATCCTATGTCTCCAATTTGGTTCCTGAAGTTCTTAACTATAATCAGATAATTTTTAATATATTTTATTATATTCAACTCATAAAATAATTCATCGTAAATACTAATTACGAACTAAATTTCAATTCTAAATATATTGAAAAATGATCTGAAATTTTATTAAATTTTATTGAACTCATAAAATAGTTATCGTGCGTGTTATAAACTAAATTTCAATTCTAAATATATTCAAAAATGATCTGAAATTTTATTATATTTTATTGAACTCATAAAATAGTTATCGTGCGTGTTATAAACTAAATTTCAATTCTAAATATATTCAAAAATGATCTGAAATTTTATTATATTTTATTGAACTCATAAAATAGTTATTCGTGCGTTTTATAAGCAAAATTTCAATTCTAAATATATTCAAAAATGATCTGAAATTTTATTATATTTTATTGAACTCGAAATCAACTCATTAAATAGTTATTCGTGCGTGTTATAATTAAATATATTAAAAGATGTAATAAAATTTTTAAATAAGTTCTTAACAATAATTAACACTTCAATTAGATATCAGATCATTTTTATTATGTATTATTATATTATAAAAATCGAGTTCAACGCAAAAAGAATTATTTGTAAAGGTTCTAAATTTTTTAAAATATGATATAAAATTTTAAATAGATCTTTTCAGGGTGAAATCTTTGAAGTATTAGTAGCTCAAAAAAGATAACAAATTTTCTTCATTAAAAAATGGTAAAAATTCCAAGTATACTTTCTTTAAATATGGTAATAATTCCAAATGGAATGTAATAAGTTCTAATTATGATTCAAGGACTTTTCTATCACATATGACATCATGTTTTATCAAAGTATTCCATTATAATTTTCTGATATTGAAGTCAAAAATCTTGAAAAGAAAAAAAAATAATCAAAAAAAAAAACATTCTCAATTGTGCTAGCAACATTTTCGATTACTGAGCCATGTGTTCGGAGAGTTGGTCTCAATTTATCACTAAAATATTGAGAGACTTTTAAATGGAGCAGACTTTCAGAGTCTTGAAACTTTCCCTGAGGCAAAGCAACCATTTTGGATTGCATTCCCAGATGCTCCACATTTGAATATTTGTGTATTCCACCCACCCAAAAGAATCTTCTCTCTCTCCCCCTTTTGGCAATGTTGTAAAACAAAATGTATCTCATTATGTGAAATTGAAATGTTGCCTACCTACAACCTAACCACACAAAGAAAACAGAAACAGATCGCAAATCAGGGGCATCGATTGTTAGATACCCTTTCAATTTTCATATCGAAAGGTTGAAAAGGATTAAAGACAACTTTCGAGCTGATTAGAAAAGATACAAGATTCTTTTGTTAAGTCCAAGATTAGGCCAAGAGGCAGGTAACACAAGAAGGATGATGCCAAATCCTTGATAGGTAGGGAGAGAGAGTCTCGAACTCTGCCTGTTATACCTCTCCACTTCGGATGGTCGAGAGGGTATGACAAAAAACTCACCAAACAAGTTGCCGTTTGCAGATTGCTCCGATTCCGCCTCGTTTTTGTTATTTTTATTTATGAGGAAGTTGGCGACGAACGTTTTGTCAGGGAAGTGGAGAAGGTAATAAGTCTTCGACCACCTAAGAGACAAAATGTGAATCATGATGGCAAAATGCTAGAGAAAACAGTTCAGCAAAGGACACAAGGAAAAGCAGAGACAGAGTCTGGTTGAGCGAGTTGATGTGGTCATAAAGCAGGCCTACTTAAAACGCCATAAAACCAACAATTTACTATATGTAGTCTGTTGTAGTGTGTGTATTTAGTATGCCTTCATTTCGAACTTCATTCGAATCGGCTCTTGTGTTCATTTCATGAGGCACTACAGCATCAACCTGGACCTCAGACCTGGCAATCAACGCCATGAACCCGCCAGAAAGAGAGTGAGTTCCAGAGACACCACTCGAAACATGCCGCTGCGGTGCAATGCTCCTTTGAAATTCAAATTTTATGAAGCTCATTAAATATAAATTTGTCGTTCGGCAGAGACAGAGACATACACACACCGAGAAAGAGAGAGATAGAGAAAGAGAGAATTGGAGAAACGCAGGGAACTCGTTGTCATTCAGTCTCGATTGCACCAGTCCATAGGTTGATGCTGCCGCTGCGGTTGCTGCTGCTGCTGGTCCGCTTGTATACGACACCCAAATAAAATAATATAAATTAATTAACAAAACGAAGCCGACGAAATGAAGTTCAAAAAATTTGCATGAACAACGCACACAGAGAGAGAGAGACGAAGCCTTTGGCGGCTCTCAAGTATCTGAGAGTTGCCCTTGCGTGTGCGTAATCGTATATATATATATATATATATTTGTATATATTTGCATAATGTGGGGATATTAAAGGATCAGCAAAGCGTTGTGTGGTTACGGGGGGGCGGTATGGGGAAGCGTTAAATGGGCATTTCGATCTTCGGTTGATGGTGTTGCCATAAAGCAGCGGCTTCTTTTAATGAGGTCTTAAGTTTTTATAACGGTCCACGGTCTATGGCTAAGGAATGTGGCCAGTCGCCGACTTGGCAACATCTGACTACCTCCTAGCAACATGTTGCCAGTTTAGTTGCATGCGCGGCCATAGAAATGAAAGGTGAACAAGATGCTATAAAAATTCGCCATAAATTCTGCATTTAATGCGAAAATTAAAGACTTCAATTTTTTTTCGATTCCAATTAAATTATATATAAATTTAATCAAAAAAAAAATTAATAAGCAGAAGAAATAAATAAAAATAAAAAGAACAAATAAATTGTTTCGACAAATTGAGAAAGTTTCTTACAAACATGAGAAAAAATCAATGTTTTTGCTTCTTGTTGTAGTTCTTAAATCTGTCAATCTTTTATTTTAAAGCTGTCGTTTTGTCAATGGAATATGACACACGTAGGTGTGAATTAGTTTATGGTAGTAATACAGGTAAACCAGGTAGTCTTAGATATATTTAACAACCAGACTTAAAAAAAATCTTTTTAAAATTCTTTTTTTCTGTATGAATTTAGCTGAAATTGTCACCTAGTAAATGCTGTATGGGAAGCCTATGTGGGAATAAGTTTAGTAGTGGGAATAACTTAATTTATGCATATACTTTTAAGCTCACAAGTAAAATATATAAAATGATAAGCCACAAGACTTAAAATTAAAATATCTACTCCATTTTAATATGTTTTTCGAAACCTCCAGAACCAATAATTTCATTTAATTTTACTCCAAAATATCTAATAAAACAAAAAATTTCATCCAAAAACAACGGAATTTAAAATCAAAGCGCATTGAACAAAAAAAAAAATTGAAAATAATTTATATAAGAAGTTAATTTACGTTTTTTTTATCTTATAAAATTTTTAATGACTTTTTTAAACCATTTTTAATGATATTAAAAACCAAATTATTTATGCAAAAAGGCTTTTCTCACTCGCTCTTTCCATTTCTAATATTTACTTAAATATGCAAATACATTTAGCACCAAGGAAAACTATTTAAAACATATTTCTGTGCAATTTCCATTCTAACTGCAATCCTTTGAAACAATGTTGCTAAGGCATGTTGCCAAGCAAACACACACACAGTGAAGTGTTACAAAAGGAAAGGAGGCTGGGGTGTGGGGTCTAGGGGACACCATGTTCAAGTGCAAAAAGGTGCACGCATGCGCAACAACAACTTGAACATCCCCTTCCCCCATCTCCCCCTTTGCGACCAACCCACAAAGGTTCCAGCAAGGCAACAGCAAAACAAAAAGAAGGCAAACAAGACAATGTTCATCGTCGGTTGTTGGTTGTTGTTGTTGTTCTTGTTGTTGGTTCTTGGCTGGCCACCGACTAAGGAATAGGGAGTCAGGGAGGCAGGCAGCTTGGGGAGGTGTGGCATAGCATGTTTGCGCAATATTTGCGACAAATAAAGCATAAAAACTGTTAAAGTTCACACGCATCAGGTCAAATATTTACATAAGCCGCCTGCCACACACACAAGAGAGAGAAAAAAAAATAATAAAATAAACTGGAAAAAAATGAGAAAATATGTGAACAGTTTTTTCTTGGACTTAAAGCCAAACGCACTTTATGTGCCACTCTAGGCAAGTCTCTCTTGGCCAGGCTAATTAGCCAAAGCCAATAGCAATTATGATAAAGCAAAACTGAAATTCCCAAAAAATGTCAAGAAAAATGGTGAAAAATGTTGAAAAACCTGCAACTTTGGCTTTGCCGCCATAAAAGGTTAAACTGCATTTTGAAAAAAAAAAACATTTTTAAGTTTATTTTTGTTAAATTTCAATTTGTTTGTTTTGAATACCCTGTAAATATTAGGACAAACTGATGGACCATTGTGACTTAGCATTCTGCTTATATATTTATTTCTTTATAATGCAGTAAGAAATAATTGAAATTATTAATACCTTCAGCTTCGGTCTTCGGCCTGTTCTGCTTATATAAGTACAAGTTAAAGTCAGTAAAAATTAAATAAATATCAGTAGGACTATCAACGCATAACAAATTTCAATTAGAAATCACTAAAATAATTGAAAGTGACTTTATTTAATGAAAATATAATTAAATCTTGTTCCTTTATAAGGTTTAGGTCAGGCAAATCGATCTCAATATATTCGTTATTCTTTTCAAGTTATGATCTTGCTAAGGCAGCTGCTAAATAATTTCCCAATTAGTCTCAAAAATAATAAATTTTAATTTTTTTTAAAAGCTTTTGGAAATATTTTTTGCAATTTCTTAATTTGCTTTTCTCATTTTTGAGTCATCCTTTTTACTTTTATTGTTCCCAAATCCTTGGGTGTCTCGATTCCCAACAGTCAAAATATTTTCAGAATATAAATATTTTGTTTAAGTCATGAAGTCATTCGTCAGAAAGACTCATTCCACGTAGGTTAATCTTTGCCAAGGCACTACCTTTCCTTTTTTGTAATTAAGAGACTGAATAATATCTGAAATTCCAGTCAATCATTCTTTGAGAATTATATTTAAATCATTGCAAAATGTATAAAAACTATTCGCAATACTTTTGCAAAAAGGTGTGAAGCTTTAAAGAAGATATTTATATTAAAATTTCAATACAAAAAACAAAGACTATTTTTTAAAAATTACCAAAATTTTCAAATGGAGAACACTCCGTTATCTCACTATAAATCTATTTAATTTGGAAAGTTTTTCACACTGATTCTCTTTAGTTAAAGAACAGAATGACACACCTCTACCTCCTACAGGGTATCTGCAAGTCGAAGCATTTGTTTAACGCTTGGAATTTTGATGTCTTTTAATTGCCAGTCAAGCCGAAGTCAGCTTTTAGCCGCGATTTGACATTAATTTGACACATTGAGCATTTTGAAATGAAATGAAAGGCACAAAGACAACACCGAAAAAAAAGAACAGAGACACAAAAGGATCTGGGAGGAGAGATGTCTGAGTCTGAGAAGTGTTTGTATTACTTTTGATTTTCTCTCAGTGTTTAAATGGCTTTCCTTCTTTTAGAGGAGTGAGATTGAAAGAGGGCGCCTTGTGTTAAAACACCATAAATAAATGTCGTGCGCTTATCAGAGACACAAACACACACCCAAAAACAGAGAGAAAGAGAGAGAGAGAGAGAGAAATCCTCTGTCTGCGTCGGCGTTTGTCTCTCCAAAGAAGACAAATGCGTTGTCAACGCAACCTGCCTAATAACCCATCATGATCATCACTTAGGCCCAAGCTGGTTCTGGTCTGAACAAGAAGCTCAGCTCGCTCGGTCGGTCGGTCGGTCGGTCCGAGAGACGACACTATCGCCGCTTGTCATCTGTCTGGAACACACGAAACACGCGGAGAGGCGGTGGCTGGGCTGACTCTCAGATTCTCCTCGATTCTCTCTCTCTCTGTCGTCGGCATTTTGTTTTCTTACCACACAAAAAAGGTCATTTCCGTTCTTGCTGCAACACTCACTCACTCACCCCCTCCCCCCCTCTCTCTCTATCTTCCCCCTCCGCTTTTGTGGCCTGGCATAAATTGTTGCAGGCCCATGTCCATTTTGAGTCCAGGCACTCTTTGATGTCGCGACTTCTACTCTTTGCCAGCGGCCTCATCTTCAGCCGCTGCTGCTGCCGCTGCTGCTGCTTGTCTCGTATTCAAATTTGGCTTCAATAAAACGACAGCCAACAAGTACCAAAAAAAAGAAGAGGAAAAAATCAACAACACACGCTTGAATCGATGTGGTTGTTGTTGTTGTTGGTGTTGGCCTGGCAATGGCCAATTCGAAAATCAAACACTTCAAAGTGACTGCGCGGCGGCTTCTTTTTGGTTTTGGTTTCTGTTTTCTGTTTTGCTGTTGTTGTATGAGTAGCCCCCCCATCAAAGAGTTTACAAAAGAAATTCAAATTGTTTGCATTGATCAGTTATTGGCTGGCAGATTGCTCAGTTTAAGCTCTTAGAGATGGCAACTATGCGACAAATATGGCTGAAAGATATTTTTCAAAAAGAAATATGCGAAATCTTAGCCAAAGCCATTATCATTTATGAAAATGGCAACCAATGATCATTAAGAATTTACGCTTTTTGAGTCTTGAATTTGCAGTTAAGTAGTTGTATATTCTAAAGTCCATATAGGAGATAAATATATTCCATTCATGTTAAATTCACTTAAATAGAGGAAGTTTGAATATTTATTTATATAAAAATTAATTATCATACGTAGACTATTTTATAATACAATAATTAAGAAATTATAAATTATACAGTAGAGTTTTATATTACAATAATGAAGAAATTATTATACTATCAACTAGGCCATTAACATTCTTGCTTCTATTTTTAAAAACAAATTCACTAACAATGACTTGACTTATAATTTTAAATTGCACGTTTCTGAATGGTTTTTTGATGTCCATAGAAGCAACAGAAAAAAATCAAATCTGAAATAGGTAAATTATTGAAGAATTCGACATCATTCGAAGATAATGTCTTAGATAAGTATTCTTTAAATTTGAGCAACATTTGGAAACATCGATTTGAAGAGTTTTAATTTAGCAAGTTGCTAAGTTCTTATAGTAAATTGAGTTTTTTGATAAAATTGAATTTAATAAGTAGATTAAATTGTTGAACTTGAATTACTTTTTCAAATAATTTCAAATTAGTGAGATGGATTTTGATATTCAACCAATCGAACTGTTGTCCAGTTATAAAAATAGACCAAATTCATAAAGATATCAAATAAGTTCTTTTGAAAAGTATTAAAGGAATGCCATTTTGTTGTTAAAGTTTTAGTGGAAATGAACTTTTTTATAACTAAATTTCCATTACTTTCATTTCGTTTTACATATTTCCCCTTCATGTTGCAAATTTTGTAAGCAAAATGGAGATGAAACCATTCCATAAACTGTTTGCAAACTAATTTCAATAGACAATTTAAATATCAGACTAAGAAAAATTTAAATTTGGCTCTAACAACAGAATAACCAACATTAGACAACAAGTTGGGAATCATAAGTGGACAAATTACGTACAAAAATTTGAATATTTAATAGCCTATCTTAGGGAACAATCTTACTTCTTTAAATCGTGTGAAAATTAAAGCGATTACTCAGTAAAAACGTTCGCTTTCGGTGAGCAAATTATTTATTAATACAAATAATCCAATAATAATAATACATAAGCTCTTTGAATGCTTAATAATCACTTGATTCGTAAGTCTAGGTAAAGCATCTGGAACTTCACGATAGTTTGTCATCTCTATGCGATATTTTTCGTTAACCATTTTGGTTTACTACTTTTGCCTATATTTCGTTCTCCATCTGCCTGTTCTTTTCTCTTTCTCTCTCTTTGTTCCTCTTTCGTTGGTGTTTTTGGTGTAATTAATTAGTCAAATTCATATACCAGAGAAATATTAAATCGAATGAACCTAGGCGGTGTGGCTTATTTGATGTGGCTATCGGACTCCCTCGCCCCACTCTTGCTTCTCTCCTCTTGCTTATCTGGCCTCTCTGTGGACTATGGCAAAATTAAGATAATGTTGTCATTGTCAAAGCAACTGCAGTTAATTAAGCCAACTTAAGGCTTGGCAATCATCATTCAGACATGACATCGACGACCGAAAACGAGAATCCAGAATCCAGAGAATGCAAAATTTAGTTGGACATCAAGCAGAAGAAGAAGAAGGGAAAACAAATCAAAAACCACACAACTTCCTTGACAAACAACAGACCAGGCGAAGGAAAGAAGAGGAAAAGGATCAGCCCACGCTCAAAACAATGGGCAACAAAAGCAACAGCAACAAGAAAGACATGGCCTAATCAGTGAGTGACCAAAACCTCAGTCTCTCTCAACTCAACTCGCCTCGACTTTTGTGGTATCTACAAAATTGATGAGTCTGTCAAAATGTGAATTCGAATTGCCGGCTCGAAATGTCCAGAGCGAGGCTCGTACCCCAGTACCCGATACCCAGACTCAGACACAGTCTCAGGCACGTGTTCCATACGAAAAAAGGTCCGAGTCCTCGCCTGGCCCTGTCATCATTAATTTTTTAAGCGTTCTTGTACCTGGTGACCAAAAAAAAAAACAAAAAAAAATCGTATTTTTGTTCCAGGAAAAATGACAAATTTTCCAAGAAGTCACGCGGCCAGAGAGGCGAAGAGGAGAGAGACGGAGAGAGGGGGAGATTCATTCGTTCGTCCGAGTACAATTTTATGAGCATGTGAAATTCCTAGTGAAGTCAGTAAGCGGCACTTGCTATCTGTGACTGAGCTTTGTTTTTCGCCCCCTTCTCCCCATTCCCCCAATCTCCCAACACTCTAACAAATATGCCATAAATCAAAAGGTAGCCCCTCCATCAAAGTGGAGACACACAAACAGTAGTTGTTTTTGAAATCGCGCGCATATCCGCAGTGCTTCCATAATTTTACTTGCCTCATCTTTGAGAGTCTTCTGCTTGGACCATGTGTGTCACGGTGTGTGTGTGTGTGTGTGCCTTGGGTTTTTTACTCCAACTTGGAGGCTGCAATCTTATCGATGCTTTGCATTTTGCATGTTGGCTGTTGTCGACAACAACAACATGGCTGCAAAACCAAGATACCAAACAGAGAGACAGAGAGAGGAGAGGAGTCATCCTCTGGATGGGATGTCTGGCTGGCGGCGGCGGCGGCCATTGCATTGGTGGCTACCTACCAACAACAACAACAACTGGTTACCTTCAATGCAATTTTTCTTGTTCGATTTTCGATTTCATTCCTCCTCACCTCCGTTTTTGGGAGGCCTTTGTAAGATTGCCGACATTGATAAGAAACACAAAACAAAAGAAAAAAAAACCCCAGAGGAGGAGAGACAACTCGGCTAGGTGGCAGGCAACGTGGCAAGATGCTGGGCATACGATTCCCTCACCTGATTTCGGTGGGTGTTATGCGTGTTATACATATTTGATATGTTTATTGGCTAGCCAAGGAGCAAATCATAGTGCGAGCCTTCATTCGAGAAAACAGTTACTCAAGGAATGAAATAAATAACCTTACATTGATTTACGGTTCATTTGAAGGTTTCTTAAACGTAAATACATGTAATTTTTACTCAATGTTCTTTGTTTAAGTATCACTTATTTAGATTCTTTCCATAAGTTGCTTTTTAATCTTAATTAATCACTATTTAGATACCATAGGAATCTTGCATCCATAGTTAATGAAATATTTCGACTCAAAAGTCATCATAGTTTCGCTACAAAAATGTTTGAATCACTTCAAGGCATGTTACCCAAATAACCGAAAATATTTGATTACAAAAAACCAACCAATGAGCTTGCTAAAATAACAAGGTTTGAATTACATTCAAAAAGGTCGATATCAAAGTCGGAAACCAACAAAATTTAAAGATTTCAACTGAAAAGTCATCATAATTTCGCTTGAAAATGTATTTATAGTAATTTTAAAGCACTTCAAAACACTTCACTTGAATAACCGAAATAATCTAACTTATTTCGTTAGACAAAACCCCACCAAATGGCAGGGAACTTTAAAGCTTTATGTTCATTTGACATTTTTCATTGTTCAGTGTGAACAACCGAAACAAAACACATATATGTATTTTCATGACCCACTTAAAAGTATTTTAGCATAAGAGTGTGTAAGTAATTTTTTTAACATCCTTCATAACATACCACACAGTAAAAATATCTTGTTTTGTGAAAGTTTCGATTATATGGCGTTAATAGTCCCTGATTTAAATGTTTTTACTATACTCTAAAAGATTTTGTGATAAAGATATACACTGCTCGCCACTTGAATAGGACATCTCTAAAGTCGGGTGTCTACAGTTCATTGCTGGTAAACCAAGACATCTCGGAAAATAATGTTTTGTTTCTTTACATACTAAATTTCCAAAGAACACTAAAAAGATAACTAATCCACTTTTAAAGTTTGTGAGCACATTAATGATTTTTGACTCTCTAGATCGTTGTAAAATTCCCTATAAGTCAATAAATTTCATCTAATGAGAAAGGATGCACAAGGATTTTAATTGCTTTGAACTAAAATCAAAACTCTTAGCAATAAAATATCAAATTTTGATCCCAAATTCGCTACTAGCCATAAATGCTTCAACTGCTGTGTCGAAATATGTAACTAATTGGCCAAAAAACGAACCAAAAAAAATTGCAGATGAATTTGTGCAAAAAATCTTTTATAAGAAGAGGAATAATTGTTAATAGGCTTAACGTGTTTTCTAATTAAAATGTAATCGATAGTGTAAAACAATCTTTATCATTTCAAAATTTGTACCTACACACCATTTGCAAAGTCATAAAACTTGAATTTAAAGCCAAACAGCCAGCATAGAAATTTGCATCTTTTTGCTATCAAGTTGTTTAATTGTTAAATTTATAGCCAACAAAAATACAACACAACACAAAAACTAGTCGGCCAAGAGCGACTGCCAAGAAGGGTAGGTGGGTGGATGGGGATGGGGGGACAAGGCAAAAACGACACCGTTTGACATGCAAAATTGAAATATACGCAGCTTGTAAAGCGTTCGCTCGTTAAAAGTGAAAAAGCCGCAGTAGCCGCATGTGCCACACTCTACGACCAGTGTCAGAGTACCGCCGCCGCATCCACCCACCCACCCACTCAACCACTCGTCACAATTTTTGCCCACCAAAACCGCCGACACAGTCGCAAAAATTCATAGACGACACAACACGAGACAAAATTGCATTTTGCGTTCAATGTGGGACGCAGGAGAGAAAACCAAAAAAAAAAATAGAAAAACCAAGTGGAAAAAAAGGAAACCCGCGACGCGCCAACCGCCCCACCATCCCCCTCTCCCACCACTCTCATACCATAGAAAAGCCACCCCCGAAAAAGGCAACAAAATGGCAACATAACATGCAAAAGATACGCCACAAAAGCGGAAAACCCCCCCCAAAAAAAAAAACACAGAACCTCCAACCCCAAAAAGGGAACAGCGAGAAAGAAGCGAAACGGGGAGACAGAGAGAAAATCGGTGGGGGGGACAAAGGCAGTGAGAGAGAGCGAGGCGCAGCAGTTGCGCTTAAATTCCCATTACGGCCATAATGGCTGTGGCTGTGTGTGTGTGTGTGCGTTTGTAGGTGTGTGTGAGTGGGTGGGTGGCTAAGGAAAAATGAAAACGGACTGCGCAGGATCATTAAGGCGGACACACACCCCCAACTGGCCCCATAACTCCCCCCCCTGCTAACCAAACAAATGAATGCGAAATGTCAGAAAAGAAGAAAACCCAAAAATGTTACGCACAACGCTGAAATTTATACAAACAGAGAAATGAACAAAAGAAGCTGTCCAAAAAGAAAAATGGTGGCCAAGGCACATCACACACACACACACACATACGCACACACACACACACACATATGAGGGACTATATATGGTAAAGCTTATACATATGTATGTATATAGAGAGCCAGTAAATTTGTTGTTCTTCTTTTTTGAAAGCGGAAAAAAGGCACATGCCAAGGCAAAAGCTGGGCAGATGGAGATGGGAGTGGGAATGGGCAGATGGAGCAACTTTTGGCGGAGGCTGGAACATGGAAGTAAATGCTGCTGCTGGCTAGCTGTCTGTCAGTCTTTTCACTCTGTTTCAATCTGAAGTACTTGAAGCATGAAAAGCAACAAAAACGCAAAAAAAAAAAAAAAAACGAACGAATGAAACTTATAACACAATGAACGGCAAAAAAAAGAAATGTTACCCGAACGAACAACAGCAAGAAAGAAGAAATTTTTTTTTTTCTTCCCTATATTATTAGTTAGAAGAAGTTCAAGATACACTTTTAGCTTGAAAGAAACCTGAAACTTTCATAAAAATAAAAGTTCAAGTAAGAAAAATATACCAAAAATATATGGTATACATTTTAATTTAATAGTCAAATTAATCAAAATATATTCAACGTTAAATTTATTGCAGTTAAAATTGGAGGGAAAGCTTTTGCTATAAGTCTTAAAGCCTAAGTAAACAACATTCATTGAACAATTAACGTTGTGCAACACTGATAAATTCATTTCATGTCAAATACCATATTAATATTTGTCTATGTATATGGTTAAGTCCCTGTTTTATAAACAATAACAATCGAGTATAAAATACGAGCTACTTGTTCGTTATACAACACTGTTTCATTTTTAAAGAAAGACTTGTAGCTTGTTTTTCGTTATGCAACACCACTTGATTTGTTAAAAAAAGACATGATATTGTACAAATGGGCAAAGAAAATATATTCTTTATTAACTTATTGTGACATTCTCATTAATATTAAGAAAATTCACTAGGAGAAAATCTAAAATTAAAGGTTTAACGATATTAACTTGCCAAAATTATGATAACACTTTAAAGATATAAACACAACTTGGGATAAGAAATCATATTTCATATGTAAAATTGCCTAATGATAGAAATTTCTCTAAGTTTTCAAATACAATTTACCTTCAAGTGATGTTTAAACATTTTTATACAATTACTTTGAATTAATTTTACGTTTATTTTGCTTAGCTATGAAATATAAAAAGAAATTTAAAAAGTTTCCCATCCATTTACGGTCTTACCAGACTTTGTGATTGTTTAAAAGTGAGAGATTTGATCAATAGTATTGTATATGGTATACAAAAAGCTAGAAAGTAGGTTACCAATCATTATTCAACCCACATTCAGATAATGCGGAAATCTCTAGAGACAAGAAGGACCACAAATCAAGAGTCACTGTATTTCCAGCATCTGGTTTTGACAAGTATGTTTCGTATATGTCCAATATTTTTCATCGTATGTTTGTCAAAAATTTCATAAATTCCAATTTGTCATATTCTTTTCGCTGCGAGAAGAGTATGAAACGGCGGAAAAAACAGAACGAAAAAAAAATGTTTAGCAAAAAAAGAAGGAAAAGAAAAAGAAAAAGCAAAACACAAAACACAAAAAAAAAAGGCACAAAGAACGAGCAACAACAGCGGCAGCCAGCAACTTGTCTGCTCCGCCTTTATAAATAATTCATGTGTAGAGCTGTGCGAGTGCAAAAGATACGCAAGATACATACAAACAAAGATACAAACATCCATACACCCAGAGTAAGCGACCTACCAGCCCCAGCGCTACCCCCACAGTCAGGTCTCCATCCCGCCCCACCTCCATTCCCCATCCTGCTGCTCGTTGAAGAGATACACGCAGCCAGCCACGTTTAAAGATGCAAGAGGAACTACAGATACAGATACAGACACAGTATTCCTTTCCCTCTCTCTCGCTCTTTCTTTAGCTATATCCCTCTACTGCTCTCTATCCATCTCCCTCTCTGGACATGTGTGGTGTGTGTGTGTGTGGGGCTACGAAACATTTAAAACGTGCTAAACGCGCGTCAAAGTTTTTCTTAATTTTTCATCGGCAAAAAAAAGAAAAAAGAAAGAAGGAAACTTTTTTTTTCCTCCTCTCCATCTCTCTTTTTCTCAGTCTCTCTATCTCTGTCTCTTTGCCAAGGATAACAGGGCGCACACCCTGACTGGGGGGGAGGGGCGAGGGTAGGTTGAGAGACTTGGCTGTGTGTACATAATGTGGCAATGATTGCATTGATTTTTTGCGCTAGCAAAACTTTTTTCAACCTACTCGAACTGAAAGTCGTTCTCGTACGAGCAACGAAACGAAAACTTAAATACTTGAAAATGGCAGCCATTGCCATTTGGCTTGGGCTACAGGATTTATGAATTTTTCAAATGTTCGTATCCCAACCCCCAACCCCAAACCCCCCCTCGAACAAAGTTTTCTTGAAAAAGTTTTCCATTCTGGGTGGGGAACCACCACAGAGACCCGAGCACGAGCACGGACACGGAAACGAACACTTGGGTAAACAGTCTGAGATTATTTGATAACTGTTTGTTAATTAGCACTGCCTTAGCGCCCGTTGTTTACGTTCAGTTATCCCATAATTGGTAGAAAATGAATTGAAATTTTTCCCTCGGACAAGTTGGCCAAAAGTGCATTCAGCAGCGAAAAAGTAGATTAGTTAAAAAACAACATAAATACTGGAAAAACAAGGATTTTTTTGATATTGCGCGACTTCAATTAGCTCAGGGAGAAAGAGATTTTACGATTTCTTTAAGAGAAGTGGCAGAAATCAGTTGTAAGTTTGACCCATAACAAAACTTTACTTACAAGAAATCACTCTGAACTTCAAATCGGTATTAAAAATATTTAGCAACGTTTCTGTGGAAGACTTTTAAGGTTTTAGAAGTTATTAAAATAGAAAAAATATTATTAGAAATTTCAGATTTCCATTATCAAGTTACTTGATAACTCTTAACTAACTCATATGATTGGAAATACTATTTAAAAACTCAAAATCAGCTTCTTTAATCGTCAGCAATTAAAATCCTAAGGAAATTTCAAATGAAACCCTTTAAAGACCTTTAAATTTCGTTATATCTTAGCCAACTGCAGTACACTGACGACTTTTTAAAGATGGATGATAATCCACAGAACCATAAGTTGAAGGTTCTGCTTCAAAATGTTGACAAAAAAATCACAAATTTAATGGAATTTTTGGTCTAGCTTAAAAAACTTGTCTATAGACTTTCTTTTTCTCTGTGTTTTGAAGTATATTAAATTCGAAAACATATCTGTTGGGTTAGGTTAGTATGTTAAAGAGGAAATACATAGACCGTGACATATTGCAGACCTTGAACTTCCGCTATGATTTGAAATCTAGCTACTAAAATGAATAACTTTTAAAAGCGGTAACAGTTTGAATGCAAAGTTAAAGCCTCGTTTGAAGCATTCAAATGATAAAGTTACTTAATTTTCTGTCCCAATAGAGAGTTCTGTCGAAAAGTTTAGTTTATCAATCCAAACTAAACCAAATTCTATAACGAGTTGATTTTAATAATTAATAATTACCAAGAGGTTTAATTTTTATACTAGATATAGGCAAAAAAAACATCATATTCCCAAAAATTATTAAAGTATTTTATTACCAATTGATCAACTAATTTCAACTAATTTTCTTGTTTGCTGTCAAATACTGCTTTATCTTTCTGCATTTATCAACACTGTTTATCACATAGGCTGTACCATGGCAGAATAAGTGCTTGATATCGAACGAATTCAGGGTTAAATTTTAAATTTAAATGAATTATCGCTGTTTGATTAGAATAAGAAATATTTCAACATCATAAATTAGAAGCAAAACATTTGGATTTCAATTGCTCCAACAATCATAACAATTAGAATTTTGATTCTAAGAGGGAATTGGGAGATTTCTGTTGTTATTTCCCACTTTTCTTTGCTAACCATTGCCTTTTCCTTTGTATCTTTTGCAGAAAAACAAAGACTATCACATTGTGTGGGCTGTGGCGGTCAAATACACGATCAGTATATATTACGCGTTGCACCCGATTTGGAATGGCATGCGGCATGTTTGAAGTGCCAGGAATGCAGGCAATTTCTGGACGAAAGCTGCACATGTTTTGTGCGTGATGGCAAAACCTATTGCAAGCGTGATTATGTTAGGTGAGTATCCTGGTAAAAACTAATGTCAAACAGATGGAATTGAAATCAGTTTCACTGGGAGACACGTGCCCATCGAGTCATGCGGTCTTGTTTCCAATTGAAGCAACCTTCTCCCACATCAACAATCAGTCAGTCAGACAGTCAGCCAGCCGTTTGGCTTAACCATATTGTTAACTCTGGCAATTAGAATGATCATGCCAACGAATTTGTTCAGAAAAACTGTTTCGAATTAGGCAACGATTGATCCCCGACAGCTGGTGGCCCAGAGAGGTTCTTTTTTTTTTTTTTTTCTTAGATTTCATCATCGCTAAATGTATGACGTGCTATAAAACACTTCTTTTTTTTTTCCTCTCGTTGTTGCCGATAGCAGTCAGATATTTATATATTCGTAATTTCTTGTTTTGTTATCATAAACTGTGCGCTGACGCTATAACTATTTGCCAGGCAAATCTTTGAATAATTGATTAACACGTGCAAAGCTATAAATTAACACTTTTTTCCCCATATACGAAATGATTGATGGACAACGGCAACAGCAACAGCAACGCAAACAGCGGAAGCAGGCAGCATCGGGAGGGCAGTTGCCATTGTCGGCGACGTCGGCCAATTCGCAGATACAAAAGCGGATATTTTTTTTTTTTCCAATTTCGAATAGTCATAAACAAGTTGCATAGCGACGACGATCGATGAACTCATATTGAAGGCTATTTACAGCACAAAAAACTACATCAAGGATTGCAATCTAGCGAAAGGTTGATAGATTACCCTAGAACCGCAATGAAAGTTGTACTTCCTAGGACCTGAATGGTTCAGAAAGCAATCGCTCAAGACGACTATTTGTTACAAGTTTCTATTATGTAGAAAAATCCATTGTCCAAAAACTTGTTTGAGATTAGAAAGACGAAATTTAGTACTTCTAGAAAGTGCTTAAGGATCAAAATAATCTTTTAATTATATATACATATATAAATAGTTATTAGGTAAAGTTTTTAAAGGATGAATCATTAAGAATTGTTTAGTTTATTTATATATTTACATTCTCATCGGCTTGCAATATTACAATCGAACTTAAATTAAAGCTATAACAACAAGGAGTTTAGCATCGTTTAGTTTATTTACATTAATTTAAGTAACTCCTGAAGGATTTGATTGATGATTAAATTAAATAAACCCATTTCTAATCAAAGTTTTTTAGTATACTTAGTTGATATTATTTAAATAATTCCTGAATTATAGTTGGGAGTTGATTAAGTTCATAAAACAATTCTTATCCATAAATCAAAGGTTTCCAAAATACTTTGTTGATATATTGGAAAATATAAAGTTTGCCAAATTAAAATTCTTGGAAATATATTTACTATAGACATTATATTATTATAATTGTGTTTTGTTATAAAAAAAATGTTATATACTATAATTATACATCAAACCAAAGAAGAAAAGGAGCACTTTGAGATCGTCTAGGATGCCCTAATAGAAACGAATTTTAATTAATGTAGTTCTTGGGTGAATTTTTAGTCAAATAGTTTTATACCAAAATTGTTCTTAATATGTTTTTATCGGTTTCAAGTGTGAGTATAATAAAAATTATTATAAAAGAAATAATGGTAAAAATAAATAATTCTCAAAAAGGGTATATAAATTTTTTTCTTAGCTTTGTTTATCCACAAATATTTGTATTTTAAAGTTTTTTTGAAAGGAGACTTAAAAGTATATGTAGCCTGCAAATCGAAAAGTGTCTTCAAGAATATCTGATTTCAGCTTACATTATTTCTGTCCTATTACCAGCCTTATATGACTATTGTTACTATCTAAATACTTAACTAATAATCAATTATATTTTAATTTCTTGATTTTCCAGGTTATTTGGTACAAAATGTGATAAATGCAGCAACTCCTTTAGCAAAAATGATTTTGTGATGCGGGCAAAAACGAAAATCTTTCACATCGAATGTTTTCGCTGTTCGGCATGTGCGCGACAATTGCTGCCAGGTAAATTGAACTTCTTGGCCCCACCCATAAATTGAACTCTAAGCAATTTCTTATTGTGTGTGTGTTTTTTTTTTTAGGCGATGAATTCGCGTTAAGAGATGCTGGCGCTTTATATTGCAAGGAGGATCATGATGTTCTCGAGAAATCATCACAAAGCAGTTTAACATCATCATCTGTGGAGAGCAATAACAATATTAGCAGTAGTAACAACAATAATACAAATCTTAGCAATAATAACCATTCCAGCGAATTGGGTTCAATGTCAGGTGAGTGTCAAATGAACTGAAGTGGAGTAGAGTGAAGTGTTTAATGTGAAAATAATCATGAACGTGGGGTTAAAGTTGATGTGGGGTTGGAATGTGCCGACATAATTGACTAGAAACGCCTTGACCGTCGAGTAGATTAAATGTGCTCGTGATTAACCAACACTAGATAGAAGTGTGACCATTCGATAGGCTTTAAATGGGCAGCACTACTGCTATGTACCCATTCTCAGCTATCATTTTGATTTGTTAATTAGACTAAATTAGTTAGGCGCTCTTCTATTGAACGAACGCATGTCGGCATTATATGAAAGACATCACGCTCGTGTTTTATTCTGAGAAAAACAGCGTTACATCCTTGTAAAAGCGATCTAATGTCAATAGAAATCGGCAAACGTCAAACAATGTATGACAATTGTCAAACCATATCGTCAACATAATCTCATTGTTTAACCTGAAGTCGGTGCGATCGACCAAACGAAGACGTTCGTTCAGTTCCAGTCAAAGTCAGAGACAAGAGACCTTATCAACACATGCGGCGGTCTTGTCAAAAGATGTGCCAAAGCACGTGTGCGGGCTCCACCAGAGACAGAGACAGAGAGAGAACGATGGAGACTCATCCACCACATAGGGAATTGGCAAGTGCAGCAAACAACATGAAAAAAACACAGAGTCACACTCAGCCAGTGTATTGCATTGAAGCGTTCAAGCGGGCAAACATTGGCAACTTCTTGGGAATTTTTTTTTTTCGTGTTGTTTATTTGTTTGTTTGCCGAACGATCGATCGTTGTGGATCGTATGATCATCAATATGTCTTACCTACCATTCATAGTTCCACTTTGGGGGAACTGCCTTCTACTTTGCTGTTTATTTTCAACTCGAAAACGTTATGCACCGAGAGAAGTCTCTCTCTCTCTCTTGATGTAGTCAAGTATTTGCCAAACTGAATGTCGTCGGCATTTCTAGTTTCTTTGAAGTCCAAGTGTCTCGGAGTCCAAACTCGACTCATAGACTCAAAGTCTAGTCTATTTGTGTGCCGCGCTTTAATTTGTATAAAACAGTTTTCAGTTCTTCTATTTCTTCGCTCTTTCCTTTTTTTTTTTTTTGCCAAATTGGCAACCTCCCGAGACATGGTGATAAGGCGATCTAAAGAATCACCGCACCCCCAAAAAAAAAGCGAAGAGACTTTTCCTATGATGGCGATCTATTCTCAGGTACCACCCATTGATAAATTTGATAACAAATTTGTCAGAGAAGTTGTGAAACACGACTTAATTACAACAATGTCGGCATTTGTCAATGATCAATGATCTTCCTTCCCCCTTTGATCTCTGGAACTGCTCTGCTTGCTACATAAGTTTCAAGCTATTTTTGGGAATGGGAATTTCGCTTTGTTCTCGTCTCGAAGGCCAAACCACAAAGAATTTATCAAGACTTCAGGCACTTCAAAGTGTTTTACGTTTCAATTTTTTTCATTCTATTTAATTTTTTTTTGTTGGTTTTTTTTTCGCAAAAAGAAATTATAATGTGAATGTGTGTATTTTTGGTTTTGTTTTCCACAGATTCTGGCAGCGAATCGGGCTCACATAAAAGTATTAGGGAAAAACGGCCCTCAGGTCCATCGGATGGCAAACCGACCCGTGTGCGGACCGTGCTCAATGAAAAGCAATTGCATACCTTGAGGTAAGTTCACCACAGAAAAACAAATTACGAAGGAATATTAATTTTAACTCTATTTGTGTGTTTTTAGAACCTGCTATAATGCTAATCCGCGACCTGATGCTCTAATGAAAGAACAATTGGTTGAAATGACGAGCCTTTCACCGCGAGTCATACGAGTTTGGTTCCAAAACAAACGTTGCAAGGACAAAAAGAAAACCATACAAATGAAACTGCAAATGCAACAGGAGAAGGTAAGTCCAACTCGAATTTACAATACTTCTTAGAAAGATTCTCTAAATGGGGAAATTTGCTTTGCAGGAGGGTCGCAAATTGGGTTACGGAGCCATGCAGGGCATACCCATGATAGCCAGTTCTCCGGTGCGCCATGATTCTCCTTTGAATTTGCAAGGATTGGATGTGCAGACATATCAACCGCCATGGAAAGCCTTAAGCGATTTTGCTCTGCATGCCGACTTGGATAGCAATGGAGCCATCAATACCCATACACCTGCATTTCAACAGCTGGTCAATCAGGTAAGCATCGCAATTATTGAACAACCGAAATGTTTAACGGTTTAGGGAGATTACTTTCGATACTCGATTACTCGGATATGACATTCATTTATTTAGGCATTTATTAGTCCAGTATATAACAACCGAAGGCATTTTAAATAAGTTTTTCATTTCGGTTAACCTGTGTTATTTCGGTATTCCATTATAAATGATGAAAATTTCATTTGGATTAGTCATATGCATTATTATATTATGGAACTAAATTCGAATCATTTAATTTCCTTATATCGGTTATTCGGAGGTGCTTTGTTTTGACGTTGACCATAATAAAAGATACAAATTTCATCCAAAACCAATAGGAAATCATAAGTTATTTTGAGTTAGGCGGGAAAGTAAATGTAAGGACGTTAATATACTGAATAACCGAAAGGAATTTGTGTGGTTGTTTTGCTCATTACGTCCAAACAATTCTTCTTGATCGTTATTTATAATTTCTATTTTTTTTTTGTAAATTTCCAGATGCATGGCTATGATTTAAATGGCATGCCCGTATTACCGCCACATCCGGGACCACATCCACCGCCGCCTGTCCAACAAATGAATGGACCACCTGGGCCAGGCGGCAGCAGCCTCGACTCGGGCATCACCTCGCACCATCATCCCGATAGCACAGATTCCTATGTGACATACCTGGAGAGCGATGACAGTATGCAAGGCAGTCCATAGACAAACTATCGAATACCGTATCTAATTACAGCCTTCTTTTGTTGCTCCCAGAATCCAAACTGGCGCTGACACCGTCATCCTCGTCATCGACATCGGCCGCCACATCGATCTCCTCGCCGCCGGCGGCTTCAACTGGCGGCGTCGGTGGCGGTGCCAGTGGAAATGGAAATGGAAGTGGTGTCATGGGTGTGGTGGGCTTAGGCGTAGGCATGGGCGTTGGCGTTGGCGTTGCCACGAATCAATCGGCCACCGAACAGCTTATGCAAATGCTACAAAAAGTAACTGGCGGCTCCGGTTCTGGATCCTCCAATTCGGCCGCTTCTCATGCGGTGCTCTGAGGTGGGGGAGGAGCATGGAGCGAAACAGTTTGGCGGGCTTTGTGCAATCCTTCGCATATTGTATTTGATTCGGTGCCAAATACCAAATTGTAGTCGGGGTCCTGGGGTCCATCTATGTCTTACTCTTATGTATATTATTATTATTATTATTATATTTTTCTCTTCATTTTGTTATGTAATATAAAAACTTTTTGTTGTTCATTTCGAAAATTAAACTTAAAACAAAAACAAAACAAAAAATGCTCACACACTTGAAAAGTTTTAAATTAAATTAATAATTTTCAAAAAAAAAAAAAAAAAATACATACATATAATAAAAAGAAACTCAGGTAGAGAAATTGCTAAATAATTCAAATTTGCGCGGTTACAAAAACTTTTCCAAGACGTAAAACGTCTGATTTACCGTTTCAAACGATATTTTACCAGGGCTGCGAGATAACTGCTTAATTTATTTCGGTTCAAAATCGTTTCCAACAATGATCCACAGCAGAAATCAAGTGATTCCAAAAAAATCTTCAACCAAGAGATATAGTTTTGAAACATTTTTGAATTGTAGTTAGGGCAAGCAGTGCTTTGGCAGCCTTGATTCAAGCAGTTTTTCAACCTGAACAAAAAAATAAACAAAACAAAAAACTCAAAAGAGAATTTATATAAATTGTGTAAAAAGTTTCTTATTCTTCGCATCGAGTAGAAAATTTTCATTAATTCATACAATTTTGTACATAACTTTTATACTATATATCTATATATATGTATATATATATATATTTTCATTCAAATTGCAACAAAGCACAAACTTGATCAACAATATGAAAAGAAAACGAAAGAGAAACAAGGAATCGAGAAATATTGACTATAATAAATCCTTGTGTGTATTATATATATATATATGTACTTATATATAGAGTATATATATTAACTGAACTATAAAGAAAAAAGAAATCATGCACTTGGCAAACTGTAAATCGAATTGAAACTTGAAAGGAAAACCAACTAAATTTAAGTTTATTAATTAAACAGAAAATTGTAACTAAAATCTAGACTTATTTGTTAGTTTAAAGAAAGAAGAAAAATTTTCCGAAATGCATTATTCAAGATAAACAAAAATTGCAGAAAGAAAGTGAAACGGAAACACAGAGAACTGTAGGACAGCGAAAAGTACCAAGGATGTTTATAATAATATTAACACAGAAAACCAACAAAAAGAATATAAAACGAAAAAAAAAAAACAAAAAATTGTTTCGTAAAAACAACAACAAAACACAAACTACTGTATTTTCAATAATATTTAACTAATATTAATTATAAACATAATGAGAAAAACAGTAAATAAGTAATTTTAGTAACTATAGAAAATGTTTAAATGAAATTACAAACAAAAATAAAACAACACAACAAAAAAACAACAAAATAACAAAAAAATAAGACAATTGAGTTTTTTTTCCGATGTACTTCACCTTCAACCTTAAAATGTTGGTTTACAAATCTTTGAGTTGTTTTTGAATATTCCCGCCAGCGATTCGCGCCCCCTATTAAAAAATAGGGGCATTTAGAAAAAATGTGAAAAAGGGAACAAATTGTGAAAAAGATGGGGAAAAAGTTGGGAAAATAGTGGGATAATAATGGCAAATAGTGGTAATAGCTAATCGCCTATCGATAGCCATCACATTTTTACTACCCATCTCTAATACAATTTTTCCGGCAGGTGCTCCGTTTGTTCTGTTTTTCTATTAAAAACATATTAAAATGTCGGTGGCCAAGCGTGTTCAGGTTGGTATATTACACTAAGTGCATTGGGAAAGTTGTATAACCGGTGTTTCGTACTTATTTAGCAATGGGCCACCTTTGCACGTACCTGGCACATCTACGATTGCACCTGGCAGAATCCTTTTGAGTCCGCTGCGCTGGTTAAAACGCACCTAATGGGCCTCCACAAGCCCATATATCATCCCATGAGTAAGTTCCTAGCCAGAGAAAAAGATATCCATTTAGTTTTAAGTGAGAAATTAGTGAAAATCGTCGTGAGTGTTTACCATTACATCACACGGCGTCGTCGTCGCGTGTTGTTGTTGTTGGTTATTGTTGCTGCCGGATATTTCCTGAGATTCACCTGAATGGTAATTATTGAAGATTATAACCAGCTTAGCCCGATTTGCACTAGTCTGATCAGCTCTATATATTCTTTGTAGGTTTAAGCAAGAGTTCCGAGTTGTACGAATCTAAAATGTAAACAAATATTTTCCAGATGATTGCGGCGACCATGTGGTGCTCATCAATACCAAAGAGATTGCTCTACCCGGCGATGAATGGATAAAGCGAGTATATTTCCATCACACTGGCTATCCTGGTGGCGCTTCATGGACCCTCGCATGGCAGCTGCACGAAAAGGATCCCACTATGGTCATGAAGAAGGCTGTCTACAACTCGATGCGAGGCAATTTGCAGCGAAGGCACACAATGCAGCGATTGCATCTGTTTTCGGATGACGTAGTGCCCGAGAAGATATTGGAGAATGTTACAAATCAAATTCGTGCTCCACGCACAGTACCCCAGCGACTCGATCACATTGACAAGGAGACGTTGGAGAATTTCCCTCAGATTATGGATTATCCCAAGGATTATATATTGCGATAGTTTGTTGTTAATTGTTTAATTAAGCAGAATACAGTTTTTAAACAAAAAGCTAAGTCGTTCATTTAAATGAAACATTGTAGAACCGAGTAATGGGAGTACGTTATGGGATATTCGAAATAAGGATATACACCCTTTTCTATTTTCCATTAATGTGCAATTAGGGTTTAATTTGTGTCTATATATCTTTATTCGCGGAATCAGTTTTGGAATATAATTTCCAGGGCATCAACAAGTCGTTCCCAGGGAGTTAAATTTTGCACATCAAAGAGTTGATTTGAAACCTATCGATTTTTTTTGCAAATTTTGCCGGCAGTGATTTTCATTTTTTTTGCTTTGGCTCGCCCACACATTCATATTATATCCATATTTAAAAGGTGCGATCATCTCGAATCACATACGCTTCGACAATACTCCATTCAATTGCGCCTTATCATTTCGAAAACCTCATTTCGATAGGCTTATCTTGAAGGGGGAAAAGTTAACTTAAATAGACGCTCCTGCTTTTCTTTTGTTTCAGTCTCTCGGCGCGGCTTGTCCACGACACTTTTAAAAACTCGACCGATTTACCAAGTACAAAAACGCAATATGGGACGCCTGGGCACTGTTGATCCGAGTTCGTACTCCCAGCCGGAGTTGATAACCACCGAGCATAGCTCGTTCAACTGGAAGGTGGACTTTGAGGGCACAAAGCTGCAAGGAAGTGTTCAACATCGTTTCAATGTGTTGGCCAATAATCTGGAGAAGATTGTGAGTAACAGAGAGAAAGGAAATAGTGCTTCCATTTCTGATGTTTCCCCCATTTGCAGTTGTTGGATGTACGTGACATCAATGTGAAGAGCGCCACATTGTTGGCTGGAGGCAGTGAGGTGCCTATCAATTACTTCATCAGCGATGCCGTCGAAGATATGGGCCAGAAATTAACGTTGGAGTTGCCAGCCGGCACGGCTAAGGGAAGGTACGCATGTCTTATCAACTGGCCAGCTAATCTTTATAACACTTGTAAATAATCCCACTGGCCTCTTATATCTCCCCTCTTGTTGTTGTAGCCTCAATGTACGCATTGATTATGAGACTTCGAGCAGTGCCAGCGGTCTGCAATGGCTAAATCCCGCCCAGACATTGGGCAAAGAGCATCCCTATATGTTCTCTCAGTGTCAGGCCATCCATGCTCGTTCTGTCTTGCCCTGCCAGGATACACCTGCTGTCAAGTTCACCTACGAGGCGGAGGTGGAACATCCCAAAGAGCTGACAGCTCTGATGAGTGCCTTGATTGAGAAGAAGTCGGCTGGCAAAACGCATTTCAAGCAAGAAGTTCCCATTCCTGCCTATCTGGTAGCCCTAGCCATTGGTAAATTGGTATCCCGTCCTCTCGGCGAGAACTCCAATGTCTGGGCCGAGGAGGCTATTGTGGATGCATGTGCCGAAGAGTTCTCGGAGACGTCAACCATGCTGAAGACTGCCTCCGATTTGTGTGGTCCATATGTGTGGAAGCAATATGATCTGTTAGTGATGCCACCATCATTCCCATTCGGCGGCATGGAGAATCCATGCCTCACCTTTGTCACGCCCACTCTTTTGGCTGGCGATAAGTCACTTGCCGATGTGGTAGCCCATGAGATTGCACACAGTTGGACGGGCAACTTGGTGACCAATAAGAATTTCGAGCATTTTTGGCTAAACGAAGGCTTCACCGTATTCGTCGAGTCCAAGATTGTGGGACGCATGCAGGGAGCCAAGGAATTGGACTTTAAGATGTTGAGCAACTTGACCGATTTGCAAGAGTGTGTAAGTAGTAATTTAATGATCCAAATGAAGTCAAAGCAATGTGGAAACTTATGGAAAACCTAATAATTCGATTAATCGTAAAGTATTAGATCTTACACGTGAAAGAACCTTTTCGGAATTGACAATAATATTGACTCATTTCGGTTCACAACTTTGGACAACTTCCTCAAAAGATTGTTGCAATGTTGTTGTTGTTGCTCTGAAAACCTTTGTTAAAAAGGATTTTTATTGACTTTAGAATCGCAATCAGTTGTCCTTATACATTCTGTATGAACTTGATTGGATTTTAGAGATCATATTACTGATTTCCATTAAAAACAACCAGCAGATATTCTTCTTTACTTTATGAACGTTATGATAAACCTCTTCATGAGCCAAATTTAACCGCAATTCTTATACATTCGGTTACATTCTTTATCTATAATGATATTCCAAATTCATTGCCCTAACCACTAGGGTTATCATTTTTCTTTTCGGTTACTTCGGCTAAGGGATAAGCAATTTAACCACTAATGCAATCTAGAATGAGTGTTCTTTGTTAGCAACAAAGTTGAAATAGATAACGAACTGTGTAATACAAAATAATGTCTCTGTGGTTTTTAGTATCTGCTTTGAGGTATACAAAATTAGGTCGATGTGGAAGTATTAACTAATATTAATTAAATTAAATGAATATAATAATAAAAATATATTTCACTTCTTGTTAGTTACGCACCCAATTGTCTAGTACACCGGAACTATCGAAATTGGTTGTGGATTTATCTAACTGTGGACCCGACGATGCCTTCTCCTCTGTGCCTTACATTAAAGGATCTACATTCTTGCGCTATTTGGAGGATCTCTTCGGTGGTCCCAGCGTCTTTGAGCCCTTTTTGCGTGATTATTTGAAGAAATATGCTTACAAATCGATTGAAACGAATGACTTCAAAGCGGCCTTATATGAATATTTCAAGGATAGTGATAAAAAGGACAAACTAACTGAAGTTGATTGGCAACTGTGGCTCACCAGCGAAGGCATGCCACCCATTATACCCAAGTATGTACCAATATAGGAGGAATTATCTGTAACTTTTAAAAATATAATGTATATACATATATTTAGCTAAATCAGAGGAGATTCCTATATAAGATTTAAGCAAAGTAGTCCTTCATTTGATAACTCTTTCTTAGGATCGTTTAGTATGAAAAGGGTTTGATATGTTACCTTTTGTAGCTTTTCCTAGTTTCATCTCTTGAAATTAGCTTACTAAAGCATATTGTTTCGATATTATTGATCAAATTTAGTTTGAACAATATCGTTTCTTTAGGTATTTTCACAAAATTAGTCATTTCTGTGTTTCTGTACGTTCAATTGATATGAGAAATTTTCATATATTTTAGCTTACGTGGAATAACCCATTCAAACAAAAATTTTAGTGGCAAAACATTTTGTTTTTATGTTATGATAAACAATTTCATTAAAATGAGAAACATTAAATAAAATGAACTCATAAGAACGTTACTAGAAATATAGGATAAATGTATCTTGACTAAGCCAAAAAAAAGATTCTGTCTGAAATTGAGTTTTTACGGAACTTTCAATTAGCATAAAGAAATATAAATCCTATTTTGAATATCGGATAAACTGTCTTTACCATCAAGTCAATCGATTCTTTATGCAGGTTTTTAGGAAGATTACTTCTGATTAACACCGATTACCTTCTTTTTTCTCTTTCCAAAAGGTTCGATGAATCTCTGGTCAATGTCACCAAGAACCTGGCCAAGTTGTGGAGCACCAAGAGCGTGGCCGAACTGGTCGATAATGCCGATATTAAGCAACAAATTTCCATCCATCAGTTAATCGATTTCCTGGGTAAACTTATTGAATCCTCCGACATTGTTGATCTAAACGAGGCGAAAATTGAGTTGCTCGAGAAGACGTACAATTTGCAGCATTCAAAGAACGCTGAAGTACGTTTCCGTCTGAACCGTTTGATTATACGAGCTCGTCTCATCAATCGCCTGGATGAGCTTATCGAATTTGCCAACTCCAATTTCCGCATGAAGTTCTGTCGTCCCATCTATCGTGATCTGGCTGCCTGGCCCGAGGCCAAACCCGCAGCAGTGAAGAATTTCCTTAGTATTAAGGATCAAATGATGGCCGTCTGCTCGCATACGATTGAAAAGGATTTAGGATTGAAATAGATGAATGTTTTGCAGATGCATCGATTAATGAGAATAAAGCAAAATTTATATACAGTTTAATTCTATTTTTTCCTTGAATTATTTGTTGGTTTTTATTAAAAAATAAGCAAAACTACGTTTATAACAAGTTGATTTCCATTTTCCATGCCATGTAATTTCTATTAAATTTTGCTTGCAATTTTCAAATATTTTTTTTTTTGTTTCAAGAATTGTCCATTTTGTAATTTTACTTAAACATTTTGTTGCCAATTTCTAATCTGTATTTTTTTCTCTGGTTTTTTTGGTTTTATCAAATTTGTTTCGTATAACTAATCAAATGTTTCGAGTGCTTTGCAATGATTTTAGTTCATTTAATTCATCTTCATTCAGTTAAATTCTTTAAAGTTCTCGGCTTGTAATATTCATTTTGTTTTTTTTTTTCATTTCTTTCGATCTGTCTTTCGTTCATTTCTTTCTTTGTTTGTTTGTTTGTTTCTTCGTTTTACATACACACACACAATTATTAAATTTATTATTGTTTGTTTGCTTTGCTTGCTGCTTAAATATTTCATCTTTTTGTTTGTAGCAACTTTTTGACAAGTTTTTTTTTTTGTTTTTGGTTTTGTTTTCTATTCGTATTTTGTTTGTTTAAACTATTCAACAATTTGTTTGTTTTACATTGACCAAAAATGCAAGATGCCTCAACGTTTTTTTTGTATTTTGAATTAGTCATCTGGTTTAGTGGACACATCGAAAACATCATAAAACTATCACGCACTAGAGTTATCATTGGAACGGGATGTAGATGGGCCGGCACCCTGATCATCGCCTAGGACGAATGTGGGACTCTGGCGGGTGGTTGTGTGATAGTGGTAGCCCTCTCGATAGCGTTGATTGGGTTTAATGCGTGCGGTTTGTTGTGTATTGTGACCCAATGCCTGACTATTGAGCTCATTGGGTCGTTTGGCTGCAGAAGGTAGGTAAACAATGAAATCCATTTCGATCTTTATCTATAACTATTTTTTCTTACTCACCAGGTATATAAGGCTTTTGATTATAGGACGATTGTTGTTGTTGTTGTTGGTTATATACATCGGCCGCCGTTGCATTACCATTACCATTATTATGGATATTATGCTGATACGGCGCCAGATTGTGACCAGTTGTGGTTGTTGTTGGCTGCAATTCGGTGCTAATAATGGGACTCATCGGTGTCATTTCGCGATCCTCAATAAACAGTTCACTGGCATCATCGGGAACCTGACGATAATACTGAATCCACGGCCACGAGGCAATGCCCGACAATAGAAATGCCTCCAAGGCGCAAAGGTAACCTATTAGCTGCAAGCACCAAAAACAAATCATTAAAAATTTCATTAAATTAGATTCGAAAATCAACTTACTCCAGTGGCCAGAAGTGTATCCTTGGAGTGTTTGGATACCACCGTATATTCAGTGGCATAGAGAACCATGTGGACCAGCAGAGTGGAGCTCAAAATAAATATTAAGCCAATACTCAGGTACATCCACGTATTCTACGGAAAAAAAAAGAAACAAATGATCTTTAACTTTTGTTTATTTAAGGTTTCTTTATCTGGAGACTTACCACTTTTGTCCAATTGAATGGAAACATGAGGGCTATATGTGATATATCCAGAAATATCATGAGGCATGTGATGAGTAGTGAGAAGAGGGCACAAAAGACCATCAGCCTTAGGCGTCCAATGAGTGGCAGTAGAAAGAGGCCAACCTGTACGGTGCCCGCCGAGCATTCGCAGGCCAAACAGGCGGCCGAGGATAACTGCAAAAGGCAAATGGAGGATAGAGGATGGTTAATAATGTGGTGTGACATATTTGTGATTATTCCTACCACCAATAGTATGCGCACAATCCCTGTAGGCGTTTTCAAGTGTTGCGGATCACAGTGGAGGGCAACGCCCCATGGCAACGGCGTTTGGCCGCTGCACTGTTTATAATTGGCATGCGAATCCCATGAGGTGCATGTACCCAATGGCGATTCAAGGGATAGCGAGAGCTCGCCGGCTCTGCTGCCAGCTATTTCAAAGTCCTGCTCATCGTCCAGCTGACAGCAGACCGGCTCCAGCTCCAGCTCACGTATCTCGTCCAGCAGCAGTTCTATCTCGTCCGTGCCATATAGATCAGATACAGACGGTATAAAACGTTGGGGTTGTTGCATTGCCCGTTGCGGGATGTGTCCCACATCACCACGTCGCTGAGCCTAAAACGTGCGAAAATCGGCTGCCGTATGCTGCTCCTCCAACTGCTCCTACTGCTGTTCTGCTTCTTCTTCTGCTCTCCACACGACTTATTCGCCTGCAATGTTGTCGTTTAACTGAAAAGTTAAAGGAAAGTAAAATGAGTGAAATGAACATTCCATTTAGGTATGCCATATAAATTGATAACTCTCTGACTGGCGGTATGGTCGTTGTCGGAGTTGTCACCATGGCGCTCATTAGTTGTCTCCGCTGCTCGGAGCTCGGAGCATAACCATAACGGTAATTTGATACGAGTCGCAAAATGTCGAGCACGGCACACACACACACACACACACAGCTGTCACTCATACGCCGTGTGTGCCCCCAAGCCGCACCGCACCGCGCCACGTCGCGAAACGACACCAGACACGATGCGGGTGGGAAAGTGGAGCGGAACGAAGCAATGTGCCAGCTCTCAAGGGTAATACCAATCACAAAATACACTTAGGATTGGGTAGGGTATGCAAATTTACAAAATGACACCATACCAATCAAATAGGCCAAAAAGCTTTGACTGCTGCAACTATTTGTATTCATTGATAGATGTCCATCGAAAATATATATAACTATCGATCAATATATGACCCATTTACTTGCATTCTTGTATATTTTACTTTCTTTCGAATCAATTAATTCAAAGAACATTGAACAAGATTTCACTTTTGATTTCTCTTAACTGTTTGTGAGAATCCTTTTTAATCTTTTTTTAGTTCTTTTTGCTTTCATCCTTTTGATTATTAGCTTATTATTCTCTTATATTTTTTTCTATAACTATTATTCACTTTTTAGCTATTTCTTTTGCATTCCTCAAGTTTCCCTTCTTTAAGTTTCCCTCTTTGTTAATTTTTAGTCTTTTCATAATTTGTTTTTGTATACCTTTCTTTTCGAATAATTGTCTTTTATATATTTCAATCCTTTGCAACTTAATTATGTTCCTTGTCTTTTAGAATCTTTAATTTCTTTCTCTCTTTCACATTTATTTACGTTTTTCACAATTTTTCTCTTTAGCCACACTTTTTTTTACAAAACTATTATTATTTCTTTCTTTCTTTGCATTTACTTTATAATTTCAATTTAGATTTCACATTTCTCCTTCTCCTTTTTTTGTTTTCCTCGTTTTATAGTGTTCTTTCTTTTTATTATTTCTTTTAATTATTTCTTTTAATTGTTTCTTTTAAATTATTCATTTTTATTCATCCTATTTGCAGTATATTTCAAATACTAAAACTTAATTCCTGAATAATTAAATTCAAAAGGGAATCTTTTGCATTTCTTATTTGCGTAATTTTTTGAAATTTTGTTTAATATTAAACAATTATATGGGAAAGAAGAAATATTTGAAGAACAAAAGAAAGAAATGAAAACAATGATCAATTTCGTTTTCTCTAGAATGAATTAAAGTGGATTGGGCAACAGGTAACTGAAACAATTTAAAACAAGATCAATTTTAATAGATTTCCATCTGAGAGCATTTGCATTTCGTATAGTTGATTCTCCCAGATGATTGCCGAGTTCTCGTTTTTATTTTAATTATGCTTGATTGAAGGTTTTGATAGTCTCTACCAGACTCACCCAGACTGTCGATGGATGTTGGCTGCCAACTCAAAATTAAATCGAATTGTTTTTTCTCTCCACCCCCACCTAGCATCCCCTGTAGCCCCCCATTGCCCCCCATGCTAACAGAATAACCGAAATCTGCCGCCATATTTGGCCCTTAGCGCGTATGCAAAAAGGTCCTTTTTGCCATTTTGTGTTTTTTCCATTTTTCGCAATGATTTTTTATGTCAGACAACGAGGCAATTAACACAGACACAAATATACACACACACACACATGTGCATATGTATGCATGTATTGGTAGTACATGAAAGCAAATCCATTGAGAATATGCAAAAAAAAAAAAATTCTCCAAATTTCAACAGACTCTGGCCAAAATTTCCTTGAGTTGTCATAATCTGAAGCAAAATGTGGAAAAGGTGGAAGAGGAGCCTTATGCTGTTTGCAAGGACTCACAGCCAGAGCTGGACACTGACTGACTGACAGACACATGGGGGATAGGGGGGAAACCCAACTGCACATATGTAGATATATATATCTATATATATGTATTTCTCTTGCCTGGCAATGTAACCAATTTTGCTCTCTCTCTCTCTTGCTTGCTCTCTTTTTCGTGTGAAGTTTTTGTTGCAGTCGTTTTGTCCTTGCTCCAGTTTGAGCCTTCGCCTCGTTCTCCCGTTTCAGTGGCGTTTCATGCATTTGCCTCCTGCTACTATGTCCTTATCTCTTGGCTATTATCACTGCATAGATATAGAACCTAAGTATATATATAACTGCAGCCTGTACTCTTCTTCCTCCTCCTTTCGTCAAGTGCCTAAATGAGAGTCCTTCACTCAGCATCTAACAGCGAAAAAGGGTGGGAGAAACATGCTCTATCTATCGATGCCCTCCTGTTTATAGCATTAAGCTCTTCACTGGCAAACAATGAACGAGAAGTCCTCCATTCCACACACACACCCACACACACATCAAAAACCCGCTAACCCGCTCCTTCCTTTCCCTAGTTTTTGCACAATTTGAAATCAATTATGCTCATCTGCATATAAACCGACTTGGACTTGGCTTCCTGTCCTCGGGGCGGAAGTGCAAGTGCCTAGCCATGCAAATTTATTGTCAATGAAGGCTCGTGGAGGGTGGCTGTTGGGGTGCGGGGAGGTGCCCATATTTGCCTCGGCTGCATTTCTTATTTATGGAACGTGCATGGACAATTGCTTCGACTTGGGGGCATGGGCACTTTTGTTGCTTTCCTGTTTGAGTTGCATTCAATGGACCAAAGTTACTCGTAAATAACTTTTAATAGAATTTTTAATGGTTCGAAAAAAAGAAGGCAGATGGCAGTTTACATATTTAGATTATTATGAATATAATCATACACTGCGAGAAAGAACAAAGCCGTTTCAAGGGGTTAACTAAACTTGAGCAAAAGATAGATGATAAGTCACGAGTTGGTACTGCATAAATGGAAAGTATTATATGTAAATTAGTATAGAAGGATCTTTAAGATCTTATTAAGCTTTATATCAAGAGCAATTATTGTTAATTGTGATTATATTTTATGTTGTTTGGATCTCAAGTCCATTGTTAGATTAGTCTTAAGATCTTTTTTACGTTTACTAGAAATTATGTCAAGACTAAACGAAAATGATTTAATACTCTTAGTTCCTTTTCTATAATTATAATATTTCAGATTATAATATTTAATAATCTTACTTCTTTTCTATAATTATAATATTAATCCAAGTCTAAAGAAGTAAAAAAAGAAAGAGAAATATCCTTTGAAAATATTATTAATTAGGCATTTAGCTTTTTAATCAAACTTTTTCCAAAGTTAGTTGCAATTTTGATTAAAATGGCTTCTAATTATTTCTGTTGCCTACTTTAGGGATGCGTAGTAAGACGCTAAATTTCTTTAACCAAAAAATGACTATATTCTACTACTTCTCAACCAAAACAAATAAATAAAAACACTTTTTCGTGAAAATTAGCACTGAAAACTTTTCAATCAAAAAGAAATTAGTTAAAAGGGAAAGTGTACATATGCAAAATGATTGTGAATACCCTTAATGTGGTTAATACTAATCTAATATGCCCCCGAATTGTCTTAACATTCTCTAGATCATATCTTTAACTGATCAGTTATCTATATAAAAGCATTTTGTGTAACAACCAGTTGGAAATTCTCTTAAGAAAACTGTCTACATTTTGTATTGCCTACTTTTTGGGGGGAGCCAAGATGGACTTTGTCCTTCTACTTTCTTCCTCTCTGTTCTTCTTTCACTAATTAATTTATTCTTATCTTAATCTTTCCTCTTCTTCTCATTTCCATTTCATTACAGAAATATTTTCAATGTCAATACACTTTGAGTTTATTTCCGTGCAAACATTTTTGGTTTTCGGGACAGTTTTATACTTGTTTTACAAACTAAATGCTGTAAATTCTCTTCCTTGCAATTTGTGTGTTTGGCTTTTCAGCGGAATGGGTGGGAAAATAATGATCTGAACTATGACCTGACCAGTCCCTAGACCAGCATAAAAAATCCATAAATTTATGCGGCCAACTAAACTCTGCGTATAAATTTTCTAAAATATTGGAGGTTTTCGCTATTCTGTTGTTGCCCCCTCTCCGTCCGTTTTGATGCAGACAACTTGACTCTCGTCCTCAATTCTTGGGCGGCATTCAATGCGGCTTGCTGGCGGTGCGCGGTGAGCATGATGGTGGGGGATGCGGGGGGGGATGAGCGGGGTCAGAAGTGAAAGACTATCCAACCATTTGGTTTTGCACGATTCTT
This sequence comes from Drosophila sp. 14030-0761.01, assembly GCA_018150735.1. Classification (NCBI taxonomy): domain Eukaryota; kingdom Metazoa; phylum Arthropoda; class Insecta; order Diptera; family Drosophilidae; genus Drosophila; species Drosophila sp. 14030-0761.01. The sequence goes on from JAECWO010000015.1 coordinate 2,087,440, forward strand.
TTGCCTACTTATTATGCCGCCGCATGTTTACTATGTTTGCCGTTGCCTTTTCTCCTACTTTTTTTTTTTTTTTTTTTTTTGCGGAATTATCGATTACTGAATGAATATTTCATTAGCAGGCACACAGCCAGAGAAACCCCTAGAATAGCAGAAGCGAAACGAAGAGAGGAGAGAGGGTATGAGGGTGGAGGGGACACGGCATCTGGCACCTGGCACCTTTATCCAGCTGATTTCCATTTGTTACAGTTTCGCTGAGTTTTTCCTAGAGCTATTTTCAATTAAAATGCAACATCCTTTCATGCAACTATTTTTCTTTTTCAAGACTTTTCGTTTAGTTTTGGCATTTTTGTGGGTGGAAATGAATATTTCCCTTCCTGTCTGTTTTTATGTCGCATAATTACAGTCACCAGCATTTCGGGTAATTAATGTCGACGCAAAACAGCCAACAGAAAACTGACAACGGCCATGTGAATGGTCGGTGGGTCGTTTCCACGCCTCGGGGATTTCCAGAATTATGAGGTATGAGCACGTGACAGAATTCGAGCACAAAAGTGAGCAAAGTGTACATAGAAATAAATATCAACATTTTCACAGCATAAAATATTCCATTGGGAGACTTTTAAACATATTTTGGCATTACAAATGCATAGCATGTACGTTTCAATTAATGAAATTTTAATTTTTTACAACCAAATGATATGGAAAAGTTATACAATTATACAAATTTCAAAGTTAACTTTGACTTTTACGAAAGGGGTGGGTGAATTGAAAAGTTTTTGCCTTGGATGTATGGGAAAAATTGTGAAAAGTTAAGGATATGCTTATAAAAATCAATCATGCGACACGTTGTATGGTTCTTTCTTGTCACTAACATGTCGTATGAGTAATATTAGCTCACGAAATATTAAAAGATAAAAAATACCACAAATATGACACCTTGCACATTCTTTTATTTTCACCAACCTGTCGTATGAGTGATACTTTTAAAGAATATCTAAAATACGCCACATTGTATACTCTTTTATTTTCTCCAACCTGTCGTATGAGTGATATTTACATTAGATTATACCTGAGTTATTAAAGCTCCAAAATTATCAATATAAATATACTACAAGTTCTATCGGTGTAATAGAACAATTAATAGAACATCCCACACTCACATTTCCATTTTGCTGGAAATAATTATCTAATTTTCTTTATACTTGGATCTATTGTAAGTTAAGTCCAAGATATTCTCAATTGAACATGATTGTAGAATCAACTGCTATATCTGGCTAATAATACCCAAGTTTCAAGCAACAATTATCCATTGTAATATATTCTTCTTAAACTGTTGGATCAACTAAAACTTATTCTAGCATAAAAAGAATTACGTTTGTTCTCATTTACTTTATATATTTGAGTGTCAAATCTATCATATTTCAAGCTAATTTAAACATATATTTTATTACGACTTTTAGTTCTAAAAACTATAAAACATTGTGAGTTAGACAGAGGCCATTCTTAAAAAGTTGATAAAATTCAAGAGGATCGAAATCTAGGTCTAAGAACATCTGAAACATCTTATGAAAAACATTAAAACTTCATTTATTTCTGTCCAGTTTGTTCTTAATATATTTGATTTTCGTATAAAGTTTACTTTGATTGAAAAAGAGTTTGTATTAAGTTAAAAAACTGATAATTGGAAACCATATAAATTGCCACGCCCATTCATCTTAGTTGCAGAGGAATGAGAAACGAAAATAACATATTTAAAACGTTAAAAATATGATTTTGAGTGAATTTTTGTTCAAATATAGCTTAAATCTGAATATAAAGTAGTCTAGGATTATCTACTATGAAATAGATCAAATTTTCATATTTTTTCTTCTAATATATTTTAAACTGAACTCTTCAAGTATTTTATTATCAAACTAACGAATCCCGAAAACCTAATAGCTAGAGGTAAATATTCTTAAATATTTTGTGTTAATTTTACATATGTAGAAAGAAATAAACACGCTTAAATTGAATAGTATTCGTAACTCTTACTCCTTGATAGTTTGTGGTTGGAAAACAAAGACAAATAAACAGTTTGTGGTTAGAAAACAAAGACAACTCTTTCTCTTGGACATTTTGTGGTTAGAAAATATTTTATGATGCGGTCAAAAGTGATCTCATTCTAGTTGTAGTATACACACAATATTTAAATATATGTATATCCATCCATTCATAATTTATCGACCATTTGGCATTTGAAAAAGAATGAAATGGGAAACAACAAAGTTGCAAACAAACTTTACATGATGATGCAAAGTGTTTTCTATGAATAGTTCGCAAAACCATGGAGAAATGCCTTGAAACTATCGTTCTTTGTTTGGAGCACTTCCACACCGATGACTTTGTAATGACTTTGCATCTATTCCGCACCCATTGAGCCGGGCATGAAAGTCCATTAACAAGTTACAGATGAGAAACTCGCACAAGTATCAGAGAGCTAAGCTCACTCATGCCACAGACATGTGTGTTCTCTGGTCTTTGGCCCCTTCAGTGAAACAGAAAAAGGTACACAAAGGTGATTAAGGCATACGTTTCGGGATTACGTAAGCTCCTAACGGGATACTTAGCAAGTTGAGCGGGTGAGTGTGTGTGTGTGTGCGAGTGTGTTTGAGGCATATCATTGTTTTATATGTTTATGCGCGATTCTTGAAAATGAACACCTACACACTATGTTCCCCCCCGACCACCGACCACCGCGAACCCCCCGACCACGCCTCCAGCATTATTCTTGCGTCCGTCCCCTGTGACACGTGAGCTCCATAAAAAAGAGAAGGCCTCGTCATGTCATGGACGTGGCAACACGCGAACTAAGCCAACCTCACCTCCTTGCCGTGCCTTGCCATGCCTTGCCTTTACTTTCACTATGGTTTTGCCCAACACTATTGTTAAATCTCTCGTTTCGGTTCCTATTCGAAGCTATTAAATGCGCGACTGACTGACCCGCCGACGAGCGTGCCAGAATGACTGACCCAATAAGAGAGTAAGCTTGAACGGGCGGTGCAACAACCTCGTTGCTTGCAACCACAACAACTTATACGAGTGTATAGTATGGTAGTAGGGCCACAACCACAAGCGTTGCTGCTGCATATCGACCTTGAACCAGTTTCATTTCTAATTTTGGCAGAGAAGCACCAGTAGCAGTAGAAGCAGTTTTTGGATACTTGAAGATACTTGGGTCCATCTGCATATTAATAAGGGGCTCAAGTGTCTAACGGAAATTTAATTGCACACGTAGATAAATGAAGGAAGGGGGAGTGGGAGGCGAGTTCTATGACAGCAAACTAAAAATAAACAAATGAGCCAAGCCAAGCCAAGCCAAAAAGAACAGAAAGAAACGAGTTGAGTTTGTGAGTTCTGTTGGCTCCTTCTTGCCACATCTTCAAGGCGCCTGCGTCGAGAGAAAATCCAAGAGAGAGAGAGACAGACCAGTACAGAGAGACTGAGAGAGAGAGAGAGACAATCTCCCTTCTCTGATTTTGTCGTTATTATTATTGTGGCTGTCTGCAGAACGATTTCAAGGAAGTGAAATAGCTGCAGACAGGATTTTTCACTGACTATGCTGTTTTCCTTTCCCCCATCATACCCCTGCATTCGTTTTTGGTTTTGGCCTGCCTGTCACTTCCTGTGTGCGTTAGATGTCCCCCCTCCCAACCCCTTCTTGTGTGTGCCTGAAAACACAATGCTTTCGTCTCATTAGAGTTGAGGCATAGCATCGGAGAACCAGTCCAGAACTATTACCACTTTGACACAATTGCAAAACAAACTAATTTGAGAAATTTTACTTATAAAAACATCAATAGAATTCCAATTATTCTTTTGCATAGTAACAATTTTATAACATTTTTTATTACCCGCATAATATTTCAAATTTCCAGTAACTATTTGCCTAGTTTAAGCTATCTTTTTATCGTATCTGCCTTACTTTCTATTGAACATCTTCCTAAAGAAGCAGTTTTTGAGATATAAAGTTCTAAAAAGATTGTTAATTCATTTAAGCCATCTCTTTTGCATTAAAAATAAGAGCGAAATTTAATTTTCTTACTGATATTGGTGGAATATATTCACTAGTTTAGTTAAGCTTATGGTAGAATCAATAATTTATATAGAAAACCAAGTTATATTAATTACTAAATAATTTTCTATCTTGTTGCATTGCCTCGAGGTTAAGAAATCTTTAGTCTTACTCTACAATCTTTCACTAGGAAGACAGTTGACTTGCAGAGAGTAAATGGAATAAATATTATATATTACTACATTGTATCTCCTTGTAGAATTAGATGAACTTTTTCTGACTTCAACTGATAGTCCTATAGTTATATATTTCTACATAAGAAGTAGTCTTTTGTTTTTTCTAATTTCATAAAAATCATTATTTGTTCTTTATCGAAACGCGCATAACAAAGAAATTAATTTAATTATATAAAAAGAAATTAGAATATAAAAAGAAATTATGTTATACAAAAATTAATTTAATTATATAAAAAGAAATTAGAATATAAAAACATAATTTCATGTTATACAAAATATGTAACTATAAGATTTTAATTTTTCAATATTCAATTGAATATAAATATTTAATCATAGTTAAAACTTTATATATATTTTTTAAATTTAACCATCACCCTAAATGGACTTGGATTAGAGAACAAAAATATGATTACCATTAGAATTGTGATTTCCAACTTAAGCTTCAATTTTATGATTAAGTTCATGATCGCGTATTAGATTTATTTAAGCTTTTTTACGACTTCTTTTGAGTCCTTTTGTTACTGAACTGGTCTTCAAAAAGGCGGATAATTTCCTTTTTAAAAGGTTTTATTTAGGTCAATTAATCACTTTCACTAAATTTATTGATACTTAATACCTCAAATAAGCAAATTCAAGTGGTCACGCTCGCATTTCTATTAATCTGTTCTCTAATAACAGAACCAAGAAGCTAATGTTAAGGGAAATATAACTACTTCTGAATCTTATGTCCCTAAAAGTCATGAAAAGTAATTTTGTATGTTGAAGAAACCAATTTGGTTCAGTTTTAATTTAATTATATATTCTGTTCAATTTAAAATGTTTAAACGAACTTTACCTAAGCTTTAGTAACATGGCCTTAAGCTATATGTATATATTTTTAACTGTATAAATTTTTATTTTTCCTTTTCTAAATCCAGCTTGATTACTACCTACGGAATCTCTAGAAGCGCATCATCCCAGATGAAGAGTTGGGAACTACATTTTGTAAGCATACTCCAAAGCATATTGCTCTTCAAACAGATTGAGGAGATTTACTTTTCATTTATATATTTTTTTAGAACTTTAATTGGGAACTACTAGTTCCGTTTGCTACAAAAACTTTCCCCTCTAGTAAGTCCTTAATTCGGCTTAGCCCTGAACTTTTCTAACTTTTCGACAGACTTTTCCACTTTAAATTGAAACCCAAAGTGAACTAGGCTTAACCATACACACACACACACATTTAGCTTCTCCACTTTGTGTGTGTGTGTGTGTGTATCAAAGTGTTACATTGGCATTTTGGCCACACACAGAAAATGATTTATTCTGCTGCTACTGCTGCTGCTTCTGTTGCAGGCGCGATCTCGCAACTTGATGTAGTATGTAATCCTTGCTGCTATTTTTAGGACATGCCCATAAATTATTTTTATATTACGGACACCGAAAGAAAGCGAGAGAGAGAGAGAGAGAGAGACTCTAAGCGATATGTGTGTGTGTGTGTGTGTGTGAATGGGAGAGGGCTGAAAAGTATGCTACAATTTTGTTGGTTGCGGGGGCGGCATTTCGTGTATACAACTAGTTAAATAAATTTACACTTGACCCACCTTTTTTTTGTTGTTGCTGCTGCTGCTGCTGCTCCCTACTGATGTTGTTGTTTTAATAGCAAATGCGCGGCACGTTCCAGCAGATGGGGGTAAGGGGAAGGGATGGTGAAGGGAAGGTGGTGTGAGGGCAGCCAAAGAGAAGTTTCTATTTCAAAAATCTTTTTTTGAAATTGCTTTTTTATATGCTTTTAAATAGTAGACGAACACATGTGTGTGTGTGAGTGAGTGTATGGGTGTGTGTGTGTTTGTGCGTGTGAGAGAGTGCAGAGTGTGAGGGGGCAGGACGGGGGCGGGCTGAAGAGAGAGAAGGTGAAAGGGAGCTTTTGCTCTGGCTCGTCAAGTTTTTATATGAGTTCATTCATGGGCCAAAAATCAGAGGCTGCTGTCGTCGCTGAATCCATGAGCACATTTCCATGTATATGTATGTATATGTGTTGGTGTATGTGTGTGTGAGTGTGAGTGTGAATGTGTTGGGCCCAATGTCACTTTGGCTACGTTTTGCATTCATTTAATTCACTTTTACACCTCTTTTCTTTTTCCTTTTTTCTTTGCTCTTTTTCTCTTTGCCTAGCGAAAATATTCACTTTTAATTTTCACACGCCCGAAAGTAGGCAAGGTTTTCATTTTTTCAGCTAACATTTACACACACACACATATATTTCGTTTAAAGTTTTTCTTTTTTTTCTTTATATATATCTATAAGCTGTGGCAGCTAGCCTAGCTACAACAATGCCAACAACAACAACAATAATGATAGAAAAACACAACAGCCGTGTGTAGGACCACGAGCAAAAGATTTGAGTCACTTTTCCTCCAACAAAACACACACACAGCTCAGCACAGCACAGCACAACACAACACACGCGCGCTCACAACCCCACACAACCGACAAGGTTGAAAGCCAGCAAACGACTAAACCAAAAGAGAGAGAGTAGAGAGAAAACGCAAGAGAGAGAAGTCCTTTTTGCAGCTCTGCATCACTCTGTTGAGTGATGGGCAATGTGAACTAGTTCACAGCTAGAAAAACGCATTCAGAGAGCAACGTAGTGCTCCGAGCACCGTCACCGATAAGAAACCAAACAAAGCTTCAACTTTAGATCGATCAGTTGTGCCTGGCACATTGAAACGAACAGACGAACTGTCGGTGGTCAGTGGTTGGTGGTCGTCGTCGATCGATCGATTAAGAGATTAGCAAAACAAAACAAAAATCACATAAAAACCCAAGCAAAAACGAAATATATATACCAGAGGCTGACATGGCAAGGTGGGCATCACGTAAAAACCCTCGAAACATTTCACTAACACGTCTCTTTGCAGTCTCTGGCTCGATGTGAAGTCGTTTTTGAAGACTTTGATCTGCTTTGTAGTTGCTTTGATGCTAGTGCCTTTGCTCTTGTTATCATTTCTATGTAAGTAACCTGATTAATCTATAGAAATTGAACGATCACACGATAGCTACAAGTCATAAATCAAGCGAGACTTTTGATTTCCATATTAAAGGATGCCTCCAGCCTCTAGCCTGAAACTGAATGAAATCAAAACGCACTCTCTCTTTCTCAGTATCACTTTATGGCCACTCGTATATATATAGATAATTGAAATCGCCGTTTGGCCGCGATAAGCTTTGTTTATATTTATAACAATCGCATATACATGGGTACCTGTAGCACCTTTGCGGAACCCAGACAAGCGGCGACCAAAATCACAAAAATTGAACCTTGACCATGCGAATTACTCATAAAAAATGTTTATATTTTGTAGCTTATCGCTACGTTGACTGTCATCGTGCGGGTGAAAGAGAGATCGCTCCTCATTATTATCACTTAATTGATTGTTCAATTGGTCTCACTTACAGGCGCCCATTTTGGCAATGAGGTGGCGAATTATGTTTTAAGCATCAAGTATCCCAATCTCACCATATCCAAATCAAAGAAAATACGCACTCTGATTGATACACCAAAAAATGCGGGCATTTTCCATTTCCTACTGCAAGTGGAGGGTCCCTGCGACTTTGAGCGCATCAAGCGAGCCTACGCCATGCAGTTAACGGACTTGAGGGACAAAACGGGCATTTTGAGATTTCCGAAACTTCGCCAGAAATTGGTTACCTGCTGGGGTCACTATGCCTGGGTCAATGATAGCAGGTGAGTAACATCAATTCAAAAGAAGGTCTCCGGGGAACTTTTTTATGATTTTCGCTTCAAAAAACATAAAAACGAATCGGTACGTGAGCGTTAACCTTATTTCGTTACGAATCTTTAATAAAAATAATAACTAAATTAAATAATGAAAAAAATTACGCGGAAAAATATAAACAAGAATGTTTATTGATAACTTCAACTTCTTTAAAAGCGTGTTTACAGAGGTTTACAATAATTTCGGTTAATGGGGAGTTTTTTTTCGAACCGTTTGAGAGTGAATTTTACAATATCAAAGTTAAACTTAGTGACTGATCATTTATCTTGGATTAACTACGTGTTTATACAACTTCAAAATGCTTTTTAAAATAATTCGAGTTTATTTCGGTTGATGGAAAACTTTCCATCGAATATTTTGTGCTGAAATTGTAAATAAATATTCAAGACTTATTAACTAATAAAATTACGTGGAGCTACTATGTGTTTTTCGAATATCAAAAGCAAATCTACGTTGTTTCGATTTTCTTTTGGTTGATAGAAAGAGTTGTATCGAATCGTTTTTGTTCAAATTTTAAACAAATTACCAAGACTTAATTACTATTAAAATGACGTCAAGTTATTACGTGTTTTACAACTTTAAAACCATATTTACAGTGATTCGAGTTTATTTCGGTTGATAGAAAGGGTTCTATCGAATCTTTTGTCTTTAAATTTCAAAAAAATAACCAAGATGTTTTAAGTAATAAATTGACGTGGAGTTACTCCTAGTATTCAAACTTTCATTAACGGTGAAACGGTTAACAGTGTTTCGGTTCAAGGGAAAGTTAGTACGACTCATACTTCTTTCCAATTTGATAAATGAAATTTGAAATACTTTTTCAAAACTTCCCTTACATGAACCTTTTCTTTGTGTCTCTTTCAGTGGTTTTAATATCAACAATCATATTCTGTTCAGCACCCACAAATATCGGGGTCGCCCCGTCAACGAATCAAACATACAGGATTATGTCAGCGAATTGGCCACAAAGTATATACCCTCCGATCTACCGCAATGGCAGGTTATAGTCATACCCACATCGGATCACGATCATCAGCCATATTATATACTGATCAAGTTGCATCACTTGATAATAGCCGAGGAAGAGGATTTGCATGTGAGTGAAATGCTTTTGCTGCAAGATCCCGATCAGTTGAAGATGAAGTCTACGCTGATAGGCCTAGAAGATGGGAGTGGGAGCACTTCGACCAACAAGCAGCTGTCTCATTTTGTACGCCATCCCGAGCATATACGTAAATTGTGGCATCATCTGAGGCATCTGATCATCTGTCGTTGGCAAAAGTTCATCTATGAGTTTGAATCTCTGGAAACGCCCGATGGCGATCCTCCCTCCTCTGCGATACAGATCAAGAATCTCACTCAACTTCTTTCGCTGTTGCTAATCGTAGTGGTCAATGTGACAATGGGCTATTGGCGTAGTCGTTCGCTGCGCCAGAAGATGCATCGCCGTTCCAGCGGTTATCGCAATGACGTAGGTCGCTGGGAGACTTTGCGTTTTCTATTGTTTAGAGAGTTGGAGCAGCGAAATCTATCGTGGACTTTGGCCCGATCAGCCTTGTACAACAGTTTGCAGCCCACAAATATGGCCAAGACCTGGACTAGATTCCTCTGGCATGCCAATGTGAATCATGTGATTCTCTTGCCCTATAACATGTACTGCGAATTGTTGGCTCTGGGCGATGTTGTGCTGAAGGGAGAAACTAGATATACGTCCACCTATTGTGCTCGTCTTTACTTGTATGTTCCCATGCTGATCTATGCCCAGTTGGAGGTGATCAAGATCTGTTGGGAGTTGTTCAAGGCTCCCAGGAATATCTATGAAGTGTTGATTGAACAACCAACGCGGGAGCTAAACATTCTGCATAAGAAATCCTATGCTGGCAGGAAAATTGTATCGTTTAGCCGCTCCATTGATGGCACTCAGTTGCGCAAACGTCACAAATTCGATGAGCATCTGCGGGAATCGGACTTTAGTCTCACCTGTTTGGCCGGAGCTGTTCATGATTATTTCAATATCTTCACTGACATAGTTTCTGTCCCCTTGCTTTTGAATACAACATGTCGCACCATATCGAAGGGCTACTTCACAGATCGCAGTGTTGAGACCTCCGAGCACATTGGCGGTGTGGTCTTCTTGCAGTTGCCTGTCCATCAACCCGATGCGGAGCATGCCCAGCAATTGCATGCGATTGTCGAAGAAATTCGGAAACAACAGATCATGATCTATCTGGCCTCAATTGGCCAGACTAAATTCAGTTTGCTGACTTCTCTGATGCCGCAGGTTTTCACAAAAATCTTTATTAACTTCTTCTCCTATAATTTCCCAATTACCATAACCGAAATCTATGGTGAAACGCAAGAGTTTCAATCGTCTTGGGGCCAAAAGGTCCAGGATGTCCTTCTATTTAGGCCACCCCAATCGAAGACTTGCCTGTCCCTGAATTTGCATCGTTTTGGTGATCGATATAGATTGGCCATCATGGCGGATACGCATTTGGCTCCTGATCACACCATTATCACACAATCCTTCGAACGATATATGGAAACGGTGACACTTTGAGGGTTTCCATTAGAGTTAAGCAACGAGAATGAATGTAATTACCAAATAAAATTATTTATCCACGCAAATTGTGTAATTAGTTTTATCAAATATAGGTAACAAGTCCAAAGAAGGTCCTTAACTTCTTCGCTAAGATTACTGGAAAGGTAGAAGTTGCGATAATCATAGTGCTCACCTATAAAAACTGACTTACAATCGAGCTAAGGTCGTTGAAAAACCACCTAAAAACCTAAGGAATAAGTTTGTTACGAGAGACAAGGTCAGCAAAATTACAAAATGAAGTTTTTTGGGATCAAAGATCACTGTGAAGTTAATTAATTATACAAATAGAGGTTTGCATAGTAATCCCATTTAAAAGAACAAGATTTTTGGACACTTATTTTTCTAGTAAAACTTACTCAACACTAAGTTCAGCGCTGTGAAATCATTTTAAGTACTACAGGAGATCGACTTGAGATCCTTTTAGATAAATTAAACATTTTTCGTCACATTTTGGGTAAATTTTAATGAGGAAACCAAAAATAATAACAAAATATAAGAACATTCCTGTTTTTGGACAATTTCTTCAAGGGTTTCCAAAAGATTTGTAAAAGATGTATGTATACAAATATATATAGAATGTAAAATGGATGTATATAGCATTTAAACTAGGAATTTCTTCTAAGTTCCTGCTGTGCAGCAGTTTTGTAGACTTCGCCCACCAAGTGTGGAACGCGTTCCAGTTCCTCCATCAGGGTCATTTCTTCGCGCAAATTGTTGAGATACATGCGTTGAATTTTGCGTACCAAGGGTGAAATGACCTTAGCGGTAACCACATCATCGACACTGACCAAATACTCGGATTCATCGTGAAGTTGCTGACTAGGACGTTCTAGTGATTGGCGCGAAAAGCGTGATGCACAAGGAGACAAGCGTGCTGGTGGTGTGACACGTGTGGCAGAAGGACGTGCTGGAATCGCATTTTCAGTTTGTGGTGTGAATCTCCCATTGCGATTATTATTATTATGCTCAAGCGGAGGCAACAATTTTTCGGCAATTCCTCCAAAGGGTCTCAACGATTTATTGCATTCGCGCTGCAAATCTCTGGCTTTGTTGACAATAGTTTCATTGATGTCAGTCATCTCGCACATTGATTGTTCTAGGACTTCTTGTATTGCGATTTGATTGCAAACCATTGAGCGCAACTCATCACCCGATTTGGCACTGATCATAGTTTTCACGGAGGGAGGTGATCTCTTCGAATCACCGGCGGTCGATTCGTCTGCCGAATGAAACGGTTCCTTGTCCTCGAATTTTGCCTTGAATGCGGCATGTGCTGCATCGCATTGAGCGCGAGCCGATTGCAAATAAGGCCATGCTTCCTTGGAACACTGAGGCGAGCATTGTGGTTTATTGTTACCAGCAAGCCCGGCAGCAACACTGGACTCGGTTTTGTATGCCAAATTCTTATATAGCACCCGATCGCCGCCGGCTTCATCCGATTCAAATTCGTTATTGAATGACATCGACGGCAGATGCATCTGAGGATTACGAGGCAATGGTGCATGAGCACGGGAGCGGACACTGGTCTGTGAGACGTGATTGCCAGCTATTGGATGATAGGTCCTCGACAAATCGGTCATCATATTTTGAAGATTATGACCACCCTTTGATCTGTGTGGGTACACATCCTGCTTCTGTCCCGAAGCCGAATGCTGCTCCTGTCTATTTGTGTAGGAGCAAGGTGGTGGTGGTGGTGGTGATGATGATGGCAGTGGATGATGATTTTGCTGTTGCCAATGGTGATCTTCATGCTGATGATATGGCATTGGATAATACTGCTGCTGTGGCACATGTTGCTGCTGTTGCTGTTGGTGTTGCTGCTGCTGCTGATGGTAGGGCTGCTGCTGATAGCGTTGCTGCTGTTGCTGGGGTGCCTGCCAATTTGGCTGCTGCTTTTGATTGCTATAGGAATGCGACGTTTGTTGGCAATGATTAGGATGTCCTTGTTCCTCCTTGTTTATCAAACGCGACTAAAACAAAATTGATAGCTTAAATCGTAATTAATATAACTTGTTCAACTTACTGGAGCTTTTCCACGGAAATGATCGCGTACATTTTGGCGATTTATGTTATATTCATCCATTTTTATTTCCAGCGTTTGGAATTTGCTGTACATGCTATATATTGGTAGTCAAAAATATATAAAGATATCTAACTCCGAAAAATTTTGCCTAGGCAACTAAATGTTTTCGAATTCAAAATAAATGTTAATTTTACCCGCTTGCTAAGTGAAGCGAATTTAAAGTTTTATTCCACTTTTTTTTTTTTATCATATTCGGGCAGCGAATTAAAGTTTCACACGCAGCCGCGCTGTACAACACTGACAATGCATTATTGATCCGAGGGTGGCAACACTGAACATTCCTCAGTGTAGAGCTGGACAATCATCCATGTTTTCGATATTTGCGCGGTAAATTCAAAATTGTAGATTTATATCAATATTTCTATATTCTTTTTAGGGTGCACGCCTAAATAACATATTCTATGGCTTTCGATTGTTTCATGAAAGGACTTAAGTATTTTAATCAATTCTTTTATTTTGCTTTAAAAAACTATCGATAGTGATGGCCGAACATCGTTTTTTTCCAAAAATACAAAATACATCGATATATCGATAGTGACATCGAATAATTTGCCAGCACTAACAACAACAACGAGGCTATCTATTTTTGGCTTTTTTTTAAATTTAAATTTAAATTAATGGCGATTGTTAATTAATTAATTAACTTAAGGTTGAGATCAAAGGACACGCCATCTGCTAGCAGCAAAAGAAGCGAAGAGGTGCATTAAAAGAAAGTTGGAGACTGAAACGATTAACGGCGAAGGAGCATCATTGATTTTCCAATTGGACCCGGAAAATCCGATACAAACAACAACAACAGCAAAGCAGCTGGAAAATGAGCGGTAAGTCGAAGGATTCATGTGAAGGAATTTTCACAGTTTTCAAAGAGTATGCTACCATAAGCTAGGTGTAGAATGTATCGTAATTTTTGCAGTCTACGTTTTTGGGTGGTGTGAAAATGGGAGGGGGAGTGTGGGAGATAGGGAGAAAAGTAAGCGCACCTGCGCAGGAGTAGAATTGCTGCCAATTTCTTATCCTTGATGAAGTCATCATTAGTAAGACTCTTTCTATTTGTTCCCATTGGCAGGCGACGATGAGAGCGAAAAGCAGACGCTAAATTTATCCAAGCAGAAACTGAAAAAGGTCCCTAAACAGGACGATGCCCTCAATATACGCAAGCTGATCCTGGATGAAAATGAGTTGCAGAAGATTGACAACATCGATTCGTATCACAAGATCGAAATGGTTTGTATAATCACCATCCACCATATACTAGTTGAACTCCCAAACTGAAATCTTTCCGCTTTTCCCGCAGCTCTCTTTGGCCAGAAACCAATTGCTTCGCATGTATGGAGTCTGTCGTCTGCATAATTTGCGAGATTTGAATCTCTCCTTCAATGGCATTCTGGCAATTGATGGTTTAAAAGAATGCCTGCATTTGCGTCAACTCAATTTGGAGGGAAATAACATCAAGACCATTGAACATTTGAATACCAATGTGAATTTGGTGTCTCTCAATCTGGCCGAGAATAAGATTGGCAGCATTTCGGATATGTCCCATTTACGCAATTTAAAGGAACTCCAATTGCATGGGAATCGTTTGACCCATCTCAAGCAATGCGACAAATACTTACCCACTTCCATCGAAACTCTCACACTGGCCAAGAACAATATCAACGATCTGAATGAAATATGCACGTTATCCCATCTGAGCAATCTGCAGAGCATCTCCATAATGGAGAATCCCTGTGTGAATTTGACCATGGGGTCGAATAGTATGGAGTGAGTAGCAATTATCAATTTGTAATCATATTAATATATCTGATCCATAGTTAGATTCATCCTCGACCAAGTTGACTCTTTAAATAGTTGTGCAAAATCTGTTTAAACTTTATCGTAGTATTCAGAATCGATATTTCAAAAGTGTTTCAACTAATTTTGCTATGCTAATGAACTGCGTTGTGAAATTAACTCACTGTTTTGTTTGACATTTGTGATTTGATTAATTTATGGAAACGTCAAATTAGAAATTTATAATTTGCTCTTCAGTGACCTAACAAACTTATGTCGTGACTAAATTTGTTTTTCCAATTAAGTTTATTTACTGCAATTTCGAAGGACTTCCCCAAAACCTTTCAAAAATTGAAACCCTTCTTAAACTCATTAACTAAACGAAATAAAAATCTCCATAAATGTTAGAAAAACGTTGGAAATAATTCATAGATGAATTCTGTGATTTCGATTTTAATGTTCCTTCTTCTACAAACGAAGTCGATTGGATTACTTTTGCTTCCATTTAAACTGTTTAACCATTCTAATCCATTGCTTTTAATTCCATTTCAGTGGCTTTGACTATCGTCCTTTTGTGTTAAACTGGTGCATGAGTCTGAAATTCATTGATGGCTATGTGGTGGATGCCATTGAGAGTCTGAAAGCGGAATGGCTTTATAGTCAAGGCCGGGGACGACAGTTTCGTGTGGGTGATCAGCCATCGTTGGCCAAATATCTGAGTTCCACTTGCCCGTTGGTGGGCAAAGCTTTGGAAAATGAAAACGATCGCAAATTGCGCTTAATACTGAGCAAGGCTCAACATCATCAGCGTCAATTGCAAGAGGAGATTATGGATAATGCGAATAGTTCGGCCAGCACTTCGCCGTCATCGCATCGCAAGAAGCCCACAAGTCGCATACAATCGCCGCGATGTAAGTGATGAATTATTTCCCTCTCATTTCTGTGCAATAAATGTATATGCATTATATTCTTGCAGTCTCTCGTCTAAGTGGACGCCAGGGATCACCGGAGTCGATGGCAAATAGTTATCATGGGAATAGTAGTAACAGCAGCATCGTTAGCGACAATGGTTCTGCGAATCATTCGCTACAAATGAGTATTTCGCTAATAGAGAACATCAAGAACGATGGGGATAACTTCTCACTAGCCAGCAGCGGCATGTCGAGCAGTGTGACAACTAAAACCTACAACTCCACGGAATCAACACCTCGCAATATAACGCCAAATCCTTATAATGGTAAGACCGATTAAAAAATTATTTACATCAGACCGATTATAATGCTTTCGATTTGTTTCAGATCAAACATTTATAAGCCAACAAACGCCAATGGGCGGTCCATTGGCTGCTGCCTCGAAAATGGTGCCTGTCCCGGAAACCCTAATGAGTCCCGATGTGTGTCCCGCCGCCGTGGCCCAACGTGTCACCGTTTCAGCTCTCAACTCGCAGCTGCACAAGACTAAAGTCAATAAGAATAAAGGTAGTCGGCAATCAAATTCCAATCCAATATTTGATTCCTTTTTTCATTCACTCTCACTCAATCGATCTAACAAAATTTTCAATGTTTTTTATTAACATTTACGAATCTTTTGCCGCAGACAACAACAAAATGAATTTGCCTCGAACCAGGAGTCCTCAGTTAAAACGGAATTCAAGTCCCTCAACGAGTCCCCGAAAATTGGCTGCCAGAACGCAGGAACAGGTGCATAAAGTGCAGACAGCAATGGCCACAGATTCGGGTGGCTTCAGCACGGACGACGATGGCGAGCAAATAAATGTGGAGAAATTGAAGACGATTAGGAAAATGGCAGCACAAAGAACGCAACAGCAAAACCAGCAGCAGCAGCAACAACAGGATAACAATAGTCTCACCTGTCAGGATCGACTAATCGAACATGTCACCGAATCCTCGGCAGTGACCATACAGAAAGTGTGGCGAGGCTATCATACGAGGAAAAAAACGAATAAGGATATCGCTGAGAGGCTCCAACGACGTCGTACGCAGGAGTATATCGAGTAAGTCCAACCCCCACTTATATTCTCTATCAATTCTATATCTGGCCAAAGCATTATTCTTTATTTAATTTACAAATTTGTTTATATAATTGGGAAAGTGAAAGAAATCTCGTAGTATTTTCCTATCTAGCATCTTTTGATGCCTTCTTAACTTGTAAAGAAATTCGTTTAACTGGTACAAAAATGCAATTTTCGAAAATCTAAACTAAACCTAAAGCCGCTCATAGGCCTAATCCTTGTCGAAAGATACATGAACGGGCAAAAGTTAGTTACTAGCTTGATTCTAGCACTAGGAAACATCTTTATTGGAAGTAGATTCATCGTGTTATGTTCATCGTCGAGGGGAAGAAAAGAAAGATATCTTTTTTGTGGTTTTTATTTGGGGAACTCTTCAATAACCTTTATGCTATCATCTTTCTCCAATGTTTGATTGGAGAGTGTTGCCTGAAACTCTACCGGACCAAGAACTTGCTGGATCATAGTGGGCCGCTCTGAAGAGTCTTTACTTTAATCATGTTTATGGCCAGGAATTTGAAGCAAAAAGTTGTGACTAGGAATTTGAAGCAAATTCACTTTCATGGCTCTTTGATGAAGTTTTGGATCTGGCTTGAGGATTTCCACACATAGCAGGTATTAGAGCTTGGATTCCTCCATTGATAACGCCCAAATTTAAAACGTAGGACATTTCGGATTCAGTGGAAAGGATAACATTAGTGCTATGTCCCTAGAACCAGTCGATTAGTTGGAAAAGATGATTTTAACAAGGGAAACTCCATTGGATTTTTTTTTTTGTGTTGCAGACAACTCAGCAAGGACATGCTGCTGACCAAGGCGCAGCTGGAGAACGAGCGAAAGATCCAACAGTTGCAAATGCAGGCCATTAATGCGCTGTGGAAGAAAGTCTCGACGATGGAGATTGTGGATACCAAAGCTGGTGGCGAGCATCAGGTGGCACTGGGTGGCGATGAGACCAATTCAAGTGGCCCCGCGTCCGCTAGTGGTCATGTGAGCCTCGATCATAACTCGGCGGCTGTGGTAAATGATTTGGCCAAGCGTTGCACAATGCTGACCGATCAAGTGCAACAGCTGCAGAGTTCCATTGGCACCATAGTCAATTGTCTGACCATGGTGTGCAATTTGCCGCAAGAGGCATTTAAGAAACAAATCGGCGGCATGACCGAGGCCGAGGAACTGTCCACACAAACGGATCTAATAGCTGTACATACACCACAAATGGAGGATTTGAGCAATTTCCCGTTCACCAAGTTAAGACCTTCAACACTGGCACTGAATGATACGGCGATGGCGCCGCCCAAGGATCGGGAACAGCAAGCGGAGCAATTGGACGAAACTATTGAAAGTGATGCTGGTGGAGAAGGGATGACAGCTGCCTCCTAGATTTTATTTAACAAACCACACACACACACACACACGTACGCTTTAAGAACCGATCTCAGCGCTTATCGTAGCTTCTTGCAACTCGAAATTAGCAAAGAATATTAAGAACAAAGTGTTCCGAATCTTGTTTCGCCCTGTTTTGTTACATTTTGAGAGAGATGGTGGGGGTGGGGCAAAGAAATGCGAATATATTATATACAAAGCTAAATTTTTGTAATGCACAATTCAAAAACAAAAAAACTATTGGATCTCATTTGTGGTTATTCCTACTCTATCTATATCAGTCTTCATCCTCTGTGGTTTCATCGTCCTCCTCTGACGTCGTTTCATCATCCTCTTGCCCCAGGCGGTTGGTATTTGGCGGCAAATCATCTTCACTATCGGAATGGTCTGGTTGCTCATCCTTCTTCTTGGCGAAACGTTCTGGCCATATGCCAGCCTTGGTGTACTCCTTTACGTGGTCTGTAGTCAGCACCTTGCAAATCTCTGCCTTAACCTTGTCGCCCTCTTCAATGGGCTCCACCAGTATGAAGTCACCACGTTTCACCCACAGATTCTTGCGGAATTTACATGGCATGGACACTGGCAACGAGAGTTGAGCTTACTGATGTTGGGGGTTAAAGTTATCTTCATCTATTTACCCAAAAACGTGTCCTCTTCCGGTGTCTCCACCTCGTGTAAGTTGTTCCCACGTCCAGCAATAACGCGCACAATCTGCTGCTGCTCGGTGGGCAGGGCATAGTCATCCTCCATCATCTCCTTGAGCAAGTGCTTGCGGCGCGTGGTGCTAGGATGTGATCTATGCATGATTGTACATGTGTGTTTGTTTTGGTCCTTTTTGTTTTGATTTTGATTTCCTGGCGTGCGAAAATTTCGCTTCCTCTACTTTAGTGTGGCCAAATATCTCGTGCTGTTAAATACTGAAAACAGCTGATAATAGTGCTGCCACCTGGTTGGACTTTGTAGGCGCAATAAATCAAACTAAAAAACGAAAAAAATATTTTTACAATTTTGCAAATTGCTTTTCACTTTTCTCCCTCAAATATTTCCCAAAACATTCTTTAAGATAGCTTGTTTTATTTTTATTGATGCCATTTCGGTCTTTTGCTTAGTTTCTTTTTCATTTTCTTGGTGTCAACTTAACAATTAGCATAGATAGAGTAGTCGATTTAACAATAAATTTGCTTAGCACTCGTATTCATATATCTTAAATATCGTAATTCTTAAGCAATCTGGTTGTATAAGCTAACTAATTTTTATTGCGGCGCATTAAAATGCGCTCTTTGAGGGTCGCCCTACCGGACTTTTCCACCTTTGTGGAGGTATTACGACGGGACTCATTTTGATTCTGGCTCTGTTTCGATTTCTTCAATCTGCAAAAAGAGTTTAGAAACCAAAATTAGTTCAGAATTAACAAGAGAGTTTTCTGGGAAAACTTACAAATCGTTTAGAAGGCTGGCCACCTCCTTTTTCCAAATGTCCTTAAAATCGTTAGTAAAATTAGTCCAATATTCGAAAAACTGATCTGGTGTACATTGGGCCAGAGTCAGGGAACAGGATTTGGGTGCGAAATGATAGAAACGCATTGTCTCCAGGAACAATTCACGACAATCGTCCAGCAATTCATGCAACTTTCCCATGGACTTATCCGCACCGGCAATAAATTCTTCCATTTTCGATTTGAATGGTTCAATAATATCATCACTGGAGGCTCTATACACGCAGGTGGTTGTCTTTTTGCAGGCTAAACGAAAGGATCATGAATTTCCACACATTTTTCGAGCAACTTATGTAGAACTTACCCATATACTTTCTATCGAGATCTCTGATTTGATGTTGAATATCCTCGAAATCCATCTGGGAGGCCCGCTCCACTTCCGCCGGCTCGGGTATGGGCAGACGCAACTGTGTCGGATGCACTCCCTCTTTCCGCCGATGCGCAATGTACGTACGCACAATGAAATGGAGGAGAGTGGTATGCGACTCCTTCGATTTGACATCCTTCAGTTTGCCCAAGATGTCCAAATTGAAGCCATCGGCCTGACCACGCTGCCGATTGCCACCGTTCATATAATTGCCCAGGGTCAGTATAATGGAGAAGACCAATTTGAGATCCTCGCTCTCGATCAATTGCTGTGACAATTGCGACAGAGTTTCCAATTTACGCATCAGCAGGGTGACCGTCTCTTCGAATTCGGCCTGGAAGACAATGCAAGAGATTCGTTCGCTGGCCATGGAGATTAACGAGATGTCCAGCAGGAATTGCTCCGGATGATCGAGTGGTATTTCGCCACCAGCTGCCAGTTTAATGTTCTCCAACTCTTCCGGCGATGCCTTGATCTGGCTAATGTGCTGCAGTGCCTCCAGACTGACCACCGAGGTGTCCACATGATAAATGGCGTGCTCAATCTCATTGGATGACACATGCAGACTACGCCAAATGATGCCCACATTGCGGGAACGTTCCGAATCCAACACCTTAATGGATTTCGCCCTTTTCACCTTTTGCTCCTTGGGCTTGGTAACCGGAACAATGGCCTGGCGCGAGAAGAGTTCGGTAAACTCATCGATATTATCCAATTGAGTCTCCTCGATCTCGGTCCAGATCTCTTTCGTGGACGGCGGGGTCGGTGTGGTTGCAGTCGAGGATGTTGGCGGCGGCTCATCCGGTGAGCTGTTGTTATCCGTGCTATCCGTGGAATTGGCCACCGATGGAGGACGCGGCACTGGCGGTGCAGTTGTCACAATGCGTGTCCAGTACAAAGGACGCATGGGTTTCGGCGGATTGACAGCACTCTTGCGCATGGCTAAAAGGAAATTCAAATAAAGGATGAGTAAATCGATTCAAAGTTGAGATTATCGGGAAGATATATTGGTTAAATGGTTCAAATATGATCAATACTTTTTGACTGACTATGGAAAGAATTCTCACATCTTTGAAGCTTTTGGTTAACTCGTGGTTTTTGGCTTAAATTTATTTATATCTTATAATACTGGGACCAAGAATCGGTTTACTATATTCCTACTTAAAATTAGGTATTCCGACTTAGTGAAATTTATTAAAGACGAACACCTACATAACTAACTATACTAACCTAGGAATAGTAAATATATCGAAATATAATCGACAATAGTTTCGTTTTGAAAAAGGAAGGAATTTTAGGAAGTGTTTCTTCTCTCTTACAAAGTATAAGTACAAAAGTTTTGGGGTTTCTTAAAAAAGGATCTTTAGAGGTCCTTTAGAAAGCTGTTCTACTATGGTTTTATGTGGCTTCTTTAACCATGAATGGTCATTTTAAAAATAGGCAAAAGTGAGATGTTTCCTTAAGTGGTTTTCTATATACTTATAAATGTGAGATGTTTCGTTAAGTGGTTCTCTATATAAAAAAATCCAAACAACTAATTTTATAATTCATAAACTAAACGAAATAATAGGATGAAAACATTTCAATTTCGATTGAAAATTTGTCGTAGTCGTTTGACGAAGAAAAACCTTGAGTTAAATTAAAATATAAATTACTTCCAAAAGATGTTTAATTTATTTCACTTAACTTGACTAAATGTTTCATAGATAATTATCAAGTTAGAACTATTTTTCTTTAAAATGTTTGTTTAAAACTCAATTTTTGTCTCCATGTTTTATAAAACTGAGCCCAATATTCGGTTTATTATATTCCTATTTCCTATCTGGTATTTCTCTTGATACCAAAGAAACTTTATTTCAATAAAATACCTTTTCTAATTTATTAAAATGTAAACGAAACTTGAATTATAGGTGGGCCTCTTTTACTTACATACATGTATATGTACGTATAAAAGTAAATTCTCATAAAATATGGATCTAAATTTATTTCATTCATATTCCTATATCTTTATCTATATGGTGAATAGTTCCTTGTTCGTGTCGCTTTTTGATGAACTACTTATCTGATGAGTTTAAAAGATATATACAAACTACGATTAACATAATCGGAATGCTAATATATTTAGTTAATTGCCCTAGAAAAAACTAAGAGATCAAAAGCAATTGCTTTCCTTTGTTTAAATTAAAATTTAAGAATATTTTTTTTGGGCCTTTTAAAGTAAAATCTAATGTAGTTCTTCGTCTAGACGTACAGAATGTTTAGTTTGGAATAGTTTCCAGAAGAGTCTATTTATGTAGTTCCTAAGTGGCTCCTTCAACACACAAATTACTTCCATGAAAAACCAATTTACTTAGATTTAAAGATAAAAACTGAAAACATATCAAGGTAGTAGTGGATCTTGGCTGATTACTTACTGTTAGTGCGATGAAACCAATTGCCCTCAGCGGGATCTGGGAGTGGAGCGGGTGAGAGTACAGTTCCAGATTTGCTCTTACTTAAGGCGGGCGGCGTGGGCGGTACGGGTCCAAAGGAATTGGGAACTGGCGGCGGCATAGGAGCTCCACTGCCAGGCGGTGGAGGAGGAGGTGGCGGACCAGTACCACTGGGCATAGGAGGCGGAGGCGGTGCAGGAATGCCTGGCGGTGGTGGAGGTGGAGGGGGAGGCGGCGGCGGCGGCGGCGGTGGACCAATCGTTGGAGCCGCTGGTGGTGGCGGCGGGGGCGGAGGAGGCGCTGTTGCCTGCTTCACAGGTTCCGCCTTACCATCACTGCTGATCGCTCCGCAGGTGCATGGCTCATCCGTTTGTGTTTCGGCGTTTGCATAGATGAGAGTTTGGTGTTTGGTCTGCTCCAGCGACTTGTTGTACTCGAAGACCGTCGACTCGCTGGCATTGAGGAGTTCAATTAGATTGACACAACGCTTCGATGGCCTGCGTGGTGGCTCATCCACACTGCTGAGCAGCTCATTGACCACCGCATGCACCTCGGCCAGGGTGGAGCAGTTAAGCAAACGTTTCTTAAGAATTTGCTGAAGAGTCTTCTGAGTATCGGTTGATGCAGCTGACCCTGCTCCTCCTCCGCCCAGCACAGATGTGTCCAAGGTCGTTCTACTGATTACACTGGCCTCCTCCGCCCACGCTACTCACTGCCGGAGTACTGGAAAATGGCCAGGCTGTGATTTTCTCCAATTTGCCTGGTGTCAAGGGCAGAGAAGTTGTCGGCTGCTCCGTATGCGTCCATTGGTACATCTCATAGGGCTAAAAGGAGAGAGGGAGAGAGAGAGAGATAGATGGCGGTTGAAGTGGGAAAAAGATAAACTTGTATTAACCCATTGACTTCTAATTGCAGCTTCTCTCGAGTGGTTAAGTGGGTGAGAGAGAAGAGTGAGTAAGTTGGTCTCAAGTGTGCGCCAAGCGACAAAGCTTAAAAGCTCCCAACCGGCGGCGCTGCTGGCTTATATCCTGCATCCTGCAGACGGAGGAGACGGAGTTTGCTTTTTAGATTGTGCACATGGCTGTCGTTGTCGCCGACTCCCGAGTCCCTAAATGGGAATTGTCTCATGTATTGTTTCGTTTCGTTTCGCTCTTTTTCCTTTGCGTTGCGCGCTTCTTGTTCGCGAGTTTCTATTCTATTTTTATTAACGGAGTGAACCAACAAGACGACATGACGTTGAGAAGAAGGTGTTGGCAAAGCCGAAAGGATGAGCTCCTACAATTGTGTGATACCCTTTGATTGAGTTCTATTCTACTAGGTACACTCCTGATCTAAGTAAATCCTAAGTGTCCTGGAGACTATACTGAGAAGAAGAATGCCTCTCAGACTTCTCCATAAGAATATTTGATATGAAGTATTTTTGATGTGCTATTTCAAACCTTCTTTGAACCTTCTCAAAGTTCCCTTTGTGATAATAAAATTAAATTTTATCTATGAATGTCAATTTTCCATGATTTTTGTGGTTTGTTTTGGTTCTTATCAGAAAAGTTCTTCTCTCTTTTCTATTTTTAAAAAACATTAATTACTTCAGAAGATAAAACTAAGAGTGTTCTGCGTTGAATGGGGAAAACTTATGTTCTCTACTTGTTAGATACATATCAATCTTTACAGGAATTTCATTAAACCGTTATAGCTTGAGGAGTAATAAATTTAAATTTATATTTGTTGTAAATATAACTAAATCTATAAATGTAACTCGTTTAATTTGATTCATTTCTAGGTTTAGAGCTATCTAAAATGCTGGTTCTGAAATTTTTTTTAACGAATTTTTCCCAGAATTATGTACAGCTACCTTTTGTTTATATACTTTTGTAGAATAATGTTAAAAGTCGGTCGTATTTTTAATAGTTTGTGCCTCTGGTTCTAAAGATAGTTAAAAGCTTAATTTAAATTCTAAAATTTTAACTATTTCCATTGGCGTAAAATGAAAAAAAAATCTTTGAATTTTCGAAATATAAAAACCGAAGCTTAAACCACTAACCAATTCATATTATATATTATATGAATTGGTTAGTCCTTAAACACTTAGTAATGCTCTAAGCTCTTGCTAGTTTTTTCTAAAACATTTCTTATAAATTAAAACTCTCTAGATTAAACTAACTACAAAGTTCTAATGTTCCAATTTCGTTTTACGTATACTTAATTATAATTAATGAAAACTTCACAATTAAAAGCAATATCTCTAGGTGAACAAAAAGTAGTTTTAAAAATTAGTTTACTAAATGAAATGTTTAAAATGGAAAAGAAACATTTTTTATGGGTTAAAAACGCTTTTAAATTACCAATTAAAGCTCGAACTAAAATGCAATCTTAAAGAATTGACTAAGTTCAAACGTAAAAACTCATATTAATTTATTTTAGATAATTTCAACGATTTTAAATGAATGGAATTATTAAAACATTTTATTTTACCCAATTGATTTATTGAATAACAAATAAATAATTTGGATAAAAACTGGTTAAGAAATATTTTCCGAATTAGCATCATAACATTTTGTTTTAAGCGTTTAGAATGATGAAACATTTTCTGATATCATTTCTTATTAACCTAACCCAAAATGTTTTTTATTCTAGAATATAAAAGATAAAAATTGACAATCGGACAAAGCATTCACCCAATTTTGTTCATAAAATCTGAAGAAACTCAATTATATTTAATTAAACTCGAAGAGTATTTTGCAATCGGTTATTGCTCCCAACACTTTGCTTTTGAATCTCTCTCCATATTGCTCTTCTTATTGTTGTTTGCACTTTTTAATGGTTACCTATTCTTGGTCTATATGTTGGTGGCTCGGTTTCAGGTTGGGTTGGGTGGAGTTGGGTTGGGTTGGGGGCCTGGATTGAGGAGTTCAGTGTTGGGTTCTTTAAAATGCGCAAATATGCACAAGCAACATGCAAAATTGCTGGCACCGCCAAAAGTGCAAACACTTGAGCAAAATGGTGTAAACTTGCGATAAAGTGGCCACACACCGCCATTTACCCCCTAACCCCGTCCCCCTTTACTTTTGGGGGCAGCTGTTGCACTTGATTTGCATTTGTCAAGTTCTCAACTTCTCTGACTTATTAGCTGTGTGTGAGTGTGTGTGTGTGTGTGGGTGGGGCTTAATATTGAGGTCCTTGTGTGTGTGTGTGTTGTGTGTGTGTGTGTGGGGAAACATAATTGAATTTAAATTTTTAATTGCATTTAAAGAGTGGGTGAGATCCACAGACATTTGCAATTGGTCAAATGAAATATATAGAGAGTTCATTTCGATTAATTCTTGACTTGGCTACCACGAAGTTCATAGTTGAGGTCAGATTAAACAAATTTCATTTTTAATTTAGAAGTTTTTCCTTAAACAGAATATTCATTTAAACTTTTTGAAAACATCTCAAACAAATTGTGGTTTACTGACAAATTATCTGATCTTTCTATCCAGAAATAGAAACCATTAACAAACGATTTGACATAACCAAAAATTATATTTATATTGTTTTCCAAATTTTTCATAAAAGTAATTAGTTGGGAAAACTCAAGAAAAACCCGCTTTTGCCTAAGAACCTTCTTTGTTAAGTTTTGATAAGAATTGTTTTCCGACCCTATAAAGTATATATATCTTGATCAGTATTAAAAGCCGAGAAGATTGAGAAAATTTCCTTTTTTTTTTCCTTTTTTCGTTTGTCGTCTGAAGAATCATCGAGATCTCGGAGCTATAAGAGCTAGAGCTACAAACTTGGCATGTAGACCCGTTTGCTCTGCAGGCGATCGAGTTTATTTTTTTTTTTTTCCCCCCTTCGCCCCGCTTTTGAAAAACAATATTTTGAGCTCCATATCCGGGAAATAAAAAAAAAAGAGTTTCGGATTTGAAAATAAGACAGTGTGCACGCAGACCATTTAATTTTGCACGCCCCTTCCGCCCCGAATTCGAAAATTATTTTTAGCGAAATATTTATCGTATCGTAATTTAATTTGGCACACTAATACATGTCACGTATATTATCATTCCACCAAATATCACAAGAATCGGAATAAAAATGGCCGGTTTACATAGAAACGTTTTCACATAGCGGTGAAGGAAGCGAGATGCATATGCTGCAAATCACCGATTTGGTCGGGGGCGCCTAAAGTGCTCGTTTCCATAAGAGTGAGCGAGATAGCATTTAAAAAAAATTTAATATAATCTTTCAAAAACTTACTTTACTTTATTTTTATTTTTTTTATTAACCATTTAAAAGAATTTAATAATATTAAAAAAGAAAATAAATCTGTTAGTAAAATGATTAAATTGGATCTTCTGAATTCAATTATAATTCTATTCCTATAAAATTATTATAAAAGATCTGTAATTTAGTTAAATTTCGTATACGAACCGATAATATTTTGATGTTTTCAATGAGTTGTTTTTAAGGAATATTATCTCATTTTAAGCATTATCTTCTATGAGTAAATTCTTTTGTCTAAAAAGAACAGAAATATTTTAGAAGTAGTTTAAATATTTTGAAGTTTTATACAGAAAAACACGAGAGAAACCATTGAAACATATTCTTGTGATTTTTAATACACTTCGATTACTCCATTCGATAAATTCATTAAAAATTTGATTTTATTCAAACATTTATATTTTTGGGAAACTTTTGAAAGGTTCTTTAGAAATTGTGTTTGATAGAAAAAAATTGGACCTGAATGCATAAAAATCTCAATTAAATTATAGAAATTCAATAAACTTTGCATGCTTATGGCGAAGAAATAAGAAGAAGAGAAGAATGAAAGAAAGAAAACGGGAGAAGGAACCTATTTTAACGGCACCTTTGCGGTAGAGTCTGACAGGCTCCCGACACTTCCAGACAGTCAGACAGAGACACACGCAGTTTGAACTAGGGTCACAAGAGTGCGCTCTACCCAATCTCAAAAAAAAAAAAGAAGAAAAAGTTTGTTAGTCCCCCCCCCATACCCCCATTCCATCTGGGGGGTGGGTTCTGGCAAAAGTATAATACACGCAGAAAAAACTTTCGTCGTCTCACACAAAAGTAATAAAAACGCAGAAAACTTTCAATGAGCAGCGAACAACTCGAATTCGAAGAAGAACCGTTGGCCCATTGCCCATTGGCATTGGAGACACAGGGCGACATCGCCAATGAAGTCCTATGACGTCTCAGTCGTCGTCTTGGCTCCCAGTTGTTGTTAAATTTGTGATATCATAATCTTCAGCTCAAGTATCATCACATAGAAAATCACTTAACGGTGTTCTTTGGTGCTGCTCATTTTTGGTATGGGATTTGAGGTTAAGCTTCTGTGGCTAAAACTTTTGGCCTAAACTAATTTGAGGTCTATGTCTCTCTTCTAGTACTTCATTATGTTCTTTGCCTTGCTTCTTGTTGTTGTTGTTGTTCTTGTCCCATAACACTTAACATTTAACTGTGGGTCAAAACAAAAAATAAAAGGCAAACACTGAAACTGAATTGAAATTGAAACTGAAATTGGTTTCTGCTCTTTGGTCTATGCAATTAAAGCCAAGTCTAAATGTTCCGTTTTCTTCTTTTTTTTTTTTTGGTTTTTCGTAGGTTGTTGTTTTTGTCCTTTAAATGTTTGCACTTTGCTTATTTATTTAGTGAAAACAATTTTTTGGGGTCAACAATTACATAGTCCATTAGACGCAATAGAAGAAAATCAAGCGGCGCGGTCACAGTGGTTCGAGTGGGCGAATGGGTAAGGGTCAAGCTAAAAAAGGTTTGACCATACACTTGGAGAAAGAGTTGGGTAGGGAAAATAATTTGCTCTATAAAGGATTAATTGGATGGATGGATAAACTAGATATAGGCAATCTAAATGACATAATAAAGGCCAAATGGAAGGGTTCTAACCTTTTACTGAGGGCTTAATCGTTTTCGAACTGTATAGAATATGAAAAAATATACATATTCTTCCAACCTTTGAGATTGAATATAGTAATTATATTCGAAACAGTTCTCTCAGTTTGAAAAATCATATAAATTAGCTTTGACTTGATTTCGATTATAATGATTTTGGATTAAGGAATATTTGACTGTGATCTGGTATTTAAGTATAGTAAATTATTGATTGATTATTAATCTGTTTGTATTCAGATATAGTTATAGGGCAATAGTTTTACCACAAATAGTTCATATTTTATCTACTTATTTACATATCCTATGAAACCCCATTTTAGATGTGATGGTTTACCATGGTAGTCAATGTATTTTTATATGGTATGCAACCCTTCAAGAACATAGTTTTTCAAGCGAAACTTCTTTAGAACAGTTGTGAATTGAAATTCCATGAAACGATAACAAAAACTTCGCTAAAAATGGTCACTTGGGTGTTGAAGGTTGAGGAAAAAGTTATGACCCGTTTACAGAGGGGGGAGGGAGGATCAAAAATCTTTCAATATAATACTTAAGCGCCACGCCGTCTAATATAAAACTAACTAAAACGATATTTAAGAAATATTGCAAAATAGTTAAAATGAAATTTTGAGAATTTTGTGCTTTAAAATCGTCAAATAATTTGAAAGTTGATCTGACAAAAGGTTTGCAGAATATGTGAGGCATCGTTTTGGTGCTAAATTTACCCTGTTGAATCAGCGATCGATATCCCTTATCTTCCTGATAAATCGCGTTATTAAAAGTTATCTTATCGTTACATGGATTAATATTGTTCAGTTATAGCATTAAGTTTAATTGCCTTTCGGGTGCTTTAAAAAGTGATCCAAGGGGAATATAAAAAAAAAGGTTTCTTGGAATTATTAAACAAGAAATAAATGGCACCATTAGAGAATCATAGACACAGACAACCTCTTAAAGGTTGAGAGAGCTTGAGAATGAATGGAGTGGACAGTTCCGATTTCTATAAAATTTTATGAAATAATTTATGTAAATCTAGTTAAATAATTAGAGTACAATTGATTTCGATAGAAAAGATATATTCGAATACTTTCCAAACCAGATTTCTAATCTTAGAAAATTGTTCTCTTCATCTAAACTAAAAAGGTTTCAAAACTAACTAGTAGGAATTTTTTTTTTTTTCAACTGAAATCCAAGAATAGAAAGGAGTTTTCCTACTCCCTGGGAGGTTTTGTTTTCGGACTTGTTCTTCCTGTGTATGCAACTTTGTGTTCATAATTTTTGCAGGCAGTGTGGAGAGAAAAACTAGCGAAAAGTTGTTGTTGTCGTTGAGAGTTGACGGCTGGCCTGGCGACTGTAAAGTTTTAACAAGTTCTGACACTTGCAGGCAAAACTAACCAAAGGTAGGACGACACCGGGGGATGGGGGGAAGAGGGGTGTTAGATCGGGACCAGGAGGAGTAGAGATGGACAACCGCTTGGTTAAATAGAAAGTGCATCCCCAGCTAACTGCTGCTGCTGCTGCTTCTGTTGGCTTTTTGCAATGGAATTGCTAATTTCCGGACACAAGTTTGCGGTTCATTTTTTTGCTCAACTTTTTCGCTCCCTCCCACGCCCCTAACAACTGACGGCAAGTTGTAACTTCAATGGGGATGGAAGGGACAACGCTTCGTATGAGTAACATTAAACATAAGTTAGGTGGTGGGTGGGGGAGAGTCGCCTAGCTAAGACCTATTATCAATAGTTTTTTCTTTCCGCTACGCTAATGACTTTAAATTTCTGCGCCGTTCAGGCTCTGCAGGCTCTCATCATTTCCTTTAGCGCCGATAACTTCCGTTTCCCGTTTAAGACCCTTTTCGCAGATGACCAATTTCCCCTCTCTCACCTAGTGGGGAGAATTATATATGCATATAGGGTTGAATGAACTTACACTAAATCCAGTTAAAGAGTTAGTCCCATCATGTTGCTGCTGTTCATTGGTTGATATCTGCTTGAGGACTCCAACATATTTAAGATTATTG
Source organism: Drosophila sp. 14030-0761.01 (assembly GCA_018150735.1). Classification (NCBI taxonomy): domain Eukaryota; kingdom Metazoa; phylum Arthropoda; class Insecta; order Diptera; family Drosophilidae; genus Drosophila; species Drosophila sp. 14030-0761.01. The sequence goes on from JAECWO010000015.1 coordinate 2,117,591, forward strand.
CAAAATTGCAAAGCCATCGAGCTTAATAATTCTTGACTCGTTGCCGTTAGCTCCGATGTGGAGGATTTCGTGGATACCAGTTGAAGCGTTGAGATTAGCCATTTGATCAGCATTTGACCTGGAAATGAAATACAAAAGAAAATTACGGTTTAATAATGGATTAAACACACAGAGGAAACGTGGGAAGCGCGCGTTGGGAAGGAAAAACTGAGAAAAACTTTATCCACAGCTGCGGCTCCAAAAGAAAAACTTGGACCGCATACACACACACACACACACACAGAGAGACACAACTCAATGATTTATGGCTGATGGGTGACCATCTAACACGCTAACTAAACCCCCATAAACCAAAACCTCCTTCAAAAAAAAAAAAAACCCCACCAAACGCAAAACATTAAGCATAAATAAATTTTTGCTTTCTGTTTTCGTTCACAAAAAGTCAGTGAAAAATAATGAAACAGAAATTAATTCAAATTGCAAATACCCTATAAAAAGGATTTAGATTTTCAATTTTTTTAACAATAGAAATACCTTAAATTTTAAAAAGGTTTTTTAGTGGTTTAAGCATACGATTTTTTCAAGATAAAATTGATTGAAAACTTTTCTTTTATGATATATAGCCAAATATAAATTTCTGCACTGATAATAAAGGTGGATTGTAAATCTATATTGAAGAAATATTAAGAAACAGAACAGAAGTAATGATAATCGATTCCTTAACTCAAAGTTAACAATAGATTAGATCAGAAAATATTCTTAAAACATAATCAAATCGAAATTAACATTTTCTTGTTTGAAATACCATTTCATTTAGACTGAAGTTGGGTTGATTTAATTTGAAATATTTTATAGCTAATGTTATTTTGTTTTGTCTAGTATCTTAAAAAGTTTCTTATTCAATTTTTACAATTAGAAAAAACATAATATTCATGCCTGAAACAATTCTTAAAACCATCCAAAATCTAAAGCTAATGACTAGAATTCAAGGACTAGAAGTTCTTAAGCTCAGAAGATCTAATAAATATTATATATTCACAAGATCTAATAATAATATTCATTTTAGGTGGATTTTAAAGAGGGCGACGCCTTTGTGCATATTAATTCAAAAATTCTATTAAATATCTTTAAAAAACATAGTTCATCCATCTCATTAGAAATAATATTTTAACATAAAAAAAAATATTTTCAATGCTATAATTTTTTGAAAATTTACATATTTAAAAATCCTTTTGATTGTCCTAAACTTGCCTGTTTTTTTTGTTACGAATTTTCCCAATAAGAAGTCACAAATAAGTATCAATAATGTACAATTTTTAGTAACCCTTCCATTTCCTTCAAGTAGTAATAACTGAGAGATCTCTAACCGGAACCTTAAATGGTGAATGAATTTTCTAGGTTTTCCACTAGTTATTCATAAACTACTGATGAATGAATCTCCCAGGTTTTCCACTGCCTATTCATGAATTGTTGAGCTAATGAAAAAGCTATATCTCTCTATACGCAATCGATATTAATCTATTTCAATGACTAAATTGTTTGCAAATTTTAATCAGAAAGTGAAATCTTGGAAGTGAATCAACTTGCCAACTGATTTGGACAGTGTTTTTCGGTTAATAACAATTCCAATTCACAGGTTCTGGGCATATGACTAATGACAAAGATAAGACAGAGCAACGTGTAGGAAAGTAGATACCCAAATTAATTGAACTGAAATTCAGGGATGGCAACATTTCGAATAGGAATCTCTTTGGCAGTGTGTACACATTTTTGTGTGTGATGTAAAAAACTTACGCCGTCTGTTGGCGGGTGAATGTGTCGGGGTCACCAGATGGTGTGTGTCTGTTCCGGAAACTGGCACGTGTAGGTCAACTCGAATGCTGACTATATGCACAGTAATGTTGAATCCGGATGATGATGATGGTGATGATGTTGATGGGAAGCAGGAGGAGGAGGACATGGAGTTTGATGTAGCGACATCAGGTGGCTTTTGCGGCTTTGGTGTCCGAAAATGACGCGCTTGCTGGGCATGTTGTCCAGCACTAACGGACATTGACATTAGTTGATGCTCCTCCTCCTCCTCATCCTCATCCTCTATCTCTTGCTGCTGCTGCTGATGTGGTATGAAGTCAAGTTCAGTGAACGTTTCCGGTTTATGGCACAAAATTGCCAGCGGTTGCTCTGTTAGCCCTCTAATTGGCACGTGATTGTCCTCGTGTTCCTTTTGGTAATATGTCTGCCTGTTGGCTAGCAATGGGCACCAAACGTTGCTCAATACATGCGAGGACATTATTTGTGTGAACCTTCTTTAACTAATGCACTTGAATGACTGACTGCCAGTCTCTCTCAAAATTGCCTCGACGAACACTTATCAAAATGTACTATCAACAACAACACACTCCGTAAAGAACATGTCCAATGTACTTCTGTTGATAAGTTGACTAGTAAATACGTATACGTATTATTACACACTCTCAACCGCTCCCTTCACCTTGCCTCTTTCGTCTGTTTGGCCCTGGGCAAGGTCGTCCCATCAGGCAAGGTCTTATCAGTAAGTCATGGCTGATTATTATTCTTATTTAATGTCATTGAATCATGTGTTTATAATTATCATCAAACTCCCCAATAGTATGCAACAGTTTATTCATTCAATTCTGTGAAAATTTCACATGTGCGTCATATATAAAAATGAACATTAACCACAACAAAACAATAGAAATCCCTAAAACAATATTCCGATTATCAAATTTCCCAATCTATTTTGCAGTTTAATAGACTTTAGGCGGCTTTAACTGGATTGCATTGATAAGAACAAAAGAAGACTGATAAGTAATGTGAAAAGAACAAAAAAGATATAGAAAAGTAATCGTTATAAAGTCCAGCACAAAGAAGAGATATGGCGAAAAAAGTTAAGCCTCCTCTTGATCAATAAATAAAAAATCATCAAAAAGTTTACAGCTGACGTCAATCCAGACTGATTTAGGTCGGGAATATCAATTCTATACTATTAAATTTTCTTATCTCAACTGTTTTATGACGAAAATCAATTATTTCTAGATTACGTTCTTAATCTAAGCTGATTTACGTTGGGAATATTAACTTTTAATCTCATCTAATTAAGGTCAGGATTATCTAATTACCACAAATGTTATTAATATTTTAATCCACGCCTAATTTCTGATAAATTGATTAGGTTTACATTTTAAATTAGTTGAACAAATAATTCTTTAATGAAGTGTTTTTAAAGAAAATCAATGAAGTCGACATCTTTGGAATTTCCATTGATTTGTTATCTTTTTATGAATGAAATTTACAACTAAAGTGAACGAAATTTTTCGCATTAAAGTGGATTTGAAAAAGGGAAACTTAACTTGGATTTTGCGTGCTTTTTACTTTATTTTGTAGTTGTAATTCTCAAGTGGTTTAAACCACGATGCGATCCTAGATTTGCATCAAGCGCGACAAAGAAAAAGCTTTGCGTTTCAAAGTTTGAAGCATTCACAAATCCTTTGACTCAAGATATTTTCTAAACTTTCTAAAAATATTGAAACATTTTCGGGGTCGTATATTATGAGATTTAAGCTCACATGTATTTAGCTATGTGAGTGAGTGAGTGATTGAAAGTTCAATTGAAAATGGGGAATGCTAAAAGTTTTGTTTGTGCTTCTCTCAGCTTAGCTGGGGTGCTGCGGTAGTATCGTGGCACAGTTTCGGTGGCAACTTTTTGATGAAAACTGTGCAACAAATTTGCATAACTACAGAGAACCAGAACCAGAGTAGTAGACGGTTTGGGGGTGGATGACAAAAGAACAACGGGAGAGGGGGGGTGGGAGCCCGAGAAGAGTTGAAGCAAGATGACGAACACTGGCATGAAGCGGTTTGGATCCGCCTCACGCATGCATGCGTTGCATTTCATCATCAAAACAACGACGACGGTGAGGACGACGACGGCGACGGCGACCATGACGATGAGGATGACTCCACTTTCGCTCAAAAACGATGAAACTGAAATGCAGCCACCACAGAGAGAAAAACCGCAAAAGCAGAGCGGGATATATAGTGAGAGAAGGATGGGAAGGATGAGGAGAAGCTGTTAAGCTGGACCCCTCATACCAAAAATATTGTTTCATTACGCGTTGCACAAACATTGTAGGAAACTGTGAAGTTGCTGCTGCTGCTCGTCGTCGTTGTCGTCTCGTCTTCGCCCTTCGTGATGTTGCCGGGCATATAAATCAGATTTTTCGGCTGCTTCTGCTGTTGCTGCTGCTGATGAAAAGTCGCGACAAAAAGCTTCTGGTTTTTGGGTAAGCCACGAAGAATTGATGGCCACTTCAGACAATGACAATGACAACCCACCAGGACCATCACGTCGACGTTGTCCACGACGACTGGGACTGGGTGGGGGGTGCGTATAACTATCCGACCAGGCGTATGTCCAGCATCATCTCCTCTTTTGGCTTTGGCTCTTTGCTCTGCACTTTTACTGGGCCTCGGCTCTCTTTTCTTCCCTCTCTTCACTATGTTGTTTGTTCAGCGAGGCGTTAAAATGTTTGTTTGCATTAATTTGCAGCAGACGACGAGGATGAGGATGAGGAGGAGGAGGAGGATGGGGACCAGCAGCAGGATGAAAAGGCAGCCAAGCCTGACAACGATGAGCTTACCAATTAGCGACACCCACGTTCCAAAAATGTTGTTCTTTTATGTCATCTTCTTGGGTTCTTTTTTCGTGGGCGTGGCATGTGTCAAAAACCGGCGCCTGGTCGATACAATTTGTTGCCATCGATATCTAACCACGCTTTTATCCTGCTATCGGGCAAAATAGTTATCCCTACTATGGAATTTAAAGCGCACAAAAATGTGCCTACAACTTTGCTCGATTCTGGTGAGGGTGGCGCACCCTACACGCCGCCCCCTTCCGCCCCCATATGTATGAACCCTATGTGGATCTGTGGCATGTTTGTTGCGCAAAATTCCACAGACAGTTTATGCCCCCCCCCCGCCCCCCACCAGACTGGGAAACTGAGTCGTCTTTGGCAAAGGGAAATGATTTTAGATATCCCCGCCTGAAAATATGCTACAAATTTCACTTTACTCTTTAAGCAACTTGATGTGGGCATATCTACACTGAAAGAAATCACTTGCAAAATCTTCCTAAATCTTCACGGATTCGAAGTTATTTAAAATGAGATCGTTTATGTTCCTTTTTTAGTTTGATAAATATAGTAAATCAGTCTGCATTATCAGTCACATATTTCTAATTTAATTAACAAGATCAATTTTCATTCTTTTTCAATATGATGAATATACACTTAAATCTTCTTAAGTTTATTCACAGATTTGAAGTTCTTTAAAATGAGTTCGCTTTATGTTTCATTTTTTATGTTTGATAATTTATAAGTCATATTTCAATAGTCAAATTTCCTTCTGCGAAATATCAATTAACAAATCTATATCAATATCAATTTTCTTGACAAACTTTTAAATCTTATTTAAAGTATATTTCCTCTTTGATCTCATAATAAAAGTGCAAATCTGCTCTCTATATGAAAAATCATTACGAACATTTTAGCAAGGCTTTTCCAAAATTTTCTTAAGCGATAGTTAACTAACCACTCAGGTTAACTACAAGTTAACAGAAAACTAAGTGATACGAGGGTAAAACGACTAATTCGAAATGTTTTTAAATTGGTTTGATTTGGATAATTTCGGACTTTGTATAACCAATCCGAATTTTGGGGCAGGGATCCAGAGAAACGTTAGAGGCGTTTTCAGGAGTTGAGAGTGTGGTTCAAAACGACGTGTTGCGAAACTTTTTTAGAGTCATTGTGAATTGAAATAGCATGTAACGAAAATGAGAACGAAAATAATTGTAGCTCTCATGCAAAAATGATTTCGGAGGGGGGATGGAAGAATGTGACAATGTTTGATTCTATTTGTTCTGTTTTAGCCTTTAGCCTTATAAGTAAACATTAAATTAGATAAATTAAAACCGAAAATATTGACGTACTCTAAATAAGAGAAATATGTAAGTTTCAATAGAAAGAGTAAATTTGAAAATTTGTATATCTGATCTAAAAATGGTTATGTATCAAGCTTATTTCTAGTGACTCATTAAGCTCCTACTATCTTTTTACCCTTTTCCCACTTTGCTTTTTAGTTGAGTTCCATTTTTGATTTTCTGGACCAATTTTGCAGCTGTTTTAAATGAGCTTTACCTCTGGAAACTATTATAGAGTACAAGTTGGGTGCATCTTCGATCTCTCCTCCCTCTCCTGTGATTGACAAACTTCTCAGGGCATTTTCTTAACTGTAATTGGCATCTCTTTAAAGTTGTGCAGTTCTTCAACTCGTTGAATATCCAATATTATTACAATTTCTCCTTCCTCCTATTCCTATGCTGTGTGTATTTACCTAAGAAATTTTGCCAACTGCCAGTGTAGTACAATTATGCACTCCCTCAATATACATAGGCGCACACAGTTAGGGTAATAATTCAAGTTGACTTTTGTGTTTCCATTTTCGTTTTTCTGATTTGATTTTTGCCCTCCGTTTTGGAAGGATGTTCCCCGAATTACATTGCGGGCGAAGGAGTGAAACGAAGTCGAAATTCTAATTGTTAACTTAAAGCAAACAACAAACGCAATCAAACGTAAAAACGCACACGAAAGGCAAACAGTGAAATTTTTGCAAAATTCGCAGGCTACATTTAAACCCTGACCCGGGGGGACCAAGCCAAGTTCAGCCCCCGCATCGAAGGCTGCTCCTGCTGATGGCATCGCTTCACTGAATTCATACAGAATTTCATTTTTTCGACAGACTTACCTTCAAACTTTTCATATGCAGCGAAGCTTAACTTTTCCGGTACATAAGATGAGCCACGTCGTGAGCCCGCTCCGGTAACTCCAGCACTCGCAGCACTAGCACCAGAAGCAGCACCAGAAGCAGCCGCATTGCCATTAGTCAGCTCCGGTAATGCTGCCAGCATTGAAGCTACCGAATTTGAAGTCGGTGTGGCCATCAGTGTTGTCTCTTCATTCAATTGGGAAGCCGGCGATGCCGTGGACTTTTCAACCGAAAAGCTAGCCACCTTCTTGAGCACATTGCTCGAGAGCAAAGGCGTTGTGGGTGTGCCAAAGCCAGGTGGAGGCGGTGGTAAAGGCCCTGACTCATCCTCCCAATTCTCAGACATCGTTGTTGAGGTCGTCGTCGTCGTAGTCGACGTTGCCGTCGCCGTCGCTGTTTGAGACTGCACAGGTGTTTGAGATGATTTAAACGAAATTATAACAGTTGATTGCGTTTCCAGTGAGGATGATGAAGATGCTGGAGTTTGAATTGCTGTCGCTGAAATGTAACAAATGACGACGAGAAGATGGCATTAGTAGAGCAAATTTGTAAAGCTATTACTACTACTTGGAACTGAAAGTGGGCGTTTCACAAAAGATGTTGCGCTTAAACGAAATACCCAATTTACATTTGACCAAGGAAAACTGTTTGATTTTTTTCTTCTTTTTTTGTACTCATTGATTTTTTAACGAAGATTTGATTAAATCACACTTGAATCTACAAGACACCTTAAAAATCTTTAAGTCGTAAATTTGTTAGGCAGAGCCAACAATGACCTACTAGAAACTCAATCAAAATATATAACAAATGTTTACATAGCGTCTCTTTTATCTATGTATATACATATGTACATACATATGTATGCATATTATAGTAGCTATATATGTACATGTGTACATGGGAACGATGGGGGAGTGAGTAAGGGTTTAAGGGGACCATCATTCTTAGAATTCATATTCTGTTCTTGTTCTTCAACTTTTGACCGGCTTGCCGGATCGTCGTACCAAGGCTGGCAATTCTTAATCGCCATACCATGAGTATTTAATTTGACGTTTACCAACACTAGTCGTCGAATCTAGCCTTTGTACATATTTTTAAAGTTTTTTAACACTGAAATCTGGAGTAGTCAAAGCAAACATTTACCATAATTTTTGTTGTCTATTTTTCTTTTGAAATCTTAAGCTATAAGCCTAATCCTGATGTACTGAAACCTCACGCAATAGATATTAGGTCTATCAATATATCGATTAATAGTTTGCCTCGTTTTTAATGTTGTTTTTTAAAAAAGAACATAGTCTAGTATTCTAGTATTCGAAAAATCTAGTAATACGTAAAATAAACCCAATGAAGCATTCCATTATTTTTTATTCCTGCATTATTGAACATTCTTATTACAGTTTCTTTTTATAAGAGCAGAAATGTTATGTTAGTGTTCAAAAATTGCGAAGTACATCAATTTAATTATACTTGGTTTAAACAAATGTACTTCAATCAATATCGCGTTATATTAATCAAATAATTCATATAAATTAGCAGATATGACTTTATAAAGCAAAGGAGTAGGTGGGTTTTTCTCGATGTCCCTTTTAACGAAACTAATGAAATGCATCCCCAATAGAATAGCTTCAAAAAGTAAAAGGCAAAAGTTCAAAGTGTCAAACCATTTGTTACGATTCAAATTACGATATTTTGCACAGATAATCCTCATTGGTATATAGGAAACACTTCAATTGATCCTTAAAGTGATCTCAAATGTATAAAAAAATTTGTACTTGTTTCTGCTGCTTATTGTTACAATAATTTGGTTTAATTTTCCTTCCCACCCCCTCTCCACTGTATCAACAAATTTATATTTTCAATGGAAATTTTAAATTAAATTTTCTCATGTTGCGATTAATCAACTTTTGTTGATTCTTCTACTTCGTTTTTTTTTCGCAATTTGTGGGCCTAACTAACTAAGTTATCCCACACACACACACTTAACCAATGAAAAAAAGAAATTACAGAAACAAAAAAATGGTAAAAAGGTTCTACACGACCTTCACACAAAAGTTTTTTAATTAACTCGTGTCTCTCCCACCCATCATCAACATCCTTTTCCACCGCCTAGCATCCTTTTCACTCCACTCTGTTTTTCCAAACTGATCCGATCAGCGCACGGGAATAAAAAAACGGACGCAAAAAAAAAAAAAAACACAAACAGGCAGCTCTAAAGTAATTATTGGCACATTTATGCGAGGACTCGTCGTCGTCGTCGCCGTCGACGTCCTTCTGTTCACATGATATTTTAAATATATAATTGCCGCCCCAAAATATAAAAAATACATCCTCCTAATCTCTCATCGCTGCTCCTCTTACTCCTCCTGTCCCCCTCCTCCGCTCCTACAAACAGTTACCTAATTGTGTTTAGCGAACGACTCGACTTAAATATAAAACAAAAGCGAACATGCTTCGCTGGTTTTTGGGTTGTTGGCTTCACATAAACTCTCCCATACACTCGAATGGAAAACATTTGTAAAAACTTAAAAATTGCAAACACGTCTTCATTGTTTACAAAATGTCGGCCGGAAACTGGCGATTCAGGCTCGCGGGGAAGCCAAAACAGGGGGTGTGGGGCAGAGGGCTCGCAGGCTTCATTTGATTCCCTATTGTTTTTGAGCAAGCCTTCTCGCCGAATAAACCAACGAACGGACGAGCAAAAAAAAAAACAAAGTTTAAATTTTAATTAAATCATGTTATATAGAATGATACACGCGGGAGTATTGCCTGTTTACCAAGAGGGGAGTGGAGAAAGGGGGCCTCTTGGGCAACTCAGTCATTGATGATGGGCTGTGTGCGATAAGCGCTCCGTTGGGTGTACTCAGAGCACAAAAATCGTACAAATTTTGGCGCCTTCAAAACGAGTGGGGAGAAGATGCCAAAAAAAAAAAACGAACAAAAACGCTTTCGATTATCCAAAGTGTACGATGAAGATTTAATGCTTGAAAACTCTCCTAAATAGATGCGTATTTAAAAATTTTTGTTGGGAAAAAAACTGGACAGACATAATTGATGTGACGCATCATAAAGTAGACCTTTAAGTGAGCGAGACTATGACTATAGTTTCATCAATTGCAAAATTAAATGAAAGTTGGCAACGTTTCTAAATAATTATTGAAACTAATGTTCGATTTTATCGATTGAAACGAAAGATTGGAAAGATCTTGAGTCTTTAAACTAAGCTGTCCATTATAGGGAAGGATTCCTCTAACGGAGATTTTCATATGAATTCCCTGCTCAGGACGCGGACATTTATTTTGGGTTCATTTATACCAAATCAATATTTTTCAAAATTCAGATATTTATATTGCTAATCAATAATTTATCATATTTTTATATTCGTGATCAACGAGAAGAGATTTACTCGTGAATTACGTGATACATATATCATTTAATAATTACTTTTAAAATATAAATAAAATTACAGTGATGTTTCTTTAATAATTACTTTTAAATATGCAATAATAATACCTATTTATTATTGAAGAACCATTTATTTTGAGTTCCTCCATCATTTTAGTACACTCTTGTTTTAAAATATCCTAGTTTTCTATAAGCTCCCACTTTCATATCTTGACAATTTCATGCTTAAGAAAACTCTGTTTACTTGGTTTTCGTACGGAAGACTCTTTGTTTTTAATTGTGAGATTGATATCTTTGAGTCAGGAAGCCTTCCTGAGGAAGGCTTTAAATATAAAACTCAATGTTAAAATATCTCATCGAAGTGCTTTTAATCGAGATTCGATTGTTATAGCATAAGTTCAAAATTGTGAATACATATATGCCAAACGTTTTTAAAATCCACAAAATTTGTATTCTGTTTTTAAGATTAATCAAAGACGATAAAACCGAACTAACGAAAGGAAGTGCTATCGGAACGTTGGTAGTTTGGGTCTTTAGACACTAAAATTTCAGAGTACCATTCCTTGAGCATATGTTTAAACTTAAGTTCTGAAGCCATATGGAATACATTTCTTACTCACTCAGAAAGCACTATTTTAGCAATAAAAAGTCGACAACTTCCGGCAAATTTGATGGATGCCAAACCTTCGCTAATTGAAGCGTCGGTTGGGATAACGTTTATCATTATTGTGTTTTATTTGGATTTAAAAATAATTTACGATGACAAATCTGGGAAGCAAATAATCCCTACACATCACTCGTGATGGGATTTACTAAATATAGAGCTATATAAATCCATAAAGAAAACTACAATTGGATTTGTTTATGCCTAAAGCAATTTAACCCACATTTTTTCATCATGTCTAAATTGCAGCAAAGGACTTGTGTGTGAAACATGTGTGTGTGTGTGTGTAAGGACCAATGTCCATAAGCTTCAAAAATATCTTCTGCTCAACTATATTCTTCAACAGGCACTTGTAGTGGGGCAGTTGGGGGTGGTTGGGGTGGTGCTGTTGCTCTTCTTCTAACACCACTCAATTCTCTACAGTTTGACAAGCACTTTTACAGCTTCGTCTCTTCACCATCTCCTATGACCTGTTTTGTGTTTGTGTGTTTACCTTTGAAATTGGCGTAGAGAGCAACAAAAAAAAAATGGTTAAAAAAGGACAAGCAGCTTTTAGTTATTTTTTACTCGAGGGTTGCCAACTTGAAAGTGTGCACACACACACACATATGGTTTGAAGTGCTCTAACAATCAACAAGAAGCAGACATAGAAGTATCAAAAAATATTGCGTATCTCGTCGTTTATTTGAGACTGCTATGTCCTGTGTCCCCAATGGGGAATTTGAATAATTCGTCAAACAGCGCTGCGAATTGTCCGTTTCACATTATTGCTTTAATGCGTTTTCACATGATGAACTCTCTGTCTCTTTGAAAGTTGTCCCAGAATGTGAAATGAGTAAATATACATACATACAACAGAACAAACACTCACCTGTTTCGTTAGATGGTGGCGGCGGCAACGCCGTTTGTTGAACGGCGGCACTGAAACGCGATGAAAGATTCTGTAAATCAACTTTCTTGGCCTTCGATATGTTGAAGAGTTCGCCAGGTGATTCCATGCGTGGCGGTGCCATCGCTGTTCCTGCTGGCGAGAGCTGATCCATGGTAGTGCCGTTACTATTGCTGTTACCCAACACTTGGGCCAGCTTTTTGCCCAGTTGCAAAGCCATCAGCTCGTCCGGCGAGCTTTCCGCTGTCCCTGTCGCAACTACAATATGGCTGTCCTTTTCACCGATTTGCCCTTCATTGGGTATATTTAGGTACGTTACGTTTGTAAGACTAAGGCAGGCGAGTTTATCCGCACGACAACGCCGCTGAAGCTCAACAACCGCTCGGGCGGTGCACGGCGATAATGTGTCCGCCGATTGCACACTGATCTCACTTAGTGGACGATCTTTTTTAGTCACCGCACTATTCGTTGTACACGTTGTTAGCGGCACTTCGACGCGCGGTGATTTCGAATAGTGATTGCTGATGAGTAAATCGTCAATGGGGGGATCTGTGAAGAGGAGGGAATCGTAGCTTGAGCAAGACATGGACAAAGATCGAAGTTGGTGCTGTTGATGTCGCTGCTGATGCGTTAAAGTGGAGCAGCTGGAGGCGATAGCATGGCAATCGTAGCAACAATCGTCGCTGCTGCAATTGTAAAATTCAGCCGAATCGGTGTAGTCCAAGCTAACGACATCATCTGGGTCACAAGCGGCAGTAGAAATAGGGAAAGATCAGATGAGATGATGAAACAGAGAGAAAAATACATTTAGGCAGAGGAGGAAAATGTGGAAAAATATACACTATGCAACAGGTTTCATTAAATGGTGAATAAGGAAATTAACTTTCAAACCAAACTAATTTGAGAAAAATGAAAATAAAAAATCTCTTAAATGATTTGAAAAAGAATCAGTAACAAGATTTGATGGATATCGTAGTAATTTATAATTAGAAGTTTGTACTACGAAACGGTTGATCTAACCCAAAGAATTTGGAGGTCCGATATTCACAGGTGATCTGATATGTGGAGGTAAACTTAGGATTCACCGATCTATCATTAACATCCTCTCATTGTTTATGAATATGGTTGAATATGGTTTATGGTTTAGGGGATAAATTATAACTTTACAGTATTTACGAACATTTCGATATTTATTCGGTTCATGGAAATATTTGATTAAAACCAAACACTTGGGAAAATAGTAGAGGACTTTTCCTCTTCTTAAGTTTATCCAAATTATTGCGAATTATTTTGTTGTTCAGTGTCCAATCAATTCGACGATGAGCTAAGCTCTGCAAATATTTCAAATTAAAGAAAAAGCCTGCAGACGACTTACTTCCAATGATTTATGTCCGTTTTTATGGATGGACGTGGGGGAGGGGTGAAGAGGACGGTTGATGATGGCTGATGACTTCACAAAAAGGCGACATGTGTAAAATAATTAAAGAACTGTAAATAAAAACAAAAAACGCCGCTTCCATTTACTCTTGGAAGGCAGACCAAAAAATAAAGAGCGACAGTGAGATAGAGAGAGTGAAACGTGAGAGGGAGAGTTTCAAAGAGAGAGCCTCTCACTTTGGATGGGAGAGCCGCTTAGTCGCTCACTGGAAAGGTAAACTAGCATAACTAAACTAACAAAAAATAATCCCCCCACGTTTAGTTGGTGGAGAGACATCAGAGATACCGTGTATTAAAAAAGTGTGTGCAATTATGTGAAATCGGTTTGTTTTTATATTCGGAACCGTTATACAAGCATATATACATAATCCTAGATTGAATGAGTGAAGACAAAAAAAAAAGCGGTTTCGGTTTTGCTAAGTATTTTTCTCGTGTCGAAAGCACATTTTTCATTCATTCTACTTGGATAACGGTAAAGTGAAAATGTTAGCAACGTGACGCTACTTGAAAACGATATTGGGATACACTCTCGCTTATGAACCAGGGAAGAAGAAATATACATACATACTAAAATATTCTCTGAGAAATGTGGAATTCGATCTTAATACTGGGGGAATGAAAAGTCTTGAATACATTTTTTTAAAACCATAACGAATGATCGGAGCATTAAGCTGATGTTAAACTCATATAATCCTTATGATCTTGATATTATCAAGGAAAAGTTCTAAGGCTAAAATTTGATATTCAGGTCAAGTATGCCAAGATCAACATCCTTTGTTACATACGCGTCTCTTATATTAATATACCCATCAGCTTATAGGGTATTGACGTAAACTTGCGGCAAAATTATGAAAATCTATATGGAAAATGCTCTCGAAAAAATGAAAGAAAAACAAAACAACAAAAAAAGGTGAACACAAATGAAAATGAAAAGCAACAGCAGCAAGGTGAATGAAGAAAAGCAACCCAAAACAAACAACAAAAAGAGACAAAAAAAAAAAAAAGAACTCGAAACTGGTTTGGTTATGGGTCAGCCTACAAGGTAAAAGGCAAAAGGGTGGGCAAGGCAAATGTACAGAGAGTGGGGGAGGGGGATATTAGGGGCATTCTGTGTGGTGTTCGTTCTTAATTTTCTTTTCTTTTGTTCCTTTTTTTCGCAGTTCTTTGTCTTTCTCTCCCCCTCTCTCTCTCTCTGTCACTCTCTAGCACGCACACAAATTGTTTAATTTGTTGTCTATGGGCAATTAAAGCAAATTGCAAGAAAAAAGACACAAAAAAAAAATTAAATAACACAAGTCAAGAGGAGGAGAAATCAAGATAAAGAAAGGAACTAAAAGACCGATGAACAAATTTACTTTAGCCACCTGTAGGAATGTTTCAATTATTGTATTTTATCCCGTTTTGTTGTTTTCAGTGAACGATTCTTGTTTATATAGCAAAGTGTTGCCAATTATTTAGAATTTTCCAAGCACTTTTCACACATTTTCTCTATATATAGATATAGATATATATATATCTTTGTTCATATCGTTAGCGATCTGCTCTATGGCAAGTTTAAAGCGTTACTAACACAAAATACAACAATAACTCTGGCTCACAACGGGGCTCTGTGGCGCTCTTTCTCTCTCTATCACTCTCTTGTTAGCCATATGCTGGAAAGCGAAGAGAGCGAGAGCAACAAGACACTGGGAACGAACAGAGAGAGTGAAAGAGAGCACAAAACTAAGCTCCAATTACATGATACAATGTCAGAAGGTAGCATAAGCCCCAAAGCCGATATTCCAGAAGTGAACCAACGTCAGTAATAAATAATATAGATCGCTCTTTCATTTCTCTATAGTGAAATGGATGGATATGTAAAATATTACGTCAAAAGAAAACGATAAGGATTTTGAAAAGGATAAATTAAATTTTGTTAATTTATATGAACGCACCCTCGATCTCGAAATCTTCTCCATTTTATTAACCCAATACTTAACAAAATTGTCCTATTCTATTCTATTCTATTGAAATAGTTTTAGAAATTCAAATGATTTAAATTTAATTGAGGACTATAATATTTAGAATGTCTGATAACTATCCAAAATTTAAGATCCCTAGGGTTAATCTATGCAAAAATGGTTTTTCTTGTCAATTGTAAGTATCTAAAACAGATTGAGAAGCATCTCAAAAACGTGATGATTTTGAAATAATGATAGTGACCACTATTTAAAAGAGTGAAAGTGATTGCTTATGCATTCTTTTGATGACGTAGATGACCACAACGAGCATCTTGCGCTATCTTTTCTGCCATGACATTTGGTGTTCGAATTGCAGCAGCGACCTCAAGCTGAGAGCAGAGCTTACCCTCCAAGGCTACAATTGCCGATGTTGTTGTTTTTGTTTCTGTTGCTGCGGCAGCAAAAAGCTGTTCAATAAAAGCACAGTGATCGGTATTAAAATCATTGTTGTTGTTGCTATTGATGCTGAGTGGAAGCTTTTGGGGTCTGCGGTGGCTTTGGAGCAAAGCGGCGCTTGCGCGGTGGCTGCTTGACTATGGCTTGACATTTCCTTGGCTGCAGTTGCAGTTGGTGTTGCTGTTGTTGCAGTGGTTGCTGCTCTTCTGGCTCTGCTTCCTTTTTACTTGCAAAGCAGAGCTGCGGGCAGCGCTGCAGTTGGGGCTGATGCAGCTTTCTCAAACGCGGTGGCTTGGGAGGTGCTTTACAAAGAAAAACATGCATACTTTTAGGCCGAAACATAATTCACTTTTCGAAACGGAATTTTCTACGGTAACATCAAGTTATTAATTAAAATTTTTGGTTAAAACCGAAATTAATTTGGAGTTTGCATAGTTTTTGCTTAATTTTTTTGTTGCTAGAAATTTCGATTTTAATAAATTTCACGACATTTTTGTGCCAAGTGAAGGAAAACACACAGTAGACCATATATTAAATAAGTATTTGGCAATTAGTGATGAAAACTACACAAAACGGGAATTTCTTTTAAGTTTTAAATATTTGAAGGGATCATTTTATATTGGGATAATTGATAATAATGTAATTAGGCTGATAAATACAATTTAAATATTATTCAATTTTATTTTGGGCTAGTTCAAAAGTTTGAAAAACTAATGCTTATTTTTGGAAAACATTATTGGAATGGATCTTAATTAGGTAGTTAGATCTTTTGATTGATTTTAATCAATATTAAAGTGTATTTCTTGTGGGCCAAAATTTACTATTGATATGTCTAAACAGAAGTTTAACAATTGTAATTAGAAACAAAGAAACCGAGTTAACTGTAATCGTTTGAAATTACAATTTCAAAAAAACAAAACATTAGAAGTTCTTTAAACAATCAATTATTGACATAATCGCATAAAATCGTAGAGCTTTAAATCAAATCAAAACAGATATTATCTGTTATATCTCAGCTCTTTAATTGAGTTAACTGCGTTTTAATTGTGGGCAATTTCTTAAGTTGATAATAAATTTATATTAATAATAGCCATATAACAACAATTTGTAAACAACATTAAACAGAGGTTAAAACAACACAGATACAGACATACACCCACACACATACAAGTATAGAGTAGTTGGAGAGAGAGAGAAAGAGAGAAAGGGAAAGGATAAGGAAAGAAATAAGAGAAGGAGCGAAGATATGCCCCGTTAGAAGTTTACAACTTTACACGAAAATGTACAAGCAAAACTATTAAAACTAATTGCCATAAATATTAGCGTCCAGCCACGTGCCGTAGCAAACTTTTTTCACCCACTGTGAAGGGGAAGGATAACGAGTGCGCTAGTGTTAGTGTGTGTGTGTGTGTTGGTGTGGGGGTGTGCGTCGGGGTGTAGGTTCACAGGCGGCGCTTAATTGAGCACGTTGCCCTGGCTTTTGGCTGCAGTTGGTCGAACAAAACTGAAACCAAAAAGCTCAACATTAGTGACCCCGCTGACAGGGATCTTTTTTTCTCCATACCCTATAACCTCAAAAGAGGTAAAACGCTATAATTTCAATCTTTGCAAAATGAAACGTAGCATTTTCTTGGTTTCTTACTATGGCGAATGGGCAAGTCTGTTTGTTGCTAAGCTAAATTTTAAATTCCTCTTTAAATTAAGTTTATTATTATAAAAGTATTCCTATTTCAAGTTATCACGGACTCTAGTATATGATAATGAAGATATATTCAATGTTAAGTTGATTTTCCTATGTTATATGAAGCTTTATCTTTCAAATATCTTTTTCAAATAATAAAATATCAGATCAAGAAAACAGTTTATTGTTTCCCAACTGACTGAAGTGAAGGAACATAAAGGTTTTACTTTTGTTCTGATACTTTGGAAGTTCAAAATACTCCTCTAATAAGGAATATCTGTCGCAATCCTTGTTCAGATGAGAACATCTTCCATTACTTTGTATAATTTGCAGGGTGAGACATTCGTCTCATGTGTTCAAATTTGAGGGCATTAAATGTAGTTAAATTTCTTAAAAGACCCTCCTTGCTAGAGGGTATTAAATCGTCGTGGCATTGGTTTTTGGTGTTGGGAATATCTAAGTAAAAACATATGTAGGTACATGGTATACATATATATATCTATATTTGCAGGCTTCCCGCTGATTCACAAATTCTTTGGACATGAATTATGAATTTATGCATTGAAAACGAGGCCCAACAGAAAACTTGTTGGTGTGTGGGTGAGTGTAAGTGAATGAATTGGGGGTTGTAGAGGGGAGGTGCCAGTGAGTTGGGAAAGTTTGCTATCTTCCCTCCGCTGGAAAAAAAAGGGAATTTTTGATAGCAATCTTTCACTCGCTTGCTCACTTCCTCACTCTTCCTCTATCTAACGCCCCCTCTCTGGCCCTCTTCATATCACTCCCGCCTTGGCACGTTTAGGATTTTTCGTTGATTTGATTTTGGACTATGCCCGCTTGCTGCTGCAATGCAATCGCGGACTAGTAGAGAGGGAGCTGGAGGGGGTGTTTAGCGGCAGACGCCTCTTTCCCCCTCTGCCACTGAATTGCTTTTTGATATGCCTCATCCTTGAACGCGCTTTTGGCGTCTTTGTACGCGCGCAAAAACAGAAGCATCGTCGGCGGCAGAGCCAAACGAATAAACTGAAAAGCGTTAGCTGAGTTATTTCGGCGCAAATTTGTATATGGATGTATGGATGTATGATTCGTATGCTCTAACTCAGAGGGAGAGAGAGTTACCTAACTTGATTGCCAAATAGGCACAGGGTATTCTAAGGTAGTTTGGAAAATAAATGCATCAGAACGAGTAATAAAATTATGGAATACTTTCGGGCAATCAAACCATATCAATTTTTAGTTAGACTATTTTCAATGGAATTAGTCTTCTTTTCCAGCTTTTTGTTTTACTAATTTTATTTCTCTGCTTTGGAAAGATTTCTCCATATTCCGTATCATTTTTTTAGCTTATTTCTTTTTCTAAGATCATTTGCTTAAAGTCCTTGAATATTTTTTATTCATCCTTTCCTATTTTTTGACTACTTTGCTGCTTTTATTTACATTAAATCTCAAAGATTTCTATTCATTTTTCAAAAATTATTCGGTCCAAAGTTTTCTATTAAGGACTCTTCAAATCTCAGAAATCTTAGG
Source organism: Drosophila sp. 14030-0761.01 (assembly GCA_018150735.1). Lineage (NCBI taxonomy): Eukaryota > Metazoa > Arthropoda > Insecta > Diptera > Drosophilidae > Drosophila > Drosophila sp. 14030-0761.01. The sequence goes on from JAECWO010000015.1 coordinate 2,136,427, forward strand.
AAAAGATATAACCTTTTTATAAATTTTTAATTTATATTCCAATGGTTCAGAATGGTTCTAGTAATACATAAGTATTTCGTAAGCCCATATCAAGTGCATTATAGTTTGTTTCTCTTATATTGTATGATTATATGAAGCAAAATTTCAGATCTTTTCATTTTCTAAGCCGAATATAAATCATAAATAAATCATATTGTCAGTTCTATCTTTGTTTTATCATTAGTATTTCTGCTAATCATTTTACAAATTCTTCTTTCTAATCATAGCCACACAATTTCCCACTTTTTCTCTTTTTTGGCATATTATCCCTGCAATTATATGTATTAAGTATATCTAAGAGCATTAAAACTTCGTCAACTATTTTGACAGCTTCAATGGTCGTCTCCTTGATGTTGTATTTCAATTTCTCTCAATTTTTCGGTTTTTTTCTGGGGTATTGGGGCAAAGTCAGCAGCAGCCTGCAGCTTTTGAAGTCAACGCGTTTTTCTCTTCTTCGCCCGTCTCTCCTTTCTCTTGGTTTTTCTCTTCCTTTACTGGTTTCTTTTTTTTTTTTTTTTCTTAATAGACAGTTGAGTTTTTGAAGTGGGTCGTCCTCGGCGGCAGCGACTGGTTCTGGGTTCTGCGTCCTGCGTTCTGTGTGTGTTGAGTTATGATTGTGAACGTGCTCGCTTTGACTTGCTGCAGGCAGGCGGCAGCCTTCTGTTTTTCCAAATATTCGTTTCACTTGTGTTTTTTTAAAGGGAACATCTTAAAGATTTCACATGAATAACTAAAATCTATAAATTTTTGATTCCACTTTGGCCCCTTAATGCAGCAACAGCACAACTAAGTAAGGAAAAAATATTATTTTCCAACGCAAAATGCCAATAAGTTACATACACATTCGACAAGAAGAATTTTGACTGTGTCATAGTTTTCATACCCTTGCCAAATATTCCTATATCATAAAATTTTTTTAAAATGTGCAAAACACACAATGATAAGTCTGAGTTTTCAGGATAAAATTTAAAATTTTTTAATGTTTAACCACATGATTCCGTTTGAGAACTAATATTTTGTAATATATTGGTAAAGAGACAGGATAAAGCCTGTTTAATTGAGAGAAAATTCAATTGATTGTATCGAAAGCACCCTTAACAAATATTATATTTGAACCCATTTTATTCAAAGTTGTCTGAATCATTTGACAGCTAAACATTTAAAATGCTCTAGTGTATCAGGTAACATATTATGTAAAGAAATAGTCCGTTCAGGTCCAATATGAAAGAGAAATAGGGACTATCCTGCTGAACTACATACTATAAATAAAATGTGTATTTTTACGTATTTGATTTATTTTCAACGTTAGTATTCTTCTCTTTTTGGACTTAAATATCGGCTTGAATTTTTCCCATAATAACTATCGTATATTGATAGATTTTCTCTATGCTTCTGGCATATGTATGTATGTATGTATGTTTAAGACTATACGTACATATGAGTTATTCGGATCAAGACTCAAATCGAAGATTCTCCACTTATTTATGATACAGACCTATCTAATTAGGATCTGATATATGCAACCACATGCAGATCTATATATGTACATGCACAGTATGCCTTCTACTTTGTTTCCTAAATCTCAAAGCAAAAGCAAAACGTGTATACCTTTCCTATTGAAAGAGTACCCCTCCTTTGCCTCCTTTATCAAGCATATAAGCCATGAGGAAAATAACAACAATAATGCCAGAGGAGTAAAAATAGAAGAAGTTAGCTCGAAAAGTCAAGCTCAGTGCAAAAATTTCATAAAAAAACTTCGAAGGAAAAGTTTCTATTTTTTTGGTTCTTATTTTTAGGGAAACTTGCCCCAAAAATTCTTATTTAAACTACGCTTAAATTGTAATAAGTCTCCAAGTGAGTAAGCGAAGGTAGGGGCGACAGAGAGAGAGAGAGAGAGCGAGAGGGAGGACCAATGTTGTATGGGATGCGAGACACAGGGTTGCCAGAGTTGTAAAATAAAACAAAAGTCGGCGAAAGTTTTCAACAAAATTCCGGAGAAAAAAAAACGAGAAAAGGTAAAAAGCAAAGTATAAAACGAAAGGGGGCAAGAACAAAACTATGAACAATAGAGAAGCAAAGTTGGCATATTGAAAAATTTTAGACAGGGTCAGTTGCACTTCAAGAAAAAATTTCCAATGAATTGAACAAAAGTAAGAAGATACCAAAATGGAAAGTAGAATTGAAGCCCCTTCTCCTAGCAAGTGTTCTTCCAATACCACAAATAGTGGAATTTAATATCGTTGTATACAAATAATGTTAATATGTAATCAAAATCTTCTATTAGATGAGGATTATAAGAACAATCACAAATTAAATAAATAAACATAAGTATTTAGTTTTTAAAGTAAATTGAAAATAAATCCGATTTGAAAGATTATGATTAAGTTATACATTTTAAAATAGGTTTTGCTTTTGTTAAACAAAGTAATTAGCTTATTCCAAATGGTTATCGTTTTTCAAAGACAAATGTGTTTTAAGGATCTATGTGATCCCTTAAATCCATTCGCAGAACAAAGTATAGAATCTTAATTTTTGCATATGAGCCTAACTTTACCAAGCTTTTGAATTGACTGTACCGAATGAACACTGAAATCAAATCAATAAGCCAAAAATGATAGTGTTATGGGATGGAATTGATTCTTTTTTTGTTGTTTTCAACTAAATAGCTTAGTTATGTTTTGAACAGTGTACGTGCATTTTGGGATAAACTTTGTTTTTAGTGCTTTTGGCTTGGATGTAGGGAAAAAGTAACAAACTGAATTTGATGCACACTAATAGCAACAATAAAAAGTGTAACAATAATAACATCAACAACAAATAATGCGACTCAAAATTGACTTACGAAAATCTATTTGTTCTGTGCTGCCATCTGCCAATTGTCCATGCTCTACTTCCGGTTCGCCATCCAGTGGCACTAGCCCACAGGTACTCAATGCTGAATTCGACGCTGACAGAGGTGAGATTGGGGGCGATGTTCCTGTGGTTGACGCCGCCTGTCCCGTTGCAGCCTGAAGAAATGCCTCCCGAATGCGTTTCTGACCCACGAGGCGAGTGAAAACGCGAACTCGACTATTGCGACGCTCCAACAATCCTTCTACCCCACCGCCAGGTGCCCTGGGACCGTCTCCTGCACCGATACCCATTCGGACCAGACTGCCACCTGCTGGTGACTTTCCATCGGTTGCTGTGCGATTCTGTGAGTTACCCATGGTTGTTGCTGTTTTCGGTCGCTGGGGTGGTGGTTCCTGCAAAAGAAGTTTACAAAAATCAATTAAAAAAGTTTTCAATCAGGCGCATTGTTTGGCTTGATTTTATTTTCAGGCTGCAAAAAGTTTCCTTTTTTTTTATTTTCAGTTTTTTCTTATTTCACGAAAAATATGAAATGAATTAGTTGCTTCAGGTGAATGACGTGGATGGCGGCGGCGAAATGGTGGTTGGTTGACAAAAAGTTGCTGCTTTAGTTGTTTGATTTCTAAAGGAGCGAGTTCATTTTGTGGTTGGGTTTTCATACCCTGTACTCTTTAACCCGTATGCATCAATGCAGTTAACAGGCTGAGGAGAAAGTGCATGAGTAACGTTTTTGAGCACACAAGCGTCGCAGAAAGCAGAGTTTTCCAGTTAACTCGATGATTACTTATGTACAGGGGTCACAAATTATACAGTTAGTTGGGACGCAGAAGCATCTGAGGGACGTACAAGCATCTGAGAGACGCACAAGCAAGCTTTGGATTGCTTACTTTTCATAGGGATCGTAGCTTTTTCTGACACTTTTCGGATTAGAGCTCACGAGGCATCCCAAAAACTCTCATTATTCAAAAGATTTCAATGTTTTTCAATTTATCTAAGCTTGTCTTGGTGCTAATTATCCAAGTTGATAGATGTCTTCACATTTGGAAAGACCATGACATATTTTCTCGACTTAAACTTCATAGGCTTTTCAAGCCTAGATCTTAAACATTATGAAAAGGGTGAGGAACAAGTAAATATTATTATATATTTGAGTCACTTTTATAATGTGATATGGGGACTTTTGCTATCGAGAGTGCGATGACTAAGACCTAAAACAAATAGGGGATCACCTACTATGAGTATAAAGTGTGGTCACTGTGGTATTTTATGAGTTAATCACAACTTTCAAAGCTTTAGTTCAAAGGTTTGGGGGCTTGGGACTACGATATAACACCCTTACTTGGTATGGGGTATCTAAACTTCGATGCTTGACCGATTATTCGACTAGAACTGACTCTGTCAATAGCCATGGCCATTGGCTGGAGGCCACCAATTGCAATTGCAGTCGCCACCGAATGATGTGGATGTAGGGGGGAGGTGGGTCAAACAGTTTTTCCTACTTTTTCACCCATTTTCTTTCAATTTTTTTGTAGGTTTTTGTGATGCTGCAAATTGAACTTTTACTTTTGCCAAGTTCTGAATTGAGAATTTTATGAACACACTGAGTCATTAAAGAGAGATTTGTACAAAAAGTCGGGGTTAACATTGTGTCGACATTTTCCTTTCCTTTCGTATATTTTTTCCCTTTTGTGGTTGAGAAAAAGATGAGCTACGAGCATTGAATTTGATTTTTTATGTGAAAATCTATAAGGATAAAGTTTCAGGGTTGTTAATCAACTCTAGTTCAATTTTTTTAATGTGCCAATAGTTTTTTTTTCTTGTCCAAACAGGAAAACATTGCGCAGATGTCAGTCAAATGTATTTAAGTTTCGGGTTGATTAAAATGCAACTTATTATCGAGAATCTATCAATTTAGTGATTGATTTATTGATTTGAGATAACAATCTGGGATGGGCGTTAATAAGAATGCGGGGAAAAACTCAACGACTTTATATTGCACATTTTATGTGAGCTTTAAAAATTTAATGAGACTTAAGAATATAAAAATGACTTCATTGTCTGGATTACGTGACACTTTAGTGATAAAGAAAGTGAAAAGTACACATAAAGCTAACCCTGAAAGCATATCTGTGAAAGACTTTGTTTTAAAAAGTTGTCATTTATATCAACTAAGGCGTTAAATTAATGACAACTACGATATCTGAGTGGCTTAAGCTAAAATTATACTGTTTATTCAGTAAAAACAGGAATGATGTCATACAATTTTCTGAAAATTATAAAAGGCAAACAATTAACAATCTCAAATCTCAACTTTTGATTTTAAAGTCTTTAAAAATGATAAAAATTTATTCACATAATTTCCATGTTCATAATATACCTTAATTATTATGATCAAACTCTGATAGTAATCCTTAGGAAGAAGTTAAAATATTAAAATATTAAAAATATTCATCTTATGATCTCTTTTCTTTAAAAGTACTAATCATAAAAATTGAACTCTTCTGAATGAAACCCAAATCATTTGTCATAATTTTTTTAACGTGTGTTAAAGATCTATCTGTACGTACGTATAAAATTTGATTTCCATATTCCTCTCTTTGTAATTTCACTTATGTATGTTTTCTTTTACTAATAATCAAATGATTAAGTTAAATTAAGTTAAGCAACTTATATCAAGTAGGGCCAAGTTGATTACCAATTTATGGAATATTTGCAATATTCAATATTTATTTGGAACCGCGCCTTGCTGTTTATTGAACTTACTGATAAATAGATTTACTCCACCCAAACGAATCAACTTTGCCGCTGATAAAATTCAATAGCCCTGCCAAAAAAACACCCAAAAAGTTTAAAGAAGCTCAAAAATTTAATGTGGTTTAATTAAATAAACAACATTTTATTCTCTCTTTTATATCTGGGTGTGTGTGTGTGAGAGCCGCATAAATCACAATAAAAACAAATTAGCAGACATTCTTTTTATCGAGAAGCCACCTTGTTATACTCTAACAAAAAGAGCATGTCTGTTTCGTAAAGAAATTTAACATACAGGCATTGCGTGAAATTTGAATGGAACCTCCCCCCTTCCAGCAGGTGTGTGAATCAATTAAACATTGTTTTATTATAAATAGCATTTGTCCAGTAATTCCAATCGTTATCAGATAACTTTTTATATTAGAGTTGCCCCTCATTAGATTATAGTAAAATTTCTATGTTATCGTTGGACTAAAGGTGGATCACAAAAAATGCAAGTGTATAACAGCAGCGAAGCTATTGATACCCTAAACCCCCTAGGGGGATTTAACACATTTTATACACATGTCCAGCTGATTTTTTTAAACAATATGAAATAACTTTTGTGAGAAATTAGTTGCCAGATGTCGGCAGGTATAAGTATAATACTTTGAATTGAAGTTTTCGTATTAAAGAATGTTACAATTAGATAAGTAAAATTATGAGTAATGGATGAAGCTGATTTTTCCGTCTCTATAGTTACTAACTGGAGGGTATCTCACAGTCGCCTCCAAGCCACATAATACACCAAAATTTTATTATATTCTAAGCAGAGAGGCAAAGACGTCGAAAATTGGTGAACTAATTGAAATCATTTGGTAGAGAGAGAGGTACAAAGACACGGTGCGAGAACGAGAGGGCAAAGAGCATTAGAAGAGGTGTTAAAATTTTCGACAAAATTAATTGCTAGCAATAAATTTTGGCGTCCACGTGACTCATTTTCTGTAACATTTCTCTGTTTTCTTTTTTGTGTTTTTTTTTTTTTGTATAGCTGAATAATGAGAGCCCAGTAGTAGTAGCAGTAGGCAGGATATTTTCAGTGTGTCCTTTGCCCAAATCAGTTTTCAATTATGAAACGAGAGGGAGGGAGCCCAGAGAAAGCACGAGGGAAAGAGCGAGAGAGGCAAAAGCAGCGGATGAAATATGTTCCGCATTTTCTTAATTGTGTCAAAAGCGCAATTTAGTGCAATTTGTGAAATGAAAGCGAAAGCTTACGCATCTAACACACACACAAACATACACACACACACACTCACCCACACACACAATTTAACACACAGGCACCTACCTACTTCCGGTGCAATTTGCTTGGTGTTTTTTTGGGTATTTTTTTTTTTTTTTTTGATGGGGCGCGGCGCAAAATGTTGTAGTTTTTCGTTGCGCTAATGCGGCAAGTTCGTGTTGGCCTCTATTTCCGTTTCAGGCCAAGAATATCCACTTTAATGCATTTTCTGGTTCATTACTTTTGCTATATGTATGAAACGTTTACCTATTTTTATAATATTCTCCTTCGTTTTGTACTAATTCTTTCATTTTTCTTTGTCGCCTCGAATATCCTTTGCAAAATAACCACAAACAACAAAAATTATACTTCTACACATTTCACATAATTGCAAAACTGCAAAAATTGCAGCTGTCAGAAAAGCTTTGCTTCGGTTCCCAAGTGTCAAATGCATAAACAAACCGAATGCAAGCCGAGTAACCGAACAGAGAGAGAATGAGAGAGCGCGCGTTCTCAGTCAGCTGATTTTGTTTGAGCCTTGCGCCTAGGACAACATCAACCGCAGCAAGAACCGTTCAACTAGCTAGCGGGAAAAATCGATGGCATACTGAACCACTGTTTGAGTGGAGCGCCATAGTGAGCAGAGATATGGCCGCGAGAGAGAGAGAGAGAGTGCGAGTTGAATATGGAATCATATTTGGGTGGAATTCGAGAGAGAGAGTGAGAAAGAGAGAACTGAATTGAGTGAGTCTGATAACAGTTGAGCCACTAGCATTTGTTTTGGCGGTGATTTTAATATCTAAGGTTTTTTGAGCGGTCATAATCATTTATAATACCCTACGGTCAAGATAACCACAAACATAGATTTACTTGACATTTTCAGAAAGATATGAAACTTGAATTGACAAAACCATCATCAAAGTTTACGAATAAAAAATGAAATAGTGGTTGCATTTGGATAAAATTGCAAAATTTATGCGTAAACTTCTTGATAAAAACAAATAAATTGTTTATATATTTTTTCAAAAAAGTTAGTTTTCCATATTTCTAGTTATATTTTCTTAGACCTATATAATATATGTAGTAGCTCTAATCTGATATTATATCAATTTATCCACTTTAATATTGGCCAAGAAAAAGATTTATTTGAAACATGAACTTTGAATTCGAGTAATATGATCTTATATCAATTTATCCACTTTGATATTGGCCAAGAAAAAGATTTCTTTGAAACATGAACTTTGAATTCGAGTAATCGGAGTTTTCGAGTAAGCAGTTTTTTGATGCGAAGACCGTACATAATAAAAAGAAAATATTAGTAGATAAGTATGTACCATAAAATGCGCTTAATTTTAATTTGGTACAACGCTGATTAGTAACTATCACTGCACACTAGTTTAAAAATTAATTAAAAATACTTTACAAAATAATTTACTTTGGTACATGCCTGCACTCATGTTTCGTTCATTATTTATGTAGATCACTACGTTTGTCTCTAAAATCCAACCACATAGTTGTTAGCTATGTACACGAACCACCCAAACACACAATACACTCACACCTCATTAGCATTTTGAGCTTTCTGCGGGGACTTTATTTAGGGTTAGTCCAAACTGTCGTCCATTAACAATGACTCATTGTTCGGTGCAATCAACATGCTAAATCCCCCGCATTGAAACAATTGCCGATTGCAATTGTGATTTTATGAGCTTTTCCTGGTTAAATACGAGTAGCTTTTGTGGTGACACGACGGTTTAAATAGACTCTCTCACTGAACTTGGAGCTATGCTTATCATCGGGGTTTACAAAATGCAAAAATTGCAAATTAAATAAGCAAAAGCTATAAAATGTTTAGACGTAGTTGGATAAGAGGTCTTGCAATTTTCATAATAAGTTCTGATGAGGTGCCCCTATCCCAGTTCTGCACTTCATTGTTCTTGACTTCTGCAGCTGTTTATGACTGCACAATTGATGAGAACAATAAAACCTAAAATGCAAACGACTAAACGATGACCCTTTATATACACTAACTAGAGTTTTTATGATTGATTTGTGACTATAAAAATGACTACAAAGAAATTTCTTTATTTCGAAGGATATTGTTGAAGCTTTAACGAGCTTTGAATTCAACATTGTTTGTCATAGAACAAACAATCATTTGCCATTTGCGATTTTTTATTGTCTAAGGAAACGTCAGGGTCACCATATACACATTGGGTGTTGTAGAGAAACTGGCAATCTAATTTACTGAATTTAACATGGAGATCCGCAGAAGTTCTTTAAATTCTTGATTTACGACATTATAACACTACAACTGTCGTCGGGGTCACCAAAATATGAACCATTGTGAACTTAATCGTTGAGACTTTGTATTTCTAGAGCCAAATCTCTTTGCTCTGCTTTATATAGAGCTAAGATTGGAATCGGGGTCACCAAAATTTCATTTCGAGAAAGTTTGCCTGAATTATTGTTCAATATGTGCTTCCTTTAACCATGGTGTTGAAAGAAACGTCAACTCACTGCAATTGAAGTTGACGTCGGGGTCACCAAATATTTTTTTGTATTTTACGTATCAGGAACAATATTTTTGTTATTTTTCCCCCATTTGTGTCTCGTAAAAATAAAAAATGTAAGTGTATACAAATCGCTTTATGCTTTTATGCACTTGCTATTGTTTTCTGTTTTTGTTTTTTATCATTGGTGTAAATTTTTTGTTCATACATTGCCTTTTGTTTGTGTGGTCTTTTCGCACATTTTTCACTCAGTCTCTCTCTTTCGGACTTTGGTTATTTTTATTTCACTTTTGCTTGTTTGTTTGTGGGTCATGAGTGTGTCAATTGAATGATGTTGTTGTTGGTGTTGCTGCCACTGTTGGTGCTGCTCAGCTGATAAGCTGTTTATTATTGCCTCGACTTGACGCCGCTTTCACTTGATAAGCTTATAAAGTAGAGTGAGTGGGTTCTGGCAGTTACCCACTCATGATTAGGTCACGTAGTCAAAAATCCGCTTAGAATTATACCCGACGCAGCTCATTAGCAGAGCCTAAGCGGGACTTAAATTCTGCATGGATTTTGGCAAGCGTTTTAATTAGCAAAGATTTTGCGCGATTCTCTACACATTTTAATTGGACTAATGCATTTTTGCGCAACACTGTGAGGAGTACAAAGCCAACAAAAGTTGCGAATAGGCAAGTCATTTAATTAATTTACACGAAGAAATGCTGCGGGGAATGCATTTTGACACATTGTTTGACAAATTGCCAGACACGAGGGACACACAGGATAAACTGACAGGACGAGCAGAGGGAGCGAGAAAGAGGTAGAGAATCATCAAAGCCAAAAACTTGACGTCAACTTGTCGTTGACAAAGTTTAATGCCAAAAGGCAACAAAAGCTTGCCTTAGATAGAACGACACACACAGACACACACAGACACACACAAACACACACAGGCACATAACACTCAGGTACAACAACAATGTTGCATACACTGGTTGGTTTTCCCTGCACACAGCACATCCGCTTCAACGCTGCAACGCTGACAACGCGCAAAATGTCGCCCAACTGCAAACAGCGCACAAAAACAACAACACGCCAAAAATTGAAAGCATAGCCAGGGCTAACAGCTGCTCCAGCATCACTCCACTAGCCATTTTCACCATTCTCACCATTTCCCCCATACACACATAGCACCCTCCAGGGTAGCAGAGCAGCTATGACAAAGTCAGTTATGGTCAATAAAAAGCAATGTGCCAAGCGACAATGACGACAAGGACAACGAGTACGACCCAGTGACAAGAATCTGCCAGGGCTTGACCGGCTACCAACAGATGTCCTCTGTCGTCAGTGTGAGCAGCTGTCGCCCGCATCTAAACATAGTGGCCAGAAAATTGCATGAATCAAACAAAGCTCCAAATAAGTGGAACCAAAAGGGGGGTAGGAGAGCGGATATGACCAATCTTCTATTAAGTCCATGTTTAAAACAAAGATCGTTTTATGCACTACAAACGATTAGCTAGGAAGGAGTTAAAATTTCCCAATATCAAGGCTACAATTAGATGAGGTGGAAAAATGGGGTCTTGCGGATAACTCTCGAAGAATCTTGGGTAATAATGACTCAAATTATTCTTATAAACCTCTCAAATTGACTAAAAATATTATTTGAAAGATCAATATTTACTTTAGGTAGATGGTTCAAATGATTTATTGATTTACCGATATTTAAAGTTATAATCGAAATGGCAAAGCGATTTTTAGCCTGTCCGTAGCTTTATACAAATAAACAAACGGTTTTATTTAGGTAACGGTTCGCTGATTTTATCTTCCCTTAATGTCTCATTGGTAATATCATTATTTGGATCACCGGATGAAAAACAATGACGCCATTGTCTCAAAATGTTTATTTCAATAGTTTATTGTACACACTAAAGTTGACAATATTTTCAAAATATTCGAGACAAAGTTTAAAGCTGATTATGATGCTCTTTGTTTCATTGCTTCTTTTTATTCCTCGAACATTGTGTCCTGAGACTAAAAGAGAACTACTAAGACGCGATCATTTCAAATGGTTCTTCAAAGTTTTCGCCTCTGGTCATTTTTGTTGTTTCAATAGTTTATTGTACACACTAAAGTTGACAATATTTTCAAAATATTCGAGACAAAGTTTAAAGCTGATTATGATGCTCTTTGTTTCTTTCATCCTCGAACATTGTGTCCTGAGACTAAAAGAGAACTACTAAGACGCGATCATTTCAAGTGGTTCTTCAAAGTTTTCGCCTCTGGTCATTTTTGTTGTACTCGAGGAAATCGAGAAAATCTCATTCCATAATAAACCATTATTTTAAAGCGGTTAAGAATCATTAAAAATAATTTGAGATAGCTAAAACGTTTTTGAAATCAAAAATAAAAATCTCACTATTATTAAGCCCCAAAGCTTTTTTATTGTTTCTTATTTACAGAACAGTTTTGAACTAAATTAGAAATAAACTACCAACATCGATCTCATCTTATCAAAACTTAATCTGTACCACTTATTTTGTTCTCAAAATTTTTAGGTTGTTCTTATACTTATATAGTTAAATGTGGAGTATTATCTGCCGTTGTTTGATCTAGTCGTTGTTATTTTCCAAAGTTTTTCTGGATATTCAAAACTGATTTAGTAAAAGGATCTAGCATCCCATGTCTCATATCTTGATAGTATCAATTTGAGAACGATTTTTCGCGAATCTGTTAAAATATTTGCTGAGCTATGTTCTGTATGAAAATCCCATGAAATGACACAATTGAAGTATCACTACCTAGACTTGTTCATTATACCCTATATCCTTTTCTGGTTATAGCAATAGGAGCAACATCCATTTCCATCTTAATGTTAACTAATGGTTGAAATCTTTGTCATATTCCATTTGTGCTCTTGCATGCGTCTTTTAATGCCATCACCTTAGCTCCAAAACATGTGCTCGGTGTTCCACATGTTCCCCATTCTCATTGACAATTTTAATTGATGGGCGCCTGACGAGGCGTCAGCAGCAGCAGCTTTTGTTTCATTATTTGTTCCATCTCCAGCTCCACCATCGGCTCCATTTGCGGGATCCAGAGCTTCAGCTTCAGCTTAAGCTTTTGTCTGGATACCACCAAGATGGGGGATAGGAGTGTCGGAGTACACTTCGACCGATTACCGAATGGCGACGCGACAAAACCGCAGAATCTAATTTGGCACAAACCACCAAAGCAATTAAAGTTGCAGCACAATGCAAACGGTGTCCCAGCCATGTGCGACACAATTGAGATGAAATTGCGAGTAGGTGTAGGTGTGTGTGTCAGTCTCTCTCTCTCTGTGTGTGTGTGTGTGTGGCAAAAGTGAGAAAATAAAGTTACCAAAGAATGGAAAAACCTGTGAAAAACACTTGCTATAGCTTTAGTTGGTTTTTTGTTAAATTAATTTTTCAAATGAAATTAAAATGGAAGATGGAATTTAATTTTACATTTCGTAACCGAATATATTCGGTTGAATCTGATTTCGTTTCGTCCAACTGTGTCGGTTCATCCTGCTGCTGCTGTTGGCACATTTAGGCTAACATGTGGTCTTTGGTGTGTGTGCAGTGGACTTGTGGGGGCGTGGCCGCAATAAGCCTACCGCAACTATAATTTAAAATAATTTTCATACGGTCCGCGCGCTTCATGATTTCCCTCGGACATTCGTTGCGTGAGTTCAAATTGGTCTGTCCCCTTTTTTTTTCTGACCCCAACTTTGGTTTGCGTTTGCGTTTGTGTGTCTGTCACGACATTTTGTTGTTTTGCAACTTACTGCTGCTTTGTTGTTGCCCCGCCCACTTTTAGGTTTTTCAAATTAAATCAAATTTGATCCAAGAAAATTGACGACTGTTAAATGATGTCCCAAGAAAATTCTAACAAACGAGTAGAGAATATTAGTTAAAGTCAAAACGATTCCAACTATGATGCCAATTTTATAAATAATTTTAACTATATAATTTTTATCAGTTTTCTAAAACACCTGAAATTTAGCTGGTAAATACTTTTGGCAATTTCTCTCATCCAATTATCTTGCCGAACAGATTATATTTAAATCTGTATTAAATATTCTGATGCTTGCCACATTTTGTTGAACTTATTTTTGCATTTCATTGGGACTAGAGCTTACATTCTAAGAATGGATATTGCCTGCAGCTTCTGACCGAATAAAAACAAGGCAATCAAAAAAGAGACGAGAGAAAAAAAAGGAAAACAGAAACACAGAAGCCTTCCCCATATCTTCTGAATATTTAAAAATATATATGCATAGCTTCTATATGGGTATGAACGGGCGATTGCTCTGACCAACATTTGCTGTATATTCTTTGCGAGAGGGTAATGTCACTTATGCATGACTTTTGTGACACTTAGTGGGAAGTAAATTTACATGTTTGGGAAATTGTTGTATATTGCTTATATATACTACAAGTCTAAATTATTTACAGCCGAGATAATGATATCTATATTTCTAAAAATCGATTATCCTTTTTTTTTTTGGTAAGAAAATTTCATATAAAGTATGGTTAAATAGAACCTAGAGCTGAAATTTCTAAGAGATTTTAGCAAATATCATAAAATTTATCATTCTCTTCATTTTTTAAGTTTGTTTCAAAGTCCTTGCTTAGACATAAAGCTTTTAAGTATGACAGTACTAGGATCTAACTTGATTAGTATAGAATAGAGTATTATATTGATAGGGTCAGTCGAAAAATTTCACGTCGGTTGACCTCGTTGTTGAAATGGGTTTCAAATAAAATCGTTTTCATTTTGAAGGTTTTTTATTTTTCTTGCCTGGTCACACTATCTTTGAATGATCCTAAAGTAAAATGGAAATCATGTAGAGTGCATGGAGACTTTAGAATGTCTGTGAAGTAGATTTAGGTAGGTTTCAGACGAGTATTATACAATCTTTAAGCAGTCGAAGCTCTATTTACCTTTGAATTTGAAGCGTTGTGAAATTTCACAATTTTTAAGGCATGATCTCTCTATTTATGAGTCTTTTCTTTATAGTAGGGTATTTGTACTACGGTTATGCTCGACCCAGACAGGTTCCTATTGGGTTTTTTTCTTATTGCGTAGCCCCGAGCCATTGACATTGCTCCCTTGCTGGTTGGTTGTCGTTATGGACTGCTCCTCCTTGCCATTTCTCCTCCCCGCCTCGCCCGCTCCTCTCTGCAGGCTGTTGTACGCAGCTTGAAATTGATTTATTTCTGTTTACGTCAAATGCAAAAAAACAACAAAATTTTTTTTTTATATTTTGTTGTGGTGTTTTTTGAGTTTGCCGAGGACAACCGCAAACCAAGCTAAACCCAAACACAAATCCAAAACTCAGTTTTTCTTCAGAGCTTCGCCTGTGGCTAGTTGGCTTCAAGTTTTTGTTATTGCCTTCTGCTGTTGCCTCTAAGTCTAAGCCTAATGCTCTCTAATTACATTGGCTAAGCGCTCAGGAGCAGAGAGACAGCAGAAAGAGAAAACGAGAACGAGTGAAAGAAGAGTCAGGAGACAGAGCCAAAACTGGCCTCTGCCAGTTTCTGTTGCCTACTTTATGGCTGCTTATCATTTCTTTCCTCCATCTTCTCTCTCTACTTGTGTTTTATTTTTTAAGTTGGCACTGGCCTGGTGTTTGCTCGTTTATTTCATTTTACTTTTGCCATACTCTTGGGCTAAGGCCAAAGACGCGCCTAATTATTGGCCCGACGGCTATTATGCTCTTGATGATAAAGCGAGGGGAAAGAGGGCGTACATTGAACCTGTTGAGAGGGGAGCAGGAGTTGGATAGACGACACCTAACAGCAGCAGCAGCAGCGGCGGCAGCAGCGACATCAATTAGGACCCAAATAGGGGGCTAAGCCGTGAAGCTGCCTCTGACCCACAAATGTCAAGATTGGCCCCGCATGTGTGAGAACTTGACTCTACGCTCTTTTTCAGGCATCACAATTGTATTGTGAACTTTGCCATAGACGGTTATGGGAGGCTATATTGAAAACTGAGTCTCTCTCGAATATTTAAACTCTATTTAAATAATTAAAATTTGTAGTTAAAGTTAACTTTTGTAAAACTAAAACTAAAACATTGGTTAACATTTTTGCTTATTCTTTTCAATGACTTTTGTAAAATAAATATATTATATAATTTGGTTCATTTATATTCTAATAAAAACAAAATAATTACGTTAGGCATTTTTGTGTATGAACTAAGTAAAAATAGTTTAATTCCTGCTCAATTTAATCTTTGTTAAAAGAAATCTTTTTATCATTCCTCGGATCATAATGTCTCTCAAATTATTTAACACCCTTTAGAGATACATAAATTCAAATAGAAATGTTTAGAGCTAAGCCCATTTACATTAACTAAAGTGAATACTTCACACTAAAATAAAGAAATTTTTTAATACTTATTATTCACATCGATTTTTGTAAGTATATTCCCTCATTATTTGTATGCATTTTCATGAGCGCTATATCAGAGGAATCAGGGTTAAAATAATTTATTTAATATTTATTCTTAATCTTGAGCATCTAAGTTTATGTTCAAGTTAAGTTTCAGTCATCACATAAGTAAAAATATTCGATTTCTCATTTGATTTATCAACTAGAAGAAAATATGCATAGCTACAGCTATTTTAAACCAAATTGAATGTGATCATTTGTTGTCGGTTGAGATGTTTATCTCATATCGCTGTTTTACATCGATAATCAATCGAAAACAAGCTTATTGTGGTTCATTTTAATTGTAATTCTCGCAAAATTTTATACAAAATGGAATCATGGTTGCGTTTAGTTCTCTTTTTTGCATAAAAGTTATGATTTCTATATAACACACTTATTTAAGAAGTTAATTTAAGTAAATTAGGCACAGCAATAAATTGACGCATGTTACTTAGAGCGCTCTCTATATAGTTCGTAGTGCATAGCCCTTAGTTTTAGTAGTCTCTACTTATTATATAGTATATTGCACATAGCTTTTATCGGTTGATGAATGCCAAGTAATAAGTTGATGCTAAATTTCGTATGAAAGAAAATTGTATTATAAAATTTGCCTCTTTGAATATCAGATTTCTAAAGAGTATGTCAAATTCACTTTTGCTAATAAAAAATATTGTTGTTTATTTTTCTTTTCTTGAGAGAAACACACACAAACACACGCACACACACACACACACACTTACAGAGACGACGAACGCTTAACAAGCATTTATATTTATTTCTATATTTTTTTCTCTCCCTCTGCCTCTCTTCATACTCCTGCTCCTTGACTGTGTGTGTGCGTCGTGCAAAAATTTATGAAGGGCACTCGAAATGGCCTCAGCCGCTGGCATTTGTCGACCTGGTCTAAAGCCAGGCCCAAAGCAAAACAGGCTGAACAGTAGACAGCAGCAGAAGCAGCGACTGTGGCAGCGGCAAAATGGCGAGCAATAAAAATAATTGCAAATTTCGAAATTTAAGTGTAGGCGTGGGCCACGTTTAAAGTGGCGTTACTCCCCACCCACCCCCTGTTTTCCACACCCTCCTCCTCTCTTGCTTACTACGAACAGTATAAACAATGGCCAACGAGGCGAATGCTCAACGTGGTGTAAAATCAGCGCTGCTTTTTTTGCGCCATTCTTTTTTTTTTTTTTTTTTTGGTGAGAGAGAAAAGAACTTCTGTGTATGGTGTGTGTGTGTGTGTGTATGTTTGTGGTTTACAATCTGTTTCGCAACTCACGTAAAATATAAGGTAATTTGTGGAAATTTGATGTTTATCGTAAATTGTTTTTTTATTTGCGCAATGTCACCATTTGCGGTTTGCCAGCAGCAGCGGCAACGGCAGCACACAGCAACACAGTGAACAGATACAAACACACACGCGGAAACAGTTCCACATAAAAAAGTGGCCAATTTTTTAATTGTATAGCAACGGAAAGGAAAAAATACACATTGCTTTATACAAAGAATCGCCTTCTAGTTACCCTGTGTTCAGCGAAAGGGCTGCGAATTGATAAAGTATTCGGAATTGGCGGTTTTATGGGCACTGAATTTTTTTTTGCAACACTTTCAAATTCAACGAGATAATTTACTGAATTCCCAGATTTTTCTATTCGACCATAAAGAGCAGGTACTAGATTGTAAGAGTCTTCCACTTGATCTAAAGTCTTATACTAAAACTATAGTGCAATTTTTCTCATTCGAAAACTGAATTCGATGAGTTTTCTACTGTATCAAAAGGGCTTTCTATTGGATCAGAAAAATCTTCTACTAGATCGAAAGTGTCTTCTCTTAGTTTCCCCACTCTAAACTAGGATAAATGATAAAATTGTTCAAAAGAATTTTTGGAATGACAGTCAAAGTATTAACTAGATATATTAATAAATCTGATGAGCATCTAGAGCTGCAAAACTATCGATGGTTGCAACATTCAATAGTTTCGATGGTTTGGCAACAAATATTCAATAGTATCGATAGTACTATCGAAAATATTTTCAAATTCAAAAACTTAATAAACGCATACTTAAGCAATAATAATGAATAAAATTAAAATTAAGGATCAGTCTTCTGCCAAGATTCGAGAATTGTGACTAAGATAAGAGTTGCATGTCCACATGTTAGTTTAAGGCTCTTCGTTACGTTATAATTTTCTAATGCTTCGACCTATCGAGTAAGCAAGAGTGCAAAAATAGTTGCAAAAATAAATCAATATCGATAGTAAACAATAACCAGCGATAGCGACGCAAAATATAAAATTCGATATATCGATAGTGCCATCGATAGTTTTACAGCTCTATGAGCATCCTCCATAAGCCTTTACCAATTTAAGGAGTCATTGAATCACAATTGAAGTTAGAATTAGCTTTTGAAAATATATATTTTGACTTGGATTAGATTGATGTATTTCTCAAGAAAAAGGCCATAGTAAAAGAGTAATAGCTTCTATCTAAGATGCAGATCTTATATATTTGGACGATAACTCATGTATTGGACTCTCCGCATATATACCCATTAATTTACATATGTATAGTTAAAGGGTAGGTAAAAGCAATTGCAACATTTTTCAATTTACCTGCATTGTTCCCACGCTTCTGTGTTGTTGTTGTTGTTGATGATGTTCTTGTTGATTTTGTTGTATTCTCCGTTTGCCCAATTGTCTTATATGTGGTCCAAAGCCTGATGACCAAAATGATTAAAACAATTATCAAAATGGGCCCCAAGTCGTAGTTTAAAACATATTGTATCGCCATTTCTATAAATTTTCTTTTTAGCAACTACAATAATTAAATAAAAAATAAACACGTTCGTCTACATATATCGAAATTTAGTTAGAAACTGCTTTGCCTACTTTGATTGAAATGGAAACATGTGTTATGTGTTTATGTATATTTTTTTTTTTTTTTTGTTTATTCATATTCTGTTGTTGTATAATATATCGTATAATATCCATTTGTTTCATATTACCAGCTAAGTTTTTATATTTAGTTAAAAATAAGTTGTTTTTCCTTTTTGGTTTCTTGCCTTTTTGCTTCAAAAATTCAGTAAAATGTTTTTGGAGATCGCCTGGCGACTCACTGAACATTAGTTTCTTCCAATTTTTGCGATTTTTCGATAGCAGTTTGCCTAAATAGTTTACAATTTGTTGTTAAATTCAAGATGAAATTAGAAACAATTAACAGATATACATAAATTGGACAGTTTCGAGAACTTGTTTCATTATGTTAAGACTTAGGTTTACTTTATCATATATATATATATATATATGGTTAATTATATATTTAGAGACTATTTTTGATTTTGTTTTGGATTAAAATGTTTGCTTTGCTTATGTCTATACACTCAGAAAAATGCATTTTATTATTTAAGAAAGTTTTTAACTTGCTTCAATTTATTTAAGTATATAGAAAAACGTAAAGTTAAGAATTTTCATACTTATTAAGTTAGGAAAATATGCTCAGAGCTAGCTTAAATCAATTCCAATATCATTTATATGAAGAAATTAAGGTATTCTGCCCTCAAATCAAGTCTTAATGATCTCACAATTAACATGCAAATGAAAGATATCTGGAGTTCAATGGGAAATACTTATTTCAAGTATTAAACGGGCTAATAAAGTTTCATTTTTTTGGTTGTTGGGTTCAACTGAGAACATAATTCGCAGGGAAACTTCAAATATAAGGGAAGTATCTTTACGATTCAAGAGCAGCTCAATTTAGCCAACAACCTCATACGATTTAAAGGTCAAAATTAATATTCTCGATTAATCTTATATGAAAAGTCTTACTGAGCCAGGGAAATCATCTCAAAGTACTTGATTTGAGCACAAAATACTTGTTTTAAGAAATTCTTTTAGTTACTTGAGATGCATTGTTTGATCAAAGTACTTTTTTTTAGGTTTTCTGAGTGTAAGTATTTTCAAGTGAAATTAAGAATTTAAAAAATTTCAAATTTAATAAATAATTTTACATTAATTCAGTTATCTTTGGTTTGGGGGTTTTTAATTGTATACTATATACAAATTGGCTTAAAAATTAATAATGCATTTATTTCTATAGAATAGTTAAATATGCATATGATTTATTTTTTTAGTTTTATATTTTGCATTTTCAATTTTTCTTGTTTTGTTTTTCATGTATTTAAATTCAAATTTTTGTTTTGATAGAACAAGTTGAGAGATTTCGCAATACGGATTTTTTTCCGTTTTAAGAACATTTAGTTTTGTTTGTTTAATTTTTTCTGGTTTTTATTTGTGTAATTTTGTGTTTTTTTTTATGTTGTGCCATATTTTTTATATTTATTTCTATTTTTATGTGTCTGTGTGTGAGTCTGTATCACGGGTGCATTAAAAGGTTTTTAATAGAGACAGCAAAATAAAAGATTAAAACTAAAACTTGAATAAACAAACAAAACATTTTTACAGTTCAACTTTGTTTAAAGCAAATGGGAAAATTCTCATTCACTACTCAATTCTGTTCCTATTCATGTGAAGTGGAAACGTTTTGGAACTGTACTTAAGCTTAGTTTTTGCGTAAAAACTATTCAGAGACTTTTGCTGAAACAGTTCTAAAAACTGAATTATATATTTCTACACATATATTTCTTAAGCCTTCAATTGTTTTCAGATTGTCATACTCTTGCAGTGTGAATGCCATTACTTGAATATGGAAGTTTGTAATTCAGAAGAAGAAGGATACCTTAAGTTCCAATTCGATTTTAAATGATGTATATTTTATTATATGCCTTTCCGGAATTACTTTCTAACTTGGGAGGGACCTACTTAGTTCTTCTTTATCCACAGTCTACCTTAAATTTCCTACTTTCTAGTCCTTATCCAAAGCTTAGTAGCTTCATAAATGAACTGCAAGAGTATACAAGCTTCGGTGATCCAAAGTAAGTAGGTTTCCGTATATTTCACTGAATTCTTAGTTTTCATACAGTTGCTTAACTCTTTAACATTTAAATTGATTTTATTTTTACTAGTTTATTTCTCTTCGTCTTTTCGTCTTTTGTTTTGTAATTTTTTCATATCTGTGGTTTAGTTTTGTTTTGTTTTTTTTTTTCCATTTAAATGCAACTCACTTGGACTTTGTTAGTGCTGAACAGATTCAGAGTTAGAGTAATAATTATTTTTTTTTGTTTCGGTTTTTTGTTTTTGTCTCTGGGTGGGTATTTGGGTCTTGTCTATTTACAGAGCTGAAAAACTAATTTGAAAATATTTGTGTGCTTTGATTATTTTCGTACTTTGTTTTGTGTCTTGTTATTGGCAAATTAATTTGTACACAAAATTTACACAAATCTAATTTTGCACATGGACCAACAAAAGACACACACGCTGTCGGAGGTGTAATGGGCGTGGCATGGCCAGAGGAAGAGCATGAGAGGATTGCAATTGTTAATTTGTAATTAAAATTTTGCAACAATAGAACAATTGGAATTAGCAGCGCAATTAGGTTGATCATTTTATGTTGTCAACTAAAAAAAGAAAAAAAAAAAGAATTTCGCACAAAATAATTTTGCGCATTTTCGCAGTGTTCGAGCGGGAAAATATGCATGCTCGGAAAAGCTGGATGACAAAAGGCTAATGAGCAACCCATTGTCAATGTGTTTGTCAGTTTGTTGCAATTAAAAGGCCATTTTTGTTTATTTGATTTGCCGAGATGCACAAAAAAATCTATATAAATATTTATGCATACACATATGTATTCTCATTCAGCTAACCGACAAAAAAATAAAAGAGTTGTGCAAAAATAACCTCAAAGTTTGGCTTTTGTGTTTGGCTTTTGGTTTTACAATGATTTGACCAGAATATTATGGTTTAGTTTCACATTTTGTCGCCCCCAAACAAATTAAATAAACATTTCAATGCAAAATGTAACAAAAAATTTATATAAATTAATATTAGAAATATTAGAAATTCGTATACATTATATATGATAAAGCGGTCACAGTGGTTCAAAGGTTAATAAATATAAATTTATTCTGAAGATACTGAAGCTACGATCTGAAGACTATTAAACAAACACAAAAAATTGAACAAATCAAATAATGATTTTTATAGAAGCCATTTCGAGTTTTATTGCTGAATTCAGTATATGCTAAAATATATCAGAATGCTCTTATAATCCTTAATTATCGGGTCTTCTTGTCAAGCATTGAAGCATAAAATGAACTTAGTCTGACCTTAAGTATTTGCATCTCTTATGGTAAATACGTTTCGGTAATTGGTTATTATCTATCAGTTAATCTATTTTTGGTTTTCTAGCGTTATTTGAACGAAAAGAAACAAATGTTATATACAAATCATCATAGCAGCTAACCATAAAAAAATACCATGTTTTTTTCTGGTGTTGATCAACAATTACAATAATGAAAACAAACTATGGAAAGTATTTAGGCTTTAACTGTCCAATGGCCACAAATTCCTCAGGTGTTGGTCAACATTTGTTAAATGCTTTTCCTAGTTAGTCGAGACTTGTTGAAATCAATAGGTTAACAAAACAAAGGAGTTTGGGATATAATTAGTATCGCCATTCACCAACAAGAAATGGTCATACATTTCTTCAGTGCTGAAAGACGCTTTTGTTTGGCTAACTCAGGAATTGCTAAGCCTTAACGTGATTCAAAAGAAAGCGGTGGCTATTGCTAAGCCTTTTCGCCTAATCGATACGGTCACACTTTCTCCAGTGTTGGTCAACACGACTGGGACTTTCATAATTATTGAAAAAACCGAGCATTTCTAGTTTAAAATAAATTCCATTTTAAAGTTCAAATTCGAATTGTTTTAAGCTGTAGAACCACTGCGCTAAGTTTTGCTTTCATTGTTTTAGTTCAATATTTAATTATGTTTTTTAATTTACACATTTATGTAGTTAATTCTATTGTTTGATTTTTCATCTAAATGTTTTTGGTCGAAATCGGCAAGTTCCATTTTTGGGTTTCATTCATGTATATTCAAGTTAAAAAGACACCTAAAAGTATTTACGTTTGTTTTTTTTTTTTGTTTGGTTTTCTTTTTGGCATTTCACTTTATTTTTCATGCCACTTAAATTGCTAAATCGAATAATGTATTTAATTTCTTTTACGTTTACATTTTTTTTTTTTGTTGGTTTTTTACTTACTTAAAAGCTAACGTCGAAATTGTTGTTGCTGCTGCTGTTGATGTTGCTGTTTTTCTTGTTTTTGCTGTTGCAATTAGTTTAATTTGCCAAATCCTGTATTATATCCGCTGTGTCATCCAAAATAAAATGAAATAGAAGAGGGAAAAAATTGATTTTTTTTTTTCGGTTAAATCGCTTGCCAAAAAATACGATAAAAATGGGTGAAAAAAATGAGCTAAGCTCATTAATAAATAATGTGGGCAACAAACGGTACAATTTAAATTAATTAGAAACTTGATTAAAATCTGCATTTTATGCAAGGGACATGGAATCGCTGTTAATGCGATGTAAGCTATTCATTTCTATCAGTTACAAGCCACACAAATACATGCGAGGGACTCTCCAAAAGTTGTGAGAACACATTTAACAGCAAAAGCCATGGAAAATAAGATTTTTGATCGCTTTAGATCGTTAAAAATATGGGATTTAAGTGCAGAAAACTAATTACTTAGCATACTTGTCATAGACAGTCTGATAGTATGTATTTTCTTTAATTAATAACATTGTGACATTAAAAGGTTTATCGATCTGTACTAATTTTAATGGATTTCCTAGAAGAGATCAACATTTTTGAGGTTTCCCTTTTGAATGTTCTCTGTTTCTCGAAAAAAATGAAATTTCAAACCCAGTTGTTTTCGATCAACCCATGCACCAATTTTTCCATTTTGTTCATATTATAATTGCGAAAAAATTGATGTGCCAGACGGCAGCACGTGCAATGGATTTGTTTATTTGAAAAATTCTATTTTCTATATATTCTATGGATTGCCGCTCCAAATGCATTTGCATTCAATCAGCGGATAATGCCATATTGATATACATATCTCCCATATATATATATATATATATTTATATATATCTGCATAATCAACTCTATACAAACTCGAACTCAATTCAAATGCCAAAACACTTCAGATTTGAGGTTTGAGCTTGGATGCGTTTTCTATATCGAATACCTTTGCTTTGCTTTTATCGTTATCTATATATATCTGCAACTGCATCTGCATCTAAATGTGTGTGTGTGTGTGCGTGTGCAAGTTGACAACATTTTCACTTGCATTTTTTTGCATCTGCCTTAGGTGGATGCCAAACACTTTGGCACTCTGACAATTGCAACTTTTGCATAAATACATTTTTCGCGACTGCCCCCATTCCTTACCCCTCACCCTCATCCCTCTCTATCATCACCCTTTCTCAGTCAAGTGGTAGTGGAGGAAAATCTTTACAATTGAGGAAAATTCTTTTTAGCATACTTTTATGCGCGCACGAAGCATTCGAAATTTGTGTCTTTAGTTTGACAAATGCGTTTAGCTTTTGGTGTCTCCGTGTTCTGGTTCGCTTTTCCAAACAATTTATGCCTGAAAAACTCAATTAACGGTATGTCCTCTGTGTTGTATTTTTCTCGATTTTTCCACTTTTCATTCGCTTCTCCCCGCTTCCCCCCTTTATTCGGTTTCATTTTTCAAGCGTTCAGTAAAGAGTCAGCCACAAAATGAAACACGGTCGTTTGAGCTTTATGGCAAATGCAGCCAGCCACTTGCTGTTGTTGTTGCTTTTGTTGTTGTTGTTGGTGTGGTTGCTGTTATGTTTCATTACCTAATAAACATTTTACGATAGGGGTGGCAAGCCATGGGGGGTAAGAGAGGTGAGGGCAAAAGCAAGGTAGGTACTTTGGTCAACAGACAGTAGCTGGCCAAATTGGTAAATTGTTTGAAAGATGCATTACAACATGCAATCAGGCAGGAGCCATGAGACCCCAACAGAGAGAGAGGGAGATGAAAAAGTGGGCGGGTTTCTACCACATAATTAACCAGCTCCAATGGGCTGGCAATGAGAATTTCCTGCCATTTGCCTCCTGTCTGCCTCAACCTTCCTTCCAACATATCATCTTGTATCTATTGTACGGGCAACTATGCTGAATTTTGGGTAATACAACTATGCCAAAGTGTTTAAAATATTTAAAATTTATCCTCTATCCAGATTAAATAGAATAGCAAAGTCAATCCAAATTATGGTAATGAATATGGACAATATACATAGTTTATTTGATTGCAACGTCCTAAATATTTGTAAGAAATTTTCTATGTATATTTGGCTACTAAATTCCTCAAGTGCATGCTAAGATTTGAGCAGGTTATCAACAATTATCCCAAGGATAATCGATTGGATTGGCCTCAAATAGCATGGAATGATAAACAATATTTCATTGAGCATTGCCTAAATTTTGTTTGTCAATGACAACAATGGGAAAACCTTTTTGGATTGACTCAAAAGTTATATAAAATTTGCCTAGTTCTTCAAATTTAGACTCTAATGGATAATTTATAATTGAATATTTATTGAGCAGACTTAAACCACGAAATTATAGCTCTGTAAATTTTTAGATAAAAAACTTAATACTTAATATCAATCTGCACTAATTATATAAAGTATGAAATTTTGTTTAATTGAGTTTTTTAAATTTTGTATAAAGAATAAACGAAGCTAACAATTTCTATCTAGTATTAAACATAAATAAGATTTATCCATCCTTCTTCAATCATTTATAATCTATGTATATAAAAAAGTTGTGATCTTTTGAGGCCTTTGTAATGTCTTATTCTATTCTCTCCGAGCATTTTTTTTTACCTTATGGTCTTGTATTCATTTTAGTAGCTTTTATTTGAGTTATTTATGTTTCTAATGGCCTAAATATGTATTATATGTTTTTACTGCCATTTTTAAATTGATTTTGAAAGGAGACATGAATAATTACCAACATAGTATTTAAGCCATTAAGTCAAAGCTTTATATTCTTAATCTTTTCCATTGGAATGAAGATTTCATCAGTTGCGATGTAGAATAAGTAGCACAAAAATAAGTTTTAATAACGTTTTTAGATGAGACTGTTTTTTTTTTAGTTCTTTTTTTATTATTTCTAATATTTTGTCATATCTTATTTGGTGTTTTTTTAGCTCTAGCTCTTTTTAATCGCTTGTTTCTAAAAGAGTATACAATTTTCATCAAATCTTATTTCGGGTATCTACACTATAAAATCGGTTAATGTTTTGCCTCCCCCCTTCCACCTCAATCCTCATTTTCCCCCGTCAACTCGAACTCGACGCGTTGTCGCTGTCGTCGTTGTTGGCTTCTGTGCTCTGTTGCTCTGCCGTGTTGCCTCATAAAACATGCTTGGCCTGAGGTATGCTCCTCCGGCTGCAACATTCTCTTCCTGCTACAGAGACGAAGTACCTGCGTACCTGGTGGGTCCCTTGCCAAACAGTATGCCACTCTTGTCTCTTCTCCCCGCCCTCCCACACTCAGCATATTTATGCCTATGAATATTTCATTTAATTGAAGCGCATTCATTACCAACCACAGCCATGCCTTCAACTCCCCCTACTTCCATAATGCCCCCCCACCCTCATCCCCCCATTTACAGGTTTGCTCTTCACCTTTTTTTCCTTTCGGGGTTTTTGGTTTTTTTGGCATTGTAATTAAAATAAATTTATTACGTAAAATGTTTTTGGGCTCCCCCCGCAACAAAAAAAATTTGTCCAAAATTGTTGTTGCTGGCAGCATAATAAATAATGGCAAGGTGAGTGTGAGTTTGTATGCGTGTGTGTGTTGTGGCATGTGTGTGTGTGTGTGTGTTTGCGTATCTGTGTGGAATGTTCATTGTATGTTTAATGATCTGTATATATGACCTCGACTCAACTCGACTCGACTCGACTCGATTGCGAGGACGGAAATTGATGCGGTTAATATGCTTCTAATTGTTAAATTTGCCTGGTTATTAGAGGGAAATAGAGTGTGCATGTGTATGTGTGTGTGTATGAGTATGGGAGAGAGTTAAAGAGAGAGAGAGAAAATTTAACCACAAATAAAAACAAAAGTTAAGCCAAAAACACCAAAAATCAAATGTAAATTTTTAATGAAATTTATAAAATTCTACACCATAGAAAGTAATGGAAATTCAATTTGAAAGCAGATATTAGAAAGATATATACGTAGATATAGCAGTTAAATCAAATGTATATTTAGTTACTGTTTTTAGTTCTGTTTCAGTTAGGCTGAGATGAAAAAAAAATAAGAGAAAAAGCATTCAACAAAGTTGGTATTTTTCCTGTAAAACTAAAATGTATATCTTTTTGAAGAAATAATAAATAATAATAATTCCTATGAAGTTGAGACTTATCAATCATTTTATTGCTCGAAACTAGAAAGTGTATATAAATTTCATCACTAAACTCAGCTTAGTTCTCACATTTTGCACTTTCATTCAGTAAAATACCTAAATACATTTTTGAATTGTCTAATTAACATTCCCTTGAAACACCTAAGGAATATTTTTCGCATGGAATTTTCATACAAACTGCAGCAATTTGCACAGCTTGAAAGATTAACCAATTAATGTTAGTGAAACTATTTGTCTTTTTATCACTAAGATAAAGCAACGCCGATGCATGAAATCAATGAAAATGGAATGTATTTAACCACAAATGAAACTTGTAGAAGGGGTGGGAGGTGGAGGAGAGAAAGCATTTGAACAACGACTTAATATGGCAATAGAAATCATTGGCATTTCGGCAATTCAACTTCTACGAGACTTTCATCCTCTTCCACTCGCCCCCTCCCCGTCCCCGGTTTTGTAGATGCAGCCACAGCAAATGGCAGA
Source organism: Drosophila sp. 14030-0761.01 (assembly GCA_018150735.1). Classification (NCBI taxonomy): domain Eukaryota; kingdom Metazoa; phylum Arthropoda; class Insecta; order Diptera; family Drosophilidae; genus Drosophila; species Drosophila sp. 14030-0761.01. The sequence goes on from JAECWO010000015.1 coordinate 2,164,137, forward strand.
AGGCAATTCAATTGCACAAAATCGAAATGGAGAAAGCGAAGCAACACAAAAGCATTGCATACTTTTGCGAGCGCACAATTTGGCGTTGAAACAACAGCGAAATATTTTTGTGCGTGTTTTTTTCGCATCCCCTCCTCCCCCCAGCCATGAAAGTCAAAAGCGAAAATGGAGTTCCACTTGAAATTCAAGAGATTCTACGAAAAAAACAAAATCAAATGGAATGGAATGGTCGAAAAACCTGGATGAGCATCTTCATCTAACTTGATTTAGATGGTCAACTTAGTTAGATGTGTTTGTTAAACCAAGAATATATCCTTTTTCCTGATTTCTTCATTCATCGTCTGAACGATCTACAAATTATCACTAATAAGTTTATTTATTCTCTTAACTTTTCGCCTTTTTCTTTGCTTTCATTTGATTTTTCGCAGCCAAAAAGTTGCCATTTATATTTAAGTTGCCATTGTTACTGATTCCATACGTTGCCGCTTTTCAAATACTTTCGATTTGTTATATTTTTGTTGTTTTGTTGTGGCCAAAAATGCGGCACATGTCTGTGTCTAGATGGGCTACAGGGCACCGTATCGTCTGATTTTGCTGCAGTGCTCCTTGTTTTAACTCTACGGCGTTGTTTTAATTGAAATGTTTTTTTGCTGTTGTTTTGTCTAAGCCGATTAGTAGCAGTTCATAATGCATGCATGCTGCTCACTGGTAAATAGTATGAATGCTTCTTTCTCTATCTCTAGGTCTTCCTCTTTCTCCCTCTCTCACTCTTGCATTCATAAGTACAAAAACAATTGAGCTGGTTATCCTTTTTTTGTTGCGGTGGTCTGTGTGTGGTCCACGTCTGAAGGCACCGCAATAGTTACCCGCAGCCGTAGTTGTTGGTGTTTTTATATAGTTGGCAGCTGCTTTTGTCTGTCTAATTGAAGGAACACTTAGCAACGGAAGAGAAAAGCATAAAACACGGTCAAGACGACTGAGAAGTACCCTTTTCTTTTGTTTAACTTTATTGAATAGGTTTAAGATAGCAATTGATATGTAACACATTGAGGGCGTGGCAACAATTCGATACAAACTACACCACTCCCTCACACATCTCAATTATACCAAATTTTGTGGTTCCAACTTTTAATTTTTATGAGTTTTTTAACTCAATCAAACAGAGTTAATTATTGTATTATGTTCGACATAAACTTCTACGACTTCAATGTACACCACAATTTAGCTACAGGTCATAAGGAACCAAATGAAAATCACGCATACGCCGTGTTGCCGCAGTTGAAAGCAGCCATCACAATGCTCCATGATTTTTTGTTTTTTTTTTCGTTTGTATGCGGCATTCGGTACACGGCAGCAAAAAGAATGAAAAAGGTTGAAAAATATTTTTGAGCTTCTTTTCGGCTTTGAGATTATTAACCTGTGCTTGTTTGTGTGTGTGTGTGTGTGTGTGTGGAATTATTTATGTGTGTTTTTTGGTTTTAATTAGCTCTTTGTTTTGTGGATAGACAAATTGATGGCAAAATGTAAAAAATTTTTACAAATTGATGAAACTTCCGCTTTTTGAAAACTCTTTAAGCCGGGGAAACCCTGGACACTAGTCGGCTTTGGCTACATTTAGAGCTTTTAGTTGTGGAAAAACAACTTTTCATATTTGGAAAACGTCTCTCTAGATATCATTGTTGAGCGGAAGCGGAACTTGGCTTTCTAATCAGCCTGCCGACCAATGATCCTACAGGATATATTTGGAATTTAGTCCTAAATAATTAATAACAGAAATGAAGAAACTTAACAGAGATCAAATTATTGTTATCCTGATACTCCTTTCGTTCTGTATTAGGCTTTCATCTCAAAGTTTCTCTCCTAATCTTAAGGAATGTCTACTTATTGAGTTGAATAATATTTTTTTATGATATTTCTGGGGCTCCTAAAGAGTCCTATTGTAGATGATGAAGCAAGTTTTCGCTTGTCTGCAATTAAAAATATTCGTTTCCTGGGAAATAAATCTGCCAAAGTCCTTAGGGACTCTTTCCGATCTATGGTATCAAATGATTCAATACTTTAGATAAATATATTCAATGAATCTGTCACCAAGTTATTTTTAAAATTATTTCGTTTTGGTTAGATAATTTTCAAAAAGTATCTCAAAATAATCCTCTCAACGTTGGTTCAATATTGTGCCACAGTATGTGTGTGCGATTGTGTTTGTGTGTGTGTGTGTGTGTGTGCGATTGTGTTGTACGCTGCTGGCAACGTTTGTTTTTCCGTTTTTGTCCATTTTTTCTTTGTTTTTCTGTGTTTTTCTTTTCTTTCCTTTTGTTTTTTATTATGGACATCTGCGTTTTGGTTCAGATTCCCCTTCAGTGATTCAGATTCACTCCACTTATAGCCCTGGCAGCGTGTGTTGTTTGATTTTGATTTCTGTAAAATATTTTGTGCTCTTGCATTTTACATTTTTTATACCCAGTATCAATAGTGGATAATGGGTATATAGGTTCAAGAAAAGCTTGAGTGACTAAAAGTTGTAGAATGTGAAAGAATTTGGACTTGAAACGAACTGTTTAAGTATTTAATGCAAAGTGTTTTAGATCTGAGCAGATTTAGGGAGAGGATTAGACATATAGACAGAAAGGATTCGATAAGGAATCAGTCTACAAACACGGACATTTGTGATCCTGTGCATGGGTTAAGTTAAAACTCCACTTTCCCCGCTGTTATACTCAAAAATGTTACTCATGCTCAATTATTCATTGAAAAATTGTGTAAAAACGCATGTTTGCAACGAAGAACTAAGTGAACTGTCTACCGATAGGTGCACCAGGGTGTTCACTAAGGAATATGTGTGTGAAAAAGTTAACTTTGAATGGATTTAAAACCTAGACGTAACGAAGAACTAGGTGAACTGTCTACCGATAGGTGCGCCTGGGTGTTTAGTTTAACTTTAAGCGGATTCTAAACCTAGATGCAACGAAGAACAATGTGAACTGTCTAGCGATAGGTGCGCCACGGTGTTAAGTAATGAATATGTGTGTGAAAAGGTTAACTTTAAATGGAATTTGAACCTGGTCCTAAGCGCTTGCTCGTTGCAGGGTATTCTAAGGTCGCCCCATCTTAATTTATTCACTGAATTTTTTCTTTTGAACAACCCAACCACACCCTCGCCTTGGAGCAGTTTGTTTTTAGTATTTTTTCCTACGTTTCTTGTTCTTTCTGGTGCTGCTTCTATAGTTGTCCCTGCAAGCCATTTGTTGTTTTTTTGATAGATACGAGGAAAGTGGAAGAGGGCAGCTGACTATTTTATGTGCATTTATCTGGAATTTCGAGTGGGTGGAGTATCCCAATGCGTTCGAGCTGCATAAAGAGAGGGAGTGAGATAGAGATATATACAGATGCAAATTGTTTATAACCCCAGCAAGAAAATTTACATTGTGATGGAGCGAGAGAGAGAGAGAGAGGGGGAGAAATGGATGAAATTCTATTTTATCTTTGAAAGAGTGTTTTATCCGCTTAAGTGCATAATCAATCAAACTGATTTCTTGGTTCTTATCCTAATGTTCAACACTCACCCAGCTGATGTTGCTGCTGCTTTTGTTGTTGCTGTTGTTGTTGTTGCTGCTGATGATGATCCTTGCGTAGCGGTGGCATGGGCGGCTGCTTGCCACCGGCTGAACTCTTTCGCAGTGTTCCATAACGTTGCGCTGCCTTGAGCATTTCAAGCGGCGTTGCTGACACCGTTGCTCCTCCTCCTCCTGCTCCTGTTCCTGCTCCCGATGATGATGATGATGTCGGCGTTTGGCCAAAATTATGCTGGCTCAGTGAACTGGTCACTGTGTTTATGTGGGTTGTCGGTGGTGGTAATGCTGGTGGTGCTTGTGTTCCTGTTATCATTGATGGATAACCATTGTAATCGACTAAACCACTAAATGCTGATGGTGGACGTTCGACATAGATTTGCTGGGATTGCACGGCAGCCAATTGCAGACGCCATAATGCCTCCTGTGACAGATCATGGGCATTTGTATAATTATTCTCATTTGAATTCGAATTCGTGTTGCTGTTGCTGTTCCCTACAAATGCAGAGAGTGAAAGAGAGAGAGACAGGGAGAGGTCAATGAAATGGGTTCATTATAAGCATTTTGTGGTTCAAGGAAGTTGCCAGTGAGAAGGTGCCAAAACGAAAATGAGGTGCTAAATTTAGTGCTTTGTGAGACGAAAATATGAAAGTCACAGTTGCTAATTGGATATAAGAAAAGAAAACTGCCAAGTCACCTTACTTGAGCAATTTTCCCCATCAGTTTTGTAAGTTTTTCTTATAAATATATAAGTACAGATAGAGAAAAACGTGGACAAAATTAACAAATAAATTATTTGAAAGACACTTGCCAACCCTTCCGACCATCAAGGGTTTCAAGTTAATCAAGTTAGCTCCAGGAAAATTAATGATAGAGATCTCTGTATGATTGCTTTTGATCCTTCATAATTGAGTCAAATATGTAAAATCTAATTAATCATCTAATAGAGGCTTATTATAAACCACATGCACTTATATAGTTGTATATTGTAGTTTAGAATTAGGTCGAATCTAGGTTTTTAAATTCTTTTTGTTTATTTCCAAGTGTAAAATCTCGAAGTATAAAATCCCCAAGTGTAAAATCTACTCTAATGAATTTTAGGTGAGCAAAACAATTTTACTTAAAAGCTCTTCAAGAAATCTAGTTCTTTTTATTTTACATTATTTTTGTCACGACGTCATTAACTATTTCTATTTATGTACTTCTAATTTATTTATTTATTAATAGCTTTAAGAAATCATTTAAAAGCAATTTACAAAAATCTGAGTTGCACTTTTTGATTCTAATAAAGGGGTTCCAAAATGCACCAAATATACCCCAAAAAGTATGCTACACATTTTTTTTTAATTTTAAAGAATTTCTTGCACCTAACAAATTTTTTTTTAGCAATGCTTTGCAACAAGGACAACTTTTTTGATAGAGGACATTTTAAAAACTCTCTATAGCATACTTTTTGGTGCATATTTTACAACCCAAGATCTTAGGGACACCTCATAAATTCAAGTCACCAAAAATCACGTCGGCCTGTCTTCTTTAATTAATATACGAAAATCTTTGGCCTATATCAACAAAATTAAATATAGTTTAGACTAGGCTAGAAATATCCGAGACATCTAATCTTGAAAAGATATTATTCCAAATCATCTCTCCCATATACTTTCGAAAATTTCTTTTTAATGTTAACCACTAAAGAAATCTAAACCAAAAATTAAAAATACTTTGTGATTGTGAAATGTTATTTATTTTTCTGTTTTCTCAATAAAACCTTATAGTTTGCAGCATTTGTGATAAAAATCATTTGCTTTAAGGATTATTTTTTAATGATACTCAGCCAACTTCTCCTCAAATCTGAATTGACGTTTTTTCTTCAGTGGAGCTCTTGGTTTTGTGTGGCCGATTTAAACGAATTTTGTTCAAAATTTCTTCTTTTGTTTGTGCGCATGGGGAACATAAAAACGAAAAATCCACGATAAAATTTTAGAAAATAAACGAAAAACGTCATTTTAGCTGTTAATTTGTTTGGCTAGATTTTAGTTTCTTAGCCCCTTGAGCTTGTGGAAATGGGAAATGGTGGCGCCAACCAGTTGGCGAGAGCCAGTGACCAGGACATCTAATTCGCTCTTCTTCCCATATGATTGCTTGCCAAATTTGTTGCTCAGATAATCGAAGAACGAGGCAATCGAAATGTACAATTGGGAATTGTCCTTCTTGCCAGTCTCCTCGCAGAGGGCACGCCAATTGCTAGCATTGCGTTTGGCCCGCTGCAAATCCTCCATGCCATGCCAGACCATGGCCTTGGAGGGGTCCTGCTCCTGGTCAATGTTTTCACCCTCAAAGAAATTGGGGCAGGGCACAAAGCCGGCCTCATCGAAACGCACATTCATGCGTATGATGGTCAATAGATCTTTGGCATTGAATTCATTGACCTTGTTGAAGAGCAGAATCTTTGGAGTGCGATTGCTGCGTGTCCGGGAATAGAACCAATCCCGGCAAGCCAGCATGCTCTCCAGGGTGTCGGCACAATCCAAATAGACATTGAACATGCCATGCTTGATGACCTCGAATTGTCCAGGCTGCTCGTAGGCATCGATGCCACGGACAGCGCCCGGAGTCAGCTGGACACTGTTGTGCCCCAGGCCCACAATATATTCGGGCTTGTAGCGTCTCAGATAGTCGTAGGCCAGTTGAATGCCCAACGATCCGTTCAATCGCATCGAGTAATTGGCGCCCGTCAGGATTTGCTTGCTGTTCGCATTCGCCTCGATGTAATCATGGAAGGCCGGAACGCGGTGCAGCTCGACGCCCAATTGTTTGGCCCGCTGGTTCAATACCTCGCAGCACTCCGGCTGATTGGCCGAGGTGAAGATACTTGCTTCCGGTTTCATAATGGCCGCCTTGGTCCAGGCAATGTCCCTCATGGAGTTGCCCAGATTGAAGTTCTGCTCCCAGCCCAGGGTGCTGATGCCAATGGTGCGAGCGTGTGAGCAAATATTGGTCGGATCGCTGGAGCAGCCGTTGCCCACCTCCACGATGGCCACATCGACATCGGCATTGCGGAAGGCATGGAATGCCATCACGGTCAGCAGTTTATTGTATGCCGGCAGTGGTTTCATCTCAATCAATTGGTCATGCAATTGCCAAAAGAGTTGGGTGAACTCCACCTCCGACAGCGGTTCGCCATCGATGCGAATGCGTTCGGTGGTGAGGAAGAGGTGCGGCGAACAGAGCACTCCCGTTTTCACCCCGTGTGCCTGTAATATATTCTCCACTATGCGACAGGTGGAGCCACGTCCTTTGGTCCCGGCTATTTGGATGACTGGTATCTCCTCCAAGTCGCTTTGATCCAGCCCTGTTTTATTTAGACAGGCCAAGGTTTGTACTACTATCGGATCCGCTACCGTGTTGCTTGGCTTCGTGGCAATTCTTCCGCCCACCGGCTCCAGGACCTGATAGTAATTCAGCTTGGTAACTGCCTCCAGATAGGCCAAACGTTCGGGGGATTTGGGTTCGGGGGTGGCGGCTTCTTCCGACTCTGTTGTGGATGCATTACCCTCCGGAGACTTTGTTTGCCGTTGGATTTGCTGCAGTTTCTGCTGCTGCATTTCTCTTCCTGCCTGCTGCTTGCTCTGCATATCCTTGACCCATTGAGCCTGCTTTTGCTGCTGGGAGCCCTGCATGCGATTCATCCAGGATTTGCGCTGCGACTCGCTGCAAGAGCCCCTGATACCCCCTCCTCCCTCAAGAGAATCTTGCCTGCGCTGCGGCGATATTGGTATCGGTGGGCTGGATGGAAATGAATGCGAAATTTCGGGAGCTCCACCACAGTTCGAGGCCAATTTGGCCTTCTTTTGCATCTCGGGTGACACTTTGGCCATCCATTTGGCACGCTGGTCTGTTATATTTGGGGGCTGCGCGGCGACGACCTTCCTATTCGAGTCCTGCTCCTCCTCCTTCTTGGCCGTGGCCTTGTTCCTCTTCAGGGCGACGGGCTTCTTGAAACTGATCTTGAAGAAGTTTCTGGAACACTGAATCGACTGTACCATTTGACAGGATCGCAGGACGACCGCTCTATCACGTGCCACCATTCGCAGTAACGAACTCATTGTATTTTTCTACTGGTTTCTTAGTTTTTTTTGATGAAACGAAACAAACAACAAATTTATCAACTGAAAAGTATAAAATTTGGACTGTGAAAAGTTTATAAATGGAATTTGTCTGTGTTTCACTAGGCATCAATTTTTCTCAACTATTTGTTACACTCGAGTAAAAAAAAAAAGTATAAATTTACGTGACCCGAAACCGACAACTAGTGAAAAGGTATAAGATAAAAGAATCAATGAACAATTCGGTGAGAAAAATGTCGACACATCGATTCGTCAAAAAAAAAACTGGTAACTAGATCAAGTAAATTTACTGTTATAGTCAGATCTAATGATTGAAAAGTCCTTAGAAATAATAAAAGCCTTTGCCTTGTCAGTCATTAATTCAAAATTCTTAGTCCTTTTTATGTCTGATGAAACGCCAATATAAGTATTAGAATTGTTGTATGCATCTTGAGTGGAAAATAATTAGAATGCCTTAATAAAGTTTTAAGGTTAGTTTCAGACAGGGGCTAACTGGACAATATAATATTATATTTGTAATAATGCATCAATAGAAAAAATATTTATTTTGAATGTATACTTTGAATTTATACTTTGTTTGCCCATTTCCGAATATTTGTCTGCATTTAAAAATTCCGAAATGATAATCACACGTATAATGTACGTTATTTTTTTGTCTTTTCCCTCTGTAACCGCCACTGGTTTGAAAACAGTCAACAGTAAAGTCTCTCGAAGTCGATGTATGGTATTATTAATAACTAAGTTCTGCATTTTTCCATTATTTCAAAGACATACAAGGAATGCACAAAATTATCATGAATTCATTGTGTTTTCACGTCATAATCCTGTTAATTTTTTCTTTTGCATAAACAATGCGAAGGATCCAGAATTTGTATATAACTAATTTGGAGGGAACAGGGTAGGATCCACGGGACGGAACAGAGGTTAACCCACAAAAGTACAAACTGAATATTTTAAAAATTTCCTAAAATATGTTTCCCAATGTGTTGCAAATAAGCAATATATGCTAAATAGGCCTTTTTGACCTTTTTAGTAATTAGATGCATTTTGATTTCATGATTTTGTCTAATTCTGTTTTACATTTTTGAAGATACTTTTACATTCTGACTAATATAGTTATAAATATTTAATATTTGCACTAACTAAGAAGTCTAATAACCGACCATGTCTTGGATAGTATTACACCTTGGATACTTCCGTTGTTAGTTTTGAATTGATAGTATTCTCCCTTAGCAATTAAAAAACCAAAATGAGAAACTACAATTTAGCGACTTTTTTTTATATAATTTAGTTACTTCCCGAATTAAGGTTACGTTATGTATGAAATTAAATTTCGAGGTAAAATATGGTTAATTGAAACTCGTGCGATGCAAAAAGAATGGACTAACTATTATTTTAAATGTAATTTTTTTAATTGTTTCTCGATTTCATCTTTATGTTTGGAAAACTTATAAAATGTGATTTCAATGCACATATATAATAGATAGCTGTAATTGGAACCGCTTTGATTATTTCACATATTCGGATATAATATTCTTGAGATCTTTAAACTTTAAATCGATTTAAGGTGAGACTTTTATGCTTTTCATATAAAAGGACAGACACTTTGGGTTTCTATTTGAGATTTTTGTATATAGATTAAATAATCCCATTATGTTTCCCCTCTTTCGCTCCCCCTTCCCCCTCACGTTGCCTCTTAAACTCTTATGTACTAATTAATATGGCAATAAAGTGCAACAAATGTGGAAAGAACAACATCAACAACATAAGAAACAACAACAAGAACAAGTTTTTTAATGGTGATGGTGGTGCATTTTGGGTGCGTGGTGCAGCGTGGTTTTTGTGGTGCAAAGTTCAAGTGTGTCGCCATCATCCATCTATCTCACTTTCTCTCTCGCCCTGTTCCATGCTTTTGGCCGGTTGTTACCTGTGATGGCAAGTGTTGTTGTTGTTGTTGCGGTTTTGGCATTACGTGATGTTGTTGTAATTGTTGTTGCCAGAGCTGTGGTGGTGGCTGCAGTGGCTGCGGTCACTTGTCCCAGTCCCTGTCCCTGTACGAGTCCCAGTCCCTGCAACAATCCCAATCCGTGTCCATGTCCATGTCCATGTCCCTGTCCCTGTCCCTGTGCCTGTCCCTTTCGCTTTAAGGTGGAGTTGTTGCTTCTCAATATGGTGTTGGTGTTGGTGTTGGTGATGGTGGGTTGCTTCGTTAGATTGGCGCCGGGTAAATGATGTTGCTGTTGTCCGCTACTGTTGCTGTTGCTGTTGTTGCTGCTGCTGATGCTACGGGCTGCTGCTGGTGTCGCCTCAAGTGGTCCTGCTTTGGTTGCCACCGCATAGTCGACCACGAAACGACGCGCCACCACATGGATATAGGTTGAAGATGAGGTAAGCACACACACACACACACACATGTGTGTTTGTATTTGTGTGTGTGTAGGTGTGTGAGAGAGTGTGCAAGGGTAGAGAAATAGTAATTAAGTTGGCGTTGGCGCTTGGCATTTAAGTTTAGTTCAAAAAAACGGCGGCATAATGGCCAGAAACAAAGGCCAACACATCCCCCTCGACCCCCTGAACCCCCTCTACCACCTCTGTCGTTCAATCCTCCCCTCAAGCAATGGCCACACAATTAAAATGCATTGTAGGTGAAGTGTTGCACTTTTTGCTGTTGTGTTCCCCTTTTTGAGCTAGAGTTTTCCTTTTACACCCCCCTTCCACTCCTCCCTCCTTAATTTTGTGGAAATGTTGCCTTTTCATTTAGGTGTATAGCAATTTTCCTTTAGCTGATGAAAATTTTGTTCAGTTGAAAGAAAAAAATGGGTTGAAATCCATTAAATATTTTTCTCAGCTACTAAATAAAACTTTGAAAATTATTACAATATATTTGAATAAGGAGAATAATCGAATAATGCCTTTAAATATGATTTGATTTAATCAAAAAGGTCGCTTCTATCAATTAAACTTCAATTCTTTTCAATTTAATTTCTTTTAATTCTTCTATGAATTTATTTTTAGAGTTATATATACGATAACTTAAGTTGTAGCTGCTTCTAAGTGATTAAAGCAATGAAAGATTTACTTTTTTCCACCCTTGAATTCTGATCTCAAACGATTTTTTTTAAGCCGATTAATTGTTTCTCTCTATAATCCTATTTAAAATTTAAGAGATGTTACAAAAATAAAGAGAAATTATTAATCGAAGACCTCTTAATATTTAAAAATCATATTCGTTGGTTTTTTCTTAAATGGTTTTTAACTTTAAAAATGGTTTATCGGACAATTTTACTATAACATCATCGAGTAATATCAAATTTAATAGGGTTTGGGTATAATTAACAATTACAAATTAATCTAAGTAAAGACTTTTCTGCAGGAAAGATTACTGAAAGTGTTACCAAGTAGATGAAGTAAATTATGATTCGAAATCAGAAATTATTAAAAAACAAAAAGGGGGGAAAAACCCCCCCCCCCAAGATTTTTTTTTTTAAGACCTTGTGTTACTAAATCCTTAAAAAGTTATTGAAATGTAAAGACCTGGTGTAAAAATGGCCGTTTTTACACGCCATAGCACGGCTTACATATGCATGTATGTAGACATGCGTAATTTTTTATATGTTTGTATGACAGCTATATGATATAGTCATCCGATTTTGATCAAATTTACCAGAATTATATTTCTTATGTGAAAATGTTATTTACCAAGTTTGACGATGATCGCTCAAGAAACAAAAAAGTTTCTAGAAGAAAAACTGTTTTTGGTCCGATCGTTCATATGGGAGCTATATGATATAGTAATCCGATCTTCTCAAATTTGGAATGGAGGGTTTGAATGTATAATAAACTGTCAAATGTTAAGTTTTATGATAATCGGGTGAAAAAGAAAGAAGTTATTGATCTAAAACTCATTTTTCGACCGATGGTTCCTATGGGAGCTATATGATATAGTTGTCCGATCCGGATGAATCCGAGATATACAATGCCTGCAGTATATAGAAGACTTCGTGCAAAATTGCAGCTCTGTAGCTTTAGCGGTTTCGGAGGAGAAGCTGTTGATCCAGACAGACGGACAGACGGACAAACGGATTTGAACTCGCCTTGTCATGCTGATCAAGAATATATATACTTTATATGGTCGGAGATGCCTCCTTCTATGCGTTGCACACTTCTGACCAAAATTAATATACCCTTTTTGCAAGGGTATAATAATTGACTCTGTTTAAAGCTTAATTGATGGGGCAATTTGGTTTTAGAAATTTATTAATTGGTCGCTCGCATTTTATCCAGCTTATCGATTTTCAATTTTTGACAATTTTTCACCAGGCCGATTAAATCAATCAATAAATTTTCTACATTTTCTATGTTGAAATTTTTTATTCCGTTTGAGAAAAACTTTTAAATGAATGGAACGTCAACGTTGTAAAAATGTTCACTTTATGGAATGTGTTTTGTCTATAAAGTTTTTGTGATAAAAAAAAGTGTAGCGAAAAGTTGTTATTTTATATTTTTGATTTTCGACAAAGAAATCCTTTCATAACTTGCACTTATCTTTTGCCATTGCGCTGTTAATTGTCTTTGTTGGTAGAGAGAGAGAGAGACTCAAGAGTGTTCTGGCGTTCTGGAGTGTTCTGGAGCAACTTCTTTGTAGGAGGTTTTGGGGTGGAGGTGGAGGGTGAAAAAAAGACGAAAGATTGGGTCTAAAAGTTGCCGTTTGCCGCCGAGTTGGCGGCGACAACTGAAGAGCATATGTACGAGTATGTCCATGTCTAGCCCCCTGAAGCCAATTAAAAAACTTGCTCACGTTGGCATTGGAGGAGCAGCGAACACAAAAGACTGAAATGGATAAAGGTTTAATTCTCACTTAATTGGAATTACGAGGACGATGATGATGATGCTGATGCTGATGCCAGGAGGAGGAGGAGAATGGGAACGAGGACAAATACTGGACTCCCGATTGGCCTGGATGATGATGTGATTTTTTGGGTTGCCAAGGCGAGAATGGCCAAACACAGAGAAATACCAGCACAGCCCCCCGGCCCACCCACACTCGCTCGAGAAGATGCGCATTTGCATGAGTAGCTCGGTAAGTGGATGGAGAAGAAGGACACAGAGGACGATAGATTGACATGAAATGCAATTACGCCAAAAAACCAGGACATTGAAGCGACTCGAGAGCCATACGCATCCGAAATGTTTCACCATAAATCTAGGCCGAAAAATGCGTTGCCTTAATGAAGACACGCCCAAACGTAACACCACCATCACCAGACCCCCGACAAAATTTCTACCCACCCATCCAACCAACCACCAGGCATCCCACTGGTGGTGCATGGTGCCCCGATACTTACACTCGCCAGCAGCCCCATGTCCGTGTCCAAGTCCAGCGGCACTGGCGGAAGGCATCACTTGATAGCTGTCGCCATCTACGCCAATGGCACTTGTCACATGATAGCCATATCCATTCGAGGCTGCTGCTGCTCCATATAGGCCCAACATGGTTTTGGCCTGCGGCTGATACTGGCCATGACCATGCGAGGCCGACACCGACGACGATGTGCCATGAACGTGATGTTGCAAGGACTCATTTTGCTGCTGCTGCTGCTGATGGTGCTGCTGTTGTTGTTGCATGTTCAACTGCTCGTCGGGATCGTGCAGGGCTGTCAGTGTCAACTCCATGCCGCCATCCAATTGTTTGCCTTCCATGCTGCCCGTGGGATAATATGGCGGCGGCGGCGGTAATGAAGGTGGCTGCTGCTGCTGCTGCTGTTGCTGCTGCTGTGACTGTTGCGGGTCGCCAATGGCGGAAGTTTGCGTCAATGAGGGTCGTCGCGAGCCATCTAGGTCATAGTCCTTGGCGCCGCCTGCTCCTGCGGAGGTCGTTGTGGGAGCACCACCAACGCCGCCGCTACCGGCACCTCCTGATGACTGTTTTTTGGCCTTGTGAGTGCGTCGACAGCGACAGAAGGCGTACAGCAGGGCCAGGAAGATGATGAACGAGAGGCCGGCTATCATAATTGCCACCAAGGCGGATGTGGTGAGGCCTGAATCGTTCGGCAAGTAGGCTTTACCAACTGAAACAAAAACAAAATAAAAAGGGGAGAGACGATTTATTGAGCTAGTTTATTAGTTTCTTGATGACATTTCCCTAACCCGAGATCTCAAACTTTGCGATTAAAGAACTACTTCGTATATAAGAGTGAACAAAACTGACGCAAAAGAGTTTAGAGAACTCTTATATTTAGAACTTCTTCCGATCTTTATGGGTTTCTCACTAATCCTCTTAATTTTGTAAAGAACTAGTTCCGATCTTTGTTTATTTCTCTCTTATCCACTTAATTTGGTTAAAAATTAGTTCATTTAATAGCGATCCTTAAACTTAAAGGATGAAAGAACTAGTTCCGACTATCAACAATTCCATTTCAGTTAATGATTTTTTTTCGAAACTACAAATATATTGATATCTAGTCATATTTTAGAAATTTACTAGTTCAAATTAGTTTATTTAGTTGTATCAAAAATGGGTCTAAGCTATTGTTATATTACAAAGGAACTAACTCTTTTAATAGCGATCTATGAGAGACTTTGTGCATAACCAAATCCATTTCATTTAATGATTTTCCTTCAAAACTACAAATATATTGATAGCTCGTACTATTTACTAGTTGAAATTAGTTCATTTGTTATGATAGTGATCAGTTTTCTAAGACTCGTGTGCTAAGAAGTAGTTCCTCTTCTAAGATAAAGTTCTAGTTCCTATGACATTGTTACGTTTCGTAGAACTACATGTTGAAAATCTGAAAATACTAATCTCTTATTAAAGTTCGTATACTAGGAGCATTCATCCACAGTCTAAACTATAGTTGAATTGAAAATGAACTAGTTCTTATAGTTCTGTACAGTTTTCTAACTATTTTAGTTCCCTTTTCAGTGCCCAATTTCGAGGAATATGTGTCTAAAGTAATTTCTAATTTCACTCAACACTGAATTAGTTGCAGAATGTTGTTGGCTTAAAAAAGAACTAGTTCTTTGAGTTGTGTACAGTTTTCTAAATAAGATAGTTGCCTCTCCAGTTCTCAATTTCAAGGATTTTGTGTCTAAAGTAAACACCCATTTCACTTAAGGGTAAATAGGAACTAGTTCCCTTTCTACTTACTTCTCTGCATTCGCATAGGCGCCGCAATGCTCGTGATTGGACCGTAGACATAGCTTCACTCTCACCACTGGACCAGGTCCAGTTGTCTCCGCCAAGGCCATGGTGCGGTCCTCACCCAAATGTCCACCCGCAATACTTCTGCCCGACGATGGGGATGATGACGATGATGATGTACCCGTTGCGCCCGCCGATCCCGATGTGGTGTAGTGTGCCGTTCGTGCCATTTGATTGATGATTGTCTCCTTGAAGGTGGCCTCATGTCCGGAGGGCAGTAGCGTTAGAGTCTCCACAATCTCCCACATGGGAACTGTGGCATCGCGTGTGACCAGTGATTCCACAACGGCAATCAATGACAGACATGTGGCCGCCACATTAATGCCCAGGACATGGGAGTTGGGATCATAGCTGACATGCAGGGGCGGCGGAATCTTACTGACCTTGGTTGTGACCAACATTTCATTGGAGAAGCCCGAGGTGCCCTTCGAATTCAGGGCATACACCTTGAACATGTAGCTCTGATGCTGATCGAGTGGTGCCAGCTTGCAGGGATTCTCACGGAAGCAATTGAACTCGATCCATTCGTGGGCAGCTCCAGAGCTGCTTAGACTGTTGCTGCTCACTTGATAGCCATAGCCGGGCGAGGAGCAATCCGCTAGCAATTGTTCGCGGGGCGTATTAACGCGACGATAGCTAACCAGATATTTGGTGCTCATGAGACCGCCATTGAAACCGGGTTGCCAATTAAGCACCGCATAATTGTGTCCCACCTCGAGAATCTTGAGATTTTGGGGCTTATCTGGCTGCCCCTTGGGCTGCAGGCGAATGGGGGCTATAACGGCATCCAGGGGATTGGTGGCCCTGCAGATATACTCGCCATAATCCGAATGCTGAAGATGTCCGATCCTCAGAATCGATGTGTAAACATCATTGTTCTCCATGCGAGTGGTAATCTCGTAGTGTCCATCCGAGGACATGGTCAACGGCGACGGATTATTGCCGAATTTCCACTGGAACTCGGGCTTGGGATACGCCTGGACCTTGCAAACCACCTCCGCCGATTCACGCAGATCATAGGCCACCTTATTGTATTGATGTATTACAATCGGTTCGTGTTCAATACGCAAATGCATCGACGAGTTGGCCGAGTTCACATCGTTCTCGTAGAGGCACGTGAAGACACCACGATCGCTGGGCAGCAGCTGATTGCCATTGGGCCTGGCCTTGCCGCGAAAACGGAGAATACTCTGAACGGTGACCACTCCGCCGCCCGCATCTGTGGGTGAGGTGCGTATATCGAACATTTTGCGTGTCGGCAGAATCTCGGTGCCATCTTTGATCCAACGTATTTGCGGACTGGGCTTGCCCTTGGCACTGCAGGTCACCGCGTAATCCACATCGCCCACCCTGCGGGTCATGTGTTGTTGCAACTTGGCCAGGAATTGCGGTGGCTGATGCACCTCCAGGATAATTGTGGCCATTTTACCTATGCCCAACTCGTTGACCGCATGACAATGATATTTGCCCTCGCTGCCCAAATGGGCCTTGGGTATGGAGTATTGTGGGCCCTGGGCAAGGATTTTTTGTGTATTACTCATTTCGCCGTCCATGTCACGGAACCAACGATACTGAGGCACTGGCCAGCCGGGCGGATTGGCCGAACAGCTCAGGGTTACGCCATTGCCCACATGAACAACTGGTTTATTGGGTGTGATATAAGCCTGCCCAGGACGATGGCGGACCAGAAGGGCCACCGTTGAATTACCCACACCCTCGATGCGCTTCGAGTTGAAGGGCTGCATCAGATTGACGGAGCGGCAAATGTAATTTCCCGCATGTTCGGCTCGCACCGAAACCAAAGTGAGCAACTCTCCGGTGTAACGGAAATCGGGAGCTCCTTCCTTCAACCATTCTATGGCTATGGGTGGCGGATTCGCTGTCACATTGCAACGGACCAGCACAGTTTCGCCCTCCTCGGCCTCGTGCGTCTTGGATTCGATGACAACCATGGGGGGATAGAGGACATCGAGGATGATATCCTTTTCACCTGTCTTACCAAGACCATTGTCCGCACTGCATGTATATTTGCCGCTATGGTGGCGATTCACGCGATAGATCGTATGACTGGGCGTGGCACTCACATATTGGCCATTGCGTGACCAACGCACATTCGAGACCATCGGCTTGGCATCCACACGGCAATCCAATTTGGCAATATGATCGCGTTCAATGCGCAACGGGTTCTGAGGGCCCACTTCAACGCGCGGGTAATCTGCGGGGGGAGAGTGAGAGGAAGGTGGAAATGTTAGAGTGGTTTAGCATACAAATAGTCAATTAAAAGCAAGTTGGTTGGCTTGCTGGCTTTAGACGGCCCATTAACTTGCCAATAACCGTTTTCAATTACACAACGACCAGAAGGACCACCAGGACATTGACGAGCGACCGACCGACCGAGCGACCACTGAGCTCCGTCGTGACCCATCGACATTTTTAAATAATGCCAATTTGAGCAACAATGAACAAAAAAATCAAAATAAAAACCAAAATGGAAATAATAGTGGAGAGGGCAACATTTATATGTAAGTTCTTTAAGCACTTTTCGTAGTGACCAAATGCGCACAGTGGTTGCAAAGTCAATGAGAATTTAACAAAATTTTGGGCTGCCTTAGGAAATGGTTTATTTACTGTAATAAGACAATATCGGGGATTTGTAGAAGATTTCTTGCAGAAGATGTGTCAGTATTAAATGTAGAATTTCGATTTTTTGAAGAAGAGTTGTTCAAATTCTTTTTAAGTTTCTCTCATTTCTATTCTTCTCTCTCTATTAAAAGTACATAGTTCGGTTTACATTTTGCTTGCTTTTCATTTTAATTATAAATAGATTCATGAGGAAAGAATATCTATGATTCCATACATTTTAAACAAAAAATTTTTCAAATTGAGTAAGTGCTGCCAATTTCTTAAAACTAATATGGCCACACTTATCGTATCATTTTAGCCAAAAAAAGGCTTTCAAATTGAGTAAGTGCTGCCCGTTTTATCAAACAAATATGGCCACACTTATAGTAGGGCAACATATACTTTTCTAAATCATGAGATAGATATATAAATCTCTTAAACTATATATAATGAATTTTTAATTTCCCATGATATTGACAAGGATTCATTAAACCTTTTTATGATTTATAATAAACCATAGTGACATTCTAGCATTAATAGTTAAAAAGTGGCATTAATTTATAACAACTGTTGCTTTATGTGATTCCAAAGTAATAAGGAGTCGAGACTTATAAACTTTACTTTACATAAACGGTAATTAGACTTCGTTAAATCCTGTTTTTATTACGCTTATGAAAAGTGCTGCTCATAAAATGCAATTATTGGCCACACTAATCTCTAGTGTTGGTCAACGAGCTAGAATGTTATGATGCAATTGAACCCCATATAAAAATTTAACAATGTTAAATTGAATTAGATCAATGGAGAAAATCAAGCAAATAATTGCAAAATTGAATTGGCAGATAATTTAGAAACATTTGAATTTAATTACTACATCTACTTAATCCTTTCCTCTCATAATGAGCACCTGAATTCGCTTGTTCAGCTTTAAATTTGTTTAGCAAATTCCTTCTCTAATCTAGGCCATAGATTTCAACTAACTCAAACCATTGTGCGTTTGGGTGATTGTGTTTAACTGGCCATACAACAGTTAATTTCATTTCGTATTGTATTGTATCGGATCGTATCGTATCGCAGCGTATCGCGTATCGGGTCCTGGGCACACTTTAGTACCGATTTAGTCAAGCGTGAGGCATAATAGTGGCTAAGTATTATTGTTGTTGTTGCTGCTGCTGGGTCAATTAACTTTCAAACACTTTACTTTAATCACCGAACTGTCGAACTGCAGCCTGACCTCAGGCCATTTTACTCAATTTCAGTTGATTTTGCCGGGTTCGAGCCACTAATTCGAGAGCAAAGTAAGCCCAAAAAAGCTGCCCAAAAAAAAAAAAAAAAATGCGTTATCCGGAACCCAATTACGCGTTGCCTCTAAAACATTAAAGCCTGCCTAGTCCTACTCCTAGTTGGTGGCTAAATGAGAGGAAATGTGTGTGTGTGTGTGTGTGTGCTTGCTGGTGTGTGTAATTATAAAATAAAATTTAATGAGCAACGCTTGTCAGCGGGCAAAAAACAAGTTTGCATTTCAACACATGCCTGATGCTCCCCTGTTGCCGGCTCCTCCACCTCCACCTCCACCTCCACCTCCACCTCCTCCACTTCCACCTCCACCTCCCTGTTGTACACTGCCTCGCAGCCCTATTCTCCGCACTTCTTTCTGCTCCCTTTCGGGCCATTTTCATGCCCAGCCAGCCATACAGTTTCACGCTACTAACGGGTGTTGCTGCCAGAACGCGCTTCCCCTTTCTAACCCCTCTTCTCTCACCCTCATGTCCAAGCGTCCCCCAGTGCGACTTGCTGACATTTGCCGTGAAGTTGGCCAGGAAAAAATTCTTGTTATTTTTATGGTTTTTCATATAGGGCAGAGTCTAACGATTTCGTCAGTTTACTTACTGGAATATCTAAAAATGAGCATAAAACTTCTAGTTCTAATTACAGCAAACTTTGAATGATAAAGCAACGTGAATAATGTTATTTTTGTTTTAATTTCTAAAGAATTTTACAAGTTTATGTAGGTCAGAGAATTTCGATTAGAAGCATTAGAGCATTGGATTAAGATTCTAAGAAGCTGTGGAAATTAATTTCTATAATAATCTAAGCACTTTAATGATGGGTTCACGATTTATTCTAATCATTATGAGAGGAAATTTGATCATATTTCTAGAATGCGTTTATACCTTAGCATTCGTTTAACGCAGCTTTCAGTTAAGTGAAGCTCTGATTGAATGCTACAAAGTTTGTCTACGATAAAACTCTATAAATAGAGTGCAGAAATTCTAATATTGCCATAAATCTCTCTTTATTTCACATATTTGTTAATTTAAAAAAAATAGTGTGGCTGCAATTTTTTAATAATAAAATATCCAACTTGCTTCTATAACTAATACAACCATTTAATTTACTTTTTGCCATTACAACTTTTTTAAGACCTTTCGATAATTTCACGTTTAGGGTATTTTAGGAAAATATGGCATTGAGGGTATTCCAAGTGCGTTTAGTAGAATCCATTTCTGCTGCAGGAAAAGCCTTTCTTTAAAGCAATTTTTGTTTTAAATGAGTCGAATGCAAGCGACGTCGACTGCTCCTGCGTATGTTCGCATATATGTTGCCACGCCCCTTTTCGTACGCCCCGTTTTCTCGCTGGAACATTGTGATTTTATGACCAGCTACATTAGTACCATGAAATATGCGCATACCACCTGCACCTGCACCTGCACCCCTAGCAGGCGAGAGCACCACCCAACCTGGAGCTGGGCTCACTCGCACTCATTTCACCAGATTCCATGGCTTCCGGGCCTTGCTAGGCAGCGTTAAATAAAAATGAAACGTTGCGCCTTGTTGTTGTAACTTATGCCCGTTGGCCATTTCGTTTTTTTTTCGCATATTTTGTTGTCGATTTTTTTTTTTCTCTCGTTTTTGCCGTGAAATTTAATTATTTAACCCGGAACTGGGCCGAGCTGTTGCAGGAAGTATCACACACTCGCACACACACCACCGAATACATTCACCTGCTGGGAGTTATTTTAATGAGTAGAGTTTGCAGTGGCTTAAAGCTACTTCCTCTGCAGCTTATCCACCCGCCGCCCCCTTCTCTTAATGCTGCTGCTGCTGCTGCATGTTCTCATCTTGGCCAAATTGAAAAGTTACAACGACAACAACAAATAACGGAGCATGCCAATGCTGGCTCCGATGCTGGAGCAGCTGCTGTCATCGCGTACGTGTCACACAACACATCACGTGACTTCCGCTGCGCGTGCTGGCAACACCTCGACCCCCACCCACTCCTCCTGCCACCTCTGCTGCTGCTGCTCCTGTTGCACCCTCATGACAAAGTAAATATCGAAATGCCAGCAGCCAAATACATTTCGGTAAACGTTCAAATTAAGCAGGAGAGCAGAGAAGGACATGTTTTTCCAAAAACCCAAAATACAACAAAAAAAATATATATAAAAACTTTATAAACCTTAGGAAAATATCTTAAAAAATCACCTTAAAAAATCACTTTAAAAAAATCATAAAATACTCCAACGATTAAGTATCATATGGGACTGGCTATATCTTAAAGTTTTCAATCAAATTTGAGAACAAACGGGAAAGTTGTAGATATTTTCAGATTATCCTCTTAGTTTCTTTTGAACTTAAAAAACTTTTTAGCTTTTTCTGATCTGAAACAAATAAGTTTTGTGATACCAATTAATAGATAATGTAATAACCTTTCCAATAAGTATAAAATTAACATAAATAGAAGCCAATGAAATTTTAACTTTAAAAAAAACAATAAAGTAAGTAAGTCGCCGGGCCGACTTGGATATACGCCATGCATTAGGTGAAGAGATATATATTAAATTTCTTTCAAATGTTATCTCTCTTTTTGTGGAAACGAGCACTTTAGCGCCCCCGACCAAATCGGTGATTTGCAGCATATGCTTAAGATCTCGCTCTTTTTCGCGTGCATCTGCCTTGCACCGCTATGAGTGAAAAACGTTTCTAATGTATAACTCGGCCATTTTTGAAATTCCGATTCTTGTGATACTTTGGTGGAATGATAGATATACGTGACATGTATTGGTGTGCCAAATTAAATTACGATACGATAAATATTTCGGCTTTGAAAATCGAATTTTTCGAATTTCGGGGGGCGGAGGGGGCGTGGCCAAAATTTGAAACAAAATCTTGGTCTGCGTGCACACTGCACGCATCTAATGTCCAAATCCGAAAGCTCTATTCTTTTATAGTTCCCGAGATATGGAGGCTCAAAATATTGTTTTTCAAATAGCGGGGGCGGAAGGGGGCGGGGCGAAAAAAAAAATTAAACTCGTATCTGCCTTTGCAGAGCAAACGGAAAGTCTACATGCCAAGTTTGGTAGCTCTAGCTCTTATTAGTCTCCGAGATTTCGATGATTCTTCAGACGGACAGACGGTTACAGACAGACGGACATGTCTCAATCGACTCGGCTATTGATACTGATCAAGAATATATATACTTTATAGGGTCGGAGAAGCTTCCTTCTCCCTGTTACATACATTTTGGCGACTTTAATATACCATTTCATTCTACGAATGCATGGTATAAAAAACAATTAATATATCAAAAACTGAAGATGACATTGAATTATGAAATTAAATATTAAGCTTGTGGAAAAAAAAAAAAAAAACAATTTATATATCAAAAACTGAAGATGATATTGAATTAAGTTGAATACTTAACTTTACGGTTCCCAAATTAAGTACTTTTGTTTCATTATATTATAAACCTCTAATTCAAATTAGTGAAAAATAGTTAATACAATTTTTAGTAAGACTAAAAAAACAAAACTCAGATTGTTTTGTAGTAAATTAAAAATCCCTTTCATTACATTTGTTGGAAAAGTTTTTACGTGTCATCATTTTGATACATCAGCAAAGCCGTTCCACATATACGGGTCTTGATAAAACTGGAATTTTTTTTTGGGGGTGCACCGCGTTTTTGGTGGTGCCCCCAATTCGTATGGCAGTTCTCACTTGCCTTCTCACTGCACTTCATTGCGCTTTGTGCATTGGTCCATAGGTGTCATATGGACGTGGAAATTAATTGAATTGGCTTTGTGTTGTACCTGGTAACCGAACCAGTTGACCAAAAAGCTACAAAAAACATCAAGTACAATTCATTCGCACTTGCGGTTAAAAACAATGCCGAACTGAATGAAGTGTTTTTTCTCCTTCTCCTCCTTTTTTTTTGGTATGATGTGATGGTATACCAAAAACTGCAGTTAATTGAAAATGGGCAAGCAATTAATTTGCTTTGTCACAAAAGCTGTTAAGCTGCAAGTCCAGCCAAAGGAAAACATTTCACAAAACTATATAGCTACCATTCATACCTATCTATATATATATATATATGTATATATAAATCGGACTTTAGAGCTTAAGTCGCTCCACTTGATGCCTGGCCAGACTCAAGTGGAGAGTTCTCGAGTGGCACTCAAGTGCAGACAAAGGTAGGACTACAACAATGTTGCATTCATTAAAATCCTGTTAAAAAAGACCCAAAAAAAACGAAGGGAATGCTTCTTCAGTTTGCTGCAATGGCATTTGATGCAACCGAAAAAAAATGAGAAGAAAACTTTTGCGTCCAAGAAACATCAAAATGCCAGCGGCAAAAACGGCAAAACTTCAAATCAGCTTAAGAAAACTGAGCTAAAGCCAGACCAAAATCTTCAGACATAACAAGGCAAGGGAAGCCATCGCATGGCAAGGGCTTGAATCGGTTTTGGTTTTCACTTTTTTAGTGCCATCAAATTGGCCAACTTTTGCCAACTGCCACAGAGTCTGTGAGGCAAGCAGCCAACCAGGCAGCCAGCCGCTCGGCCGCATTTCTTTTGTGGTTATGCAAATGGCCAGCCATCCAGCCAGCCAAATAGCTGGACAACAGCATTGCCATCAGCATCAAACCCAACACTGACACTAATTGCAATTGTGTGCAGCATTAGCACGTTTCTTTCCATGGCCACCCACATTCGCTATGCCACCCATCCACCCAACTGTCTGTCTGCGTGTAAAAAGGTTTTCGTGTTAGCCCAAAAACTCAGCAGACATCTCATTCGTTTTTTTCCCTTTCCTTTCCTTTCCTTTCGTTTCTCTTCTTTTTTTTGGGTGTTGCCCATAATCAAAAGGGACAGCCGTCTAGGACCAGCAGCAGCAGCAGCAGCATCTCTTTCGCCAACTGATATTGGCAAGCAATAACCAGGGAGCAATGCCACTCAGTTGCAAGTGAGATGTGTGCTTCTGCCTCTGTCTGTGCCATTGGCGCAAATGTAAAGACAAAATCCCAAAACCAAAAAGGAGGAGAAAGCAAAGTGTGACATGTTCTTTTGTCAAGGTGTCAAAGCGGCCACATTGTTGCACAGTGGTTGGAAAGTGTGCATTTTCAAAAGGCTTCAACTCAAGATGCTAGAAATTTGTCGAAGTGAACTGAGTTATATTTGCAGTTGCTAAGTTGTTGATATATATATAAATATCAAAGAAGCTAAATTTGGCTATGCTAAAGTTTATATAATCTTGCAGTTGTTTAGAAATCTATTTAATTTAATTTTGTTTGTATTTGCATGGCAGCTATATGATATAGTCGTCCGATCGCAGATGTGCATTCTAGGGTATAGAAAAGCTTATATACCAACTTTGGAAACCATAGCTCTAAAACTGTGGGACTAGTTCGTATAGTAGAAGACAGACAGACAGACAGAAAGACTTCTCATGCTGATCAAGAATATATATAATTTATGGGGTCGGAAACGATTCCTTCTCTGCATTACAAAAATCTGATTAATTTTATAATTTTATAATAACTACAAATTATTATTTATTTTATTTATTTATTAATTCATTTGAAAGGAGCCTTAGGCAACTACAAATTATGACACTTTGATCATTAATTACTTCACAAGAATGTCTTTTGATTAATATTAAATATAGTTATTAAAACTCTAATTAACATCCAAGGTCATGGCACGATTTCTTTCCACAATGAAATCCTCAAATTTCTTTCACTATAATGACATTGTTATTGGCCGATATCAGTATAGCTATCAGTTTTAGCTTCCTCCTTATAAATTTTACTTTAAGAAATTCCAATTAAAAAAAAAATGGTCACAATTTGGCCCTGCAATTAAAAACCTTTCGACTCTTTATGCAACTTTTAATCCACCATGGAGATTAAATTTTTAAATCACTTTCGTTATCCATCTAAACTAAGAAATTGTGCATTTGTTATACAATTTTGCATAAATCTGTTATAAAATGTGGCCTTAAATGAAACAGTTTCACCTTCAATGATTCAAATATTTATTTATTTTGCAACAGTTTCTTTTAATTCTTTTAAATCTCTTGCTTGCTGGCAAAAGAATCTTTTTGAAAATTCAAGATATTCTTGTTTTTTATGCAATGAGCTTATTGAAACTAAGAATTATTTCAACACTAACAACAATTGATATGAATTGAAAATGTTTGGGTTAACTGAATTTCGTCGCAAACTTTAAGTTGATGCGATTGAAAAATATTTGGTTAAAATGTAAGCGATTTGCGATTTGTCTGCAATTGTTTGTTCTAACAATTTTCTCACATTATTGTCAAAATGCATTTGCATGTGCACACACAAACACACACACACACACACATCCCTATATGGGTGGTGAGCATCTTTTTATTCAAATTGAAATGTCTTTTCAACGGCTTTGCTTTGCACTTTACCCTTTACTACCAGAAGCAGAAGCAGAAGCAACCCAGGACGACGACAGATGAGTGCTGTTTGTCTTCGTTGCTAGTCGACGACTTTTTGGCCAAGGACTCTACCAAATACAGGGTGCTGAGAGGTGGATGCAAGGCGAAAGGGCGAAAGGTTTATTACGTGCACCGCATGCAACTGCATAAAAGTCACGTGCACACCTATGATTCACCTTTGTCTCCACCCCCTCCTCCCTCCCGCAACCCCGTCTGGCTTGAAGAAACATTTGCATTTGCTGCCTGACTGACTGAAACGTGCCTCTCACATGTGAGCAGGTGTGTGTGTGTGTGTGAGTGTGTGTGTGTGTGGCTAAAACTATGCCAAGTTGACAGCGCGCATTTTGTCTATGCGTGGCCACGTTGCGTATGCGCAATTTGTTGGTGGCCTTGCTTTTTGTCACCCAAAATCCACACCTCTGCTTTATTTCATTTCAATTCGCGATTCTCTCTATCTCTCTCTCTCTCTCTTTATTTCACTCATATTGCATGCAATATATGTATATATATATTTTTGATTCTCGAGCACACAATAATTCCATTTGGGATTTTCGCACGTTATAAAACACTCAGGCACTCAACCAAGTTTCGCCTTCCACGACAACATGGCGCATAGGGAGTTTATTTTTGAAAATGACAGCGGAATATATGTATTTCTATGTGCAAATGTATCTTTTTCTCTTACTCCTACTATTTTATTTGTCGTTTATTTTCTAGCCTTCCACATAAATCAATCAAATGTAGAGCAGAGCAGCGCTGAGAGCTGAAAACACAGTGAGAAATCGAATCACATAGACAGATAGAGACAGAGAGAGAGAGAGAGAGCTTTCAAGAATCCATGCAAACATTTTCAATTAAAAAATTGCCCTGCCATTTGTCAATGGGCTTCTCCTCTTCCTCTCTCTCGCTCTCTTATTCCCTGATTTATCTAACTCCATCACTATCGCCCGCTCTCACCGTCTCAATCTCTCTCTGTCTTATCTTGGCGAATCGCTTATCAATCACAATCATCGTCAAAAACATTAGACAGCATCGTCTTTGCCTTGGCAACACACATTCATATTTGCTTTGCCCATCAACAAATCATGACCTCAACAATGCTTGTCAAACTGTAAACGCCAAATGGCATTAAAATTTGCAGGGACTTTAATCATTGTTGTTCTTGTTTCAAAAATGACGCAATAATAATTATTTATAATTTTATTCATTATTTTGAGTGAAAAAAAACTCCAAAAATAAATATTATTTTTGAGTGAAAAACTAAAACTCACAAAATAATGAAATACGAAATTGCAAATCATAGTGAAAATGCATTCCTCGCTCTCCTGAAGTTACTAGGAGTGAATAATTCTTTCGATTGAAAAACACAAAATAATCATTATTTAAAAAAAATTATGTTTATAAAAACATTGTAGATCCATTTAAAATCAGAAATGCAAGATATGATAGGATTAGAGTCTAATCATTAAACCATTAGACTAGTGAGGTTTATAAATAATTTCTGGAAATTCTTTAAAAATACTGACATCTATTTTTCCTACAAAAAATATAAATTTTAAATAACAAATTTAATTGTGCTTAAAAACATTGAAATAATTTAAAAATTTCTCTTTTACAGCTTGTCAATTTGTACATGGAATGCCAAACTTAAGTGAGAATGTCTCGTCTTTTGCGGTAAGTTGACCAAAATAACATTTTATAATGCTCATAAAACCAATGAAGGACATTCAAACAAACTTAAATAGAACAATTAAATATTTAAGTATTCAAACACGAAAATTTTGTTCTACTGATCGAATCTTGATTTGGAAATTCACTAATATTTTGTAACGTATAGAATGGTTTTCTTGGAAAGGGAAAATAAATACATTTGATAAAGCTTTGATCAAAAATGTATAACGGACGGCTAAAATACAACCAGATATCGTCTTCCTCCGTTTTGAACTTATTGCATTCTTCCATTTAGTCGTAGATTTTCACAGGACCACAAGCAACCGCAATGTATCGAAATATGTTTTAATTCAAAGTGCCATCTTGAGAGCCTTCAGCTCGAAATAACTCAAATATGTTGAAATTTGAGTCATTATCGTCGCTTTAAGTTAAGCACTTGCTTCTTCCGACCACAAGACGTCTCAATGTACTTAATTAATGTTGGCTGCTGCACCTTCTGTTCAACACATGTTGCCGTTTGTTCTGCTTGATCAACGTGACCGAATCAGACCATGTAGCAGAAGCATGAAGCGGCAGCGGCAGCAGCACATGACAGAGACATAAAGTAGAGCAAGAACGTAGCAAGAAGCAGCGAACCAACTGCCACTTGATTGTTAGTTATTGGAGGCATGACAACAACAACAATAATAATAACAAAAGGTCTCAACTTGTCATATTAGCTGACAAGTCTTTAGGGCGAGTCACACACACACACACACACAGAACGGTCACCGCAAAAGCGTTTTACCTGATATTAAATTTCGTGCACACACTGCGTATGCGCAATATACTTGTCACTTGCCCCCGCCACATGAATTTAATATGAAAATCACTAAAAATGACATGCTATGAAAATCTGCATAAAATTTATGCAATCAAATAAAGTAAGAGCCATCATAGCACTTGCTTGTTGGTGAAGCAATAAATGGCAAAGCCAACAAAAAAAGGAAAAAGAAAAAAATAAAAGAAAACAAATTACGCAAGTTAAGTCGACTTTGGAATACCCTCAAAATATAAACAGATGGCAACTATCTTTTGATTAGGAATTATTTATGTTTTATACAATATATTGGGTGGATTTAAGGTTGTGTTTTCGCTCTGTAAAATTATATTTTACCATCATTTGTATACGGAATGGAAGTGGAGATAAAACATAGGCTTATCTACCCCAATTTTCATTTTACTTAATAGAGCTAGACGGCGCAAGTATTATTTCTTTTCTGTGTCAAATAAGTTTACTTAGGATGTCTTGATTATAATTTGATTAAGTTTTATTCACATACACTTCTTTTGCCTCAAGCTTATCGGAAGGAAATGTGTTTCAGAGTTGTCTTTCTTTATCGATATCAGCTTACAGCATTAATGATATCGATATGACTTATTCGTTATCGTGTAAAGGGTATTAGTACATTAGAGTACCTAAGGATTATTTAATACATTAGGGGTATTGAATAAAGTAGAGATTTCTTTTGATCTAAGAACATATTAAATGGTTATTAGGCAAGATATAATTCAAATTATTTAGATTTCAGTTTCAGTCCCCCGATATTGATTTAGTTTATCTCAACAAAAATTTTTTATTGGGTGTAAGAGGTCATATGAGATCTATAAACTGATGGAAGGGGAGGCATATTTCCACAGGAAGTGCAATCTTACTTCAGACACAATCTTAATATACCTCCACATAAATAGAGGAGAGGGTATGGATAGAAAGTATGGAAACGAATGGTGGATGGAGAGGCAAAAATATATATTCATAGGAAAACATAAATTGCAGCCATTTTTATACACGGATGCCGGATTTGTAACACCAGCAACAACAACAACAACACGGACAACTCATATGTGTCGCAGTCGTCGTCGTCGTCGTCGTCAGCGTAACAAATATTTATAGTCCTTACTATGTGTACTTCTATTTGGCAAAACGACAAAGAAAGAAAGCAAGAAAATGAAAAAGAAAATTCTAACCACAGAGCAGACAACAAACAGAATAAGAATAAATGACAGCAACAAAGTGGTAAAATATGGAACAAACACACGGACTGAACTCTCTCTCTCACTCTCTCTCGTCTCTTTCTAAATGTGTATGACTTCTTACACGAGGAATATGTATGCCCTTACATTTCCCTTTAGCTGTTTGCAATTTTGGTTTCTGCTATTTATGTTGCTCATTTAAAATCCATTAGCAGCAAGTCACTAGCAGCATGTGTAACTCGCTCGCTCTCTCTCTCTCGCCCTCTCTCTCTCTCTCTCTCTCTGTGTGTTTGTGGCTCCGTGACCAGTTTTGGGCCCAAAGCCAAACTCGGAAAAGTATGCCTCCAAGGTGCATTTAATGCTGATTTCGGGCCACAATGCACAACGGCAATAGCAATAGCGATGGCAATAGCACTGCCAATGCCTTGGACGTCAAGACTTGCCTCTGGGTTATAACAGAACAACAAACTCATTTCTTGGTCTCCAACAAGACATTTAACAACAATTGAATTGAGACGGGGTTTGCCTTTTGAACGTCACTTCAGTTGCCATCAAGTCATCATACCATCAAAAGCCTGCCAGCACCAGTTACAGCCTTTCCGACATAACTTTGATAGCCATTGGCACAAACTGCACAAGAGAGTGAGACATTGGCTAATGTGGGCCAATGCATTGCTTGAAATTCAATGGGACTAGTAAATCAAATATTAATCAATGTATTGAATATCTTTCCTCAATCATATTGTTTCAACTTTAAATGATTCAATTGATAATTCATATTTATTTACTTGGAAAGTGCCATCAAAACTCTTATTCAGTCTAATCA
The DNA here is from genome assembly GCA_018150735.1 of Drosophila sp. 14030-0761.01. Taxonomy (NCBI): domain Eukaryota; kingdom Metazoa; phylum Arthropoda; class Insecta; order Diptera; family Drosophilidae; genus Drosophila; species Drosophila sp. 14030-0761.01. The sequence goes on from JAECWO010000015.1 coordinate 2,193,918, forward strand.
TTCCAAGTTCATTCCTAGTTAGTCGCAAAAATAAGTATTATTCATTCCTTCTTAGAATAAGCTGCTTAATTATTCCACAAAGCGAAGGAGAATCAGTTACACTTTCTGCTTCTGTTTTAGTTAATGCTACTAATATAAGCAATGGAGATTATATTTCTATTTTGTTTTGTCCAATCAAAGAGTTGGTTCAGTTAGGAGTTACGACTAAGTTTTGCACAAATGTCAGAAAAATCTTACAGAGGATAATAAATAGACTAGTTCTTAGGTACAAGGCTTGGAAATTCAGTAAAATTTTAAAATAAGCCCGTAAAATTAAATTACAACACAAATTGTTGACTTGACTTATGTACAATTGAAAACCATTTAAAGATATATTCTTTGAATGAACTTTTGAATGTAGGAAAATATAATTACTACTAAAGACTTTAATCATTCTGTGTTCAATATTTTCAACGATGTAACCTCGCCGAAAAGTCACTGGAACAACTGCTTTTTGTCAAATTAAACAGCAAATAATAAAAAAAAATTTCGTACTGCATACTTTATGGAAAAAAATATTGATGGAGCCGTTTTTTAAAGTGAGTTTTATTTTGGCGAAAAATAAAATCTTTTTAATCATTTTTTTGATTTTTATTTTTTTATCATAAAGATTTTTATGGATAATTCTTATTAAATTACTCAAAATTAATGTCTTTTTTGAGGAAAATTTGTAAAAATCGAAATGTTATTATTATCAAATAAGTTTTTTAATATAACTTACGGTCCCTGCTTTAATGCATTCACTTATAGAGCAAAAAATGCTACATTTCAATCTAGTAAAAATAATAAACACAAACAATTTCCAACCCTATTTATCTTGACTCTCTCATCTAAGAAAAAACTCTGATTCTTTTACGCTTAAACTAGTTGGGAATTATAAATGCACGAAGTGGAAAAAATGCCTTAACCAGTTGGGAATTACAAGTACATTAAGTTGAAAAGTGTGCAAAGCTTAAGTTTTCCTTTAAACAATAACACTGGACAACAAAATCCAAATATCTCTATGTTGCATGGAGTTAGTTATTGAGATAGAGCTAATGTCTTGAGTCTATACAAGTAAATGCATAATACGAAAATCTTTGAAAATTTTCACTATTTTTTTTAGGTTGGATACTTTTAAATAATTTTCATTATTTTTTTTAGGTTGGATAATGAACGAAAAGAAGGCCGTCTAAGAATAACAAACAATAACATCGATTAGGACAATTAAATTTGGTAAAAGCTTATTAATTTTGTACATTTGCATCTCTTTGACTTCTCTTTGCATAAAAGTTAAATCTTGAGTTCCTTCAAGCTTAAGGTTAAATATCCGAAAGGGTTTAGTTTCTAGGAAAAAGGACTTTACTAAACACGCTAAAACATTTGCATTGGCCATTAAGAATTTGGATTATTTATTTTGTAAACAATTTATGTAATCTGGTGTGGACTATGGAGGCTATCAGTTAGTAGATGGCTTCGCATAAGTTTAAGTGCCATGCCAAGTTGAAGCAACTCTGATCTGCCCACTGGTAATTTAATCCCAAGCACTAACATTGTTTTCTTCAGAAAGTAAGATGGGTCACTTTCGCTCGAAGGTCAACTGGTGATTCAAGTTTTGATTTACTTTACATCTTTCTTTCACTTCAAACTTGAAGCAGCCATGTATCACCTTTCTCCTTGGCCTCGCAGCCATAAAATTTGTCTATTAATAACAATTGTCTGGCTGCGAGTCATAAATTTTGGGTGACCTACCGTCCACAACCACAACTCTTTAGCATAGTTTCTTGCCTTGCCTTGCGTTCGTTCGTTCGTTCGTTTGGTGTACTTACAGTTGACATTTAGCGAAACGCTGGTCTCCAGTGTATGACCCTCGGGCATGGCACGATTCCAAACGACGCATTTGTATTTGGCGCCATCGTCAGCCCGTCTGGGCACAATCTGTAGTGTGGCATTTGTATAGTGGTTCTTGGAGCCGCCCTTCAGTGCATACGATTGCAATGGCACTGTGCTACCCTCACGATACCAGCTGCCGAAACGAGAAAGAGAAGGAAGAAAAAAGAAAACGGAAAATGAGAGAAAATCCAACGATTTAGTGCCAAAAAAACATGTGCCAGCTGTGGGTTATTAATGAAGGCGACCCGTTAAGTGATTTACTTCCTACAGGATGTGCCTTAAACTGTCGCCGACCGCAAACACCCGACACCCACCGCCAAAAAAAAAAAAAGCGAAAAAGAACCAAAAATTCTGTGTGAACTGAACTGAAATTGCTACATCAATTTTCATTTGCATTTTCATTTTCATTTACGTTATCATGGGATCCGGTGAGCCGCCAATACTGCTGCAGGTCAATTCCAGTGGCTTCTCTTCAGTGGCCACCGCAATATTCCCGGGCGTTACCATCGGCGGATGCGGAGCCGTCAGCACTGTCAAATTGTAGAACTCCTGATGCACATCGGCCCCGGTTCCCTTGGCCTTGATGCGGCACTCAAACCGTCCATTGTCTCGATTGTAGGACGTATTCTTGATTTGCAGATCGTAAATACCACGACCCGGCCGAAAGTCCAAACTGAAACGACAGAAATATGGTGAAAGAGAGAGAGAGTGAGTAAGTAAGTAAGTAAGTCAGGGGGAGAGGGACTGCGCGTGGGAGGGGGAAGCGATTTATTAAGTGAAGTGTGGAAGGACGAGGGGTCGGATGGGCGAAAAGTTGTACTTTATGTAAATTGACTGCGGGCATATTTTCAGTTGATTTACAATGGCGGTAGATTTATATATACATACATATATATAAGTGTATATATATATATATATATATATATATACAGGTACTTATACATGTAAAAAACACTCATACTACACACTTAAAGTATGTTTGTTTCTGGAAGCATTTGTTGTGTGTTAATGCACTGTAAATAGGTAGAGTATAGAAAGAAGTTACATTAGCTAGCTAAAGTAAGCTCAAAATTCAAAACAAATGAGGATTTTTCTTCTGACAAAAAGTTACTCAAGTCAATTTAAACAAAATTTATTTCCATTTGTATTCCATTTTCAAAATAATATTTCCCAATTAAAACATTAAAAATTAAACATAAAAATTAAACCAAACAATTAAGTTCGAATGAAAAAAAAATTATGAACTTCTTTTTGTATTCAACCTCTTAAAATCTGGACATGAATACAATGTATGAGACCACATTTTGTAAGTTTTCCAATTTCATTCAGATAACAAATGAATATTTTGTGATGAATTTGAAAATGTGGCAAACTAAAAACGATGACTGACATTCAAAATTCTAATTCTTTTTCTGATTTCGGGTTTTCTATGCAATATTTTAAAGTTTGTAGAGGACGAAAAAACCTCAAACTAATTCGGTTTTAAATATCGATTAATGGATGTGATTAGTGATTTTTCCAAAAAGAAAAACTATGCTAAAACAAAATTCAGTATCATCGATTACAGTTTGCGAACCTCAATTTCACATTTTCTTCAAAAGAGAAGAGCATTTGCTGGCCAATCATTTTGGAGTCTTGCGAAAAATGGGGGAAATTTCTTCACTATGTTTACATTAAGAGCCACCGACTGCCCTTCTGGCCAAGTTCACCGCGAGGCCCCCAAAACCAGTTTCCGCATTGCTGTTCATTTTCCGTTTTGCTTGCGCTTTCTTTGACTCTGTCTTCTGGTTTTTGTTGTTGGACACAAGTATTTTTCCTTATTTTCCCTGTTTTCCCGGGCGGTAGCTCAAGGAGTGGTGTGGGGGAAGGGGGGGTGGGGCGTTAAAGCCAAAGTCGAAACGCGCGCGAAATAAAATGAAAAATGCTCATGGCAAATTAAGCGTCGAACTCATTTTTGTAAATTTATTAGCTCAATTTTTGTATAGTCAAGGACTCCTCCAGGACCCGGTTGGATATGGTTGCCATGGGTCTTCTGGTCTTTGGTTTGGTCTTACATTTTTATTAATTTAACATTTTGTTAGCCGAAAGAATAAAGAAACGACGAAGAAAAAAGAAAACAGGGAAGAAGGAAAATACGAGATGAGTTGGCTGGCTGGCAGACGAAATGGAAAAACTCAATCAAGCGTAATAGCTTGAAACTGTTGCATGGCTAAAAGGTGAAAGAGGAGCATTTTCCATTTCCCTCTCTCTTTTAATAAATACGTGAAAGCCTGTGCATGAGCCATGCTCCACCTACCCCATCCTCCCCCTCCCCCTCCCCATCATCATCATCATCATCCATTTGCTCTGCTTCTTCTTCTGCTATTTGTGTTTTAAGTTTTTAATTTCTCTTGATGAGATTTTATATGCCAACCTCAAAAATCATATGCACTCGACATTATTAAACTGGAATCTTATAAACTTTTTGCGAGTGCACATGATGCACTTCAATTTGAGTGCAACGACTAAAAGATACCCTCGATTAAGCACTAAGAACTTTAACTTATCTTCCTTCATCTGCCCAGATGAAGATCTAATCTTATCTAAGCCAAGAACTATTTTAGATTAGCTCTAGGTCCAAACTCTAGCAACACCCCCAACAGATTTTCGGATTTCGGCCTTTTGAAAATGCTATCACATCTATATTGAATATAGATTATTTCGAGATATTTTCACAATTAAAGATTCCGATTTTCACTTCACTTTAAATGGACGCGGCTTTAATATACCCATCATTTAAACGAGTACCGGGTAGTGGAAGAAAAGAAGAAATTTCAATTTTGATAAGTTTTTATGAGGCAAGTGGTGTGTGTGTGTGTGTAAATGTATATATGTATGTATGTACAGTGTACACATATGCAGACCGAAATGGAAATGTCTGCATTTTGTACCGTTAGCTGAGATTTCTTTTTTTCATTCGCATTGCATTTCCGTCAGCGACTTTTACGAGGCTCGTGTGTCTTGAGTTTTCTGAAGGAGTGGGTTGCCTCTGCTTGTGGGATGTGGCATGCAGCTCAAGCGAAGCACATAATTGCCTCTGCAAGGGCCTCCAGCAGCGGCAGAGGCAGCAGCAGCAACAGCGGCAGCAGAAGCAGCAATGTCCTTGCTAGAGCCAAAAAGGAATTTCTAATGTGAAAATAAGTGCTTCTTCTCTTACTACTACTTCTGCTGCTTCTTCTTCTTCGCTTATTATGTTGCATTGCATCGTTGTTGTTGCTGTTGCTGTTGCCGTTGTTGCAGGACTCGTTCAAAACAGTCGACTCGCAGAATTGTTATGCAAATTGTTGCCAATTATATGGCAATGCCTCTGCCTGACTAAAGTGTGTGCAAGTGTGTGTGTGTCTTGCTCGTCCTTTTTATTTTGCAAATGTATTGAACAATTACACTAAGCAGCATGTTTATTGACCCAGAAAACAAGTGACTCACTGACTTGATAGCTTTTCAAGAGTCAAATTGAATCAATTATGAAATATTCAATAATCTCTTTAAGAGGCAAGCAAATTGTTCGTAGGCTGACAATGAATCGAAAATTAATCCAATAGGATTAATGAATGCAACAGAGAAAGGAACAATTAAATGTTAGATAGAGAAAAGGCAAAGCGACTGATAAGAGAAGAGCTAAGAAAATACTATAAGGATCAGTCTTCAATAGGTGAAATACAAGGTGAAAAGAATATAGAACAAAATTATAAAAACCACACAAAGAAAATGGAAGAATTAGAGTAAATATTACAGGAAAAATCAAAAAAGACCACGAATCATAAGTAAGATTTATAAAATAAGCTTAAGACAAAAATAAGCTGAAAGATATTATCAAAACAATGGAAAAATGCTGAAAAATGAAATGAAAGATTAGATTGAATTAGATTAGGGAGAGAAGAGAGGAAGAAAGAAGAAAGAAAAAAAATAGCAGAAGACTAAAGAGATGAGATAAAATGAAAGATAAGTATAAGAAAATGAATTAAAAATTTAATAAATCTTTTAACCCTTAAAATAGTCTGAATCCTTAGAAAATATTTATCAAAAAAGCAAATAAAAGAAGGAAAAGATAAATGGAAATAAGCCAAATCAAAATCGTGCTTCCAAATGAAGCTCTTATTTCCGATCAATGAGATGTCAAAAACTTCTCGTGATTTCCAGTTGCTTGTTAACCAGTCTAACTCCAAATAGCTAAGACTTTCCCTGCTCTAAGAATTTGAGGCAAGCCAGTCGCCCTCCTGTTAACGGTAACTAAAGCTCACTTTGTCGCTTCAATTGACTGACAAACTATATAAGTATAAGTATATATAGTGGGGGGGGGCTTGATTATGTTATTATCGGTTTAGTATCGAATCTTATGGCTTGCTGGTTTCGTCTTGTGTCTTCGTCTCATGTGGTAACATAATTCAATTTACCAAAAGCGGGCATCCTGCCTTGTCAAGTCTCGTCGTCCTCATCTTCGTCCTGTCTCTCGCATGCCAGGGCGTCGTCTCATAAAAATAATAAACTTACAAGAAGAAAGTTTAAACGAAACAAAAAAAGAGAGCAAGAAACAACGAGAAGAGCAAAAAAAAAAAAATATGGAACAGAGAAAGCAAAGTGGCAAAAGCGCCAAATTCAACGCGCTTGCCAAAAAGGATATGCGAGAACTGAGTCCCTGAGTTTGCCCCTCTTCAATGATGTGCGTTATGTGCGGATAATTGACTTTTAAAATGTGTGTGTGCGATATCGCAACGGCAACGGCAACAGCAACAGCAACAAAAGGGTCGTGACGTATAATTAAACGGCATATTGTCACGCATCCTTGCAGCCAGAGAGTCAGAGTCAGAGCCAGAGCCAGATGAAGGGAAAAGAGAAGTAAAAGTTAACTGAGGGTTCAACGTCAAGGACAAATGGCGCAACGAATTGGGTTTTTCGGATGGGGAGAGCTCTGAAAATGACTCTGTGTTGTCTGGGTTGTTGTTGTTGCTGTTGTGTTACGTTGATGCGGCCATTAAATGTTGGGTGTCCTTGATGCTGCTGTTGTCCTTGTGGTTGGCTACATAAGTGTGAATGCAATGATGTGTGGAAATAGGGGGCAGACTCGGTATTAGGTGAGAAGTGGCAAAATAGAATTACACCAAATTATGGGTGGATAAAACGCAAATTGCATTGAAATAAATGAAATCAACTTAGCTAGTTTTGCCACCGCTTTTAAGATACCCTATCAAATAATGTTGCATATTAAACGTACTACAATTTGTAATTTACTTTTGAGTAAACACACTTTTTTCATTCAACAAACTACGTGACAACCCTAATCCACAAAAGCCTTGGCAACTTCGAAGGCGTAATAATAATATATCGATAACCGATTGCAGAGATTGTTTGACAGCGTTATCAATAATCGTATATTCGATAACCGATAAATATTTCCATCACAGAGTACAGTAGGCTCTGCGTCCAAACAGTATAAAAGTCGAACTTTCTCACAGAGTTTTACATTCATTTTTGCATTTCTTGCGAGTCAACATCTAATTTGTTTCTTATTCAATTTTTTATCTTATTATTTAAATAAATTTTTAATTTTGGTTTTAACATATTGGGGTATACCATCAATGTGTCTATGAGAATCGAGGAATAAAAACCAAGCATGAGTTAATTTTCGCGCATATGGGAGGAGTTAGGATCTCCATAGTTGGTTATACTTAGTATTGACAATTTATTTTCCATATTTTTACAGTCTTTAAATTTATTTTGATTTGAAATGACTAAAACTCTCTAACATATCATGGTTTAGTCTTAACTATTTCCTTATTTACATCACCTTACATTAATTTACTTCAGCAGTAAAAATTTTCTAGAATTACTTTTTAAAGGAGTCCACAATTGGTATATTAATGGTATAATTGACAATTTCTTATGATCATTATTCGTCATGCGTTGAGACTCACCTTTATTTTCCTTATTTTTCTTTAAATTTATTTTTTTATTTTATAAATTAGTATAATACATTGTGCATTATACTATTGTTGGGGGGGTCGCATTTAAATTATTTTGTTTGAAATGACTAAAACTCTCTAACATATCATGGTTTAGTCTTTACTAGTTCCTTATTTACATCACTTTACATTAATTTGCTTCAGCAGTAAAAGATTTTCAAGAATTATATTAAAGGAGCTCCACAATTGGTCATATTAATGGTCATTTAAACTGACAATTTATTTTCCTTATTTTTACGTTTTTACATATATTGTTTTGAAATGACTAAAACTCGTTAACATTCACGGTTAAGTCTTAACTATTTCCTTATTTACATCACCTTACATTAATATGCTTCGGAAATTTTTCTAGAATACTTTTTAAAGGATGTTTTAATTGACAATTTATTTTCCTTTGATCTTATTCATTATTTTTTTATTATTTATTTTCCTTATTTTACATCTTTAAATTTATTTATTTTTATTTTATAAATTAGCTATATACATAAGTACAAATATAACAATTGTTGGGGTTCGGCTCATCTTTAAATATATTTTGTTTTGAAATGACTAATACTCTCTAACATATCATGGTTTAGTCTTTACTAGTTCCTTATTTACATCACCTTACATTAATTTGCTTCAGCAGTAAAAGATTTTCAAGAATTATATTAAAGGAGCTCCACAATTGGTCATATTAATGGTCATTTAAATTGACAATTTATTTTCCTTATTTTTACACCTTTAAATTTATTTTGATTTGACATGAGTCATATCATATGACTAAACTCGCTAACATATCATGGTTAATTTCAAAACAAACTATTTCCTTATTTACATCACCTTGCATTCATAGTTGCTTCGGGTCTTATTAGTTCCCGATTGTCTTTCGTAGATTGCTTGTAAAGATATGCGAACTGATTCTATTTGCAATTCACTTATTATTAATAAGCGTTGCTCAACTCTGAACAAATTATCTGGAATATTGTGTAATCCCCTTATCAGATCTATCACTTGGCCTAATGCTCTGACTTTGGCATAACAAAAACAGGCCAAACAAATCAGCGAATAAACAAACAGACAAACTCACATTGAGGAATCCACCAACTAGACCAGACCAGAGCAGAGCAGAGGAGTTCAGACCACAGAGAAGAGAAGTCCACCAAAGCCCAGCCTCAACATTCATCAAGTTATTCACACAATTTCCGCCAACTCGGGTGTCCAGTTGCCACCACCACCACCACCACCACAACTCTTACCCTTTGGAGCTGATTCAACCACAGTCAGTGACTTATTTATGCAAATGGCCATAACAAATGAGGCGCATAGCCACCAGAGGGGAGGAGGGGGGGGTAGGGAAACGATTAATTTGGTGCTGTGAGTTCGAAGTAGAAACTCAAACTCTCTACATCAAATAGGTCTGACCGAGGGGCAAATGCATGATGGGTGGATGCTACAGAGACTTGCAGCGTATGTCTCAATTGTAGCAATGTAGCTCATCAGCGGCTAGAGGGGATTACTCTCCCTCCCTCTCTCCATGCCTTCCACGGTAGGCGGCTGACTCATTATTGAAACATGTTGCTAACATTTGTTATGCAAAGGCGACATTCATGCTAAATGTGACTGGAGCCCAGAATGCTGGCAGGCAGCGAAGGGAAGTATATGGACACATATATCTGTATCCATCAAGCTTATTGGTTCACTCCTGGCTGTCCCCCCCTGTCTCCTCCTCCCTCCCTTTTGTGTGTTGTGTCCTAGTCCATGGCAGTGTTTGCTTTGCTCTTGTGCAAAATTTCTATAAATGGCTCTCCCCTTGACTGCCACGCCTTAACCGTCTCGTTCTCCCTCCCTCTCTATTGGCAATTTGATGCTGTGTGTTGACTTTATCTGCTGCTCGAGCGTCAGGGCACGGATTGAAACAAGTTCTGTCTCGTTTTGGGTTTGGCTATGGCTCCCTTTTTCGCCTTTGTGCCTTTCAAATTCAATGCAATGTCCTGTCATGTGAGGGGGGGTGGGTGTGGCCTTGGCAGCTAAACTATAAACGTTGTGTTGTTGTTGTTTGTTGGTGTCGCATCTGATGTTACCTTGGCTACAGTTGCCACTTTTTGCATCTTTCTTCTTTTTTTCACCCCTCTTTAACGGTAAATGTGTGCAAATGACAGCGATATGACAGGTCAAGGTAGAGGAGCAACAGTGGCACCCGTTATCCATGGCAAAGGTTTTAGTGTCACTGTCACCAGGTGTTGATAAGAGGGAGAGGAAGGAACGAAAGATAACCAACCAAAGATCGACCAGAACGAAAATTGATATACATATACAAATTAAGTTTATTTTTTTTCGTTCGAAAATTGTAGGATACTGGTTCTTGTAGTTTTAGTAGGCGAAATTTGAAAAGCATTTAGAGATGGTTAGTTTGTCTGATGATAAAGGAAAAGGCGAGACACATCAGAGAATGTGCTGCGGCAATTTTACCAAGTTTCAATCGGCTAACTTCGACCATGCCGAAGTTTGTATACCCTTGCAAGTTCATGCGTTACTCAATCCCTAAATGGAGATCCCAAAATTGAAAGGGTTTTTGTGTACAAACACCTTAACTTTGGCACGTTTTGGGTGAAATTGCACACATATGCATGTTTGTATGCTAAGATATATGTAAGCTGCAGCATGCAATTTTTCCATCTGTTTGTATGACAAGCTATATCATTTAGTAATTCGACAGTTGACTGAAAATTTGGCAGGATTATAAGTTTATGTGCAAATGTTATTTGCAACAGTATTGGTGATAATCACAATAAAAACAAAAAGTTTTTAGCAGTATCAGAACTGAATGTAGGTCCGATTGCTCATGGTGGAGCTATACGAAAATAGTAATCCGATCTTGATCAAATTTGGCATGGATGTTTGGATAACTGTATAACTGCCAAATTTTGTTTTATAACAATCAGATGAAAAACAACGAAGGAAAACCTAAAGATGAAGCCAAAAATCACCCAATAGATTGAGATTGTTTAAAAAAAAACTAAATAAAATACGTAAATAAGGAAAAGGATAAGATGTCCCAACAGAGGCAAACAGCAGAATGATTTCTAAACGAAATCCAGCGAGTATTTATACAAATTTTAGTCAGAGCCTACTCGATGATTTGACTATAAATTGATAACTTTTACAGTGTGGTAGTTAATTCTGAGGTATATCGGTTATCGACAAAGTTTTAAACTGAAAACTACTTAATCGATTGTGAACAAGCTGTCATTTAGTTTGACAGCTGACTAGAAAATATCGGAACAAAATATCTAACAAAAGTATTGGAATCTACGATTACAACCCTGTTATCAATCGATAACAGTATCAGAATCGAATGTAGCTTTAATTGAACAACGAAAATAAATGAGTTACCACGGCTTTCAGGAGGAAGAAGAGGAGGAGAACGATAAGTCGTAACTTTAGCAGAGATAAATATATAACAAGGAAAACCTAAAGATGAAACCAAAAATCATCCAATATAAAAATATATATATATATTACTGAAGACGACATTACTAGAGAACTATCTATCCAACACGTCATCAAAACCAAAAAAAAAAAAATACTAAAAAGACACAAACTCAATTACAAACAATTACCAGATCTCTCAATTGGTTACCTCAAAGTCAAAGTGCGCCCTTTCATACCACAACCAATGATGTGCAGAGATTGCGGAAAATTGGGTCACTCCACAATTGCGTACAGAAGAAACAAACTCTGCCTTCATTGCAGCAAGATGCCATCAAAGTTTACAAATAATAAGATTGTTTGAAAAAAACTAAATAAAATACGTAAATAAGGAAAAGGATATGATGCCCCAACAGAGGCAAACAGCAGAATGATTTCTAAACGAAATTCAGTGAGTATTTATTCAAATTTAAGTCAGAGCCTTCTCGATGATTCGACTATAAATTGATAACTTTTACAGTGTGGTAGTTAATTCTGAGGTCGGTTATCGACAAAGTTTTAAACTGAAAACTACTTAATCGATTGTGAACAAGCTGTCATTTAGTTTGACAGCTGACTAGAAAATATCGGAACAAAATATCTAACAAAAGTATTGGAATCTACGATTACAACCCTGTTATCAATCGATAACAGTATCAGAATCGAATGTAGCTTTAATTGAACAACGAAAATAAATGAGTTACCACGGCTTTCAGGTGGAAGAAGAGGAGAACGATAAGTCATAACTTTAGCAGAGATAAATATATAATAAGGAAAACCTAAAGATGAAACCAAAAATCATACAATATAAAAAATATATATATATATATTACTGAAGACGACATTACTAGAGAACTATCTATCCAAAACGTCATAAAAACCAAAAAAAAAATACTAAAAAAAGACAAAGACACAAACTCACTAAAAGAAGCAGGCCTCATTATCCTAACGTTCGGTTCTCCACAATTACCAGAAGATCTCTCAATTGGTTACCTCAAAGTCAAAGTGGCCCTTTCATACCACAACTAATGATGTGCAGAGATTGCGGAAGATTGGGTCAATCCACAATTTGGACTCTGCCTTAATTGCAGCAAGATTGTTTAAAAAAAATAAATAAAATACGTAAATAAGGAAAAGGATATGATGCCCCAACAGAGGCAAACAGCTGAATGATTTCTTAACGAAATTCAGCGAGTATTTATACAAGTTTTAGTCAGAGCCTACTTCGATTGGTTGACTATAAATTGATAGCTTTTACAGTGTGGTAGTTAATTCTGAGGTATATCGGTTATCGACAAAGCTAATATGAAAACTGGTCACTTTAGCTCTTGATGCTTTGCAGAGTTGATATTTGTGCAGTTCACTTAATCGATTTAATCTGTTCATCTTCAGGAAAAATATACTAGACTGGTTCAGACATTTGAAGATATTAAGTATACTCTCCTCTTTTCCTGGGCGCACAGGGTATTGGGGCTCGTTTTCTCTTTTTCTATAAATATAAAAAATATAAAAAAGGGAAATGTCATGGCATAGAGAAGGTGGAGTCGTCTCGGCTTCAATTGAAATTGTATAAGCCTGAATGAGACTGCATTTGTTTTGTTTGTTGCCTGATTTCCATTTCCATGTTTATTCAGTGTAGCAAAAATTCTTTCTTAGCTAAAAGCCGCAATGACTTTTCATATTGACAATATTTCGTGGCTATAAATTGGTCTGCGGAATGAAAAAAAGGAAAAGTATCTCATGCATCAACCTCAAGCAAAGCAGCTGCTACTGCCACAGTCACTTGTTCCCTCTCTCTCTCTCTTCCTCTCTGTCTGTCTCATTCTGTGTATGTGTGTCCAGTTTTCTCCGCATATTTCTCGTCTGTCACTGATTTCTCAATAGATTTCTCCACAAGGAGTAAGAGTGGCACCGAGAAATGTGCATAAATCATAAATGTAGCTGCTAGCGAAAAGGAGACGAGTAGAGAAACCGAGACGATGTTGGAGGGGGAGGAGGAGAAAGCTTTAAGCAAAAGTCAAACCACTGACAGTTGCATAGCCAAACAGTGAAAAAAAGATACAGCTGTGCTTGTGGTTTTTGGCTTGCTTCTGTTTTTTTTTTTTTTGGTTTGTGTGATGTGCAACATTTCTTACCCCTTGACAATCCCCTGCTCTGCTACTGTCAGTTTTTATTTGCTATCTCCTTTTTTTCTCTCTTCTTGTTTGGTGGAAGCAACAGCAGCAGCAGCAACATTGGCAGTAAAATTTTCTGCTGTGTTGTCGCCGCAGTCAAAATGACTGTGAAAAATAAATGTTAATATGGCCAAATCCAAGACAGAGACCCTCCACCATCCACCCCTTTGCCCCTATTTCTCGGATAAGGTCAGAACTGACATAACTCTTTTTTATCATAACAAAAAAAAATGCCAAAGCATAAGAAAAACAGTTGAAATACAAAAGGATAGTTGATTCTCCTCACTCAGTTGGCATAATTTAATAGAATCTTTCTCTCTCCACGGCCATAATCTTCTATGGTTTGGACTTGTCTGCTCCTCTTTCCACACATAAGTTATAATCCAAGCGACCAGCCAAAAGGAACATTTGCAGCAAACCTTCAAAATTTATTAGCATCGCGCTTTTTTGGTATGCCCCGTCGGTGTTCTTTCTACCCTCCCTTTCTTAGTCGGGTCTCTCGCTCACTCCTCATATTTTCATGTCTACTTATTTACGAGCTTCACGCAACTGTGAAACATGTTACCCATACATACTTACGAGTATATTTTTGTATGTGTGCGTGTGTCTATATATTTATGCTACACTTTGCATATTTATAAGAATTATTTTTGTTGGGCCTTTCACATATTGTCATAAGTTTGTAACCGCAACACAGCTTAAGAAATCGGCTTCAAGTTCTAAAAATCCAGCTCAATCCAGAATCCAGTTACAGTAACTTATTAGAAAAACCATTATCCTTTGCTTTTAAGATTAGTTTGTTTGACTTTTAATCAAATAAATATTATCACATTTCATAGAAAATTGTATTAGAAGTGTAAACTTGATTTCAACTTCCCAACACTTGTTGTACAAATTGTTTTGTTGTTCAACACTTAAAATTTTGCTTTCTAGTTGTATTCCAATTTTTGTTTGTTTGACTTTTAATCAAATAAATATTATCACATTTCATAGAAAATTGTATTAGAAGTGTAAACTTGATTTCAACTTCCCAACACTTGTTGTACAAATTGTCTTTGTTGTTCAACACTTAAAATTTTTCGCTTCATCTAGTTGTAATTCCCAACTAGTTTTAGCTTTGAAGTAGTGGTATGGTCTGGCAAATTCTAGGGTCGTTATGATAGAACTGGGTGGTATTTGACATAGCTATACAGACAACCTGCTCACTTTTTGTTTGCTTTCAAAAAAAAAATTGACCTATAATGAAGTTTTTTTATTTCTTGTTCAAATCTTAATTTGTTTGATGATATTGCATTTGTTTCATTTTCTGCGTATTCCTTTTTTTTAGTACTAAGAACAGATGTTGTATGTCATAAATGACAATGGGCAATAACTTGGAGGAATTTGGTTGAAAATATTAATCATCATCATCATTATATTCGTGGTTACATCCAGTTTCGATAAAATAAAAACATGACTTGACATGGTATTCGTGGCTCCTCAATTGTAAGGACCATGTTGATGATCAGTAATGTACTGCTTGAGGAAAACTCATTCGTTGACCCTCGCCCTTTTTCCTACGAAACGAAATGACGCACATCATGAAGCCGAAATACTTTTTGAGCGCCATTTCTTTTTTTTTTTTTTTTGAGGTGAGTTAGAAACTTTTGAAAAGGAAGATAATTGAATTTCATTGGATTTCGGTAGAAAAATTTTGTTTATTTCTTGTTCAAATCTTAATTTGTTTGATGCTATTGTGTTTGTTTCATATTCTGCATATTCCTTTTTTTTGTACTAAGAACAGATGTTGTATGTCATAAATGACAATGGGCAATCAATTTGAGGAACTTGGTTGAAAATATTCATCATCGGCATTATATTCGTGGTTACATCCGGTTTCGATAAAATGAAAACATGACTTGACGTGGCATTCGTGGCTCCTTAAATGTACTGCTTGAGGTAAACTCATTCGTTGACCCTCGCCCTTTTTCCTACGAAACGAAATGGCGCTCATCATGAAGCCGAAACACTTTTTGAGCGCCATTTCTTTTTTTTGGGGGAGTAACAAACTGTTAAAAAAATAGATATAAAAGCAACTATAACTAAATTAAGCGAAATTTAACCCTGTGTTTTTGAAGTGCTCTATATGTAACATTGTTCAACACTGTTTACTGCTTTAAAAGTTTATTGAACGAAACTTAACACTGTTTTCTTCAAGTTCTATAAGTTTAGCATTGTTTAACACTGAATGAAATATTATTTCTTAATCTCTCAACACTCAAAAGAGTATTCAAATGTCGTCTGTTTGGTTTCTATATTGTTTCAAGTAATTTTCGTTTTATTTCTTTAATAGTTAAACGAAATTTAACACGGTGTTCTTTAAGTTCTGAATTTGTAATATTGTTCAACACTGGGTAAAATATTATTTCTCAATCTCTCAACATTCAAAGAGTACTCAAATGTCGTCGGTTTTCTTTTCATATCGTTTGAAGTAATTTTTGTTTTATTTTTTTTATGTTATTTTATGCTGTTTACTGTTTTAGCAGTTGCTTATGCATATTTTGTGTTTCACTTTTTCTTTCTTTTTCCCCTGTTGTTTTGGTTACTTTTTTTCCTTCGTTTTTTTTTTTTTTGTTCTTTGTCTTTTGTCTGTCTTGCGGTTTTTCTTGCATAAATATGATGTTGATTTTTATGATTTTTATAATGTTTCATTATGTTAGGTTTTACGACGCATAAGGGAGCTGCCTACTACTGGAGGAGGAGACTGTTCCACGGGTGGGGAAAGGGGGGGATTTACTGGTGCCGGCACCACACATGTTAAAGTCGTATATGGAGAAATGAGAATTTCGGAGTATATCTCGCTTCGTTTCCTGGGCACAAATTTATGGGCCCTTTGTTTACAGTTCGTTGTTGTTGTTATTTAGCTACGCTATTTTGTTTGACAGTGTAAACCTAACGTAACCTAACTGGGAGCTAGAGTCTTTCTTCACTCTCTCTCTCTTTCTCTCGGTACCCTTCACACTCATTGTTTAAGCCATATTACCCCCGCTTTTACACATTTTATGTGCTCTCAAAAGCCAATTTTGTAGAGATTTGCTTTTGGTCCGAAACTTGCGGCCCTTCATTATAAGCGCATAATCTTTACGAAACACATACACAACACACACACACACCACACACACACACACACACACACACACATACGCTCTAGCTAAAAATGAAATGGCTAAGCCTCCCATAAGCTTCCAGCTCCCCCTTTGCTCCCCTTAGACCATTCCTTAACTATTTCCTATGGCAGCCATTTTGTTAGATAATTTTTGCCGGAAAATTTTAAAGCTTCGCATATTGAACAACAGTTGGAGGGGGGCGAAAAAAAAAGTTCATCTCTAATGCTCTGACATTGGGCCTGTTTCCAGTATCCTCCAATCTTCCCCACATACAGAAGCCCAGGCTCCTTTCCTCCTCCTTGCTGTATCTATGTCTAATTTCTTTCTTTTTTTTGTGTTGTTGGCCAAAAAATTTTATTTTTTTTATGATCCGCCTTACAAATGAGTTTTGCGCCTCTGACAAGGCCACCTACTAGTCGCATTAGAGGCGTCTCGCCTGCCACCTAAGTGTGAGGCGTGGCCATTTCCTTCCGAAGGCGCCCCCCTCTCCCCCATGCCTTAGCGGGGTCGTTCAGTTGTATTGCCTGCTTTATGACAGTTTCATAGACTTTTTATGTTTATACCCTAAGCGTTTAGTGTGCGCAGCTGTTGCTCTCCAATGGAAGCTAAGTTCCACTTTGAGTTTGGCTCTTTCTTTCGGTTCCTCACCCGCTACAGTGATGACTAAATAATGTGATCAGTTTTGGAAATTTTTTATTTTATTTGCTTCTAAAATGATCTATTTTAAAAGGTTGTTAGACTTTTAAGAATCTCTTATAAAAACGATTTTATTTATTTCCCTTTTACCTATTTCGGTTACTGTTTGAATTCTGGAGAGGTTACTTTGATTTAAGTTAAAGCTCCTGTCTTTGTATGTATGTATTTTGGTTAAACTATGGCATTTCGGTTATTCGATATAAATGTGTCACCTTAAGTTTTCCTTCTTTCATTTCCATTTCGGTTATAATCTTCGCTTATAAAATATGTTCTTCCCATTTGAGTTTCCACTGTGGCTAAAACGTGTGCGTTTCGGTTTCGAGGAGGTAAGAAGGGTGGCTATATTTATATTTGCTTTTCTTATCTGCACGTAATTAAGGCAATGGTCTAGTCCCAACTGTGTCTAACGGGGCCCACCTAGGAGGCCGTTCATTCTAATCATCATCATCATCATCATCATTGCCATCCTTGTCATCATCATCGACAAGCGGTTGTCATCTAGAGTCAGCCCCTTAACCCTGCCTCGTTCCCACCATTCCCCCATGACTTCTTCTTGCCTCACCCCCCAAAGCGGCCATTCGTTGTTGTTGTTGTTGCCAACATTTGGCGGCGGCTTCAAACTAGTTTCTTTTCACAATGCCCTCGCGGGAGCAATAATGTCTGGGCCGCCAGGACAGCAGCTGCCTACCGAAAACCCAACTCAACCCCTCTCTCTTCCTTTCTCTCATCCCCAACCGCCCGCACTTTGTTCTCGATTGTTGGGGGAAAAAAAAACCTGCTCAACATTGTGGAGTTGCACCTGCGGCTACGGCAGAGGCAGCAACATCCTTCAGTATCCTTCGACAGCTTGCGATGATTGGTAACAGGTTACAGTTATCAGTTAACATCATTTTTGATTACTCATTGGTCTTGGCCTCGCTTCTCTGCAAAGGGTTCAATACAATTAAAAGTGCTTGCCCTCAAATCGAATATCAAGAGAGTGCTTCAAATAAGATAAACATAATTTGAAAAGCTTTTTAAAGAGGTTCTTCAAGAGTTCAATACTGATTTGAAGCGTTTTGAATGAGATCCAAAGAAGCTAAATTATTTGTTAAATTTTGAGAGCTGAGACTTTAAATTAAGTATAAAAATTTTTCCCTAAAAACCCAAAAAGAGAATAGAAGAGTAACAATTTGATGAAAACTTAAGGAAATATAAATATGTTTTACTTTTCGAATCTATTGCACAATAATTCTAGAAATAAACTCTATTAATATACGTTTTATACAAGTTGTATACATTTGTTCCATCGATATTTAGCAGCACTACTTTGACTTATAAATGAAAAGTTGACAAATCGATAATATTAATCGATTACAATATGATGAGATAACGATGAGAGGTGTCCCTAATTAATTACGGGCACTCTAATCCTGAGTGTGAACGCAAAAAAATACATCTGAGATTTTTGTAAAATTGCTTTTAAATTATTTCTTTGAGATACTCAATAAATCGATGGGTTTAAGTATTAAAGTCTTAGTATAATAAATAATAAAATCACTTTTTCAGGACCTTTGAAAAGGTCGCCTATGTTATTTATGTCAGAATATTGACATTTCATTTCAGTTACTCATGATTCGATATGGTTAATATACACTAGACTACATATATATCGCTTACTTAAACGATCCCCAAACTAATAGAGATATTCAGACTTGCAAATCAATTTATAAATCCATTCTTTATACACAATTTATGCCAAAAAAATTGCCATCCCCTACAGAGAGAACTTTTCCTCTGTGGTTTTTTCCTAATTAAAACTGAATTCTGTAGCTCTGCGTGGGATATCAAATGTTCTTCACTGCATTTTAATGAGCATCTGCCGTTTAGCCCTCTCCTCCTCCTCCACCTTCTTCTCCATTTCCATCTCCATCACCGCTTCCGCCTAACTCTAACTTCCTTCCAACTGACTCAAAAAAAAAGCTTCTATCTTGGTTCTTTTATATTTGGATATTTGCACTTAATGAGCTTCACCCCTCATAAACTTTTAGTCATAAACTATTTTCGTCCCTTAAAGCACATTAAAAATATAGGATACAACTGTGGGTGGGGAGGGGCGGTGGGTTGGGAGGGGCGGGGTGTGGGATAACCAAAAGGAGCAAGAGGCAGAAGCCATTAAATTTGTAGGCACACATCCTTAAGCCAATTTTGATAAGCAAAAAAATGGAGAAGGGGAGTCGAAGGATGGGATGAGTAGAAGTAGGAGTAGGAGTAGAAGAGGATGAGGCATTGGATGTTTCCCTTCATTGTCTGTCAATGCCGAAACGAACGAACGAACGTACGCACGAAACGACACAAAAAAAAAAAAATATTTCTACATTAAAGGTGACAGCGGCAGATGTCGGTCCTTGGTCCTGGTTGGTCCTAGTTGGTTTCTGGCGCTGGCAGCGCCAACAGGAAACAAACAAACAAACGCGCAGCAATGCAAACAGAAGCCATGGCAGAGTGACAGCCAGAGCAATACAAGAGAGGAGTGAGACGGAGGTGGAGGCGGTGGAGGGAGGCGAAGGAGGAGCAGGCATTGCGTGTGTTTATTTTGTCGTAAATTGATTTTAACGGCGAATGACAAACAGCAGCCAGGCAACAGCAACAACAACAACAGCCACGCCATTTTGCAGCATTTAAAAGAATGTATTTAAAAGACACAGAGAGACGAGGGTGGGGGAAGGGAGAGTGGGGCGGGGGCTGCAAACGAGACGCTGCATATTCATTTTCTGATTAGAAAAATTATTACATAAAATTTATGTGCGTTAGTTGCTGAAGAGAAAAGCGAGCGAGATGAAAGCAGCAGCAAACAAGGACAAGGACAACGAAAAAGTTTATGAGCTGACTGGAGGATACTCAAGTAGAAGAAGAAGACGGCGACGACGACGAAGTGGATGTAGCAGAGGTAGCAAAGGAACACAGACAGACAGCCGCCCCAAAGGCTGTTAATGGCTTCCTTTCAAGGCTAAACAGCGACACCAAACCACCTGGCTGCCACTGCCACTGCTACTGCTTCAACTTAGCTAAACTGTGTTATGGCAACCACAAAACAGCAGCAGCAACAACAACAACAACCAGCTTAATAAATGTCGACACAAAAGGTGGAAGAGCAGGAGACAGAGAGAGAGAGAGAGAGAAGGATGGCGTCTACTGTGACTACCTTGCAACATGTTAAGCAGGTGTTTCCAAATCACTTACGTTGAAACATATCAAAACGTACAGCAGCAACAAGGATGATGCTGCTGCTGTTTCTGCTGTTTCTGTTGCTGTTGCTGATGCTGCCGGCAGCAACATTGTCAACGACTTGCAAAACAATAACAACAATGCGGCAAATCAACAACAAATTTAACAACATCAACTTTAGCAAACGTTGCCAAGGATGATGTGGGGGGACAGCCAGCCCCACCCCTCCCCCCACCTCACCCCTCTTCGCTAGCAACTTTCCAAATGCAATTCCGCGACAAATGCACATTAGACGCAACCGCAAACATGCAACAAAATCAAATAAGATGGGGACAAACACACATTGTGATACTCTTTCCTCAATTATAACGGGGATATTCAGTTTACAAAGAAAGAAAGGTACAATCTTTATAATCTTCTGAACATTGATATCCAAAAAATTCAAAGCTTTCAAAAGACTCAATTTACAGGAAAATTAATTTATTTCAAGAAACGGAATAAAACGATAATTTTCTCAAGGAAAACTGTTTGAAATTTATCATTACGTTTTTATTCATCTAAAAGTACATATATTTCAGAAAAAATCAAGTCTTTGTCGCAGCCGATTTTGAAAACTATTGATATTTGGGTAAAAAAATAGTTCTTATGTTTGCCAGTAAAACAAAAACAAAGTAACAAACTCTTTGACATCTATTAAATAATTTTATAAGGCCAATTACAAAAAAGTTTCGACACGATCATTAGTTATCGAGAAAAAGCCTAGAAAAAAAAAAAAAGGGGTTGAAACTTCGTAACGAAATATACTTCGAAACAACCTTTTTTTTACTTTGAGACATTTTTAAATAGTCTGAAAAATAAGAAGCATTTTAAACTTTTTTATTGACAATATTCTTTCAAGAACAATACTGATCATTTAAGTTTCTCGGTTATTCAAAACCATGCTCTTTTTGAATGCATTTTTTTTTGGGTATAATCTTTAGAGAACAATATAAATTTAGAATTTTCTCAGTTGGTTTGTTTTGCATGAACTCTATTTTTGCTAGTATTATTCTTCGTAAATATTTTAGTATTTACATTCATACTAAGTCAAATCGTTTGATAAATAATTTTAAATAAGCTCATTTTCACTACATTCTCATGAAGTCTTTTTTTTGGAACTGTTTAAGTTTTTAACAAATATTTGTGAAATCATGTACCAAAGTCATAAAACCATTGAAATGAATATGTAGAAAAAAACTATTTGCATTTTTCCAATAATTTGTCTTTTGTGACCTCTGTGACCTTATTCTTGTTGCTTCTTTTCAAATAGTTCTGTTTCATGGTTTTGTAACAAATGTAATAATTTTTGTGTAAAACATTTTTGTTGCTTCTTTTTAAAAACTATTTTTGTTCCTTGTAGCTGCTGCCACACAAATTTGTCTTTAAATTTTGTGAAATATTTTGGTGAGGATTTAATTGAAAATCAAATCAGTATCCTGAATTATCTGAAACACTCACTTTCTTTTTTCTTGTTCAACTTGCTTATTTAGGTTTGTTCCAAAAACATTGCTCAATATTTTCTTAAATGCTTTGCGAACTGTTGCACCATATTTTTAGTCAGAATATATCACAAAATACATATTTTTTATGATTCGTATTAAATTAAACTGATAACAAGTTGGCGTAACAGAAAAGCAATACAAATAATAATTTTCCAATTTTAATAATTAAGCACAAATCTATTATTATCATTTAATTATCTACCTACTTCAAATGGATGCTTTCTGCCCCAATATAGTCGTCAAGACCTATTTTTCACCTAGAGTATTGTGGAGAGAGCAAAAAAAAAACAACAAAAATTGTCAACTGAATTATTCATAAAGTTTGTTGGAGAAACGGAGGCGGCCGAGGCACTTGCTTCCTGTGTGTTCGCGTACCATGGCTTCTGGGTTTTCTCTGTCTCTGTCTCGCTATCACTCTCTCTCTCTCTCTCTCTCTCACACGAGTTGGGTCTTTTGCTCTCTGTGGCTGTTGCGGCAAAGAATGGCGGCCGGAAGTACACGTTGACAAGTCGCACTTCGTACAGCGGACAACTTCCGGTGTGGGCTTTGGCTACGGTTGGTTTCTCTAGCGGCTGCTGCTGCTGCTGCTTCTCTTCATATTGCCTGCCTCCTGCGGTTTGCCTCGATGCCTGGCAAAAGCTTTATGAACTTCATATGAAATGCCCCCGATGCGAAAGCCACTCCCACCCCCACCACTACCCGCACCCCCCCATCCTTTGACTACCTCCAGCAATTGTTATTGCATGCGTATTTGCATAGAGAAGGTCAGAACGCGGGTAGCCAAATAGCCAAGAACGAGAACCAAAAGGATGAGGTTCACATCGGCCATGTTGTTGTGGTGTCCTCGCTGTGCGTGTGTATGCTATGTGATGTGTGTGTGTGTGTGTAGTTGCGGTATGTGGGTTTACGTATGTCTGGAGGCTTAAGCTAACTTTAAATTACGCTTAGCCAGTGAAATTAATTTACGCGACGCCAACAACAGCAGCAGGAACAATCATAACAACAATGCGCCACATGGCAGAACACTATGCCCCACCGCCCCCTGGTCTCCACCCCCTAGTCACTGGCCCTGTTTGCCCTTTGGCTGATTGCAAATCGCTTAAATCTGTGTTGGCCTGGCCATAAAATGTTTAAGGCAATTAAATGATTTTAATGTGGCAACAAAAGAGTTGCCAATTTTCCAAACAAAATTGCTATATTCCATCATCCAAAGATTAGTTTCGAAATGGAAACATTTTCCACTTAAAAGATTGATGGATAACCATTTTATTGCCCCCTGCCAACCCCAAATACCACCCAACCCCTCCCCTCCACTCGTTTTCACTAGAAACTGATGATGATATTGGCATTTTTTTTCATGATGTTGTTTAAGTGCCACAAATATTGAAAAGAAATCATGCTCTCCCTGCTTGGGAGAGAGGGGGAAGGGGAGAGAGGAAAATCGAACCACCATCAACGGAGGCTGCGGAAGGCATTTTTCAATTGTGTTAAAAGAAAATTTAATATGAAACTCATGTTGTCTATCGATTTTTAATTTTGATTTGTTAGCAAGCAGAAAATAAATAAATAAATAAGCAAGCCTCACTCATCTTTGGGGGCTCTTTTGTTGTGGTAAAAACAAAAGCGAATGAGAAACAGAGAGGGAGAGAGAGAGAAAGAGGGACAGAGAGAAAATATAAAACAATTTGCCCCCAGAGAGAAAAAGTCAGTGAGGTGGGTCGAGATAGGCCAAAGGAAAAGGCAAGCAAAAAAAAAAAGAAGGAAATGTCTTCAATGGTATTGACTTTTTCATTTCGCCTCGTCTTCAATCTGTATTCTCTATATTTCAAATATACAATATTTGCTTATATATATCATGATGTTCTATTTTAGAAACTATTTCTCTTATCTTTCAGGGACGGACTGTGACCGAAAGCGTTCAAATTTATCGATCTTAGTAACAGGTAAGTAAAAAATTATATACTACTTAAAAACTTCTCCAAAAGTCATTTGATAACTATATTTTATTTGTTGGATAACTTAAATTGAGTCTACTTTTAATCAATGAATAAGATTTACTAATGTTTTTCACTTTAAAAGAGAAATTTTACAACAATTCTTTGTTTAAAGTGTTGGTTTTAAAGTCGTCTTTTAATGAAACGAAGTTGATTTCGCTTGTAAATTATAAATGTGAAATTTCACAACAATTCGTTGCTTTAAATGTTGCTTTTAATGTCTTCTTTTGGTGAATCAAAGTTGATGACACTGTGAAATTTCACAACAATTCTTTGGTCTAAATATTGCTTTTAATGTCTTCTTTTGGTAAATCAAAGTTTTTGTCATTTGAAGTTGATTTCGCTTTTAAATTGTAAATGTGAAATTTTACAACACTTCGTTGCTCCAAATGTTCCATCTAATGTCTTCTTTTGGTGAATCAAACTTGATATCGCTATTAAATGGTAGAACTAGAATTATTGAGCTATAAAACCAATTAAACATGGACAAATTCAATAAGTTGAAATCAGGATGGCAAGGATCAGGAGAGCTTTAGCCCTTAAGAGTGCCATTGGATCTTCGAGAAGGCCTGATCGAGTGTTTGTTGAGATAAAAATCTGAAAACTCTTTACTGACTTGAAGCAATTTAATTACATATTATAGAAATGTTACCTAGCATTCAGGACTATATTTTGCATTCCAACCATTGTTTGAATTCAATGTGGAAAACTAAAAGTTTTTCTTTAGTATCCTTTTCTTTATTTTTTTGCATTTGTTTCATTTCACTAGACGCGGGTCCTTCAGCCGCTCCTGTATCTTCGTTTTGTTTTTGTTGTTGTCAATGTCTGTTGCCAAGTCAAGCTGACACATTTGGCATTTTGTGATGGATGTGTGGCAATAATTTTTTTTTTTTTGTATTCTTTTTGCTATTTATGCAAACGTTGGATGTTATCAATGGAAAGTCCTTCTTTCTCTTTCTCATTCTCTTCCTGTCTTTGTCTCCCGTGCGTCTCTTTTATGCGGGTCAACATTTAACCTTTACCTTGCCAACAGACATACATCAAAATATATATGTAGGTCTGACTTTGGGCTGTTGTTGTTGTTGTGTCGGATAACACGTGTTGCCACGCCTCCATATGAATGTCGCGACATGTGGGTGGATCACATCTATCAGCTTTATATGCGAATATATGTATGTAAAATATTTGTGTATGGCTACACTTATGCAAATTGAAATGCAAATAAGCTATAACTGAATATATCTATATATGTATATAGATATATATACATATATCTGTATAGAGATGTGGGATATAATGCTGTTGTTGCTTCCTTTGTGGACTTCCTTTATGCTCCTTTTAACCCCTTTCAATGTTCTTTCTCATTTCTATTCTCGTTTGGCTACGCCTTTTTTCATGCTTTATTGAATTCATTTAAAAAACAATTTATCTTTTGATGGAACAATAAAAAAAATAACCCCAACAAGCAGCCAGCCCCACGATTCCCCACCAAAAGCCATGAGAAAAATACAAAACAGCAGCAGCAGAAAGCCTTTTGTCTAACATGCCAATTAGCCTTTTGTTTTTTGGGTGTCAATGGGAAAAACCTTTGCCGTTTCTCTCTTGTTTTTTAGTTTTTCTTTTCTGTTAAAGATTTCTTTTTGTCTGCAAAACTTCCATTGTGTTTCTTGGCTGTTAACAAGAAGAGAGTTTTTTTTTTTTTTTGTTTTTAGTTCGATTGTTGCTTAATGGCTGCTTTTTATACCCTCACCAAATAAAGGGTGAAAGCATTTTGAAGGAAACATGCAATCGACTATTAAGGGAACTATTCCTTTAGTATCTCCTCTACTTTCCATTTATCTTTAGAACTTTAGACCCGGAACAGTATCAAAGAGTCTCAGAAATTAAAGTCCTCTTTCTCCTCATTCTCTCCCTATTCCATCAAAGACAATCAATTTCCACTACTGGATTCAGAAATTTCCATTTCCTGATCTACTTTAATACCCTTCGCCCTTTGTTCCACATAAATCAAGCAAATTGTTTAACGCGCGATTAGCAAAATTTTATAATAATTTTTATTCCATTTTGTTATTTTTTTTTTGCTTGCCAATTTTTTAGACATTTTCTCGTTTCTGTACATATATCATATATTTATTATGCTTGTTGTCTCTTGGTTTGTGGTAGGCCTTGTGTCAGTCCCTCTCTCCCCCCCTCTCTCTGTTGTTCCTCGTCTCATCTCATTTCCCTCTGTAATGTATTTTGAATGTTCTGTTCTCTGAAATTTTCCAAACGATTTGCAGCATACGCCGCATTGAATATGTTTTTTTTTTTGTTGTTGTTGCTCTCATCCTGTCTCATTCTTTCTTTGTCTATCTGTCTCTGTCTTTCGCTTGTTCTGTTGTTCACGCTCAAAATGTTTTTGCAAAATGATTATTATGATTAATAAATAAATATATGCCGGCTGGGCTTGGTCTGAACGGGCAATATTCAACACATTTCGTTGAAATAAATTTAAAGGCGCAGCGTAAAAGCTTTAATGAAGTTAAGTATACGCAGTGTGGGACAGTGGAAAGAAAACCCATTGGGAATACTATACGTGAAAGTGAAGATTAAGCAAAGCAAATGTAAGTGGTTAAAGTGATTCCGAGTTTTTATTCATAAAAATAAATGAGACTCGATCTGAAGAATTTAAATTTTAAGCTAAAGAAATTTAAGTTTAGTTTTCGGATAGTAAAATGAGAATTAAATTAAAATAAACAGACTTAATTAAAATATAGCTTTACTAGTCTATGTCTAGGTCGAGTTTCTTAAAGAGATTCCTTACTTGTCTGAATCTTTACTTAGTTTATCTTAATCTTTATCTTTATTTAGTTTCTTAGAAGGAATCTTTTATATTCTGGCTTCTAACTTAATTAAAACCCTTTGAAAAATCGTTAAATTTAAGATTAAAGTTTTTTTTTTAATTTTAAAGATGGAAAATATTTTTAAAAACCTACTGAATCTATTAGCTTTGGAGTGTTATCGTTTTTGCCCATTGTCAATGATGATGATGATGATGGGCATAAAGTAATTCCTGCTGCTCTGACTGGCAGCTGGTCTTGATGGCTCTGGCGCATTTGAGCAGCTTGTTGTTTACAGTGGAAGGCTCCCTTCTCGTTTTTTTTAACGCAGAGTCGCTGCGAATTGCTCTTTCTCTTAGCGAGAATGAATTATCGCCTGCCAGATGAACATTTAATGATGTACAAGCCATCGATGACGTCGGACGTCCCGAAGTCCTAAAGTCCTGACGTCCTTGTTGTCGTTGGCAATTTTAATAAATTTAACAGTTGAACGGCATCGAATCGCATCGCATCGCACATCGCACATCGCCCATCGACTTTCGCATCTTTCATCTTTTATCAATAAACGGCGAGAACACAATCCGGGCGAGATGGCTTCGGGCCAACAGCTTCACCTACTCCACGACTCCTCGACTCCTCGGCTCCTTCTTCACTGAGTGTCGATGTCATGCAGGCAATTAAATAAATGTGCAGTCACGCCTATCCGCCGCCCACTCGACCCCGCACGGCCCGTTTGCCTGGTACTTATTGACAGCCATCAGTGTTGAATTTATGAGGCCAACTGTGATTTATCAGCCCATTGCTTTCATTTCAAACAAGGACAATGACAACGACAAGGACAACGACAACGACAGGGACAATAAGGATGAAAACGAGAGCAAACGAGAGCAAACGAGCAAAAGAGCTGGAGCAAAACACTTACCGATAATTCGAGTTAAGCTGCACATCGCCAATGGCCACATTCTCGAACAATGTGGGACAACAGGTCCAGCGGGCCCAATAGAAGGTGAAGTCACTTGAATCATAATGCTCGGTGAAACGACATTTGAGCACCAGATCAACGCCTTCACGTGTGTCCAAAGAATCATCGGCCTGCATCAATCCAAGCATTCCCAGGATCACAGGACCTACAACGGAAACGGAAAACCAATTGAAATTGAGATGCAACTCAAACATTTGTTACCAATTCCATCCATCGAACGGAATATTTAATTAAAGCGAATGTTATGCCAAAATCCAGTTAGCTGCCTCAACTCTAAACTGATTTGATTTATTTCATATAACGCAAAAATCAATAAATACACGCGAAATGTTGTAACAAGAAAAAACAACAGTTACAGCAGCAGCAGCAGCAACAGCAGCAACAGCAGCAACAAAACAAGAGAGAGAGAAATATTGCATTGCGAAATTCGTAGAAAATTGTAAATCTAAACCACAAAATGAATAATGCACATGCCATGCAACAGCAACAGCAGCGGCAGCAGCAAAAAGCTTTACAGAAATTGGTAAATTGATCTAAAGGGTTGTTCCAAAATACTAAATTCAAACAATTGAACCAAAATTCAGTTAAAACTATCAATGATGACAGAATTTTGGGTCAATTGTTAAGAAATATGACATTCTTAAAGAAGGAATTTTCTCAAATGAAAGTAACTAGCAAAAGACAACATTTTTAGTTAATTTATAATAGAAAGATTCTTGCATTCTTCTTATAAGAATTACCATAGTTCGATTATTAAAAAAAGGAATTCACGAAATACTCTATATGAGAGTGGCTTATTGCAATGCATGATGAAATCAAATACTTGGTAATTGAAATACTTTATATGAGAAATTCCTATCAGGAATGTATCCCTTCAAAGCGAGGCATAGCTTTTAGTTTAATTACTGAAGGCACATGAGATTAAATTAAAGAAAGTTGCGAATAACTTTAAACATCATTTTCTAAGAACTTTATTTAAACTAAGGACTAACTATAATTTTCTTAAATATTAAATATCACTAAATTACACTAAAAACTACCAACCAAAATTACTTTATTGACCATTTAATTTGGAAACTAGTGTATTAGGCAAGCAATTTTAATGTTAGAAAACTTAGAAACGAATCCATTATATCCATCAAACAATTAGGCTCTAAAAACTACAAAATTAAATTGAAGAAACTATTCTAGTGAATCTAACGCAAAATGAAGTGTTGTGAAATTTCATTTGCTTTCATTTGTCTTCTCGTGCTGATGAAGAATATTATATATACCTTCGATCAAGGGAATACAAATAGATATAAATTAGATTGAACAAAATCTTTACTTAAAATTCTTTGTTACAAAATTCCATTAATTTTTAACATTCGCAGTACTTTGGAAAAGAATTCATTTTAAAAGAATTAAATAAGTCCAAGCAAGAGCTAGATTAAAGTGGTTTTGTCTGAGATGGATTTTGAAGCTATCTACATTCGGACTATTCCTTCGACTAGCTTTAGAACTAATTTACAAAGAGTGCATCGCTTCTAAGTAACATTCCCAAATTGGGCTTGGTTCCATGCAATAGTACGTAGTCAATAAATTTATTCTGTACTCCAAGTGTCCACAAATAAGTTTCAGTTGACACAATTAGAACTTCGCTGGATACATATTCCGACACCAAACTATGTAGACTTTGCGTGCAGAGGCGGGATTCTGTCTATGGAATTCCTTTATTAAGGGAGTGGAAAACCAGTTGATGCATCGACCATGATCACGCAAGGTTCATTTAGAGAGATGAGAATACTTATCCCAGAGTCACTTATTCGGCAACTACTTAGCATTGACCACTTTTGGAAGTTTCCTAAATCTCTGGAAACTCCTCTTCAACTCGACCAATTCATGTTATCCATGAGAAATCGCTTAACGGAATGTGTGAAGTTGTTTTAACAAAATGAAATGGAAACTTGGTTTCTGTTGCTGTTGCAGTTGCAGTTGCTGTGGTCACTTTACAGTTTGAGGAGCATTGGGTAAATAAAACTCTCGACGCAGTTTAGTTGCCAAGTCCAACTGCAACTACATGTACATGTGTATGTGTGTGTGTGTGTGTGAGTGTGTCCGGATCCATGTGTGAGTCTACAACTAAATGGAGCAAATGGTCGAGTGGCCGCCATTGGGTCGAGTGCTGCCATAGGGACTACTGGGGAGAGTGGAACGGACGGGGTAAGGGGAAGGTTGTTTGCACATGCAGCGCTTAGTTTTAATTTGTCTGCCTGAAATTCTGTGTGTGCATGTTTTTTTTTTACACATTTTATTTTATCCTTACTCTCTTTTGCTTTCATTTCCTCTACTCTTGTTGTTTGCGCAAATCTGTTTTTTGTACAATATATGTAGGAATATATATGCTCTATATATATATATATACTTTTACTAGCTCTTCATTGTTCCGCTCAGTTTTATATTCAGCAAAGAAAAAAAAACAAACTCTATATGCATTTGGATATTGCGTTGAGATTTTCGCTGTGGCGCATAAAACAAACAGCTCAATTTACGTGGAAGTTGCATATTCAATTCCTCCATTTATTTAGCCGGACACCCTCCCTCCGTCCATCCCTCTCCCACTGTGATACTGTTATTGTAATTAACAGTTGTTTATCCGCATATGAAAATTGTTGGATTCGAAGAGGAAAAAGAAAAACTTGATATATGTGGGTAACCAGAAAACTGATTACGATTTTTTTATTTACTCAAATCGAGTTATTACAAACATAAAGTTCTTGATGCAAAGAGTATTACAAACATCTGCAAGTTCAATTGAATTTTTCAACCATTTTTTACACTTTAAAAGGTAGTGCAAATATTTTACTTATCTTTGAAGGACTTTTGCCTTAGAAATTGCAAATTTATTGCATGTTGCCGATAATAAAGTTAAGTTCTCCGCATTTATTAGAAGAGAATGATAATTTTATCACACAATTCTGGGAATAATATATTGAATGGCCTATATATATAGTATAAAATGTGTTCATATTATACAATCTTACAAAAGAGTAATTTTTAAAGCCTTTACAGGATAAATTTAAATGAATTTCTGATCTCATAGAGTAGAAAAAAGTTTAAAAAAATCACGTTTTAAACTCTTTTTTATATTACCAGTTGAAAGAGATAAGTAAAATTCGCTACCTCTCTGCAAATAGAAAAAAATGTAAACTCCACATTATACATATAGACATATATATATGTACATATATGTATATTTAACGCTCCTGACCGCCGATTTCCATATAAAAGTAATTATGAATGAGTGGCTCTCGGCCCTCTCAGTGGCCCTTGGCAACTGAATGAATGAATTGCATAATAATATTTGTGCTTACGGAAACTTTATATAGTTAGTTATGCATATGCATGTACCACACACACACACACACACACTCACTCACTCACTAACACACACATATAGATTTCATTTGGTTTATTTAACTTGATTTCAGCACAAATTACCATAACATAAGAAGTGTTCAAGTGCAGGGGGAGCAGCGGGGAGGAGGGGGGAGGCAAATATAATTTTTGGAAAAAATGCTTCAGGCAAAACGGACTACAAAATTTTTAAGTTTTCGTCGTGTTTTTTCTATTTATTTAAACAAAAGTTTTTTCTTGTATTTTTAAATGTAAATTTAATTTGTTTGCATAAAGACACAGAGACAAGGGGAAGATGGGTAAATGCCAAAAAGTATGCAACACTGTAAAGCTAACTAAATGTTGAGAGATATATTTGCTATTTCCAAAATAATGTCTTAAAAAGTTAAGTATATCATATGCTCCACAGTTTTGCAGTCACTGTAATTTAAATGCTTGTTTGTCTTGTGTGTATTTTGTAATAATTAGCCACCATTATAGTTTACACAGACCCACACACAAGCACACACACACACAGAACACCCACGCACTTGCACTTAAATAAAGTTTTATTTCTGGCTTTATGAATTTTTCAATTGTTTCCTCTCCGACTCCAACTCCAACTCCAAGTCAGAGTCAGACTCTGACTTGGGGCTTCGTCTGTCAACTCGAAATGCTTAAGCATTCATAAATGCAAAAGCACACAGCTCACTAGCACTTGAATGAGTGCACAGATGGATTGAGCAGGAGAGGGAGAGGGGGGCGGGGCTAAAGTGAGTGCCGAGTGGGGGGCGGAGTGAGTAGAAGTTCGGTTTACGTTTTGGTTCATTTGCCTGGGCCAAAGATGCCAAGCAAAAGTCAAGTCTGGGCAAATGCAACCAAACCAAAAAAAAAAAAATACACACACAAAACAGAAAATACAAAAGTTGTTTTTTTTTTTTTACTTGTTCCCACTGCACTCTGTCGTCCTTTTTTCGTCCTTTTTTCGAAGTTGTTGGGGAGTTTTTTTTTTTTGTACTTATTTTTG
Organism: Drosophila sp. 14030-0761.01; assembly: GCA_018150735.1. Lineage (NCBI taxonomy): Eukaryota > Metazoa > Arthropoda > Insecta > Diptera > Drosophilidae > Drosophila > Drosophila sp. 14030-0761.01. Next base: position 2,226,239 of record JAECWO010000015.1, read on the forward strand.
CGTTTGTCGTCGGCATTTGTTGTGTGTGTGTGTGTGTGTCTGTGAGGAGTTGTTTTGGGGTCGACGACGTCTTCATAAATACAAATGGAATCAAAACAAAAATGGAAAAATAAAACTAAAAGACAAATGCCACAACGAATACAAAATACTCTAAGTCAAGCTATGTAGCTGTTATAATTCAAAAAGTTTAAAAATAATATTTCTTTGTAGAAATAAAATGGTTAAATTCTAAAAATTTTGCATATTAATTTCAAAAAAAAAAACGTTTTAAAAAAATACTTCCTAGCTTAATTCTTAATAATATATTTCTATTACTTAAAATGCTCGTCACCTCTAATCTTAAAGTCATTAGAGGCAATTGACCGCATGTTAGAGTATACCGAACAGCCACAATATATATGCATTTTGACTGTTGTCGGCGTCAACATTTGCTTCCTGGCCGCCTTCCTGCTCCCTTTCCTGTCTTCTTTTCTAACCCTTTGCATTAAAGCAGGGGCGTAGGGAAACCCCTTCAATAACCAATCAGACATCTGAGTTGAGCCAGGCAAAGTCTTTTATATTAAAAAGGTAAACATAAAAAATAGAATGCTATTTAAAGATATTAATACAGTAATCGGAAATAAGATTACAGTAGAAGACCGAAATACCAATACCCTTTTCCTTCTTAACAGATTATCATCGGTTAGCCTTAATTTGTTTTGCCTTTGAGCAAAGGTATGAGAAAAAAATGTATAAAAAATTAAAATCAATTTTTCCGCAATTCTTGATATCAATGACCTCAACTCAGGTCATATCCATCACTTAAAATTTCTTCTTAAATAAAATAAATATGGCAAATTTAATAAATAGCCTAAAAGAATTATTTTTAAGATACATATGTAAAGGAATTGTTTAACAATTTAATTACATTTCTCAATATATTTCTTTTGTTTGCTTTCAATAAATGACCTCGAGCGTGCTTTAATAAATTTTAAAACAAAATAGGCCGCTAAAATTGTCAAATTTGTTAAATCTTAATGTCGATCCGATTCCAATCATTGGATGTCTTGACTTTAATTGTTTTCGAGAATACATTTTAAAGCGAAAAATGGGCAAAATAAACGAATTCTGCGAATCCCTCTAAACGTTTATGTTGCCTTTGGCTACGTCCGTGTTGTCCATATCTGTTTAGCTCTCACGTTCTCTTGGATATGTTTCTGGTTGTCTGCTTGACTTGTTTGTAATTATTTATTTCATATAAAGTGTAGCATACTTTTGTGCGTCGACAAGAATTATGGCATTTTGGCATTGTTGTTATATAGTAGTAGCTGTAGCTGATGCATGTTCATGTGTGTGTGTGTGTGAGTGTGTGTGTGTGTGTGTGTGTGTGTGGATGTGTGTGGGTGTGTGCGTGTAATATTTTTTAAAAAGATTTCATGCTACAACGCCGACAAACAAGGAAGCAGAAAACAACAGCAAGAACAGAAGAAAACAGGATGAGACAGCAATGCAACTAATGTACAGAGTGTGTGTGTGTGTGTGTGTCTATGCATGTGTGGGAGTGTGTGTTCGTGTGTGTTAGTGTGTGTGTGTGTATTACACTTAAAACAAGCTGCTCTTGGCTCGTTTACTTGTGGCTTGCCCTTGTTGAGACAACCATTTTCCCGCTCCCTCCCTCCCTCCTCCCACCTTGCGGCCTTTATTTTGCTTTTCTTTCAGCTTAATGCGAATTTCTGCTCTTAACAACCCGGCAGCTATTGTTATTGTTGTAGCTGTTGTTGTAAATATAATATTGTATGTAGTCTCGCCTCCTTTTGCTCTTTGATGCTCTAAAAATATATTACTTTTTAGCCTCTGATATGTGGAAAGTTCTCTCCCAGCGCTCTCTAAGTTTCTAATTTTTACTTATAACAATTTCTGGCAAAAATCAACTATAAAACTTAATACATATATACATATATCTGTACACAGGTAGCTATTGCTTTCTAGTAATGTGTTGTAGACATGAACAAAGAGCTTGGGGCAACTTCCTGACATGGCGATAGATTCTCTAATTTCTATTTCGATTGCAACTAGTGCAAGAGGCACAATCAACAATCTAAAGCTTGACATACAATAGCCTCATCTAAGGTATAATAAGCAACAGATAATATGGGGGGACAAGGGAGGGGAGGAGAGGAGACAGGTTTTAGCAATCGAACAGTTGCCTTGCCAATTGAATGGCAAACAAAAGCTTAGGAAATCTCATCCTGGAATTTAATAGTAAAGTTGTCACAGTAATGCCATAGCAGAGGGAAAGGTAATGCCGCCTTGTGGGTGAGTGGGTGGGTGGGTGAGTGGGTGGTGGGTGAGCTGGAATTGTGGATTTTAAGTCCCAACCAATGAGACAACTCATTAAAAAGCCAGTATGTGAAACATTTTGCAAATTAACTGCAAACGTTGCGTATACGTTATATAAGACCGAGTGTGGATGGAGCAAAAAGTATTTGCTTAGCCAACACACGCACACACCCACCCACCTACACACACTCACACACATACACAACGACAAGATATATGCATATATATGTTTGTGTGGATCTGTGCAAATCTGGAATGATGATGACTTGGCAAAAGGGTTTTAGCCCTAGAAGAGCAATTATGGCAAAGTGAAAGCAATCATAATTGCAAATAATTGACCAAGAAATGCTCTCTAACAAAATGAGAAGAAACGAAATAGATGCAAATTACAAGACTTATGACACAATTTCAAAATTTCCCAAAATATGATAATTTTGAATATTAATCGAATTAATAAAATGAAACATTCAATTCAGTGAGGAAACATTGCAAATTTCTCCCATTCCCCAAGGAATTTAATCGAATATAATGCTCAGTATTTCAAAATAGTTTCTAAGTTGATAGAAATCTCAAATATTTAACTAAACTTCAGTTTCAGTTTCTCGAGTTGTTCTTTTAAAGTTTCGCACAAAATCATTTGCCTAGCTAATGTACTCAAAAGGCAATGAAACTTTCCACTCATATTCCTATAGCTTATGATGACGACTGTTTGGGTGGTTGGTTGCTTGGGGGTTGGGATAAAAGTTTTTACGCTGCGTATGCGTAACATCTGGCTAAGCAGTTGGCAATGTTGGCAGTTGGGATTGCGGATACGTTGAGTGCGGAAAGCAAAGTATGAGAAGGGGGGGTAAAGAAGAAATGGCTGTGTGCCACTCAGAATACCCAATTTCACTTTAATTAAAACATTTGCAGCTAGTAGTAATGTGTGTGTGTGTGTGTGTGTGTGTGGGAAAAGTTGGCCTACACCCAACCCAAGCCAACCCCATTGAGAGTCGCGGGCCTGGGCCACACGTATATTACATAATATGCCATTAATAAAAGTGTTTAAAGTTCACTTAAGTGCCGCATGGAGCTTTAGACAAACGGAAACCATCATAGCCCCCAACAAAACAGTTAAAGCAAACTAAGCAAACTGAGAGAGAGAATCTATCCGGCAAAATGTGGGTGAGTGACTGGCAAGCAAGTGGATTTATAAGCGACCAAAGGAAAGTAAACATTAAGACAAAATGCCACTGGAGAAGGGGAGGAGGAGAGGAGGAGGAGACAAATGAACAAATATCTAGCTAGGGGACGACCAAGAAGGCACATGAAAAGAAAATGAGAAAATGAAAAATCAACTGCAAATTGCAACTGCATTTTGAATGAAAATGTGACTTGAAGTCATTGTCATAGTTGCAAGTTGTTTGTCATGGGCATAGATTAAAGGAGGCAACCCTCCAGTGAAATGTTTATCCCCCTTTAACGTACGCCTCTGACTGTATCCATGTCCGAAACTCATTCATTTCCGCAGTCATACAATTGACTTTTGCGGCTCAGTTGCATTGAAAGAGCCAAGTCAATAGGGCACGCACAAGTTGGCCAAGAGCGTGCGAAAGGTGAGACAGGGAAGAGAGAACTCCTTGGCCAAAGTCACGCCTAATGACCACATATTGAGAACTTTAAGTGAGAATTTGGCAAACTTTAAGTGGATTGACTTCCTCCTGATGGGCATTTAATTTAAATGGAATACTCGACTGCATAAATCATGCGGTTTAATTGTGAAACATTAAACTTAATTTGTTGAAAATTAAATATGTCTAGATGTATGTATGAATTCCTTTCGCTTGTTTCGCTTGTTGCTGCGGCAAACATGCAGCAACTACAAATGACTGCAACATCAGCAGCAGCAGCAGCAACATTTGCCACAAAATTTATGACTGCATTAACACATTCAGACAAAATTGTACCAGAAACATGAACAAGTGTGGGACAAGCAAAGTGAGCGAGTTGCGGTGTGGGGAGGGGTAAATCGGGTAAGCAGGAAAAGGCAAAAAGGTGGTCAAAACAGACAAAAGCTGGTCCAGAGAAACAGAACCAGCTTTAGCTCCGGCTCTGGCTATGGCTCTGGCTGCCTGTCACTGCAAATTCTCTCTCTCTCGGTGGAGGCTAACCAAATTGCCCCTGGCCCAGCTGCTGCCTCTTAATTAAATTATGGTTTTTAATTAGGGCCATTGTATGAGTGTGTGTCTGTGTGCGTGTGCTTGGCATTTAATTTCCACAACAACAAAAAAAAACAGCCTTTTTTTTGTTGTTTCATTATAAATTTTACACATTTTCCAAGATATTTTCTATTCGATAATTGAGCGTAACTAATTGAGCGTTTTACCTTTTCCCTTTGTACCAATTAGTTGTGAGGGCAATCAAAATTAAATTATATATCAACGTTTCTATAACAATTCAAACGATTTAATGGCATGAATGAAACGACAAAAGTCTGCAAATTGTTATTAAATTAAGCTAAATTAATGTTTAGCCATAGAAAGCAGTAAATTTTCAATTCCGGAATGACTTTAAATTTCAATCAATTGAAATTGCATAAAAGCTTAACATATCCTTGGGGGTATACATTTTCTATATAAGCTAAAGCATCCAATTTTACCCCTGGGAGAAGCCAAATTGCATAGTTAATCGTTATCGATTGACATTCGAAAGTGACTTTAGTTGGACTTCAGTTAGCTTTCGGATTTTATTATTTGTAAACTTGCAACATAAATTCAGACTTATGAGATTCATTATTAATATGTTTAATTAACGAAATCAATAAATGATTACTGCAATATTTTGCAGTTAATTCGCATAACGAATTTTTACGAATTTTTTAATTAATCGATTTACAACATTCAACGGTAATTCACACAGGGGCGGATGCAGAGGGAGAAATTGAAAAATGTATTATTTGTGAAAATGCGCCAATAGTCAAAACCTTTTATTCATTGAAATTTATACAATCTTGGCACATTTCAGAAATTCATTCAATCGCATCTTTCATTTTTAGTTTTTAGAGTTTGCATAATTTTTTGACGCGATTTTTCAAGCTTAGGCAACACTTTTATAAGAATTGGCAAGGAACACTTGTTAAATTTAAACAGAACTGAAGAAAATAAGCGACAGACAAATATGGATAGATCACAATTTGTGCGAAATCAAACTTAAGTGCATCCAGAATATGTAAAACTAGTGTTGTGAAGTATTAATTGATGCAAAATAAAATAAACATTTCCCAATCTTGGCGTTTAAGCAACGATTAAAGGCAATTTAATCACAACTGCTAACTGTCGTTTTAAAATAAATCATCCGTTTACCAACACTGTGGTTTGAAAAACAGTCATCGCACATATTTGAATTAACCAACACTATATTTGGATGCTGTTTGAAAAATGTTATGCATATCTCTGGCTTATTGAAAATCCTGAATTATATCCTGAATACACTTTTTCCAGTTCTATAGGCAAATACAGTGTTGTAAAGCGTCATAGCATTGGTTTGGTTTGCCAGTTCTGTTAGCTTTTTCGAGTAGAACTTTTACTCACAAGCAAATACTGCTTTAAATACTTTTGAATTGAAAATATATCTGAATATTCATACATATTTCCTGACATGCAAATTAAGTTAAACAAATTTGGCATTGGATTCGCCTGATTAGTATCATCTTTCCCAAGTCACATCTGTTCTGTTTGATGTGTCAAATTTCACTTACCCTTTCTCCTTCTCAACACTTTATCTCTCACACCCACACACACACACACACACACACAGAGACACACACACGTACTGACGTCGCATTATCTCATCACTAATTGAGTCATCTGGCTATCTATCATCGTATTTGTATGGCAATTTGGCCATCTCTTTGGCTTTATCTAAACTGTTGAGTAATATGTGCTGTAGAACCCTAGGTTATGGCAATGCCCTCAATCATGTCCTAAGCGGCGAAAATACAATTCCTTTCCACCCAAAGCTTTACAGGCACAAGCATCATGTCAGCCATTATTTATCTTTTACTCCTTTTAAAAGGAAAAGCCCCTCGGTTTCCCTATATCAACTCAGCATGTCGCTTTTATTCTTCCTGTTGTTTGTGCTCATTTGAAAAAAGCAAAAGCAAAAAAATGAAACGAGAAGAAAAATAAAAACAACAAAAACAACGGAGAAAACATTGCGTAGGTTTTTCCTATGGCGAATTTTTATGACAGCTCGCCTGAAGAGGGTGGTTGGGGGGTGGAAACATGCGCGGAAATACACAAAAAAGAGGGAGTCTTTCGCCAGGATAACAGAGGTAGAGAATATCGTTTGAACTCGCTCGTGCACACAGCTTGAAACAACATTTTTTTCCCAGCCATTAGTTCAGTTTTGTTCTTAAGCATAGAAGAACGAACGCACTTCCTTTTCCGTTTTCCTGGATGGGTTATAGACCCCGAAGTTCTTGTCAATTTTTCCGCACGATTTTCTTTCACTACGCCCTGCCCCACCCCCCTTCTGAACCCATGTCAATGGGATTGCACTTTTGCTCCCTGGGCCTGCCTAATTATGATAGATTTTTGAGTTATTGATGAGTTTAGGCACACTGCAATTTCATTTACTATCGTTTTACACCGCTCGGTGTTGGTCTCTCTCTCTCTCTCTGTGTGTTTCGTTTTATGTTTGCTTTCAAGTTTTTGGCCTACATTTTTGGAGGCCATTTGACCCGGTCGTAGCCTAAACTGCCCTGGCCTGGCCTGGCCCAGCTCGAACTGGTCATGTGTCATTTTGGTCATTTGTTTTAGACAAACCCCCAGTGAACCTGCCCCCGCCTACCTTTTGCTTCACTCTCATGGCAACACAGAAGTGCATTCAAACGTAAACGAGCTGCATTGGCCGCAAAACAAAGCAAACCAAAAGAAGAACAAAAAAAAAAAAAAAAAACAAAAATATACAGAAAAATGGCAAAAAAAAAAAAAATAGAAAACCTAAAAAGCTTAAAAACCTAAAACACAAAAATTGCGGCCTGGCCACCATCAACAGCAGAAACTCTCGTTTGGTTGGAGGTGGCGTCCCATTGAGTAGTTCAGGAGGATTGGGTTGGGGCAAAAAAGAAAGAACTAACCGAACAAAACTCCACTCGAGCTGTAAGCTGTGTGCTAAACTTCAGCGACAGTAAACCCGTCCGTCCATCCATCCATCCTCCCGTCCGTCCCCCTAACCCTTTTGCTGCTCAGTTAGCTCAGCAAATATGTTCAACATGCCACAGCTACCCAGCTATCCAGCTATCCAGCTTGCCACCAGCCCATTGTCCTTCCTGATCCTGATCACTGCGCTGTGCATTTTAACGCTGACTGGAATTGTGTTTTTCTTTTTATCGGTTTTCTTTTTTTTTCTAGTTTTTCACTGTGATTTGAGATGAGGGTATAGAGAATAGTTTGGTCTCCTCTAAAATTAGTCATGGAAAATGTGTGGCTAATTTAGAGTTGGAAAATGTTATGACAACTGATGGAATTAAATGCATAATTCGAATTAAAAAAGAGTTTCACACACTCAGAATTGGTAAAATTGAGGAAACTCATTAGCCTAGTGAGTGATCTTGAGGGGAGAAAGAAATCCTTCTAACTCTAGTATTAGATCTTCAAATATTAGGAATATTCTCAGAATCCCCTTTTTTAGTGGTTTTTAAATAACTTTTGGAAGTGCTACTGGGTTTTTATCGAGAAACGACTTAACTGGGCATCATTTAGAAATAAAAATAATTCAGTGTGAAAAAGATCTTAGCAACTTAAATAACTTTTTGAGCCGCTAAGAATGACTTCAAATAATGTTGTTTTATTATCTGCTCTCAGATACTACCAATGAAAATTTGAATAACTTGTTGATAATAAAAACTTTTTGCTTGAAAACGACTTAACTGGGCATCATTTAGAAATAAAAATAATTCAGTGTGAAAAAGATCTTAGCAACTTAAATAATGTAGACTCCTTTTTGAGCCGCTAAGAATGACTTCAAAATAATGTTGATTTTATTATCTGCTCTCAGATACTACCAATGAAAATTTGAATAACTTGTTGATAATAAAAACTTTTTGCTTGAAGTAAGCTATGGATCTGGAATAAAAGAAATCAATTAGAATAATTGGTATTGAAGTAGTTTTCCAATACCAAATGGAGTAAAATGAAAACAAAAGAAAAGTTCTCTCTCATTTATCTAGATTAATTGTTAGGCGACACATAAATGTTGGGCTCATTTTGTTACCAATAATGCAAAAGACTTCTAAAAACCATAGAATACTTCCCAATCCTTTTTCCTTGCATTATAATAATTCACAAAACTCTTTAAATTTTGACAAAAATTTTATTTAAATCCATTATAATTGCTATGAAACTAAAACTACAAATACCTCTAATGTCCTCTACACCCAATAGAAAACTAATGCTTAATATTAAGTTCTCAAGTCTCAAGTCTCATTGATCTTGGTTGATTGTTAGGCGGCACATGGCCTTATTTTGTTTACAATGACTAACTAACAAACTGCTAGAAACCATTGTAAATTTTTACATAACTTTACAAAAGTATTTAATTCATCTTTCATAAAGAGATATTAAAATTGTTATGAAGATCATATTGAATCATATAAAAATCATTACAGTCCTAAGAAAAATGGTTGTTTTTAATACTATACCAAAACTTTTAAAACTTTTCAAATATATATTAAAGGTTTTCGCCCATTTTTCCTATCATCTTGGCTCATCAAACTAAATACTTGTATAGCTAACTATGTATAAAATTAAGAAATATATTAAAGCTGAAAAGCAAATGCTATAACTCTATAAATTGTTTAAAACAAAGTTTAATAAATAAGAAATTAATTCAAATATAATTTGATTGTCTCATATAAAACAAACAATTCCAATTTTGTCTATTTCTACCATTTTCATTGGATCTTTGTAGGGTATTTGCCTAGTTCAGTTATTTTGTTTTCGAGAATTGTGTTTTGTGTGTTTTTTTTCGGTATCGTATTTTGCTGTTGCTTTTGTGTGTTGCATTCTTTGTTTTACTTTCGGTTTAACTTTAAATGAATTTCTATTATTTTTGTGTTTATTTGAGCTTTTGCAGTTCTCCAACTCCCTCGAACCCCTTCCAACTCCCCCTCCAGTCAGCTCCTGACCCACTCCGCTGCATTCTTAAGCTTATACTAACAGTGGGTTGTCCTTGCTATTGCCTTTTCTGCTGTTTTATTCTGGCACTCATTGCTCCTTGGCTGGATGTCCTTGTTGTTGTTGTTGCTTCTGCTGTTGCTCTTATTGTTGGTTTGTTGTTCTGCTTCTGCTGCTGCTGCTGCTGCTGCACACAACTAAATTGGTATATCCGTTTTTATTAAGCAACATTTCCGGTTTCACTCTGAGTGCCAAGGAAGGAAGGGTTTGGGCAATAAGAGCGAGACGGAGAGGGGCGGCGGCGGTGGTGGTATCCAACTCTCAGCCAGTGACAATTTTTCATGCTGTTGTCAGTTTTTCTTCCATCCGAAAAAAAACAAACGGCAAAAACGTAGAAGAAAAACCTCCTCTTACTTATCGCCGCCTGCCCCACTCTCTGCTGCTTCCTCATATTGCAGCTCGTTAGTTTGGCTCTGCGTGTTTATCTGTTGTGTTGCTGCTTTAAGTTTCATTTTCGTTGCTCTTCCTTCTCCTTTTTTTTTTTCGTTGTGTGTTTGTTCTTTTTGGCTTCTTTAAGAGCAAAGGGAGAACTCATTACGTATACGCAACGTGGCGTGGCACGTAGTTTACGCTCGGCTTGGTCAGGCAATTGATTTGTGTTAACAAAAAGAAACGAAACAGCAAAAGGATCAGCAGGACGATAGCTAGAACTATACTCATCATCATTCCGTCTCCATTGATTGCTCTGGCAGCTTCAGGCTAAATACACAATGACTGTCAAACTGTGGGCTGCTTTTCGTTCTTCTTCTTTTATTTTGCTCATTATAACTGAAGCGTTCAAATTAAATTTCGTGTCGATAAAGAAATATAAAAAAATGCAAAAATTTTAAGCGCCACAAAAAGGGTTAACTCTGTAGGCTAAATGCCGACGCTTATCTCAATGAAAATCCACAAGGACCTCATAAATATGTGTGTGTGTGCGAAACCTTTTCCATGTGGTCAGAAATGTTTAACCCTTACTCTGGGCTCTTCCCCCTCTCTAGCCTTGGGGCTAGCAAATGCTCGAAGGCGCCAGATAGTTTCAAAAGTGATTTGGGTAGACTTTTGGGATTTGGTTTGGTTCCTCCCCTCCCCTCTCTATCTGTTTTGCTTCTGTCTGGTCAACGGCATATTAAATTAAAGCATCCTTCGCCTGTCCATTTGTCCCCACTGACCGAAAAAGAAACCAGCAAAAACATGCCCCAACAAAAGTGTCAGTTGCAAGTGTCAAAGGTGCCTGTTGTTAAATTATTCGCAAAAGCAAACCGAAACAACCAAAAAAACATGACAAAAATTTGTGAGAATATGCGTTTAGCCACAAAATTTCCTGAGATAAGCGGGCCTCCCCCCCAGCATCCCCCCCTCACAATCTCTCTCACTCTCTTCTGACCATTCTCCTGTAACTTCTCAACTTGTTGTTATGCTTTTTGCTTGTCCGAAATGGAATATGGAAAATGGAAAATGGCAAATTATGCAGAATACAAAATATGATAACAAATACAACGACAAACCAAAGGGCAGATCATCAACAGCTTGGACCATGTCAACATTTGTATACCCTTTCAAATTTGCGTCAAAGTTTTGTTAAATTTGTTTAATGAACATTTTTGAGAGTTTTTTAAATTATCTAAAATTTAAGGTAAAAGAGATCTAAAAAATGCAATCAATTTCAATTAAATTTGTTTGAGTTATGCCCCAAGAATTTATTCTTAGTCACAAGCGTTGCAAACCCGTAACCAAAATCGATTTACCCCTTTGTTAGGGCACACAGAGAAGTGTGTAAAAAATAAATCTAGTAGAGAAAAAAGGTCGTTTATGTTGTGTTTTGTCATCTGAAGTGCCGCCTGTAAAGCAAATCTGTTGAGAGATTATTCTAATTTGGGGTAAAGGATTCATATAAATATAGTTTTTGTCTGCATACATATATTTGAATGAAAATGGTTTTCAAATTTTCCAGATAAACTGAGTAAGTGGATTTTGCTAATTGAAAGTGAAAAGTGAAAGCAAAGAGAACATAAAAATCAACAAATGAATTGATTTGCCTGAAATATTCAGCAGTTAAGCAACTTAGAGATGACTAGAATAGGATTTCGATTGTGGTTTCAATTATTTGAAAGTGGATTTCGATGTGAATCTCATTTGTGGATGTAGTTTTTGAACACTAAGAAGAGTTTCCTTTATTTTAGAAGGGACAAATAACAGAAACTACAAGTTATCACTATTGGGAATAACCGAATGCATAACGGTTAGTCATATTTAACCGTAAAACTGTAAAGTATGAGTAAAAGATAAATGTTTCTCCCTCTTAACTTAATTTTATGTATCGGTATATCCACTGTGAATAACCGAAATCATTTATTATATTTTTGTGGAATTGAATTTATATATTATCCTTCTTATAAGAGTTTTACATTCGATTTATGAAGCATATTAATATTTAAATGCAGATCTCGAATTTATGGTTTCAACGTTTCGGTTATATAACGGTTACACTGCCTCCACTCCCCCACATTCTTGTTTATTGACTCTGCTGGCTGAAAGGAAGATGTCTCACTTGTATTTATTTACCTCGCGTATCGCAAAGCCACTGAGAGGATTACAAAATCTGCTCAATCAGCCAAAGTCAAGCAATCAGGATTAAACCTGTGGGCCCCCTAAGGGGGTTGGGGGTTAGGGGGGGTTGTGGATGAGCTTCAGCCATCTCAGATTGCCAATGTAAACCACAAAGTTCCATAGGACTAAGCCACAGTCTAGCCCCGATTAAACTGAGACTAAGACCAACCTAACTCGTGCCCCTCCTAGCTAACCTGAGGCCAATCCAACAAACTGATTAAGGTGAGTCCTAGGCCAAGAAGGAAAGGGAACAGAAGGCGTATGAGCAACATTGTTAACGGTTAACGGTTAACGGCGTTCAACTGTGACAAATGCGTTTGTCGGTTCAAACACACACACACACACACAGTAGATGGAGGGGGAGGGGGAGATGGAGGGGTAGGGGGAGTTAGGGGTAGAGATAGATGGAGGGAACTCATAACATATGTTCCAGGGCTTAGAAATATTATTTATGAACAAAACAAAGCACACAGACAATAGCCCAGGACCTCCATTTGCTATGCCTCTGCCTCCAGCTTTTCTTTCCATTCCATTCCGGCCTCTCTGTGTGTGTGTGTGTGTGTAATTTTTGCTGAGGTTTTTTTTTTTGCTCTTCTTGTTTTGCACGTTTAGTAAATAAATCAAGCGTTGCTTTGCGTTCGAGTTGCTGCTTTTTTTTTTCGTTTCAACTTGGTCCATTTTTTTATGATATAAATAATTTTGGTCATGTTTCGGGATCTATGACTAGTTCCAATAACATGTGATATACGTAACCAACCAAGCGACCAACTGACCGACTCCATGATTTATGGTGTGTGGCCTATTAACGTGCGTGTGGGTGAGTCACACACACACAGACACACGCCCATCCATTGCGAGAGTAGGTACGTAAGTTTTACTATACTCGTAAGTCTAAAGAAAAAGTTCAGCCAAAAGAACGGGCAATCAACTCAGTCGAAAAATTTCCATAGATAATTCCACATTCGAAATCTACTTAATTTCCACATTTAATTAGACAGATAAAGTAGGAGCAAATCAACTGCTGTCTTAAGAACTCGCTCAAAAGTATTTCAATTACATTTTGAGATTTTCAAATCAATTCAATTCCCATTTCTTGTTGATGTTAAGCTTTGATTTACTAGAAAACTGATGAAGAAACCCTCGCAGTTGACTTACATTCACCTCAAGGGACAAACGACTCATAAATAAGCGCAAATCTATAAACTAAACAAAACTAAATACATGTGTTATTTATACCAACGAGAGCACAAACGACAAGTCCCCCAGCAAAAGCACCAGCAACACCACACCAACAACAACAACATGCAACATGCGACATGTTGACCAAAGTTGTTGTTGTTGTCTTTGGCTAATGAGCACGAAGTTGTCAATGTGTCAATTTAATTAGACAAGCAAAACTGAAACTCAAGCAAATTGAATTATTAGTAGACAACATTTGGTGGCTCTCGTGGCCATGTATTGCCAATTTACATTTGTTTGATGCAACATTTTATCACCTCACCTCCCCCCAACCCCCTTCAGGAGTTTCGACACCTTCAAAGTTAATAGGAGACAAATCAAACTACTGCTGCCTACAAAAAGAGGTAGATGGTGGGGGAGGGGAGAAATCAAATCATTTATGCTGCCTTCTGACTGACTGCTTTGGCCATCAATAAAACCCATTTGACAGGAGGCCAGGACATTGCCTCGTCGTCTATGTCTTGGCCAGACAATTAACGCTGCTTTAATGATTTATGTGCATCTGGCTGGCAGGTGAGACAGGTGCCGAAGCGCTGCTGACCAAAATGAGAGAACGTGATTTGCTACATCTAGCGAAATGAGTTGGATGCGTTGAGGTTGATAGATCCCTTTAATTATGCTCCAACAGAATGGAATGATGAACTGGCCTGAACAAATGAAAGATGGAAAGAAAGAGAGCACAAAAAGAGAGAAAAAGACAGACGAGAAAGCACTGACTAACTAATATGAACCTTTCACAATTGACTCTTACAATTTTTCAAATTATTTTTGCATAAACAAAGAAAAAAATCTTAGCCAAGGCATTCAAATATTGTTGTTACAGTCTTTAATACAAAATAAAAATAAAATACACAAGTTTAAACTCGTCCCAATTCGTCATCGATACGCTGCAGCAGTAAATAAAAGTGTAACCCAAAACCCGACTCAAAAATGTCGAACAATTTTAAATTGAATCGTTGACGTTGCCAGCAGCAATAACAAAGTCACAGAATAATTCCATATCGACAACAGTTTATTAGAATCGGAAATAGTTGAAGAAAGCTTTGTGATAAAACAAGAAATTTTTAACCTTTAATTATTCGCCCAAGAATTATTCGCAAAAAAAAAGTTTCCAATTCTTTGACAGCAACCGATCAGAACGTAGGTAATAATTTACTTCAATTTAAAAGAGATAATTAAGTAACTATATAACATTCGACAGCCACAAAACTGACCGATCTGAGCAGACCCAAGTAATATTAAACCAAGGTTTACCAAATCACAATTTAAAATACTGGAAACACAAAATGGCTTTGTTTGATGAAAATTGGAACCATACGGAAAATTTGGCTCGGAGTTCTAATTTGAAAATATTGTAAAAATGAAATAAGGAAAAATTAATCAGATGTTGCCCAAAAAAAAAAACTTATATTGGAAATCCGACAAGTCTTTATACGATTTATACGTGGCCAGCAGCAATAACAAAGTCACAAAATAATTCCATATCGACAACAGTTTATTAGAATTCAATTGAATTCTTTTAGTTTGCAATAAAAACATATGGTTCAATCGGAAATAGTTGAAGAAAGCTTAGTGATAAAACAAGAAATTTTTAACCTTTAGTTATTCGCCCAATAGAATCGAATGTTTCTTCTGCCACAAAGCTAATCGACCTGTACAAATCCAGGCCATTATAAACCCGAATCAAGAAAATTTGGCTAAGAGTTCTAATTTGAAAATATTGTAAAAAAATAAAGAAATAAAAATGAAATAAATAAGGAAAAGTTAATTAGATGTTGCCCAGACAGAAGCAATCAGCTGAATGGAATACTATTAGAAATCCGACGAGTATTTATACGATTTTTGGTCAGAGACTACTTGATGGATGGCCAAAAAAATGTAATCGTGTGATAGTTAATCGTGATGTATATCGGTTATCGGTGTCGTTTCGATATGAAACCTGGTCACTTTGATTTATAGAGTTGCCAATTTCCCTACTCAAGTTTAAATATTTTCAGGGCCAATGGTAAATATCTTTCCATCCATATTAAAACGAATCAAAACCAGTTTGATATCCTCTCTTTTATTACTTCGTATTTCAAGCCATGATAATGATGATTATGATTCTTTTATTATCCCTCTCACAAGTCTTGTGTGGTTTGCTTTACAGAAGGAGCTATAGTCCCTTTTAGAAATCTAAAATGAAAACTACTTTTAATATTCTATATTCTCTTTTGTTTCAGATTCAAAAAAAGTACAATAACTGGCAGAGTTTGGTAAGTCTCCACAAATTAACAAAGTCTAAACTTTAAAAAATGTCGCCTTAGTTATAAATACATATTTCTCCATTTCAATTTTTTTTTGTTGAATTTCTTCGAGTATATTAATCACAATATTTATAGACAACTTAAATCAATATAACTCAATTATATTTGACCAAAATCTCTAACACTTTATACTCTTATAATACTTTCGTGGCCGTTATCAGACATTTTGATGCCATAGATTTGAGTTTAAGCCTTCAAGTCTTTAAGCATTTCTCAAGTCATTAAACTCTGTCAAGTTAGTTTCTGCCCCGCTTTGATTTTTGCCTTCGAAACTCATAGGAAAGCAAAAGAAAAAAGAAAAGATATATGTAAGTATATGAAAACTTGTTGAGCTAAAAAGAAATGTTGAAGCGAGTTTTCGTTATTACATTCTGCAAGGAAAGATTTACTTGAGAAATCCTCTTGCTTAAGAGTTTAGCCAACATTCTCCAAGAAGTAGTTACTGCTCTTGCTGTCTCTCTCTCTGTCTATCATTCATTCTCTTTCTCTATGTCATCATTTCATCTAGATTTTTGACTGGCACTTTCTCTGTCTTTTTCTCTCCCCGTTAGCATGCAAATTTCATGACGTTGGCCATAAAATGCAATAGAAAGAGGCTGTCCAGACCCACTTTCCCTTCCTCTCCATCTCTCTCTAGACACTATCTATCTCTTTCGTTGCCACTCAAAATTTCACTTGGAAAATTTTAACTACTTTTGGAGTAGCCACCACCACAACCCGTTGTTGGCCATTGTTTGTCTATTTACACGAGCTCATTAACATTTGAAATGACTTTTTGCTTTTGCTTACAAACCGAGGGGACGGAGTGGGGGGGATGAGGTATAACAAATTTACTTTTTGTTTTTGCATTTCAAAATACTTAACTCTTTCCTCTGAGTGTCCCTGTTTCCATTTCTAGAATTTCTTTTCTATTTTTTTTTGACATTAAATAAAATTTGCAAAAATAATTTATAACCAAAAACCGAAATGGAAAAAGCTTTTTAAACATTTACCCAGGCCTCAGTTGGTTATTTTTTTATTCTTCTATCTCTTCAAGTGGTGGCGAGGAGGGGCGGGCGGCCCGACTGGTAGGGGGATGGGGTGGTAATGGAGTTGTTTGGCACTCATTTATGCTAATTTGTGTAATTATGCGCTTCATAAAATCACTTGGCAAATGCAGCTAAAGTTGGTTGGAAATTTCCACTTTTCATTTTGGTTTTTCTTCTTTGTCCCTTGTTCATCTTGTTCTTCTTTCTTCTGCTGTTGTTGTTGTTGTAACAATTAACAAACGAGCCAAAAGGCAATACAAATAACACATAAAACATTGAAAAAGTTTTCCCCACACACACACACACACACACACAGCTAAAGAGAACGGGAACATGAAATGAAAATGATGAAAATTCATAAATGAGTTGAGCCGACATTTTCGCCCCATTCCACGACCTCCCTTAACCAGCCCCTCCCCCCCCCCCTCCCTCGTTCCGCTACTGCTTTTTGATGTTGCCGTTGCTGCTTTTTGTACTTTTGTTTTATTTGGTTTATATGCCGCATATGACTGGCTGACTCGTGGAAAGTTTTCGCTTACACCCCCTCCCAGTAGCCCCCATCCATCCATCCACCCACCCACTCACTCCTTGCCCACACACTGTTTTTCTCTGTTTTCATTATTTTCCTTTTTTCAGCTGGCTGATGGTGCCTGCTCTTGCTATTTGATTTGCTTGTTCGCTTTCAAGTGAAGTTACTGTAAATGAGGTTTACAGCTTCACGCCTGGAATATTTATCCACTTTTGCTACGCTTCATTTGAATCATCTACCTCTGTCTCCCCTCCCCCAGCCCCCTCTCAAGATCCCCCTTTGCCACAAAACTCTTGCTTACAAGTTTGCACAATGAATAATTGAATAGAGACAAAGAGAGAGAAAGAGAGAAAGCGAGAAGACGAGAGAGAGAGACGAGAGTGGGTGGCTTAGAGATTAGAATGCCTGTTTCTGGTTAAATTATTTATAAACCGTTCAACCAGTGACTGTCAAACTGCATATTCAAGGCATAAATTATGCCTCCTTCTCCTGTTTGGCAATTGTTTTGTGTAATTTTCAATTTGACTAACGAGTGCTCCATTGAAAATTGCCTGACTAACATTTATTTAACATTTATATAAATATTGGGACAAAAAATGCATATCCATCCTATATATATGCATATGCATGCAAGTTATATTTATTTCAGGCGCTAAGGTTACTCAACAACATTGTAATAATAGAGAATTGTGCGATGATAATTCGACCTAGTCATGGTTACTTCTAATACTACTTCTATTGTTGAATCAAACTTCAATTAGTCTTTTTTTTAACTACTCCATTGAGTCTAAGACTCATTCTTTGACTATCTTTGGCTGCTCGATAGACTCATCTGTGATTCTCGAACTGCTCATCTTATTGTTCCTCCTGTGTCTTTTCTGTCAAAAATCCATTTACTTTTCTATATTTTAATTAAATATTACACAAGTCAACAATAAAATTGTTTTCCTTGGGTTTCTGTTTTAAAGTTTATAATTATGACACTGAAAAATACAAAAAAAAAACAACATTTTGCTTATAGATTTTGCTTTAAATAATAATATTCGCTTTTAGTTCGTCCAAAAACTTAGAATTTCACATGCACAAAAATGGTGGTGACTAGTGTAAATAATGTACATATATACAACTAAGACTTGAGTTCACATTAAATTATTTTAAGAAACTCTTTGACATTTTGGTATAAATATAAAGCTGAATGTTAAGAATATCATTCGAAATATTAGATCATCTGATCTCCTGATCTATCCATCTTAAGTCAAATATTTGTAATGGAGTAGGTAGAAAACTTATTTGAGAAACACAAATTATTTTCAAACGAATTCAAAACGAAACTCCTTTTTTTCAAACTCCACTTCTTTTTAAAGAAAAAGATCTGTGAATTTCTTTAGAAACTTTAATACGAGATGGAATTTCGATTTCGCAACAATGTAAACTTTTTTTAATGAAAACAGAAATCGTTTGATCCGATTCACTGATATCTTTAGACGAAGAATTTACACTCAGAGTACATGCTGACTTTTCACATGGAAAACACATTTGATTTTCACATTTTTCCCATTATTCGCCATGCGAAATAAGGAATGACTCGGCTGATTTTTTGTAAATGGAAATCGATTGTTACTTGAATCGCCCTAATGTAAAGTGTATTGCGTAAAATATTTTGTCCATTGACATATAAAGTGTTCAATTTCCAATGCTTTTCGCATTTTCCTATATTCACACATGAAAAATGCATCATACACACACACATCTATTAATAAACGAATTTTGGTGTGCTTTCCATTTGCATATTTTATATTTAAGAGCAACAGCAAAAAAGGACATGGCCGTCGTTTGGGGGAATCTAGACAAACGAGGGGGGGGGGGAAGGCACAAACTGGTAACCAATTGATACTAAACCAATTTGATTAATTGACAAGGCAACAGAGCAATCGAATGTCAACTAACAATTGAACTGCCCCAACTACTTTGTCCCATATATGGGCAATTATATTTTTTTTTTACCCCCAAAAACCCCCCAAAAAAAAAAAATATATATTCAATAAATTTCTCAGAGAGATGTGCTCGCAATAAAAAAAAGGGGGAAAAACTTTTGAATTGAACTATTTTGGTCTGTGTTCTGTACGCTTTGGCACATTTCGCCATTGAAATGCAAATGAAATTGAATTGTTAATTTCAAATAGAAAATCCTTGCGGGCCATTCATTCAATATTGAATGTGCTCGCAATAAATGTAATGACTGGCACAGTTTCACTCACCCACCCAACCCACCCACCCCACTCCACCGCCTCGTCATTGCCTCTTGCCAGTCGGGCGTTGAAATTGGCACGCAAACAAATTTTGTAGGAAACGTGGCCCGTTATTTTTTGGCATGACATTGCCTCGCATTGGCGCAAAGTGCAAAAGAAAATGCCATTTTATATATATATAAATGTATATGTATATGTGAAGCTTCCGTTTCCGTTGTTAGCCCATTGAAAAGGCAACAATTTTCATGCGTAAACATGGCCAACAAAAAAAAAAAAAAAAACGTTGAAAGAAGAAATTGAGTACTACAACAATTTTTCAAAAATATATATCTTGCAAAATGCCAGCAAAAAACGAGCAACTAAAGAAAGAAAAGAATGACATGGTCGGGAGGGGGGAGTGGGGAGAGAGTGTGGCTATAAATAGTTGTTGGCCTTAAATCCGATTTGCAAATTTATTTGGCAGTTCCTCATACGACAAACCAGTGTAATCCAAAATCTTTTAGAAATCGGTTGAATAATTATTATTTAAAATTTCTTTCACTTTTCTTTTACTATTTACTCAAAACGTAATGGCTTAAACTATGTTATTTCATTCATTCATTTCGGTTTCATTCACTAATTCATTTAGTATGCCATTAATTCATAGTTATTTCTGTTGCTATCTCCTCTAAATGGGGGGCTTTAATATTACTTGTCTCATAGTACATTTATTTGATGGCCATAAAATGTTTTCACTTTCACTCCCCCCACCTCCGCGCCCTCTTGGCATGCCTGGGCAACCTTCTGGCCTGGAAACATTTTCTGCCTTTGCCTGACAAAAACTAAAAACGTTGACAAAGGTCGTTCCCCATTTCACCTAACTTTTCACCTGAACGTTTACCTGTCAAAGGTCTCTCTTTCTCTGTGTGTGTGTGTGTGTGTGAGTGTGTGGGGGAGGGGGTGTGCAAGTGAGTGTGTGAAAGGGTGTGATTATGCCCGCTGACATATGACACCTTCGACTCTCATATATATGTATCTGTGTGCGGTCAAAAATGTTGGATCCAAAAGTGGAAAAAAAAAGAATATTTTGTAGCATACTTTTTAGGGCAAATGCCCAGTTTTTCACTTCGAGGTGAGACCTATAGAGTGAGAGGGGGCAGCGGGGTGGTGGAGAGGTGATACCAAATGTAACCCTTTTAGCACATGTCAAAGCATTCTGAACTTGTTGGCATTTTCGTAACACTTTTGCGCACTTTTCTATGACTTCGACGAGAACCTTCGTTCCTATTGAGGGGGTCGGCTGCCGCTGCCGCTGCTTGTGTTTATTCTCTCTCGTGTTTGTATTTGCTGCTGGCTTTCAAAATGCCATTTAGTACAAAATTCAATAGCGCTTTGATTTTGTTTCGTTTATTTTCACAAAGTGCTTTACTCTGCTTCCAACCACCATCCTCTTCGACTGCTCCTAACTCTCTCCATCTCTCCGCCTCTCCTCCCTGAAATCGATTTGGCCGCCATTCGGTTGCCGCTTTTGGGTTTTTGTGTTGATTTTTCGTTGCGTTTTTGTTTAGCGGGGAAAATCAAACTGTTAATTTGCGCTTTTGTCTGGGTACCGCCTCCTACCAACTTCACATGCTCCCCAGCTCCACCTTCTCCTCATCCTCCTCCTCATCCTGGTCAACAAACAACAAATGCGAATGAAAAGGCACTTGGCCATGCCTCCTCTTACTCCCCTCTCTCTCTCTGTCTCTGTCACTCTTTCAGTGTGTTTTGGTTTGTTTGTTTGTTTGCTTGTTGTTTTTGGGGTTTTAGCTTGGCGCTTTTTGTTTTTGTGGTTGGAAATTAATGTTTGTCTAAAGGATTTAATAAGTAAATGATTTTCATTTTCCATCAGCACACAGAAAACAACCACACGCACACGCTCACACACACACACACACACACACACACACACACACACACACTCACATCATCAATTTAAATCTTAATTGAAAAAGTGCCTGACCGATTTTTATATTTAGAAGGTAAACGAACTAAAGAACAAATGAAACGACAAAAACTCCACATGGAGCTTAAGAAAACTTGCTTTAACTTTGCAAAAGACAAATGAAAATTGAAAAATTAAATGAAACTTATATAGATAATTGAACTGAAACTGAAGACAATATTTTGTGTGTGGCTAAAATGAGGGTCGAACCATGTGATACCCTGGAAAACCACAAGAAAGCCAACTTAGTATTGAATTCGATGGTTGATCTTTTGATATAAGTGATTCTCAAGGGTTTCGATAGTGTGACCAAACGATTTGTTTGAAATTTACCTTTAAAACTTGGTTAAATTTCATTTTATCTTTATTTAAATTTTCACTTTTAATGTATTCTTGCGAATTCATATGCTTATATTGAGATATGTTCAATGAAATTATACTTTATGGTAGGAAACAACTACTTTTCTAAGAAAATTTGAAGACTAAGCTTGAATAAAACGACAGATAGATGACTTAATTTTTGATGTCCTTTAGCAAATGATTCCTAGAATGCTAATACCTCTCTTTTACCATCCATTTTCAATGTTTAGCAGTCCATAAATTTAATTTAATGTGTGGCGTATTCATTTCTCAAGTGCCAATATACCCATTTTTGTGCATTAATCACACGGTATTACTTTATGATTAAAAATTGCAACAAAAATGTGAAACTTTTTATGTGTGGCAAAGAATTTTGCTCGGCGTCCCCATCAATCAACCGCAGGCTAGAAATAAGAATTAAGTTCATGCCAACTATTAAAAAGTCTTATTAGATTTCTTTTATGACCAACTTTTTTAGACATCTTCTTCTTCTTCATCATCTTCTGCTCTCCCCTCACTCACTCTCTCGCATTTAAGGAAAGGACCAAAGATAGACAACAACAACAACTGGAAGAAGAAGAACAACAAAAGCATCAGACGATGCTAGTTACTTTACTTTTAATTACTTTTGTGCAAAATTCATTTATCACTTTTATCCTAGCTCAAACTCCGCCAAGCTTCAGCAGAGATCTATGCGAAAAGGGCCATTTTTCACTGGAAAACTTTTCCACACACACATACCCAGTGTGGGAAGGACAAACAGAGTGGGTGAGTGAGCCGAAGGATATAAAATTGAACGCCCTTTTGCCCAGTCATTGGGCCAGTTTGGCAGCTGAAAAAGTCAAGTGGAAATTCAATGATGCCATTAATTGGCCAAAGTTTTCACTTATGTTCTGATTTTTGGCCTCACACACACACACACATACGAATGGAGAGAAAAACGTGCGAGTTAAGCAGAGTGGGTAGAGGGGGAACAGTCAGGGTGGGGGAAGGATGAAAACTGTGCCAGGAAGTACAAATGTAGCTTGGTCTAAATTTACGGTTGCCAGTTGCAACTTTTCGCCAATGCCTTCTTCGGCCAAATTGCATGAAATCAGTTTAGTCTGTAAAACGCCCCCACCACACGTGCCTGCAGTTGCAGCTCCCCCACACTCTTCCTTCACCACCAACTGTTGGGTAATTTATCTTTCAACTAGCATGGCGGAGCCTTGTTAAACGTTTCCTGACGCCTCCTTCCAGCTTATAGTTACACATGTATGAGTCGAATGTGTGTGTGCTGTGTGTGTGTGTGTTGGTTAAGAATGAAACTGACCTGACCTAACCGGGTCGAGGCAGTTTGCCACTTGCCACAATGCTGCTGCTGCTGCTTCTGCTCATATTTTGCATGAAAAATGGCCGCGTCATTAGGCGTTGACATGCCGTAAACAAAAATTGCTAGCGGAAAAAAACTCGAAAGTTTTAACTTAGTCAACGCCCCATTCACCCCCACCCCGCCCACAGATTGATGACAGCCACTCAGAGTGGCGTGCAGTAGGAAATGTCAATCGATGAGATGCTGCAACTGCAACTTCTCTCTCTCTCTCTCTCTCTCTGTCTTTGGGGCACCGAAAAGTTTCACCCCAAAAACTTGCAACTATTTTTACCAGGCCAACACTAATAGCCAAAAACTTTAAATTGTTACTGCTGCGCGCGGGCCATATGAAAAGTCAACGGCATTGCCAGTGACCCTCTTCCATTTTCCCTCCCCTCCCCGGCCCCCTCTCTGTTGCAGACAAAACGAGAAGGACAAAAAATGGGCAGAGAGTCGTTTATCTTCGAGCCCCCCATAATGACAGTTTGGCAAAAGAGTTGGCTGCTGTGACAGTTTCAGGCGCCAAAGGGCAAGATGAGGGGAGGGAGGGAGGGTAGATGGAATGGTTTATATCTATGTAGAAGTTGCTACTGCTGCTGCTGATGATGATGCGTCACCTGTAATACAGTTTGAGAGCAATCAATAAGTGCTGCCGCTATGATTCAAATAAATCAATTGTCAAGCAATTTGTTACTCTACTGCAATTTACAGTAATCAAATGCATTATCAGCAATTGCCTTTTCGTTTTGGAAATGTATATATAGAGATATCAGAGGAAAAACTCTGCTGCATCTAAAATAGTGTGACAGATTAATACGTAGTTTCGGTGAGAAATGTTGTGGCCGAATAAATGATGTTTTTGTCGCGTTTCGCCAGCAACATTTTTAGGCAATTAGCAGCAGCTTATGTGATGCAGTGCCCCAAAAGATTTAATTCCAACAAACTGCCATTTTAATTTGGTTTAGAGAAGAGTAGCCCATAACCATTTTAGATATGAATTTGCTAAATAAATCTTCTAAATTTAAATTTTTTTATTTCACTGAAAACTATATTTCACGAGTCATACTAATTAGATTGTTAAACTCTTCATTCGAATATTTATCTTTTTTTTTTTAAATCAACTCAAGGAATAAATCCAGTCCGAGTTATGTTTTTCGCTAGATTAAGTTTTATTTATAAAATTGTTAGTTTTAGAATTTTGTTTGACTTTAAATAGAGTCTTAATTAATTTCGTTGTTTGGCTTTGTTTTCAAGTTTTCTTCTTGTCGTTCCACCATCTTAATCTGACCGGGTTGCCAGATCGTCGTCTCTCACCATATCAGCTGACTTTACAGCGTTGCCAGACCATTCTTAGAATATTTGTATTCCAAAATGATGATAGTGTACGAGGATTTCAAGTTTTAGAAAACTTTTCTAGGATAAAAATTCCAAGTTTTACTTTATACTTTTAGCAGCTACAGTGAAAATTATTTGCGTTATTTCTTAATTAATTGTTTTTTTTTTTTATTTTTTAATTAAGTGCATTTTATATATAAATGATGGATTGGTGTCTGACAATTAATATAAAATCCTTTTGATGAACAATTTTAGAGTCTCACTTAAACATTTCAATATCTGTTTTAATCTATGTATGTACAGTTTAAATCCAACAGTTTTACAGCCACTAGAAGTATTATGAACCTGATTAATTTCATTAGAGTATTTAAATATCAGGGATTTGATTTTCCTTACATCTGCTCACAGTTTGAGAGTCACCCACTTAGTTTTTTTTAATTGACCGATTATTTGTTATCTCGAGACATAAAAACTTGCCGTTTTAGAGCCTTCACTTTGATTGCAGCACTTAACCCTATAGTTTTATAGCCACTGGTCAAATGGCTCGAGTTTTTTTTTTCTTTTATAGTTTGACATGCAGTTGGCAATTTGATTACCTTGAGGGGGACATACCAACATAAATAACATGCAACACTTCAGAAAGGTAACGACCACATCACACATTGCACCATCCGGAGCTAACTTTTTGGGGGCTGCAACAGCAAGGACAACAACAACAACAACAACAAGAAGAGCCATAAAGTCCCAGTTGTTGTCATAAATTATACGACAAATGCGTTTGTCTTGAAGGCGGACAGAGCCTCGAAGAGTCCTCCCACCCAACCATCAGCACTGCCAACTGCAATCATTGGCAACGTTGCATTGTCGTGTTCTGTTTGGGTTCCAGTCTGGCAAAGGGGACGCCTCTTCCCCACCTCACCTCTTTACAGAGACTATGCAGCTAATATTATTTTATTGCCTGCGACTTAAGAAGCCGCAAAATTTATGCGACAACAACATGGAGAAGTATTGCTATGGATGGGGGGGGAATTAGGGGGGGACATGCGGCAGCATGCAGCAATGGGGAATATACATAATAATAAAAGGCAGCCAGCAGGTTGCCGTTTGCCATTTTTGCTGCCAATGTGCATTGTTCATGCTGCTGCTGCCTCCAGTTGCTGTTGCTGCTGTTCGCCGAATGCAAACAAATTTGCATGCCGTCAGTTACTATTTTACTGCCAGCTGGGATGATGGAAGGGAGCACTAGCAGCAGCAGCAACACTAGGAGTGAGCTTAGGTAGTCTCACCAGGGTAAAGTAGTAAATCTTTTTGTGTTTTTCCATTGCGGTTATTTCTCGACTCCCTTTCTTTCTCTCTCTCTCTATGCTGGAGAGCGTTGCCACATGGTGTGAAATATGCAATGGCTTTTTTCCAGGTAAAAACAAAAGTTGGAACCGCCGTGGCAGAACTCCTACTGCAACTGCAACTCACTACTCACAACTGGCAACTCCTTCACCTTCATCTTGGCTGGAACTGGAGCTGGAGCCATTGCGTTGCGTTTCGTTGCGCTTCGCACACGTTGCACACACGTGACTTGTTTATGTAGTTGAACTTTTTTTCTCCTCCTCCTCCGCCCCCCACCCACAACTCGCTCAAAATTTCATTGCAACCGGCAGCTGCCTTTGGTTCATTTTCTGTTTCGTTAACTACTCTCATGCATACCGCACACCTGGTCGAAAGCACAAAAACTTTGCTTTTATTGATATTTCAGAGCATTTCGTTTCCGTGTTTTTTTTTTGTCGACTAACAGTCTTTATTAATGCCAGAAATACCTGACGAGTTTTCCAAGAAAAAAAACATATGTACATATGTATATGAAGGAGGACATATTAAATTTTTGTCGAAGCGGAGACTAGTTGGGCTCACTCAGTTTCCTATATAAATACATATAACTTTCAAAGATGAGGTCAATGTCATGATGGAGAAGAATAACCATTTGTAGTTCTCTTTAACTCGCTAACTTTAGATAACATAGTTTTCTATATATTTCTATTGATTAGTCCAAAGTAATGTGACCAGCTTTCATATTAAAACTTTGTCGATAATCGATTAATCTCAGGATTAACTATGACACTGCTTTAAGAGTCAATTTCTAGTCCAAAGTAATGTGACCAGTTTTGAAACTTTGCCGATAACCGATTAATCTTAGGATTAACTGTCACACTGCTTCAAAGAGTCAATTTCTAGCATAAATTTCTATCGAGTAGGCTCTGATTAAAACTTGTATAAATACTCGCAGAATTTCATACAGAACTCATTCAGCTTTTGCCCTTTCTTTGGGCAACACATCTCTTTTTTTTTTTCATATCATTATTTTTCCTTTTTTTATTTACACATATAATTATTTTTCCTTTTTTTATTAACACATTTATTTTAGTTTCTTTTTATTTTCAATTAACCCATTTAATATCTGGTTGATTCCTGCTGTAATATTTTTTTCATTCTTTAGTGTATAATTTAAAAATTGTGATTTAATTCTTTAAAAGTTGCTATCGTCATTTTGCCACATGGATCTAATCGTTCATTTCTGTGGTAGTGTGTGTTGCCCTTCGAATATCTCTTATGCATGGGCTCCAAGCTTCTCCTTCTGATTGCCACGATGCATAAATAACAAACGCGAAGACATTGTGCATTATTACTTACAACAAGAGCCATGTAATGACTCAATTTCGATCTCTCTATAATAATAATTTAATTGAAAGCTTTCCATGGGCGGCAGATATTAAAGTTGTTATCAAACACTTTTAAATTAATATTCTGTAGATTTACAACAATTTTTGTATCGTGAGCATCGGTTTAATTATTTAAACACTTAAATCATCAGAGCTCACACCTAGCGATATGCATCTATTCGCTTGTTCAATATGGAATATTTATAGATTAATTATTGAAATTGCCGATATGTTTACACGACACATTCAGTATCAACAAATAAACCAGAAATGCCAACAACCAGCAGCAGCAGCAGCAACCAAATCAATCGCAGATACAAACAGACAGAATTGCCAAAGGACAGACAGATACTCGTAACAAATGGCATTGATGAGCTTAAGTATGTCAACATAAATTGCAATCACATAATATACAATATACATATAGTATATGTACATACTTCCCCCCACCCCACCCCGCTCCTTCACCACCTTTCACCCACAGTATCTCTCACTATGGTTGTTTTTTAATAAATTTTAAATAAACAGTCAGTCAGGCAGCAGCAGCAGCAGCTTGGAGACAAATATTTGCATTAGATGTGAGAGTTGGCGATACTTTTTATACTCTAACCCGCAAAGGGCATGGTCATTTTTGTTATGAAGTAAAGATTAGATCAAACATATGCGCTCTTGATTTGTAAGAGGTTCGTACAATATTATGTATTCCTTAGTTAATGTGTTGAATTATTTAAGAAAGGATTAAAGGATTTCTCCTGTCGCCCGTACAAATTGTTTCCTAATTATCTTTGAGAAGACTTTCCTTATTTTACATTTTTCCATATCATAACGAGTTTTTAATCTAACTGACTAATGGTGTGCCCACCTTTTGTTAAACTATGAAATTAAATTGACTAAAACTAAGTATATTATATATTGTTACATATATATCAACAAAAAGATGTAAATTTAAATTTTTGTATCCATATTTGTTTGCTTAATAATTTTTCTGCTCCATTTTTTTTACCATTATATTGTATATTATATAGGAACAATCAGTCCCTTATTGATTACGTTTCATTAGTTCCATGTTAATTATCTAAAAATGTTAGAAATAAATTGATTGTCTCCGTTTCCCTATTTCTTATTGATGAATTTTTCACCTGCATGCATTACAATAGCAAGAGTATAGAAACTTCGGCACAGTTGTGTTTTATGGGTTCCCAATAGACGAACTGTGACCCTCTTCGTTGCCCTCGCTTACAGCATTATGCCAGGGCAGGCGACATTTTTGCTGTTCTTATTTGTTTTATAAATTATTGACACTTTATTGACAAGAATGGCGGAACACAACGGCGCGACCAGCAGCAACAACAACTATAAGAATAGCGCATAAACTTCATTATCCGCCCATGGCACAGTGGTACAAAAGTGCTACTGATTGGCCCGGACCGGCACGTCCGACAAACTAAATTGACATGGCCAATAAATTTGCAAATAAATGACAAACGATTTATCCTTTTCATTTTCGCTCAACATTTACGCACAATTGATCAATAAATTTATATAAATTAAGCAAAAAACCAACAAATATAAAATATTAAAATATAACTAATAAATAATAAATCAAGGGGGTGGACAATCAACAGCAACAAGAAAAAAACAAATAGCGCAGAAATATATTTTAAAATGTTCCAATGAAATGGCAGGGAATTAAGTCCATTTGACACCTTTTGTTGGCGGAAAAAATCTTTTTTCCATCAGCCATTGCCAGAGTCGAGCAAAAAATGTTAAGTGCAAAATAAAGTTATTTATTTGCATAAATAATTAAATAATTTGTGTGAGTGGTGGGCGTCGTCGTCATCGTCGTTTTGTGTGATTCAGTAGCCAATTGTGGGCGTGGTTCCTCTTCTGTCTAACCAAATTGATTGTTGAAGCAATCAAGTGGAAGAGGCAGCCAGCAACGATTGAATGCACAGCTGAAATTCTCTGTTAGAAATTGAATAGCGAAATAGTAGAGTAATGAAAATGTTGCGGTATTAGTTAGATTAGACATTGTCCTGGTGAAATGCATCATAGAATGAAAAATTAAGGATTTACAAGAGACTTTTAATTATCCAAATGCATTGCACTTTGCAAAAGTATTTGTGCATTTGACAATTCAATCGATAGTGCTAGTAAAAGTTATCGAAAAAATAAAGAAAAGGATTCATAAAATCAGGGAAAAGTTCACAGGCAACGCTTATGAAATTTGCAAGTTTTGTTGTTTCTTTTTTAACTTATCGATATCCTTAAGATAGAAGTAGTGATATATCGATAAATATCGACGCATCTCTAATCACTACTCTTATCGATTACTACTGATTCTCCATAGTCAATTGAATGCCGCGTCATAAGTCTCTCCGACTAAATGAAAATATATTTTTTCTTCATCCTGTTTTTCCCCCCTCTTCCCAACGTTTGTTATTATTGTATTATGCCATTTAATTTTTATTTGCTTACACACGTCACAAATCCCCCCGCTACATGCCTCTGCATCTGGCTACTCCTACTTCTCAGTTTCAATCGCATTTGGCTCGTGTTTGCCCTTCGCAATGGATGCACTGCGTTCCATGGATTGATTTATATCAATTTCCGTCAACCCATTTCATTTATGTAACCAACCGAACAGAAATCGGAATCAATGCAAAAATAAAAGGCGGAATTAAATCTGTTTGCATTAATTAAAAGCACATGGCATATATGTATATATATATCATATATCCTCTATATCTGGCTGTGTGAATATCTGCACAATTCCAGCCACCGCCACGAGAACTGCATTTGTGGTAATGAATTTGGCTTGTTTATCATGAAACATGAAATTATCCACAGACAAAAGACATGGCCAAACGAAGAAGGAAAAAAATGGCATTAAATTGTCATTAAGGGGGCAAGAAAATGGAGAAAAGGAAGCTAAAGTGCTATAAATATGCAACGCCAGCTCATTCCAAACTAAATCACAGACTCGTAATTCGAACCAGCTGGCCAAAAAACAATACAAAAAAAAAACAACAAGAGAAAACGTCAATAATGCGTAAATAAAACACAATTTGTCTCAATAAATTTTCAATTAACGTTGAAAAATTTGTTCGACGAAAAGCCACAGACAGCGACAACAACGACAATGGAAGGAAGCGGAATGGAAAGGGGGTGGGTAGGAGCGGTGGGGGGAGTTTCACTGTCTAACTGATTGACAAGAAACGAATCAAAATTGAAATATAAATGAAGCGACGCGACATTCAACGCTTTGCTGCGTCCTGCTGATCACCGAATCCGAGAGAGTCGGAAAGGGAAACCGGCCGAAATTCAAGCCAAAAACGCTGAAAAATATGCAATATAAATTTTCCACTACAAGCTCTCGGAAATGGGGGAATAGACAAGTGACTGGGGGGACTCCAAAACAACGATTTGTGAGAGAGGTCTGCTTCAAAATCGTTGTGAAGTACACTTTAATACCCTTAAATGATAAAAGGGAAGAATATATGAGGAGAACAAACTCATGAGTAAACAAAAGAAACACTTTAACTGTGTTTAATATGCCTAAATTCGTATAGGCTCTATGGATGACCTCAAATTGATTCCATGACATCTGTTTTTCCAACTCTCCTATATTAAATTTGCGACAATTAGTGTCATGCCAATTTGGTTATACCCAATTTGTCTGTTAGAGTATGCAAAAAATCTAAACAACGTTTGGCGTTTTGTCAAAAATCAAATTACGAGTCTATGCCCAAAATGCAAATTCTGCTGCATAGAGCAGAGATACACAGAGCAGTGAAAAAGGGGAGCAAAAAAAAAAAAAGGCAGCAGCAGCTGCCAAAAACATGCAAAAAGGAGCAAAAAAAAAACAACTTTAGCAATTTATGGCTGCAATGGATGCTTTTCCTCTAGTTCAACCCCTCACGTGAAGAGAGAGAGAGAGAGAGTGAGCTTCCTTTCTGACAGATCAACAGGATATAATGAACATTATGAGAGGGAGATAAATGCTGAAAATGTGAAAAGGGGAGGTCCTTGTTCCATCATCATTCAGTTAGCCAAACAATAAGGAGTTGGCCCACAGGAACTGCGATGCAATCAACATAATCGTCGAGGCAGGAAAGTCTCATCAGACACAGAGAGAGGAGAGAGAGAGAGGGAGAGGGGGACAGTGGGGAAACAACGGGCATGACAATTTGAAATGAATGTTAAATACGAAACAGAAGCAGAAAACAGAGAAAACAGCAAGTGAAACAAACGAGCGTTGAGCAAACATAACAAAAACAGCGGAAACAAAAAAACAACATTTTTGCCTCCCGGCAACAACTACAACCACAACAGCAACAACAACAACACCATGAAATACAGCAACAGCAAGTACAACAATAGTAACAACAAAAGCCATCCATGCCACATGCGGCGACGCTCAGCCTCGACAATTGGCAGTAACAACAAGAGCAACTACAACAACAACAACAGCAACAACAACAGCAACAAAAATGTTGTACAAAAGCGCAAAAGGCACTGCACAAAGGCAGCAACATGAAAAAGGACATCAGCATCCTCCCCATCCCCATGCCCTACCGCCCAATCCCCAGTTCAACTCTGTCTCGCTCTCGCTTCATGACGTCATCAGCGAATGCATTGTTTGCTTGCAGCTGCTGCCACAAAATGCAATATATAATTGCCCCACGTTGGGCGCCACAAAAAAAAGAGACGAAAAAAAACCAAAGCAAAAGAAGAAGAAGCTAACCTGAGAAACTCCGAAAAATTGCTCGTCCAAAAGCTAATTAAGCTAAAAGTCAATGCGAGCCAGAGCAGACTGAAACTGAGACTGAGACTCGACTGCGACTGCGACCGAGAGACTGTCCCCTTTCAACTGAAACTCATCTCACCCCTCTCTCCACCCCACCCCACCCCACCTCACCTCATCTCGTCTCGTCTCTTGTGAATGAAAAGCTGGGGCAAAAGTTTGCAACACGCCAAAAACGGACGACATTCATTTAAAATTAATTAAAAGAAAATTCGCTCAACTGTAAAACGAAAAGACAAAAGGGAAAGAATATAAAAATTGAAGGATTTTTATTCTACAGTTTTTCTCTTTTTCTACTTTCCCCCCGCTCCATCTCTCTCCCACTCTCTCTCTCTCTGTCTTGTTTTTCATCTCATTATTGTTGAAGTAGCTATCGAAGTTTTAATGCTCTCTAAATGATCTGACACGGGATTAACAAAACAAAAAGTTAGCTGAGAAACTAGATAAGAGTTGTAATGCAACAAGTTCAGATATAACTAGCTAGGAGTGGATAGTAAGAGAAGGATAAAAAGGATTTAAGAGCAAAAAAAAAAAAACAATTGCATATACAAATTTAGATGCCAAGTAACTAATTGGGAGCTAGATGGAAACTAGTCTGTAAACGAGAACTCATGAGCAGGCTAAGAATAATCCTTTCTCTTGGACACAGACTGAAGAGTATTTCAATTCTATGAATAACATTTTCAATAGTCAAGAACTTCCGTTTTTTTAATGGCCAAATAAATATCCGAAAAGCATAAATATAATGGTTTTTTTTTTGGCAGAGTATCAGAAGCGCATTGTTTGTTAAATGAAATGAAATATCTGAGTCCATTGCAGCCATTAAAACGGGTTGTACAATTAATGTTTATTAACATTTGACCCGACTGGCCGCCATTGAAGTCACCCCTTCTTGGACCTGCCTCTTCTGTATTTAATGCAGCACCCGGATGCTGTTAAGTAGCTCTAAGTGCGTTGACTTCCTCGATGCCCTTCTGGTTGTTTTTTTTCCACGTTTTTCTTGTTGTGTGCGACTCACATAACATTTTACATTCACGAAAGTCTCGACGGAAGTCTAGACGCTGAGCCGGCACTAACGTGACTCATTCTCAGAGGGGGGATCGACAACTTCTGTATGTTGTCATTCAATTTGCAATTTGTGCAACGGCCTAACACATACATAAATCTTACATTTTCCTCCAAAGTTTTCTCTCACTCTTTCTCCTGTCAGTTTTTTTGTGTTTTCCTTGAATTTCCGGCTTCTTGTCAAATGAATTATTAGCCCTTGGCCTTGCTTTGCTTTGCCCTTTGCATAAGTCGAGTGAGCGTGCGGATCATAAATTATCGCCGTTGAGGTTTAAGTCCTTGATTTTCGACGTTCGACTAACTTCCGGCTTAAAGACAAATTGGCCAGACAACTTTTGCCTCCTCCCACCCCACCCCCACACACATGTGTTCGTTTTGCTAATTATTATTCAGCTTTAGTCCTTGTTATTTTTGTATATACATATATTTATTTTTATGCCATATTTGTATTCAATTTCCTTTCTGGTTGTGCAAGTGGCAAGTGGCAGTTAGTGGCAAAACTGCTCCCTATCTACAAAATTTTTGGCGTCGAGACTGGATTATTTGTGGCCCCTCAGGTCATGTGAGACGACAACAACAACGGCAACATCAACAGAAACATACAACAATTTAATTGAGTTTAAAATTACAATCAACAAACATGAAAATTATTCAACATTTGCCATCAAAAAATGCTTTGTATATATTTGTTGCAAAAATTTTTAGAACCCAAAAGCAACAACAGGAAAAACAAGTAAAAAGTTCCAAATTTTTCAGTCACCCTCCCACATGTGTGTGTGTGTGTGTGTGCGTGCGTGTGTTGCTGGTTAAAGTGGCTTACTGGTTTTTGGTTTTTTTAATTTTTCTCTTTTGAAATGAGATTAGAATTAAATGTCTGCAGCATGAAGATAATGACAAGGTGTCCTTATTACAAATTCCATGCAAAATTCTTAAGAAGGCTTAGGACCATGGCCGTGACTGAGGCAAAAGAGTAGGCAAAAGATCGCATGAAGTTGGTTTCCAGTGCCGTTTTATGGTTTAATATAGAAATAAACTCAAGCTATGCTTATAAATTTTACATCAGCATTAGACATTAATTTTGAACCGAAATAAAGTTTCATTTGGCACTCTCGACCTACATAAATGAACATTGCTAGTGTCTGTTTGCTGAAAATAAAAAGGGTCTTAGGAAAGAGAATGCAGCCAAGCCAAGAAATATATCCGATTACGATTAAAAGATTACCACTTGACCTTTCATTTTCTGAAGGGTGACATCTTATAGTTTTTTGAGTGCGTTGTCTGTCCTTTAGAGTCATTGTTAAGTGGTTTTTGTGACGGTCAATTCTCGGGCAGTTCATGTGGCTTAAAAGGGTCCGATCTAATGCCTGTGTATAGACTACTTAGAAAGCGTGAAACATCCGAAACCCAAGAAAGAATTTATTTTGAAGGCTCTCGAGGATCAACACATTTAAGGGAAAGACTTCATACTAAGGCTAGCAACACATCGAAGGACCATTTATCGATATTTTTGAGATCAGGGGTTTGAATTATCGACAATATCGAAATTTACACCATTTTAAACTGCTAAAAACCCAAGAAAAAATTATGAATCGATTTTATAAACAAAATCATAAATGAAATAAAATGTATTATTCTTTTTTCTTAATTTATAAAAATAGTATTTGAAACTTATTTATAAAATTAAAATGATATTCGTAATAAAAAACATTAAGTTTATCTAAAATTCATAAAAGTCACGTGACATAAAGTTAGAGATGGGATCAAAAATTTGTTCACTTTCCGTGTAAAAAGTTTCTGTTGTATCTATTGCACTATATACATAATATGTTACATCGTATGCGTAAATTAAATTGAAATATTATTAAGATTTTTATTAAAAACGTGTAAACTTGCAA
This sequence comes from Drosophila sp. 14030-0761.01, assembly GCA_018150735.1. NCBI lineage: Eukaryota > Metazoa > Arthropoda > Insecta > Diptera > Drosophilidae > Drosophila > Drosophila sp. 14030-0761.01. The sequence goes on from JAECWO010000015.1 coordinate 2,261,205, forward strand.
GTAACTTGGCGATATATTGTAATCGACAAAATTCCACCGATTTATCTCACAACAGAAACTATATCGATACTATCGATGTTTCCATCGAAGGTTTTGCAACACTATATTTTAAATCAGTGGATGGTTTCCCAGCACTTACTTTGAATATCAAAAACGGAGTAAACAGTCGTTCATTGAATAAGAATTTGAATCACATGCAAAAACAGTTAAAGAAAAGTGCTCAAGATGAGGCAAATTCCCCAAGTTAATTAAATTAAGATATCGCTCCACAAAATTCATCAGCTAAAACATGGAAACAGAAGTCTCAATGGACTGGGGAATTCTTTGACGCCTGTCGCCGTGGCTTTTGTCTGGGAGAGAAAGAATTCAGCAAATGGGATGAACACCTCATACAAACTGCATACAATTAGCAGAGCCATCAGATAAGAGAATGCAGATAAGGGAAAGGATGAGAGAAGGGGGTGTGGCAATGCAGATGAGGTGGGATGGGAGTATCTCTGTATCACTTTGTTGTCTTTCTCTTGTTTTTTTTTACTTTTTTGAGCCTTCAGAAATGGCGAGTAATTTGCATTTCTCGCCGCCTTCAATTGAATTTTGACGCGGCAACGACCAAAGTCCATGTTTTCCACCTACTTCACTACCTTCTCCAACCGTTCTTGGCAACATTATCTGCAGTTTTTTGTTCTGTTCTTTTTTTTTTTTTGTTTTATGGACACCATGTTTTATGCATGTGCCCAAGACAGAGGGAAAAAAATTGCAACGGAAGCCAAAAACTGAGCTTGCCTAGAAGTATGCAAGAAAAGAGAACAAAAATACAGAAGGAGCACGAGAAAAAAAATTGATGATGATGAAGCTGTGTGTGTATGAGTGTGCCTGTGTGTGTGTGTAAAAGAAAAATCGAGAGACAGAACAAGATAGAGTGAAAAAGAGAGGGAGATAAAGGAGAGCTGGGGACGCTCGAGTCTAGGTGCTGGCAAGATGAAAAAGTATCTGAAAACTTGAACTTTTGTTCTCGCTTCTCAACTTAACGGCTGTGAAGGAGCAGGGAGGGGAGGGTAGTATCGGTAGCTGGTCCCGTGTGAGCCCGCATTTCCAAGCTGTTTATTTTATTTGCTGTAAGCAAAAGGCAAATTCTCCAATGCCACGCCCCGCTTTTGCGCCTCACTCGCGTGGCTATCTGTCGTCGCCTTTCTTCTATCGTTTTTTTTTCTTTTTTTTTCTGGGGCTGCTGTAAACGCAATTCGCGAGAGGCGTGTGATTTTTTGCTCCTCTTAATACCCTGTAAATACGCTGAAATGTGTGTAACAGGTTACAGAAGGAATATTGAAATCTATTTAGCATCTATTTCAATTGCAATCTATGTATACATTTCTAGATGTCCACACTGATATCGACAAGATTTAAAAGAAATATTTTATATGGATAAGCTTCATTATTTTCTGGATTGAGAATTGAAATCACAATTTTTGAGGTTGAGGGTTGAGATGATTAGAGCTAATTAATATATCGTTTCAGTCACAAGCGTTTACCATTAGATCTAATTTATGTAATTATAGTGAGTAAAGAAAAAATAGAGTCACTTCAATTAAAGTCATAAAGAAACCATTTGCCATTGGGAGCTTAGAAAAACATTGCAATTATAATTTATTTATCGATATTTCCGCCCTCTATCTCATTTCCCTCCCCTGCTTTCTTGTTAAATTCCTCTGGCAACTCACTTCCACAGTTCTGAGAATAAGCAAATGATGTATAGGACGATGGGACTCCCTTTCTGTTAAACTGTTTTCGAATGCAGGAAACTCTTAAAGTCCGAGCTCTGGTTCCCATGGACTAAATTAGGTAAACAATTGCCCATGGTTAGAAGGTATCTCTATGTCGACACCCCATATTTGCATTCCAAATTCTTTTCTTTTTTCATTCTTCTCACTGAAAATGCGATTTTCTTGTCGAGTCTCTCACACACTCACATGCGGATATGTTCCTCCTTTTTTTTTTCTGAATAAGGGGGGTGGGGGGAAGGGTGTTGGAGGATGAAGCCAACACGCCACATGCATTTTGCTTACAGCTTTACTTATACCATGTTATCCTCTTTCAACCGCTCCTGCTCCTCCTTGATTCCTATATCCACCATTTCTGCTGTCTCATTTTTCATGCTCACTGTTTTTCACTATCGTATTGCATTTCCCTTTCTTTTCTCTTCGTTTTCTTTTTTTTTTTTTGGCTTGCGGCGCATTAAGCAAATTTCTTGCTATTTCGTTTTCTTCTCTTTTTTTTTTTTGTCTTGTTTTGTGGCCAATTATGTTTACTTCCCCTTTTTGCTCTTCCTCTGCTTTTGTCTACTTTTCCCAGTTCCTTTTTTGATTGACATTTGACGTTTAAATGCCAAATTAGTTGGCAGTCTGATAGTTCTTCTCCTACTGCTCCACTACTGTTTGTTTTCTTCCTCTTTTTTCGGGGGGCTTATCTTACAAAATTGTTTGACTAAAAGTTGAGCAAAAAAATCGTAGACTAGCAGCTGTTGAAACTTAAGAGTTTTGTAAGGACAACAAGTGAACAAGTTTTAACTTTCAACCAACTGATGCAAGTTGCATTTAAGAACAAGGCCATGCAAAGAAAGTGACAATAGAGGAAATGTTTTACTATAGAATCTGAAGGACTCGGCTAATTTGTGAAAACTTGTATCAAGCTGCTCAACCATCAATAGTTGGCAATTATAATGAGTCTATGGTTTAAAAGAAATCAAGTATTTTAAAGCTGTAAACAAAGTATTTCATTCTTTTATAATCCTCCATATATTCTAAACGGCCACACTATATGTAAGTGTGAACGTTCAACGCCTCGGCATTCATGGCCTCAGTTGGTATTCATAGCTTGGCTACATATGGGCACACTAAAATCCACTGATTAAGCTCGTGATTCTCGTAATTTATTTAATCTTAAAGTATAAAACCCAACCGTAAATTTTCGTAGAAATAAAACGAAGACTATGTTATTGCGAGTTCTAAGTTTTTTTATTAGTTTTCTGTATAAGTAAGAAATGGAATTATTAGATTATCTAGTCTTATGAACTAAAATCAACTATTAATAGTTTATATGAGAGCTTAAATCTAACACACATTAATTGTTTTACCAATTACCTAACCTTTCTCTAATGGAAAACAATCTGTTGATCCGCATAATGGAGAATAGAATGCTAAATTGGAGCAGTAATTTCAACTGGGGACACATTTGTTTTTTAGAAAACATAAACGACCTGGTTTCCTACATACATATATCTATAATAATGTCTGCTCTAACCACAAATCGGTGTGACTGTGTGTGTGTGTGTGTGTGTGTGCATTCAATGATAAATCATAAAGCAGGGTTCAGCATAAACACTTCGTCCTTTCGTCCTCGCCACTCCATCTCTCTTTGCCACTTCATAAAGTGTGTGTGGCATAAAGTGCAGCCAGGCTTAAGGATTCATGCAACTGATTAAAAATCGCGCCTTCTACTCAAAAACTGTCAAAGAGCAATGTCAAGAGAAAGGGGAAATGGCGACAGGGGATGGGGGAGGTTCAGCCTTTGGCATAGAATTTATGCGAGAGAGAGAGGAGAGAGAGGAAAACTTTTGAAGCGAAAGTGCTAAACGATGACGATGACTACAACAGAAGCGACAGGAGCAGCTGCTGCTGCCAGGATAACATATTAAAAAAAAAGGATATGCAGACAAAAGAAAACGCAGCAAGGTGAAAGTGCCAAGTGTCAGAGAGGAGGAAATCAAACCACCCAACTGGGTGCAGTTCTGAGTCTTTTGTAATTAAACTTCTGCATGGGGGAAAACAGAAAGGCTCTAAGAAGCCGCAAGAACCAAAGGTGCAAAATGCAAGCAACGAGCAGCAGCAGCAGAAGCAACGACAATGCGTATCCCAAAGAGAGAGCAAGTCGAGGCGAGAATGACAACAGCCTGCAAAAGTGCCACTCGACTCAACAACAGCAACAACAACGGCTTGTCTCCTTACAACTGCCGCCAAGTGTCTCATTTTAGTTATGGCAAGCCCCAGCCAGCCTCCAGCTCATCATCTTCATCTCCATGATGATCATCATCATCATCATCCTCCTTGTCTAGGCAGCCCTTCGGCAGTAAAACAGAGGAGAACACAAAAAAACACACTGCAAAATGGATACGGCTCAGCGAGCCGAAACAAAAAGTCTAAACCAAAGAAGTTTCCTAGAGATTTTAGCAACAGAAAAAGACAATTGCAGACGGGCCCAAGGCAAACTGTTGCCTCTAATTGAAAGCGGGCAACAACAACAGCAACAGCAACAGAAAAAAACACTAAGTAAGCGACTGCAATTTGCACAGAAAAAGATACTCGTATTATGCAGAGAAACCAGCTCAAGCTCCAGCTCCGGCACCAGCACCGAAATGAGAACCAGATGCAAGTAGCAGGCAGTAAGAGGAAATGAAGGCAACAAGGATGATAAAATACAAATCTTACAGCTGTAAGTAATTTGCGTAACGACTAGAAGATTACCCTATAATGGGTTATTAAGACAAGACTATTAATTTACTTTGCTTAAGGGGAGAGACGAGAACATTGAGAGTTGGTTTACTTAAAGCATTTAAGTTAATTTAGTTCAACCACCAAAGTTTACGATTTAATATACAATTTTCAACTTGCTACTAAAAAAAGCCAAAAGGCTAAAGATCTTGAACGTGAGAGGCTCTAACTAAGAGCTAAATTGATTCCCTCTAATAATTTCTCATTAAATTTATGTGATATACAGTGCTGGAAGAAATAATAGAAACGGCATCCCATTTGACTTCTTTTGTGTGAATATCTCCTGAAACCCACCGTAAATATAATCTAAAATTTTGTGAGACACCAAATGTAGGGTGATTTAATTCAATTCAATCCTGGCTTTATTTTAAATAATATATATGGATAGAAAACCTTCAAATGTTATCTTAAAAACTAATTCTATGCTAAGTACTAGGTACTTTAGGATGCCGAATTACTTCTAGAACAAATATTCCGTTTAAGGTGCCTATCATTATTATTTAGAACTGAAAAATCCCCCAAATTCTATTCCGTCTTTTAAGCCTAGGAAAATTTTCTTTAAAAACTCGTTTCAATGCTTTTCTAATAGTTTCTTCCAATAGTTATATTTATTTAGCACCAAAACTTAATTTAGAATAGTTTTACATTCATCATTTCATATAAAGTTAAAACTCTATAGAGAAATGGGTTTTTGGTTGCTTTTGAATCTGTTTCATCAGGGGAGGTTGTGGGAGATTGCCTCTTGTTCTTGAAGGTATTACATATTCTGCTCGGCTCCTCACATGTCTAAATAAATTTTCTTTAAAAACTAGTTTAATGCTCTTCTAATAGTTTTATTTTCGAAAGAGAACTAAAACTGTATATAAAACCGCTTCTGAGCTTTAAATTCTTAATTCTAAATACAGTTAAAAGTTTCAATTTGATTAAAAGCCGAAAAGTCTCCATTAAAGCATTTGTTCCATAAGGTGAGTTTGTCTTTTCTCATTTATGTAGATCAAATAAGCATTTATCTTAACCTTTTCATAATTTATTTCAGTGAAAATAGCTTGAACCTGTATGCTTTGCAACTTGATAGCTTAACAATAAGTTAAATTTATTGAACAAGACCTTTACTCTCCTTTTGAAATTCGATGCTAATGCAAAACTTATTTTGATTGAACTATTAACTGTCTATTTTTATTTAAAGCTAAAAGTAGCTGAATTTATATGTACTAAAAGAGATAACAAGTAGCTAGAACGAAAATAGTAATTTTTGAATATGAAAATTCAATTCATTTTAATTTAAAGAGTTTATCATCATTTAGTAAACAAACATTTTTAAACATTTGCCTTTAAATACACCGAAGCAACATTTTTCTCTTTGGCGTTATTTATAAGTATCTATTAATAAATATAGTTTCGATACAATCAATTTCGCCAATTAGTGTTAACAAATTTTTCAAAAAATTTAAATGATTGAAACTTTCTTATTCTTATGCTTGTCTTCGCTATTAGTTCACTTTTGTTTTAGCTAATTATGATTATTAAAGTAGAGTTTTGATCTTTTAAAAGAGTCAGATTTGTAGCTAGAGATTCGAAAGTCGCTAACTCCAAAGTAGCTAATTCGACAACACTGTCTAGATGCTTAGAATCACAGCTAAATACGTTATTTTTATGCTTAAACATTGTTCCAATTAAACCAAAACCCGCTTCATATGAGGTGGCATGTTGCTTTCTAAACCCAGTATACCCTCCTACGAAACCCTTTCGAATAGAAATACTTTTTGTCTGCAGATAGACAAAGCACTGCCAAAAGCGCAGCAGCAACACCTGCTAAGAAAGAAGAGAAAAAAGGAGCAGGGAGCGGGATAAGCAAAGGGGAGGGTAGCTGGCTCACTTATCGCTGAAGACGTGCGAAATTGTAATAAAAAATGCAATGCCACGTGGCGGGGCAAGGAAGGGGACGGACGGGGGGCATGACAGGGTTGAAGTTGATGACTATGAAGACCCTTTCTCCGTCTGTTCGGAACCTTGAGGCGACTTTTGTGTAAGCTAAGGTTAAACTGTTCTCCAAGTTGGCACACACTTCAATGGAGAAGGGTTGCCCAAGGTCTTGCTCGCACTCCACTCCACTCCCCTCCACTTTTCCACTTCTCTTCCTCTGTCGCCTTTTTCGAGAGAGAATTAAATCTAATTTGCTTGGCTTCTGTTGCTCCTTTTTGCAGCATTAGCTTAACCGAGGCACGTGCTTAAGAAAATTATCCAGAAGGCCGCCAAAAATTTCAATTGCTAAAAGTTTCGTTTCCCTTCTACTTATTTTTTTATCCCCCCCTTCTTTTTATTTTTTTTTATATGCAGTTATGAAAAATTCATAAAGGATAATGAGCGACAAGCGCGTGTCAAAGTCGTTGCCAGGATAACCGAAAAGGAACTCGAAAATAAAATAGAAAAAAAAAACGTAGCATCGCTTGCAAACGTTTTGCCAAACGAACGGGCAGGCAAACGGTGTGAAGTAAGGACGATATGCAGCAGCAGCAGCTGTATGCAAAAGGATAGAGGACCAGGACCAGGATCTGGACATGGACATGGAAGCTGGCGCTAATTAAAATCCCGCCTCGGTATGCTCTGGGGTTGCCATGACAGATAAGCAGCAGCTGCAGCAGTTGCTACGGGCCAAAGCCAGCATGGGAAGTGTGCTAAAGGTGTTAGATAAGTAGGAGAAGCAGCGGGAGAGGGTGGGTGGGTGAAGAAGGTGCAGCTGGCAATGAGCTACTGCAAGTGACAGTTTACAGGCAACTGGGCCAGGCCAACACACACACACACAAACACAAAGCAAAGTAAAGGCAAAAGACAAGCGACCCGCATTCCTGGCATTTTGACTTTAAGTTGCTTTAGACCAAGTTTTAGAGGTGTGTGTGTGTGAAGGGGAGGGGAGGGGAGGTGGGTGGCTTAGTATATAAATGGGTTTACACATTTCCGCGGGCTGCTTAGTTATTGGGTTAATATAACAAAACACAAAAAGTAACAGCAAGAATAGCAAAAACTTGGCAGCCTTCATTTCACCTAGTTTTTCTCTATTCTGTTCATGGCTGTTGGGGCGTATGCGCAATATTTGTATGTGGATTAACAAGCAGCAGCAGCAGCAGCAGCAACAGCAACAGCAACAGCAACATGCTAAACTGTAAGACATTGCCAAGTAAACATAAAACACACACAAGTGACAGTTGTACACACACTAAACAAATATATATACATATATGTATATATATAACTGAAAAAGCAGGGCATTTCCCTCTTAGTTTTTCATGCTGAACAAAGGTAACCAAGTTGTGTGTGTGTGCGTGTGTGTGTGTGTCTCTGTGTGTGGGCATTGCATAGTTACCTTTGATAAACTTAGTTTCTTTTCTACATAATTTGATTCATGTGATTTATGTTGGATTTCCTGGCTAGTATATATAATTCGAGGACATTTCTAGCCCACACACACACACACACACACACACACACTCGGAGAAGGATTTAATTTCTTTGATAGAGAGAAATATTTACTCTCTCACAGATATGTGGATACTCAAAACAGAAAATGTGAAAATGTTGAACTTGCATGCAAGCAGCAGGTCATTAGATTTGCTTAAATAAATCTACTTGGTTGCACTTTGAGGTTTCTGCTTGTGTGTGACAAAGTTTTTGCCCCACAAAAGGACTTCTCAGTTAGTCAGTCAGTCACCTTTTTGGGAAAACCCCAAAACTGCACTTTGATCAGCTCCCACACACACACATATATGAGATATCAGCAAGCTGTGTGTGTGTGTGTGTCGGGATAAAGCCCTCTCAAGCTCGCTGCCAACTCATGTGGCATGTATCTTCTAATTGATTTGCCTTGAGAGACTGCTGCTTCGCTGCGCATTCATGGGCGTCATTTGCAATTTTATTTAAAGGGGCAAATTCCAAGGAAATATTTAGAGCCAAGTAATGGGAATTTATTGATTTTATTGTACTTGAAATGTCAATATGATAGACTACTTCAAACTACTTTTTTAGGCTCCGAATACGGAAGTTTTAGAAGCACTTTGAAGGATAAAAATATTAAAGTGCTTCTAAAAGTCAAGTCAAAACAGCTTTTTAAACATTCAACTCTAGGATTTGCAAAAACACGTAGAAATTATTATTTTAATTCGCTATTTTGACAGGGAACTCGTCTTTTAGTTTTCTAGAGTTTTTGACAAGCATTGAAAAGTTTCAAAAAGACTGATTAGATTCTTGAAATGCCATTGCTGATTTCGTATTTGTAACTATTTCCATACCAAATCTGAGAGTAAGAATGATTAGCTTAACATTCAACGTTTAAGATTTACACTAATCCGTTCGGGAATAAAAATAGAGAAGTGAACTTTGGAATTGTAAGCTGTGTCTCCTTTTGTTTGCTTTATCTAGTTGGAATTTCCAACTAGTTTTAGCGTTGAATTCTAGGGTCATAAAACCCCAGAGAGGGTCAAGTCTGCTGATGAACGAACTAGGTAGTTCTCGCAATAACGCGAGAGTTTTAGTTTTTTTTTGCTTTGAGCCTGCTTTAATAAATTTGAAAATAAAAAATAGTCGCTAAAATTTTCAGAAAAAAAAAAAATGGTTTCCCAAATGTTTCTGATTAATTAGCAGTTCTAAGTTAAAAGAAGATTATATGAACAATTAGCTTGGCGTTGATGACTTTTTATTTTCACAAGTTAATAACTTTTATATAATAACTTTCTCAGCTTATAGCAACTCTTTCAAACAACTTGAGAGAGTCAAAGTAAATATTTCCAGAAACTACATAAATCTGCAAGCTCTTTTGCTTCATTATACGTAAACATTTTATTGTAGTTACTTAAACAATATTTATTTTACAGAACGCTTTATGTTTCTTTAACAAAAGTTTTGAAAAACGTCTAGTAAATTCCATAGGAAATTACAATAGATGAAGCCAAAGTGAACTGACTGAATCAGTTACAGAAACTTTCGACCTGATTGACATTTCAAATTGAAAATTTTGCTGCATTTCAAAGTTCATTCAAATTTTGACTTGACCATAAATGAAGAGTTCTCTGAATCTACGCCCATGCCTCTTGGCAACACCCTTGCAAACTCGTATATGCGTGGGTGTGTGTATATGGGTGTGTGTGGGGAATGCCACATGCCACAAGCAGCTGTAATAATTTCTACCCACCTCCCCATTACAGCGCCACTCTTCATCATCTTGCTGCTGCTGCTGCTGTTGCTGTTGTTGCTGCTGCCGTTGTCAATGTTGCTGTTGCTGCTGCTGCTATTGTTGTTGTTCTTTCTTGGCGCAATCATCGTAGCGACATGGCAAGGCGTTTGTAAATGATTCAACACCTAAGGGGGAAGGGAATGCAGAGATAAGATCCACTGTCAGTATGTGTGTCTGTGTCTCTTGTGTGTCTCTGTGTGTGTTTTATAGTGAGGAATCCCAAAAAGGACTTGCCGACAGACATATCAATCAGTGCTGGTAGCTGCAAGAGGAGTCATTGTCAGCAATGTTTCCTTGTTCCTTATAGTATCTGTGTCTGGTGCGTGAGAAAAATTACGCTGCATTATTTACATGGTGCGCCGCCTGAAAGCATGCTTTAATTTATTTTAATTCATTTTTCCTCGCACACACCTCCTCCACAGCGGGGAGACTCATGCGACTCGATGTCGTTGCCGTCGTCGTCGACGTTGCTGTTGCTGTTGTCCTTGTCGCCGTTGAGTGATATGTAAATATGCAGTTACGCGCTTACTTTGTCGTGCAATTACAGTTCTCTTCTCTTCTCTCTCCGTCTCTCGGTAAAATTTCACCGCCACTCTTCTCCCCAGAGCAAACATCAACGGAATTTTCTTTCTTGCTAATGCGAAACACATCCTGAGCTGAAATTGACATTGCCGCTCGGCTTATTAGCAGCAGCAGCAGCCACATCAGTAGGCAGACAAGCAATACGAGATAGAGACAGAGAGTCTGAGAGTCTGTTGCTATACAATAATTCCCTTATGTCAGCGTCTCAGGTGAGACTTTGTCGTTCTCATTCTCATCCTGGTCTCTACTACTCTTTGTCTGTTGATTGACTTCCGTTTCCTCTACTCGCTTTGCCAATGCTTTAATCGATTTTGCACCCAAAGGACATTTTGTGTGATTGTCTGCGGTTTCTTTGGCTTTGGCTTTGGCTTCGGCATCGGCTTTGGTATTGCCCTCGTCTTGCCATTTGCCTTTGATTTGTGTTTTCTCAGCAGTTTCTCAGTTTCATTCATTTTTCTCCTCTCTCTCTCTCTCTCTCTCTTGTTTAAGCTTGTGTGTAAAATGTGTGTGTGCGTTTTTGCGGTTTCAGCTTCAATTAGATATGCGTATGATGTTTGTCTGTTGACCGAATTTTTTTTTTTTTTTTTTTTTAGGATTTTATGCCACGTTTTTATTGCCCCTCAACGAGGCGACGTGATCTGTATGCAACCAACCACATATCAGGTAAGAGCAAATCTTATAAATTTTGAAACAACTTTCATAACTTGCCACCAACCAAGCAACCAACCAACCGAGTCACAGCCGAAATAAAAATTCAGCTCAAACTAGTGGCATTGTCCTTGTTGTTGCCTTGCTCCTGTTGCCTGGTTGTGGTCTTGCCTGGTTGCTCTTCTCGCTCTCTGTCACATATGACGCCGCCTCTGCTTTAGCTATTTGATTTTAGTGGTTCTGCTTAAAAGCGTACTTCTATATGAGAAAAAGTTTTTGGCAAACAGCAGGCGACACTCAGGAGTGGAGTGGCAAGAGTGCTGTTGCGATTGCTGGAGACAAGGACATACATACGTACCTACATACGTACATACCATCAAATGACGGCATGCGGAATCCTCCATAGTTGCAGTTTTTTGTCTCTGCTCACTGAGGTGTATAGTCTCGTCGTCCCTGGTTTTTGCTTTTCTATTTTTTTTTTCTTTTTTGTGGGGTGACATGTGAAAAGGTTTCGTTGTTTGAGCGAAAAGTTTTTTGGGTCTTTACACTCTGACATTCTGATTCTGGTTAGACGCATGTGGCAGATATTCTATTTAAAATTGCTTGTACTATTCGCATTAGCTGTGGTTAAAGTTGCTTTGCTTTAAGTGAAATACTCAAAGAGTTTTATAAATAAATTCTAATAGTTTTACCCTTTGAAAGAAAACATTCTTAATTTGATTCATTTTGTGTAGCAATAACTGATCAATTAATATATTTCAAAGTGGATTTGTATAGTCCATCGATGTATACCTTATTTTGAGTACTTTTTTTGCTTTATAAATTATATTCACTTAACAGCTCAACAGAAAATTGATTACATTTGGAAAAATGGCATTCCAATGGTGTTTCAGTAGAACTGTCTTTCCCTAGAAGTCATGAATTATTAAAATTTAATTTTCCTATGGAACCGAAAAGCCATTCGAATGTGTCTTTGTCTTAAGTGGGAGACTTCTTTAGGAATTTATTGGAATTTTGTATGCATATATCTTCTCGTTAGTGTATCAAACTCAGCACAAGCTCACAATAATAAATCTAAGCAATGTGAAACGAAAATGGTCCCCAAAAATTTAAAAATGTTTTCTCATAAAAGAGGAGGCAATAATTATTTGATAATTTTGATGATTTCTTTCGGTTTAAAGCTGCTTGTTCAATTAAAAAACAGTCCGCCAAATAATTTTAAAAATTTAAATGATCAAAATAATAGTTTTTTTTTAGAAATTAGAAATCTATTTTCCCTTTATTAGAAATCTATTTTCCCTAGACTCTTAATTAACAACTTTAAATAGAAACCAAATTAAACCAAAGTAAAAGTACATTCCGAGTACTTGCCAAACTGTACAGTTTCAGCTGCTTTGCCCTCATTTTGTGCCCCAAAAATTGGTTAAACTGAAATAACTTCGAGCACCTTAAAGTCGATTATAATCTTTAGCTTCAGGTATTACCTCAGATTTTCTTGGTTTGTGTTGTGTTGTGTGTTTTTTTTTGCGAGTTTTCCTGTGTGTTTCTTTGTGGCTTTTCTTTTGGCAAAAGCTTTGCTTGAATCGATTTTTGTTTGCCCGCTTTATAGCCGCAAGCGGTTTTTTTGTTTGTTTGTTTGTTTATTTGTTTGTTTGTTTGTTTGTCGGGTTGTGTCTCTGCTGATGTTTGCTTGTGTTTGTGCGTTTTTAAGCAAATTTACTCGCCAACTCACTTTCATGTTTAATTAAAAGATAACACACACACACACTGAAAGGAGATCTCTGTAGACATGGCATAAGGTTAAATGGAAATTTTGTATGACAAATCTTTAAAGACAGCAAGAAAACTTCTGGTTTTGAGACAATTTATGCAACGAAGCAGAATAACTTGTGTTAAGCTGCTGTGTTTTTACTCAATGTGCAAACTAGTGGCAAATATTTCTCATACAATTGAGCAAATTTGTTTCGAGATGGAAATCTCTCTCTGTCCTTCCTTTTGTGGGGACTGAGCGGGCTACGTGCAGCTTATCGCAATATAATTGAAAGCTTTAAAATTTATTGCCAACTTTTCGGCTATTTAGCATATCAAATCGTCGTAAAAAGGCACGCAAAATACACTTGAGTTTTATTTTACATAATTATTTTCGTTTCTCTTTTTTGTTGTTGTTGTTTACTTGAAGTGAGTTTTTTTCCATTTTATGATGCAGGCTGTCAAACACCTTCTCGGCCTACTTGAAATTGCCATCAATTAATGGCAGGCCATAAAAGTTGTATAAAGTGATTGACTGACCAGAGTCACCCCCCCCCCACGGGCACACTCCCCCCACCCCTTACAACCGCCTCCCCCCCACTGATGTTAAAAGTTGAGTGACCGAGAAGTAGCTTCGTTTATATTGGTTTCAGTTGGCGTGTTGTTGTTGTTGTTGGTTGTTGTTGCTGTTCTTGCTGAAATATTTAAAGCCGCTTAAACAAATTGTGTGGTCTGGCCAAATGCGGTGACTTGGCAGACATATAAAATCAATAGCATCGGGAATGGGTACTGGGGGTCAGCTTCATTCGTAATCTTCACATAAAACTCTCGTTAGGCTCGCATTAAATTACAAATTCCATTAAAATGATTATTAAAGCAAGTATTCGCTAATTAATTTACTTGCTACGCAAACACACACACACACACACACACAATCACAATGGAGACGCAATTAATAAATCCGAAATGAGTAATAAGTATGCCAGCCGAAAAAGGGAGACCAAAGAAGCCAATGGCCTGGACTCGGTTAATACCCTCTAATGTAAACAGGAGAGGGGGAGGGAGGGGAAAAGTCGGAAGCGAAAGGACATTAACGCTAAGGAAATAAGCAATTTAAAAGCCGAAACAATTTGACAGAGATTACTTTTGTAATTAATTCGATTTGAAAACCAGATAAAGTTTATCAATCTCTCTGAAACAAAAAACATTAAAAAATACTTAACACGCTCATAAATTCTCCACAAAAAAGGAAATGATTTTGTGTGGATTTATTGTTTAAGTAGATATAAATTCACTGCCCAACCAACTGATAACTAAATTTAAATCACTTAGTTTCTATTAAATGAATCCATTCACTGTATATTCATTTACCTAAAAGTGATTTGTTTGATATTTGAGTAGAAATTTAGCAGAAATTGATTTTTGTTTTTTGTTGCATTTGAAATATTACTCATACGACATGTGTTTTTCCAGTTGCTTTTACAAATGTGCAAAAAGTACAATTTTAAATAGAAAATAAAATTAAAATTAATTCAAATTAATGATGTTCTCTTCTGTAACAATTTTAAATTTTATTTTATTGCTTTTTTATATGTGATATAAATGAGGTAAATATTTTTTTATATATATTTTTCTCTTTATTTCATCAAAACTAAGGTTTTTAGTTCTAGTCGAAGGCCTTTCATTTTTTGTTTAGGTTTATTTTTAATACTTTATCTAATATTATAAATAAATAAACAAATAAGGTTTTTAGATGTCAATTTAGCCTTTATCGAAATACATATCTAAAATACATAATGTAGATATAATGAAATGTGTTAATATGAGATAATTGTGTCCGAGTTGTTGATGTAATTTAAAATATGTCTTAAGATATAACATTATAGCTTCAAGACTCGACTTATAACTTATCGAATGCATTATAATCGACTGTTGATTATTTGTTTAACTAAAATTCAGCTTTATTTCGGTTGATTAAGAATCCTTCGTTATAAAATTTGTCAAGTGAACAGCTGTAATAGAGGATGATTTGGGGAAGAAAGGAAATGGAAGTCGTAACCACGGAAATCACTTTTTTTTTTTGGGTCTATGTCAATCAGTGGCATAATAAAGACAGTTGTTAACATTTTGGGCAAGTTGTTAATTGGCCACTACCACCACCGATATACCTTCCGTTTGCCATGTTACCCTTTCTCACTCAATGATTAACTGTTCATGGACTGACCCCGCTCACTCAGTCCGCAAACACAAAAACCAGAAGAGCGAAACCATGGAGCGGCGTTCGTCCTTATGAATAATAAAGTAAATAATCTGTCAGCGTCGCAGCCGCCTAACAAGTAAGCAACAGCAGCACACACACAGATACAGTCATACACACACACACACACACACACATTGACACGACAAACGACTCAATTCGAAGGGAGAAATTTGACTACCTAGTGGACACTCCCACACTACGGAACGTTCACCTCGCTGGAGGCATGGGGCAGGAGCCAGGAGGCAGGAGGCATGAGGCCAGTGCTAATAACACGAAATCGGATTTGAACGTTCGTCTGGGCGCGTGATAAAGGCAACAGCAGCAGCAACAACAACAACACGCAGTTGCTGCGGTTGGTTTTTCGTTACTCGTACTTTTTTTTCTGTTGCTTTCTTTTGGACAGGGGCACACGCTGCGTATGCGTAACGTGCGTTTTAATGAAATATTGAATTTTATTGCCTGCGTGCCTGTCAACAACTTTTGCCACAAGCCGCCAGGCCACAGAGAGAGTCCAGTTCATCTCAGCCCTACCCACCAACCCCCTGACCCCCCTGTCCATGCCCTTTGCCCACACTTCACAACTTGTCAACTGGCTCTCGCGTAGGTGGAGTAGACTTCAGTCTCTTTTTCTCTTTTAATTTGATTTCCCTTTCCATTTTAACGGCTTTTATTTGTTATGCAAAAAAAAGAAAAAACTTCAAGTGTATTATTACCCTCTATATTATATATTTTCCCGTCTTTTTTGGGTTGGGGGTCAGTGGTTGGGGCTTCTTCTTTACTTTGCTTTCGTTGCGCCTGCCTAATAAAAGCAATTTATGAAGCCCAAAGCGCGGAAATGAATTGTTAACAAATTTTTTTTTCGCGCTGGGCAACAGTATGAGAGATGCCGCCATGATATGACCATGGTGATGATGACTGGGGGGTCGTTCAACAAAGTCTCTCCCCCCTCTCTCCCCACTCTCTCTCCATTTCTCTCCCTTCCGCACACACAAAAAGTATGTGGCTGTCTCTGACTCTGTCTGTGTTTATGGTCATGACCACGCATTCTTCCCCTCCAACGCGCCTCCCCCATTCCTCAGCCTCACACCCCCCTTTTACGCATCGCCTTTGTGGCATTGTGAAATTTCCCCAAGCGCACATAAACCGGGCAAGAAAAATGTAAACCCAACCAAGCAATTGCTGCGGTAGGTGGTTGCAATCTAAAGAGTATCATGAAAATGAAATGAAAAAAAAACGGCTTATAAATTTTGCCAGTCGTCAAAATTTTAATTACCTATATGATAAAAGCCAAAAGTCATAAACAATTGCAGAGAACGACCCGATATTACAGCAAAAAAATATATTTTGATTTAAGGCAAAAAGTAGAAAAAAAATTTTACAAATGGATTAAACTTCTTCAGCTTAATGAAAGTGGTCAAAGAAATCCGATATTTAGTCCGCAAATGGTTTAGTTCTGATCAGAAATGATCCTAACCAATCGTGCACCTCAGATAAGTCAATAATTTTGAGTTCCTAATTATATAAAATTATACTTAGAATTGAAAATTTATTTATAAATATATACATAAAATTCTTAAATAAAATGTACTGATAAATATCAGCATAAATTAAAGTAGTAAAATAAACTCCAACAACATAAAATGTTGTTGCTGGACAAAATAATAATAATGAATTTGTGAATCTTAAGTATGGAATTTTCAGTATGGAAAGTTTTATCTATATTACCTTAGTTGCATGCACATTTTTTAACTTTCATTCAAATATATTCATTTGATTTATTAATACAACCTTAAAATCATTTGTTATTTGTTCCTTATATTGATTTAAGCCTGAGTTTATTAATAGTTAATCAAACATATATTTTTTGACATAACAAATCCAATCTTAAAATAGCAGAAAGTCATTCATTGGTGTCTAAAGAATTTACTCTTTACCAAAAATAGTAATTATAGATGGGAAAAAAATTAAAATTTATGAGAACTTTAAAAGGTTAAAGTCTTGTAATGCCTCAACTAAGATTTCGTGGATCTCGTAATATATAGATTAATAAAAACTGCTAAAGAACAATGAGCCAGCATTCCAGCCAGGTAAATACATTTTATATTTAGATGAAAAATAAAATATTAGTCACTATATTTTCAATTAGACTTCAACTTTTTGGCAAAGTTTAAAGTTTAAACTATAAATAAAGCATTTAAAAGTGCGCAAATATTAAATATTAAAATATTTCCATGTTCTATTTATAATGTTTACAAACTTTGCGATTACTTTGCCAAAAGGGCATCCATTTCTTCGCCATCAAGGCAGAAATAATGAAAATATTGGCAGAGGCAGAATGCTTGAGGCAAAAAACCGTTTGCAGCAAATGTGAAATGCCAAAGCGAATGCTGGCCAAAGTGAATCGAGGCCAAAACCGAATAAACCTCAGTCTCTGATGCTATGCAGTTGTTGCTGTTGTTTAATTGTGAGATAAAACTTACCGATAATGAGCAGCTTTATGGTCTCCATGTTTGTTTGTCTCTCTCTACCCCTCTCTTCTCCTCTCTTTCTGTCTGTTTGTGTTGCTTTTCGTTGGGTTTTGTTTCTCGGGTGCCTTGGTTTTTTTTCGTTTGGTTTTTGTTGTTCTTATTTGGCAATTTTCGCACAATAATCCTTGGCCTTGCGTTTATACAGTTTGACAAGCACTGCCGGCAAATTGCATTTTAATGTTTAACCATTTGCACATTTGATTCAACAATTAATGCAAAGGCAACGAGCATTTTTTTAATTGTTGCCTACTTATGGGCGCACTTGAGAATTTATTTGCATTTTAAACCGGTTTCGCTCTCATTTCGATTTCGATTTTCATTTTTTATTTTATGTATTTTATTTGCATTTTTTATGCTACGTTATTACACACTCTCGAGATGCCAGTGCGAATTGTATGGTTTGGCACTATAATTAAATGTTTTAATTAAATTAAATGCAACTCACACACACACACACACACACACACATTCATACTACTACACACACACACATACACGTTTTGAGCTCATGCAAAATGCAGCCCCAAGGCGCTTAGTTGTAGGCAATGAATATTTAAAGCAGCATTCAGACATTTCAATTTGTCCTGGTTGTGGAAGTGGTAGTCGAAATGGTCGTGGCAATGGTGATATTAGGCCCAAGCAAAAGCGAAAAGTGGGCCAAAACAACGCCCAGACATTAAATTAACATATTTCCCAAATAATCATAATTTGTGTGTGTGGTCGGTCAGCAGCAGAAGCAGCAGCAACAGTCAGAGAAGTAAGATGGGATCCATCTTCTGGACACTGGCAATGAAGTTTCTGTTTTGGGTTCAGGTTCGTCTACACATGTAAACTGTTGCCTAATGTCTTATTCATGTTTACAGGCTTGTAACTTATGAGGCGACCAGCCAGTAGCAGTGAGTAGTCAGTACGCCGCCAGTCACTCAGTCAGTCAGTCAGAATTTCGAAAATTGTTTGCGTGCTCTGGACTTATTAGCCCCGCTTCGCCTCCATCTCTCTCACACTCTCTTCTGGTGCTGCTTCTCACATGCCAGCGAAAGGTGAGATGCGAACTGGTAGTAGGCAGGTTGGTAATGGAGTAACCTAAGCCAAGCCTAGACTTTGTGTTCTAGTTGAAAGAACTTGCTGGTTGGAGGAGCAGGAGCCATCCCGAAGGTGGGTGGAGCTTAGCAATCGCTTCACTATTTATTTAAAGCACATTTTGCTTGTCCAACAATTGTCAGGATTGAAATCTCCTTAAATGTTTTATACAATATATACTCGTGGGGGATTAATTTCAAGTCGAATGACATTTCTATGCTCTTTCATATGGCTTGAGCTTGGGTTAAAGTTGAAGACTTCATTATAGAGCATGAGAGGCAGAAATTAAAATTGCAGCAACTAGTTCAAGTATACACAAGAAGAGAGACACATACGTTTTAAAGAGGCAACATGATTTCAATTCAATTAAATTGACATTGAGCCGTTCGCCTGGAGTTGCATTTAAATAGAAATGTATTTGAAATAGGCCCGCAGAATAAGCACAAGACAATGCAGTAATCAAATCTTATGATGAACATCACTAATTGCTATGGTTACCACAACTACAGAGAATAGAATGCTGGAAGATATAGTGAAGGATTAATAGAAACGACATGGGGATTCTATTTCCCTTATTTCAAGAAACGAGCTGCACACAAAAGCACAATGAAAATGTCTCTTTGTGGTGTCCTAAATAAATCATTATCCAAGTATTACTTAGACTACTAACAAGAGGATGATCATTTGTACTATTTATCAAGTTTAATTATAATTTAATTATGTTAAATTACATTTCTTCCTGTTATATGAGTAGTCAGTCATTATTCGTCTTTGCACATTCACCAGGGTTTATTTTTTACATTCTATTAAGGGACATTTTAAATTTTCATATTCTTTTATCAGACTTTCTTATAAATGACAAAGCTAAATATTTTAAACTTATTAATCGATAAAATGTCGAAATATTTGGCTGGTAATTTCAATTGTTTTGTCAGACTTTCAAATTTTAGGCTATTTTAGTTATGTTTAGTTTAGTTAGTTTAGTTTAGTTATGTATTAACTAATGATTACAGCTGTCTAATACATTTAACTTTTATCAAAATTATTATTCAATTTTTTAAAAGTTCATAGGAAATACTCCAATTGAAAACATTTATTCCAAACGTATGAATTGATTTTATTTAATCTTAAGAGTTCTTATTATGTATATGTAAAAGTGATGAATTTGTATTTAGTATTTATTTAGCTTTTTCTTCTTTCCTTCTAATTGGACCTCTATTTTAAAATATTTGATTATATTTTACTTGAAATTTTATGACTTTCCGTGTCCTAAATTGAATAATCTATCTAAAATATTTTAAACCCTAATTCTACGACTTTCCTAAATATTTAAAGCTTTCTCTTATAATTTCTTTAAATTAGCAATAATTAATTTTTATAATTTATTTAAAATTCCTTTTAATAAGGTGTTTTTGTTCATCTACTTAAATATATATATATCTAGTTAACTAAAAGTACTTCCAAAATTCAATCACGAAGAAAGTTCACAAAAATATATCACCCATTTTTAAAATTCTTAAATCTATGTACATAAAAATATATTTAAAAATTATCACTGTGTCTTTATATTGAGAAAGACTTTATAACGCGTAATCATGATCCAAATTTCATTTGTTTATTTTTTGTGCTTTCACAGACAACTTTTAATCTGGATAACTTTTTCACATTTCACACATATAATTTTTCCGGCAGTTGGCACTCTTGATTGATTGTTCTAGCACCATTTTATTTGTATGAGATTTAAAAACTTTTATTGCCTAACTTAAATTCAAGTACGAGTATTATCCTCGTAACATCCTACGACCGGGCTCTATTATTCATAAACTCAATTATAAATTTGCACAAAATATTTCATTTCTCAACTGCTCCACAATTTAGAAGAGACTTCTCAAGAAGTTGCTAGACTCTTGCTGAGCATCCTACCAAAAAACGCAAAAATAAAAAAGAATCAGCTGTCACTGTGGAATAATAAAAAATAATTTATTTGCATTTTATTTGCGCAACAGACTGAGCGGACAACAAGTTGGCGAAAGTAGAATCTAGAGTAGTAGGAGACGTAGCAGAGAAGATGTAGCAGCAGAAAACGGCAAAGAAATTATAAGGATTTGACAGATGCGACAGGAACTCTTGCCTCTGCCCTCCTCCTTGTTCATCTTCATCTCCATCTCCATCTAGATCTCCATTCGCCATTGCCATTTCTATTCTATTCGGTCGACTTGCCTTGACTTGGCACAGTGCCACAGAATTGAGTTCAGCTCTCTCAACTCTGGGAGGTTGGTAACTTTTGGTTTCTATTTTTCTGTTTGGATGCTGCCTTAAATTGAGCAGAAATTGCTACAACAAGCAAGTTGGCCCAGTTTCTGGTTCCTTTTTTTGTTTTTTTTGCTTTCTTTTTATTTTGTTGCGGCATGAATATGCATGCGGCATAACGCCAACAACGAGTGTTGGGCGCCAGGGCAAGGTCATAGAGAAGAAGAAAGCTTGATGGTCGTGGAACCGGCAACAGTTGCACTTGAGTGCCATTTGTGTCCGTCGGCAATTTGCATAATTACAAAACGCACATGGACGCGGTTTCTTCTTTCTGCTTTCAGCCCAAAAAAGTAGGCAATGCAATGTGCACTAAACCACATACTCACACACACACACACACGCACACTCGCACACACACACTCAAGCACATACACTGAGAGAGCGAGTTGAACACACGCGAGGCAATTTTTTCGACGATTTTCATAGATAGAGTTCTCGGATTCGTCGGAATTTGTTGCGCCAAAAACTGATTCGGCTCTTTCCGCTTTACCGCCCGTTGCCGCAGAATGCTTCTTACCAACTAAATGCAATTTGAGTTTTGTTATAGCTTATGAACGAACGAAGTGTGCCATAAACGAAGTGTCCCTGCTGACGAAGACTTCGGCAAATCAACGAATGCCAAACGAATTGGCACACGAAGTGGCCAAAGGAAATGGCGATTGCGCCATAATCGTTTAAAGAGACTCTGGCAACATGTTGCCAAGTGGTACAAAGAGAGGGCTACATGTTGCTAAGGTCATTCGTTTTATTTTATATTGAGGTAGGTTGGGTTTGTTGTTGTCTAGCCAAAATGTTAAAGTTGCATAAATAATTATCAATAACAATGGAATTTTAAATCAAAAATTCTTAAATTTATTTATAAATTTTTAATATTTTTAAAATTTATGTCTAATTAGTTTTCGTTTTAAATTCTAGACGCAAAATTTGAGTTCGTGTTTCTAGCATCATTTAGTGAGTTCTCTTTTGAGGCCAAAGAGCATGGCCTGTTCCATTGCCATTTTGTTCCGCTCTCTTTAATCGCCTTAGGTGACTCTCTTTAGCAACATGTTGGTTGAGTGCAGTGAACTGCATTTCACTGGAGCAAACGCCAGTGGATCAACAGTTGTGTTTCGCTTGAAGAAGCATTCAGCTGCCATTTTCTTAGGGCTCCTCGCACTTATCTCAATTGCCACACTCAACTACCTCAATGCGATACGAGTGTGTGTAGGCGTGTGTGTGTGGGTGTGTGCGAAACTCAGCAATCAGCAAAAGTGGCTAAACACCAAACTATTTTCGCTCCACATTTCCCTCAAACACTTTTCCTCAAGTGATGAGCAGTTTTCCCCCAAAGGCTAAGCCCATAAAAAATATAAAAATTCACAACTTGCTTTTAGAGGGGGGCGGAGGTAAGTTTAAAACACACCCTCACAAACACACACACACACACACACAGTCAGACACAGAAAAAGTTGTTAAAAAAGTCTCCCACCTCTTCACGCCCCCCGAACAAATAAATTTGTTTGTGTCGTCGCCCCTGGAGTTGAGTTTTTTGGGGTTTTCTTGCTCCTCCAAAAATGTTTGACATAAATTTATGCGTTTTGTGTGTGTGAGGAAAACGAAAATGAAAACGCAAAAACTCAAAAAACATCTCCAACTTCAATTTCAACTTGTTTTGTAGATCAAATATGGTGAATGCCATCAGAGGTGTGGGTGGAGCTGAGGCGGCAAATGGAAATCGAGATGTAGATGGAGATGGAGATGAAGGCATTTCGGTTTGAGGCTGGCAAAACTAAAGTGTATTTCAAAATTGAGTTGTCATAAAAGCATTCAGCTAAAAGTGAGAAAAGGGCCACAGTGAAGATTCCCCGCAAAAGAATAAATTTTTGATTTTTATAAATTTATGAATTTTTATTTATAATAGAAATTTTATATCTTATGTCTACAAAATTATGCATTTTTATATCTAATTCAAAAGTATTATCTTAGGCAAACAGAGTTGATAAATTCTTATATATACATAAATGTAAGATATTAACTTAAGTAAATCTGGGATAAAATTGAAAACTTGTATTGTTGCCTTTTTCTTCAATTGGCAGTCAACGTAATCTTTCTGTAATATCTTCTCCCACGTCAATTACCCTTTTCTTTCTTTGAGCCTTTTTCTCTTCCAAAAAAATGTTCCGCCATCGGCTGATCTGAAAGTAAAAGAACAAAAAAACAAATCTTAAAATTGCATCAAAAAGCTTAATTAATTTTGTATTTTCTGTTTAAGCCAAGAATCAATCTAGTTATGCAATAAAATACACTGCGACAAAGGTTTTGTTAATTTATGTTAATTATGTAATTAAATTAACGACTTAAATTTGCTTGAAATTTGTTGTTTCAAATAGAAAAGTAACTCAAAACTCTCTCGAAAGAAGAAAGTCCGTTTTTTAACTCATTTTGTGGAGTTCAATCAAGAGAATTATTTTGCCATATCTAAGATGTTGCTTCCCTCTGAATGATTATCTCAAAAAAATAGTAATGCTATTCATTAATTTATAAACCATTTATGTTAGTTTTGATATTTCAAAAAGCTTTAATTTATAAA
The DNA here is from genome assembly GCA_018150735.1 of Drosophila sp. 14030-0761.01. NCBI lineage: Eukaryota > Metazoa > Arthropoda > Insecta > Diptera > Drosophilidae > Drosophila > Drosophila sp. 14030-0761.01. Next base: position 2,284,699 of record JAECWO010000015.1, read on the forward strand.
CTATGTTTTTTGATCATGTTTTGTATTTTAAATCTATATTTAATGTTAGCTTCGTCCGTTTGTTAACTTCGACTACATTTTGTACTAGACAAACTATCTCAATATAAGTCAATTCAATTCGATTTGCACTTCGTACATACTTACCGAGTGCTCACTGTATCATCGAGAGATGTCATAAACAATCTTTTATATGCCTGGCACCTAACAGAACTTTTGACTCACTCCTCTGAAGATACTTTCAACTGGTTCGTGTCGCCTCTGCCATCCCTTGCCCTTCCCTGTCCCCTCTGTCCTCTCTGTCTCGTGGCAAATTCAGCCACTTGGCATTACAACTAGCCATAAAATACAACATTGAGGTAAAACAAGCTGGATGAAACTTTCTTCTTTTCGTTTTTTGCATGTTTTATTTCGATTTAAATAAAACGAGAGAATTTGAACTTTGATAGAGAGAAGAAGAAAAAAAAAATGATGTAGGTACCTACGATAAATTTACACTTGTGTCACAAAATATGTGCTAGTAGATTGTTGTTGTTGTTGCTGTTGGTTGTGTTCTTGTTGGAATATGTTCTTCTTATTTGAGACCAAAAATGTGGCACAAGCAGCTGCAGCCCCCACAAAACCTTCGGCGGTTTAAGCGAATTTTTAATTAATTTACATGAACCAGCAGCACAGCAGACTGACAGCTGCTGCTGAGATGCACGTAAGATGCGTTGGGAGAGTGGTGAGAGAGGGGGAGGGAGGGGGCGTGGCTGCAAATTAAAACTGTAAGCGAAATACTTTTGGTTGCAGCTGCAGCAACAACTACAGTTAATCAAATGTGAAATGACATGAACACACACTCACGTACACACACTCGCCCCCATTCTCTATATAAATCAAGGCCCTAGCCACGCCCACTCGCACCCACAGCCCCCCCCACATTCTGTTAATTGCTTAAACAAAAATGCCTTCGCACTATTGAGCAATTATGCAGCTCCGCGAGGACCCTCAAGGAAATCTGCTACAATCGAGAAAAGTTTCGGGCATGTGAAAATTAACAGCAACAAAAGCTACAGAAAGCGATGAAAACGATGGAGAATATCTTAATATATTCAACGATTTTTGTGAGGGACCCTCACCCCGTCCCCCCTCACCTCCCTCAACCCACCAAAACCCAACCTAACCATCCATCTATCCATTTAACATTTTGGCATATAATTTATGCGCGTTTTAATTTCATTTGGTGCCTAACAAGTGGGCGGAAGAGGCGGGCGACATTTGCGGGACACGCCTACCAGAGCTCCTTATGTTATTTTGACACCTTCAAGGTTGCCGCCCGCCCATCAACAGCAACAACAACAACAACAGTTGATGAAGGTAAGGGCAGCCAGACCCAAAAGCCAATAACAACAAATGGCAATGAGAAGTCAACGAATCATTAGGGTATACTCCATATTCCAAGTGTTACAAATTGCCCCTGAACATATGCAGCAACAAAAAGGGTGCGAGAATGGTTTTCTTAAAGGAATATTCTTCCTAGAAGAGCCTTTTGGGGGCTTACAAAAGGTGTTGAAATTTCGTTACAATAATTTTCGAGAAGTTTTCGCTTTAATGATTGACATATGGGAAAGCTATAATGCGGCCAACACTCAAAACTTTAATTAATTAATTAATCGAAACTTAATTTCAGTTACAAGTAGGTAAGATTTCTTATTCTACATGCTGCAAAAAAGGAGTTTGGGAATCATTTTAATGACCGAGTCGATAATATAATTCATTTGAGGTATGAAAAATAATTCCAATTTTTATATCAGAGAAACTAGAAAACTTTTCCATTATTTCCAATGCAAAGGTTCCACTTTAAATAGTAATTTATTTCGGTTCGTTTTTGCTTTCTAATATGCTACTTATCTGAACCGTTTCAATACAAAAACTCAAACTCAACGTATTAAACAAATTTAATTTGGTTATTTGTATTATCAAATTTTTTACCCACGTAAATAAAAGTAGTTTGCCGATTTGAAATTAATATAGCAATTAATGTGTGCCACAGTTGAACATTTTTTAATTAAAGTTTTAAATGTGCAAGGTATATATTCATATTATATTTCGGTAAAAGGAAATTCAAACTGGTTTATTTATGTGTTTTTAGAAGGATTAGTAAGCAGAAGTCAAAAGTAAATAGTCAAAAGCAATATATAGATCGATGAATGTACTTAGATGAAGAGAGAAATTTGATATATGTACACAAAAAAGTTGGCCTAAATTGGAACAAAAAGTATTCTTTACTTAGTTATTAGATTGGATTTCTTAAGTTTTTTTTTCAAACTCATTATTTAGCTTGAAGACACAAAATTCTTTAGTTAAAAGTTCTAAATAAAATAAGTGAATCGTTTTCTACATTGACAGAAACGCACTGCTTTGTGAAAGAGTATTTTCCCGGTAGGCTTTCACTTGAAATATTGGCTCAATTTGTTATCCTTAACACCAAATCCTTTTCTGCATATAATTTTCTACTTCTGTCTTACTTTAGCTGCCTGCCCTGTCAAAAATTCACAATTCAAAACGTGTTAATTAGGCCGAAACGGAGACAGGGGGAGCAGAAGAATAACAAAGTGACGAGTGGACGGGGCGGAAGGGGAGGGGCACCCGCGTATAGGTAGGTGTGTCTCCTTGCCACTGGTTGGTCTCGGGTGTTGTGTCTCTCCTGTACAAATGTGTTAATGACTAGCAAGGCAATCAGCCTACAGCCCCCCCCTCACCGCCACGGCCCCCACCCCCCACAAAACTGACTTTAATTTCCTCTTTTGGTTGTTTTGTTGCCTTCAGCCGCGTTTTCTTCGTCTTCGGTGTCAATAAAATTAGCATTTTCTTTTGTTTTTCTTTTCGGTTTGTTGTTTTGTTTTTGACTTGTCGCACAAATTAACCAAGCCAACTAAATATTCATTGCGATTTGGCCTAAAGAAATTTTCCGCTGAAAGCCCAAAAACGATGAACGAAAGCCTGGGGGGAGTGGGGGTGGGTGAGGAGACTCATAACTATCAAATTACCTTTCAACATGTCTGTATATGATATCTTGGGGGCCTATAAAAACGTCGTTGCACTATGGCCATAAACACCTGTGTGCCGACTTTAAGCCATTTAAGTGGAGATTTTCCCCTACCCAATGTACAGTGTCTTAAATATTTCATTGGTAATTAACAAGCGAATTTCTCCCCAAGCGCAGCAGATGTTTCCATTTGCCTTCCCCCATCTCCCACCACCCTCACCCATTATACTATCTTATCCTTGGAGAACAAAAACGAGGAAAGAAAAACAAGAAGGAAAAATAGTAGAGAGAAGATAAAAAACAATTTCAGGGAACTCCTTTCATAAAAGACTTGTACTTGGCCTTTTGTTCTCTGCGCTGATTTACAGCCGCAACTTTCCTCACCTTTTCGCCCGCGCTTTCCCTCTCTCTCTCCTTGTGTCCCTGGTTGTTTCTCTCATTGTCTTTTTGTTTGGGCAGTTAACATTTGGCTTACTGCACTTTCTTAACACTTTGTTGCCGTTAATTATGCAACAGCTTTTCCTACGCTTTTCTTTTCTTATTGTCAGTTGCTTAACCAAGGCAGAAACTAAAACTGAAAAACTTCAACTAAAACTGAAAACTGTCAAATGAACCGCAGTTGTAATTGTCTACACTTTTTGTTACACAAACCAAACTAAGCAACATCAAATGATGTGTGTGTGTATGTGTATGTCTCTGTGTGTAGAGCAAAACTTTCACCTGTTAATGACATCGCAGACGATTCGCAAGCAGAAGGAGCAGCAGCCCAAATAACTTTTCATCTAACTTTTGAAAAATGTTTCACTAACTAAAACTTTAATTAAAAGTGGAAATGTATTATTGAAACCAGAATGAGGTGACGACAACTAAACAAAAATGTATAAGCAAGTCGACGAGGAAAATGCTCTTTGATTTTTCCAGGGAATTTCGAATTTTTACTTTTTACATATCTCACTTATGTATTTCAACCATTTTTAATCTAAACATAAATTAATTATTTGCTAAAAATCGTTCCAATAACTAAATGGCCCCAAAAAGTAGGCAATGAAAAATTATTTGGAGATATTGCGCAAATTTACTTTCAAAATATTAAAGTGAGTAATTAAATTTGTATAAACCAATACTAAATATGGAATTTGATACAAACATGTAAAAATTAATTGATATATATTACAAACTCTTGACAAAGTTTTCTTTCTTGTGAAAAAGATTTCTTATGAGAAACTAGAAATCAAACAAATTAATTAAAATTTTTAAATTAAATTTATTAGAGAACTTGTAAAAATCCTCAAAATATTCAAAAATGAAAATAAAACAAACCACTTCATTACTAAAATATTGATATATATAACATAAGAGCTTAATCAAAATCGAACAAAGTCAAAATTCTTTAACTACTTATTTAGAAAAGAAATTCCAAGTTTATCCACTTGAAGAGTTTTGTGACGAAGGAAAAACTCTTCCAATGACTAAATAGTCTCATGAATTTTAGAGAATGCCCCAAAAGATTTTCTCTGGCCAGATTTTTCAATTGCCAGTGCACAACACCCAAAAAAAAATTGGAATAAAACGATTCGGCGACATTGATGCAATTGCAATGTGCATTTATTCAGCTGTAAATCAATAAATTTTAATTAAAATTGCAGTCAACACACACACAGGAGAGAGAGAGAGAGGGAGAGAGAACGAACGACAATTGTCCAGCTATGTATGCTGTCTCCCTTTTCCCCCCACTCTGTCTCTATCTGATAAATGAAACATCAAAATGATGGGCTGGGGCTCTGAGGGAAGGGTAAATGCAGCTTTTAACTAGAAATTGTTCGTTGCCTGTTCGAATTTGATTTGCAGCAAAGCCTGCAAAAGCTTATAATACGCATTTCCGTTGCCGCTAAGCGGCGCTCAGCATATAATTTGACAAGGTCGCATCCGACTGACCGACGACCATCCCACCGACCATCCCACCGACCCCCACCGAGCGCCCCACTGACCGAACCACCCATCCTTTTGCTGTCCCTTTCAATAGCATTGTTTCTGGGCTCATAATTTTGTTATGCATTTCGATTTTGGCAATTGTGATTTGTGATTTGCGTTTCCAGCCATGACGATTTTCCATTTCGATTTCTGATTTGCGATTTGTGATTTGGCAATTTGCGATTTTCAATATTCCCCAGCCATTATTCTGCATGTGTGTGTGTGTGTGTGTGGGTGTACGAGACTTGGTAGAGTAACAACAAACATTTACGAAATATTTCCGCCGATTTCTGTTATATTTGGAGTTTTAATTAGGGCCCATCCCAGTCCATTTCTTTCTGCATTTTTATGCCATTTCTTTTTCGATCTCATTGTGTGTATGTGTGTGTGTGCGCGCTTTCATTTAAATGTGTGTTTTTGCATAATTTATTGTCAAATTATTGAGCTAATGAAGTGAGCGAGCAAGCGTTTCGGCTCTTGTCGCGATAACCAAAAGCAATTTATGCAAGCGCGCGCCTTTCCTGTCGCCCGAACACAACCCACTCCTCCTTTACCCATAAATCTTGACAACGAATCGCACAGCAACATGCAACAAATCATCAACCGTATAGTGCGAGGGTTGATTGTACACTTTAACATTAAAAAAAGAGTTTAAAGAGTGAAGTCTACAAAAAAAATGGTCAATCTGAAAAGCAAAAAAGGTGAATGAATTAATTTTTACCTCTGAAATTTGAGACTTTTGTTTATCAGTTTGTAAGATTATTCGTTATACATTGGTCTAGTCGATGGCAAACCTTCATTCGAGTGAGGTAAAGTGTAGTGCTCTCTCTAGTTTCGATAAGTCTTTCTAACCACCTTTGATTACGTGATTTTCATATGGTTTCCACATTACTTTTTACTAATCATCTGAATTGTTAAAGATTCTATAACAATCTTACTCACTTTTCTTCTCTAAGCTCTTTCACTTTATATTTTAGATTAAGATTTAATCAATCAAAACTTATCAAATTCTCTACGATATAGTTATCTCATGCACATCCAATATGTAGAGTCGAATCGGCACATAAAAGAATCAGCAGAAAAGTCCAAACTAATTAAAATATGTGGTAGGATGTCTAGTTGGAAATGTAACGATCAACGACAAAGAGTTCAGATCACATTCTCCAACACTGTTGTGGCAGAGCAATGAGCACATTTATTAACACTAAAATTGAGAGACAGACCAAAAATTGTTTCATTTGAATGACAACCAACAAGTTAAGCAGAACAATGTAGAACATAGTGGATAATAATTTAATTAAATTTGACAAAGCTTTACTATGAACTACAAATAGTTCAACGTATTATTACAAAAAATAAAGTTCGAACTTTCTACGAATTCCTAGTCCAAACTTAATTTAAGTAGTTGCGTCTTTTCAATTATGTTTCTTAGAGAGATTTTGGAACCTTTTCAACCGCCTCATGCATTTCCAACTGTATGCATTTCTCTGCATAAGCGGGCAAAGTTTTCACCACACACACACACACATGCACACACACCCGTCATATGCACACACATATGGGATGTACATACATATTTTGTGACGAATTGTAATACAAAATGAGCTAGAGACGTAGAAGTGAAGCAGAGTTGGCCTCACTTTACCCGTGTTACCCGGCACGTCGTTTAGTGCAACAACTTAATTTGCATATCAGCGCCACCAAATTGCACGCGGCATGCAATGATTGAAGAGCGGGGGGGTGAAGAAGGTGGGGACTCTAGTGGGTGGGCAACTTCAAGTGGAAATTGTTTTTAGCCTTGTGGCACTCATTCATTGAAATTCTCGCTGCCATCGCTCGCACATGCGAAGAGGCAAAGTGAGCACTTCATCAATTTGCCAATAAACTTGCCAGGCACTTTTGCCCAATAGTTGCCAACATTTCAATCAGATCCCAACAACAACAAAAATAACATAAAACACTTGGCCAACTTCTCTGAAGTTGTTGTTGTTGCAACAACAAGAATTTTATGCATATGACGCAAAATCGAAATCCCAAAAGTTCTTTCGTTCTTATGTATGTATGTTGCTGATGTAAGAACAAAATTACGAGGCAAATCACACAGGAACAGGACAACGAGCCAGTCAGCAGGACTAGCCCATTTCCTTCTTCCTTTTTTTTTATTTGTTGGTCGCGTCGCGTCTTCAAATTAAATTTGCATTACAAATTCGTAAAAGTACCAAGGTTGATGGTGGTTGAGGGTGGAAGGGGGGGAGGAGGTTTTGCAGGAGAAATATGCGACGCTGGTGGAAGTTTAAGTGGCAAATCAAAGCATTTAGTTTAGACAAATCTATTGACAGGACGCAGACGAAGCGGAAGTTCAAATAAAACTAGTCAACACATTTTCAGTTTCCTCTTTATTTGGAATGAATCGGAATGAATCATTTTGTAAATAATATTCACATGTTTATTTCTTAAAAGTGCCTTTAACTTAAATTTTATGTGATCAAAAAACTTATATTTGTAAGTTATCTCAGAAACTTTACAAATCTCTTTTTGTTTAGAGAGCTAGATCAATTTTTGTTGGACTTTTAAATTCTAATGTCCAGTAATTACTTTAGTATAATTGTAGTACATACTTTACATTGATGTGAACTTAAAAGTGATCCAACAATTATTAATTTAGAGAGACAACAAAAAGAGATTTGTAAAAGTATTGTAAAGTTAAACTTTTTAATCAGTTCTTGTTAGTGTGACCGTATCACGATAGGGTAAAAATACCAACACATAATTAAGTCAGACGTTGAGCAACCACACTTACAAATTTATTTTGAATATTAAACAATTTTATCTGATCTTTTCGACATCTATTCATTTAAAGAAAATGTGTCACCTATGTAAATTTTAGTTGAAAAATCACCAAAAAAACTTCTTTAATTTTAAATTAAATTAAATTGTATAACTGTTTCGTAAAGTTTCAGAAAACTGATTTATTTGCTAGATATTATAGTTCTTAGAATGAACTAGTTTGCTATTCAAAACTTTGCAAATAAGTCCAATAACTGCCTTAGATATTAAATGAAGCGTTAAGTAATTACAAGCTTTGCTTCTATTCATATTTACAAGTTCGAAAATGCTTCGAATAAAACCTATATAAATTTATTTTTATCTAAGATAGTCTTTTGGAGCTAATACTGATGAATAGTTTCTCATTGAAATATTGCTACAGGCTCTTAAATATCGTAAAGTATTTCTTTGGTTTAATTTTTTTTGAAAGCTTTATTATATTATCTTTTTTGTAACATTCTCCTTGAGATGACCTTCAAAGAAAGAAAGTTGCATCAAAAACTCGTCCCAAATATATTTCTTTTGTTGACCAGTGTAACAGAGGAATGAAGCGAGCAGGTAGACTGTCGTCCAAATGGACTGGCCTTGCATATAAATCAAAATAATTTTGTTTGGTACTGTAATTTGGGCTGACAGTCTGGGGGCAGGGGCAATGGGGGAAGGAAATCATGAAAAGGACAAATGAAGTGAAATTTAAATGATTGCATACTCCAAGGCGTTTTTGTTGAACCACTTATTTTCACCTAATTGCACACTCGATTGGACCTTCGGCCCCCATCCCAAACCGAGGTTGCTGCTGTTGCTTTTTACACTTGAATGGAATAGAGTGACCCTCCATTCTCCATTCTCGAAACTGCCCCTTCCAACACTCCACTCGGCATGTTACGCAACACAGGCAAACAAATATTTACTGATTTTGTTGTTGTATTTCTTTGTTTTGGCAAAAGCCACACACTCACACTCCCACACACACACACGCACAATGCTTAGCCAGCTTATCTTTAATTTCATTGAGCATTTTCTTTTTCTGTTTGTGACAATAAGTGAAAACCAATTATAAAACGGCACAAGAAAGTGAAAAGCCGGAAATTGCCACAGAGTGTCAGAGAGCAAGAACGTGTCATGGACACACACACACACACACTCTCCTGGGTGGTAGGGTGTAGAGACTGGAGGCGGTGGGGGTGGGGGTAGGGACTCAACCGCAGGCAACTCATTATACCAACTGCTCAGCTCAGTTCCTCTCAAGTTTTATATATGTGAAAATAAAAACAACCAAAAAAAAAAATAAAATAAAATAAAAACAGAAAATTTGCAAATGGAAAATGCAAATTAACAAGTTCTTAATGGCTTCGTTGTTGTTGTTGTTGCGGTAAAGAGAGAGACAGAGTGAGAGTGGGGGCGGGGCGTAGAGGAGTGGGCGGAAGACCTATTGTTGCCAGTGCAATGCAGTCAGAGCTTGTCAAACTATTGGAAAAGCAGGACGAGTTTCTGCCTCTTTGTCGAAAATTTCAGTTAATTAAAACTTTAAATGGCAAAATAATTCAACTGAAATAGTTAAACAAATGTGTGAAAGAGACTTTAGTTACTTTAATTATTTAAAACTGAAATGGTTAATTACAGTTATTAAAGATTGAATTAAATATACATTTGCTTTTTGGGTCACATAAATTGGAGCGAGTGAATAAAAACTGAAATCGAAGTATTTAAATGTGAAAACAGTATTTAAAATTTTCTACCTAGGTAATTAATTTCTTTTAATTAGCAAAATTTAAAAACAAAAGTTTTTTGTTTGATATAAAACTGGAGAGTGCAACTGCAAGTTGCAACTGTGGAGTAAATGTAATTTCCCAACCTGTGCCTCATTTGGAAAACTCACTGACTTATTCAACTGCCCTCTTACCTGAACGAGAATTAGTTCATCACTCTTGAGAATATGATTTGAACTGCCTTTCTAGATTTCAGTTGTCAATCGCTTACCTAGCTATCAACATCATTGACAACCCGTAAATGTTCAGTCAACAGCAAAAGCCATCTACATCAGCGATACAATGCTTGTCAAACTGTGAGTTAGTTGAAATAGCTTCACCAGAAACTGCCTAAAAATTGTGAAATAAAATTCATAAAAAAAAAAAATACTCCCACTTGGGTATGTGTCTACAAAAGCAATGCTTCCTCCTCCATCAGGCAATCTTCTGCCCCGTCCAAAGCTTTTGCCGCAAAACCAAATTTTCCTCCTTTAACTCGGTTCTTTTTCAGCGTTACGCGTTTGTAGACGCTCGCTGCATGTCATGACATGTGCAGGAAATGCGTTTTCTGACGCCGCAACTGAAAGATTGGAGAAAAAGCAGGAGCTGCCGTTTCGGTTTTCGGTTAGGTTTACGGTTACGGTTTTTTGGTTATGCCGTGTGCCTTGTTACCGAGCATCAGGCTGCTGCTCCTTGTGTGTGCACCAAGCGCAGCGCCATAAATATTTAAATTGTGTGCCGCCTCCGACTTCAACCTCCTCTCCTCTCGGCCCCCCACCCCCCTTGCCAAGTGACTGTCTTGCGTGTTGCTCGCCGGCTTATTTTTTGACAGTTATCGATTCGCTGGAGCTGACATCGCCACCGCCAACGACGATGCCGAAGCCGCCGCCGCCGCCGCCACCACCGACTTGACTCCATTTCGGAGACGTTTTATCTTGCCAGAACTCTTGCAATTCATTTCCTAAAATATGCATGCGCAACTGGCAAAAAGAAGTAACAGAAATACAAGAAGAAACATACATATATATATAGTGTATACCATGTATATAAAATCAAGACGAAGTGTAGTAGCGGCATCATTACATGGGATACAAGCTGTCATAGTCCCCCGCTCCGCCCTCGGTGGCAAGCAATCTCAGTCAATATGTAGAGAACGAGTAGAGAATAAAGTAGAGAGTTATGCGGCATAAGGGTCGCCTCCATCTCCAACTCACACTTTTGCCTCCCCTCCCATCTGGCACTCATTTCCTCAGTTAAAAAAACTTTCAGGCCATGTTCGCCAACTCTTTGTGCATGTTTAACTTTTTGGTTTGGCAGCTATACCCCATCCCGATCCGCTCCTTGCATAGCCTTTTTAACCTCTTGGCTTTGATCAAAGTGACACTTAAGTGGTGCTAAAACTTCAAATGCAATGCCTTGGTACTTATATACTTATAAACATTTATGAGGTCATATTTGACAGCGATTGCGAAAGCAAAAAGGAATATTCTCGCAGTACGTCAAGTCAATTAACAAACGCCACAAAAATTTACATATTCTCCAACTCAGTTTCGGTCAATTAGCGAAACAAAAAATAACTTGTCGTGTTCAAGATTTATTTCACATTTCAATATGCATATACAACCAATTTATTTTACAAAATACAAAAGTTCTTTTACATCCGGATCCGATACAGGATCGATGTTAATTAACAAGGACTTCAAGCTGGCAAAACGCCTAATCGTCCTTCACATGTCCGAGTTGTGCTATTCTTAAAACTAGTCACAAATTTCTGATTTTTTATCGTTCAAAATACAGACTAAGAAAATCGAGAACTCTGTAAAATGTACGGAAATATCTCAATTTGTCTCTAACTTCGTTTTGATGTAGTTTTTATCTACTTTTAAATGCTATCAAAACTTTTAAACATTGCAAAGCTAAGTTTTTTTGAAACGTTTTTGAAAAATTGTATGTTTTTGGTGCAAATTGTAATTTTCCTAAGGCTGTATTAAGGACAATTTTCTTCCTATTTCCAAAGTTTTGATGTCGTTTTTATCGATTTTTGAAAATTTTGACAATCGGGCCAAAATTAGTTTTCTTAAGTTGAATGCCAATTTATTATTCACATTCAGAGCAGCAAAAAAAGACATGGCTTTTTGAAATCGGTCAAAATTTGGCATAGTTAGAGGTTTGCAAAGTTGAGGTTTTTGCATAAATTTTGGAACAGGTATTGAGAAATTGTTGTTCAAAATTGAAATTTCGCCAAGGCTGTATTTAGGACAATTTTCTACCGATTTTCAAAGTTTTGATGAAGTTTTTATCGAATTTTTATCTACTTTCAAATGCCATTAAAACTTTCTAAGATTGCAAAGCTGGGGATTTTTAAAAATTTTTTTGAAAAGTTGTATAATTTGGGCCAAAATTACGATTTTCCTCGGGCTATATTTTAGACAATTTTCAACCGATTTCAAAATTTAGTATCCAATTCTTATTACTTTTTACATACTTTAAAATGCTATCAAAAGCTTGGAATTTTGGGAAATAAAATTTCGACTCGATTTTTGAAAATTTTGACAGTGTATACACTGTAATTTTTTTCAAAAATCGGGTCAAAATTAGTTTTCTATATTTGAATGCCAATTTATTATTCACATTCAGAGCAGCAAAAAAAGACATGACTTTTTGAAATCGGACAAAGTTTGGCATAGTTAGAGGTTTGCAAAGTTGAGGTTTTTGCATAAATTTTGGAACAGGTATTGAGAAATTGTTGCTCAAAATTAGAAATTTTCCCAAGGCTGTATTTAGGACAATTTACTACCGATTTTCAAAGTTTTGATGTAGTTTTCATCCAATTTTTATCTACTTTCAAATGCCATTAAAACTTTTAAAGATTGCGTAGCTGGGGATTTTGGAAAATTTTTTGAAAAGTTGTATAATTTGGGTCAAAATTACGATTTTCCTCGGGCTATATTTTAGACAATTTTCAACCGATTTCAAAATTTAGTATCCAATTCTTATTACTTTTTTACATACTTTAAAATGCTATCAAAAGCTTGGAATTTTGGGAAATAAAATTTCGACTCGATTTTTGAAAATTTTGACAGTAATTTTTTTCAAAAATCGGGTCAAAATTAGTTTTCTATATTTGAATGCCAATTTATTATTCACATTCAGAGCAGCAAAAAAAGACATGACTTTTTGAAATCGGACAAAGTTTGGCATAGTTAGAGGTTTGCAAAGTTGAGGGTTTTGCATAAATTTTGGAACAGGTATTGAGAAATTGTTGTTCAAAATTGAAATTTTCCGAAGGCTGTACTTAGGACAATTTTCTACCGATTTTCAAAGTTCTGATGAAGTTTTTATCGAATTTTTATCTACTTTCAAATGCCATTAAAACTTTTAAAGATTGCGTAGCTGGGGATTTTGGAAAATTTTTTGAAAAGTTGTATAATTTGGGTCAAAATTACGATTTTCCTCGGGCTATATTTTATACAATTTTCAACCGATTTCAAAATTTAGTATCCAATTCTTATTACTTTTTTACATACTTTAAAATGCTATCAAAAGCTTGGAATTTCGGGAAATAAAATTTCGACTCGATTTTTGAAAATTTTTTGAAAAGTTGTATAATTTGGGTCAAAATTACGATTTTCCTCGGGCTATATTTTATACAATTTTCAACCGATTTCAAAATTTAGTATCCAATTCTTATTACTTTTTTACATACTTTAAAATGCTATCAAAAGCTTGGAATTTCGGGAAATAAAATTTCGACTCGATTTTTGAAAATTTTGACAGTGTAATTTTTTTCAAAAATCGGGTCAAAATTAGTTTTCTATATTTGAATGCCAATTTATTATTCACATTCAGAGCAGCAAAAAAAGACATGACTTTTTGAAATCGGACAAAGTTTGGCATAGTTAGAGGTTTGCAAAGTTGAGGGTTTTGCATAAATTTTGGAACAGGTATTGAGAAATTGTTGTTCAAAATTGAAATTTTCCGAAGGCTGTACTTAGGACAATTTTCTACCGATTTTCAAAGTTCTGATGAAGTTTTTATCGAATTTTTATCTACTTTCAAATGCCATTAAAACTTTCTAAGATTGCATAGCTGGGGATTTTTGAAAATTTTTTGAAAAGTTGTATAATTTGGGTCAAAATTACGATTTTCCTCGGGCTATATTTTATACAATTTTCAACCGATTTCAAAATTTAGTATCCAATTCTTATTACTTTTTTTTTTCACTTTAAAATGCTATCAAAAGCTTGGAATTTCGGGAAATAAAATTTCGACTCGATTTTTGAAAATTTTTTGAAAAGTTGTATAATTTGGGTCAAAATTACGATTTTCCTCGGGCTATATTTTATACAATTTTCAACCGATTTCAAAATTTAGTATCCAATTCTTATTACTTTTTTACATAACTTTAAAATGCTATCAAAAGCTTGGAATTTCGGGAAATAAAATTTCGACTCGATTTTTGAAAATTTTGACAGTGTAATTTTTTTCAAAAATCGGGTCAAAATTAGTTTTTTAGATTTGAATGCCAATTTATTATTCACATTCAGAGCAGCAAAAAAAGACATGACTTTTTGAAATCGGACAAAATTTGGCATAGTTAGAGGTTTGCAAAGTTGAGGGTTTTGCATAAATTTTGGAACAGGTATTGAGAAATTGTTGTTCAAAATTTCCCCAAGGCTGTATTTAGGACAATTTTCTACCGATTTTCAAAGTTTTGATGAAGTTTTTATCGAATTTTTATCTACTTTCAAATGCCATTAAAACGTTCAAAGATTGCATAGCTGGGGATTTTTGAAAATTTTTTGAAAAGTTGTATAATTTGGGTCAAAATTACGATTTTCCTCGGGCTATATTTTATACAATTTTCAACCGATTTCAAAATTTAGTATCCAATTCTTATTACTTTTTTACATACTTTAAAATGCTATCAAAAGCTTGGAATTTCGGGAAATAAAATTTCGACTCGATTTTTGAAAATTTTGACAGTGTATACACTGTAATTTTTTCAAAAATCGGGTCAAAATTAGTTTTCTAGATTTGAATGCCAATTTATTATTCACATTCAGAGCAGCAAAAAAGACATGACTTTTTGAAATCGGACAAAGTTTGGCATAGTTAGAGGTTTGCAAAGTTGAGGTTTTTGCATAAATTTTGGAACAGGTATTGAGAAATTGTTGTTCAAAATTGAAATTTCCCCAAGGCTGTATTTAGGACAATTTTCTACCGATTTTCAAAGTTTTGATGAAGTTTTTATCGAATTTTTATCTACTTTCAAATGCCATTAAAACTTTCAAAGATTGCATAGCTGGGGATTTTTTAAAATTTTTTGAAAAGTTGTATAATTTGGGTCAAAATTACGATTTTCCTCGGGCTATATTTTAGACAATTTTCAACCGATTTCAAAATTTAGTATCCAATTCTTATTACTTTTTTACATACTTTAAAATGCTATCAAAATCTTGGAATTTTGGGAAATAAAATTTCGACTCGATTTTTGAAAATTTTGACAGTGTTATAAAATTTGGCATAGTTAGAGGTTTGCAAAGTTGAGGGTTTTGCATAAATTTTGGAACAGGTATTGAGAAATTGTTGTTCAAAATTGAAATTTTCCGAAGGCTGTACTTAGGACAATTTTCTACCGATTTTCAAAGTTTTGATGAAGTTTTTATCGAATTTTTATCTACTTTCAAATGCCATTAAAACTTTCTAAGATTGCATAGCTGGGGATTTTTGAAAATTTTTTGAAAAGTTGTATAATTTGGGTCAAAATTACGATTTTCCTCGGGCTATATTTTATACAATTTTCAACCGATTTCAAAATTTAGTATCCAATTCTTATTACTTTTTTACATACTTTAAAATGCTATCAAAAGCTTGGAATTTCGGGAAATAAAATTTCGACTCGATTTTTGAAAATTTTGACAGTGTATATATACACTGTAATTTTTTTCAAAAATCGGGTCAAAATTAGTTTTTTAGATTTGAATGCCAATTTATTATTCACATTCAGAGCAGCAAAAAAAGACATGACTTTTTGAAATCGAACAAAATTTGGCATAGTTAGAGGTTTGCAAAGTTGAGGGTTTTGCATAAATTTTGGAACAGGTATTGAGAAATTGTTGTTCAAAATTGAAATTTCCCCAAGGCTGTACTTAGGACAATTTTCTACCGATTTTCAAAGTTTTGACGAAGTTTTTATCGAATTTTTATCTTTTTTCAAATGCCATTAAAACTTTCAAAGATTGCAAAGCTGGGGATTTTTGAAAATTTTTTGAAAAGTTGTATAATTTGGGTCAAAATTACGATTTTCCTCGGGCTATATTTTAGACAATTTTCAACCGATTTCAAAATTTAGTATCCAATTCTTATTACTTTTTTACATACTTTAAAATGCTATCAAAAGCTTGGAATTTTGGGAAATAAAATTTCGACTCGATTTTTGAAAATTTTGACAGTGTATACACTGTTTTTTTTTTTCAAAAATCGGGTCAAAATTAGTTTTTTAGATTTGAATGCCAATTTATTATTCACATTCAGAGCAGCAAAAAAAGACATGACTTTTTGAAATCGAACAAAATTTGGCATAGTTAGAGGTTTGCAAAGTTGAGGGTTTTGCATAAATTTTGGAACAGGTATTGAGAAATTGTTGTTCAAAATTGAAATTTCCCCAAGGCTGTATTTAGGACAATTTTCTACCGATTTTCAAAGTTTTGATGAAGTTTTTATCGAATTTTTATCTACTTTCAAATGCCATTAAAACGTTCAAAGATTGCATAGCTGGGGATTTTTGAAAATTTTTTGAAAAGTTGTATAATTTGGGTCAAAATTACGATTTTCCTCGGGCTATATTTTAGACAATTTTCAACCGATTTCAAAATTTAGTATCCAATTCTTATTACTTTTTTACATACTTTAAAATGCTATCAAAAGCTTGGAATTTTTGGAAATAAAATTTCGACTCGATTTTTGAAAATTTTGACAGTGTATACACTGTAATTTTTTCAAAAATTGGGTCAAAATTAGTTTTCTAGATTTGAATGCAAATTTATTATTCACATTCAGAGCAGCAAAAAAACACATGACTTTTTGAAATCGGACAAAATTTGGCATAGTTAGAGGTTTGCAAAGTTGAGGGTTTTGCATAAATTTTGGAACAGGTATTGAGAAATTGTTGTTCAAAATTGAAATTTTCCGAAGGCTGTACTTAGGACAATTTTCTACCGAATTTCAAAGTTTTGATGAAGTTTTTATCGAATTTTTATCTACTTTCAAATGCCATTAAAACTTTCAAAGATTGCAAAGCTGGGGATTTTTTGAAAATTTTTTGAAAAGTTGTATAATTTGGGTCAAAATTACGATTTTCCTCGGGCTATATTTTAGACAATTTTCAACCGATTTCAAAATTTAGTATCCAATTCTTATTACTTTTTTACATACTTTAAAATGCTATCAAAAGCTTGGAATTTTGGGAAATAAAATTTCGACTCGATTTTTGAAAATTTTGACAGTGTATACACTGTAATTTTTTTCAAAAATCGGGTCAAAATTAGTTTTCTAGATTTGAATGCCAATTTATTATTCACATTCAGAGCAGCAAAAAAAGACATGACTTTTTGAAATCGGACAAAATTTGGCATAGTTAGAGGTTTGCAAAGTTGAGGGTTTTGCATAAATTTTGGAACAGGTATTGAGAAATTGTTGTTCAAAATTGAAATTTCCCCAAGGCTGTATTTAGGACAATTTTCTACCGATTTTCAAAGTTTTGATGAAGTTTTTATCGAATTTTTATCTACTTTCAAATGCCATTAAAACGTTCAAAGATTGCATAGCTGGGGATTTTTGAAAATTTTTTGAAAAGTTGTATAATTTGGGTCAAAATTACGATTTTCCTCGGGCTATATTTTAGACAATTTTCAACCGATTTCAAAATTTAGTATCCAATTCTTATTACTTTTTTACATACTTTAAAATGCTATCAAAAGCTTGGAATTTTTGGAAATAAAATTTCGACTCGATTTTTGAAAATTTTGACAGTGTATACACTGTAATTTTTTTCAAAAATTGGGTCAAAATTAGTTTTCTAGATTTGAATGCAAATTTATTATTCACATTCAGAGCAGCAAAAAAACACATGACTTTTTGAAATCGGACAAAATTTGGCATAGTTAGAGGTTTGCAAAGTTGAGGGTTTTGCATAAATTTTGGAACAGGTATTGAGAAATTGTTGTTCAAAATTGAAATTTTCCGAAGGCTGTACTTAGGACAATTTTCTACCGAATTTCAAAGTTTTGATGAAGTTTTTATCGAATTTTTATCTACTTTCAAATGCCATTAAAACTTTCAAAGATTGCAAAGCTGGGGATTTTTGAAAATTTTTTGAAAAGTTGTATAATTTGGGTCAAAATTACGATTTTCCTCGGGCTATATTTTAGACAATTTTCAACCGATTTCAAAATTTAGTATCCAATTCTTATTACTTTTTTACATACTTTAAAATGCTATCAAAAGCTTGGAATTTTGGGAAATAAAATTTCGACTCGATTTTTGAAAATTTTGACAGTGTATACACTGTAATTTTTTTCAAAAATCGGGTCAAAATTAGTTTTCTAGATTTGAATGCCAATTTATTATTCACATTCAGAGCAGCAAAAAAAGACATGACTTTTTGAAATCGGACAAAGTTTGGCATAGTAAGAGGTTTGCAAAGTTGAGGTTTTTGCATAAATTTTGGAACAGGTATTGAGAAATTGTTGTTCAAAATTGAAATTTTCCCAAGGCTGTATTTAGGACAATTTTCTACCGATTTTCAAAGTTTTGATGAAGTTTTTATCGAATTTTTATCTACTTTCAAATGCCATTAAAACTTTCAAAGATTGCAAAGCTGGGGATTTTTGAAAATTTTTTGAAAAGTTGTATAATTTGGGTCAAAATTACGATTTTCCTCGGGCTATATTTTAGACAATTTTCAACCGATTTCAAAATTTAGTATCCAATTCTTATTACTTTTTTACATACCTTAAAATGCTATCAAAAGCTTGGAATTTTGGGAAATAAAATTTCGACTCGATTTTTGAAAATTTTGACAGTGTATACACTGTAATTTTTTTCAAAAATCGGGTCAAAATTAGTTTTCTAGATTTGAATGCCAATTTATTATTCACATTCAGAGCAGCAAAAAAAGACATGACTTTTTGAAATCGGACAAAGTTTGGCATAGTAAGAGGTTTGCAAAGTTGAGGTTTTTGCATAAATTTTGGAACAGGTATTGAGAAATTGTTGTTCAAAATTGAAATTTCCCCAAGGCTGTATTTAGGACAATTTTCTACCGATTTTCAAAGTTTTGATGAAGTTTTTATCGAATTTTTATCTACTTTCAAATGCCATTAAAACTTTCAAAGATTGGAAAGCTGGGGATTTTTGAAAATTTTTTGAAAAGTTGTATAATTTGGGTCAAAATTACGATTTTCCTCGGGCTATATTTTAGACAATTTTCAACCGATTTCAAAATTTAGTATCCAATTCTTATTACTTTTTACATACCTTAAAATGCTATCAAAAGCTTGGAATTTTGGGAAATAAAATTTCGACTCGATTTTTGAAAATTTTGACAGTGTATACACTGTAATTTTTTTCAAAAATCGGGTCAAAATTAGTTTTCTAGATTTGAATGCCAATTTATTATTCACATTCAGAGCAGCAAAAAAAGACATGACTTTTTGAAATCGGACAAAGTTTGGCATAGTTAGAGGTTTGCAAAGTTGAGGTTTTTGCATAAATTTTGGAACAGGTATTGAGAAATTGATGTTCAAAATTGAAATTTCCCCAAGGCTGTATTTAGGACAATTTTCTACCGATTTTCAAAGTTTTGATGAAGTTTTTATCGAATTTTTATCTACTTTCAAATGCCATTAAAACTTTCAAAGATTGCATAGCTGGGGATTTTTGAAATTTTTTTGAAAAGTTGTATAATTTGGGTCAAAATTACGATTTTCCTCGGGCTATATTTTAGACAATTTTCAACCGATTTCAAAATTTAGTATCCAATTCTTATTACTTTTTTACATACTTTAAAATGCTATCAAAAGCTTGGAATTTTGGGAAATAAAATTTCGACTCGATTTTTGAAAATTTTGACAGTAAGTTTTTTTTCAAAAATCGGGTCAAAATTAGTTTTCTATATTTGAATGCCAATTTATTATTCACATTCAGAGCAGCAAAAAAGACATGACTTTTTGAAATCGGACAAAGTTTGGCATAGTTAGAGGTTTGCAAAGTTGAGGGTTTTGCATAAATTTTGGAACAGGTATTGAGAAATTGTTCTTCAAAATTGAAATTTTCCGAAGGCTGTACTTAGGACAATTTTCTACCGATTTTCAAAGTTTTGATGAAGTTTTTATCGAATTTTTATCTACTTTCAAATGCCATTAAAACTTTCAAAGATTGCAAAGCTGGGGATTTTTGAAAATTTTTTGAAAAGTTGTATAATTTGGGTCAAAATTACGATTTTCCTCGGGCTATATTTTAGACAATTTTCAACCGATTTCAAAATTTAGTATCCAATTCTTATTACTTTTTTACATACTTTAAAATGCTATCAAAAGCTTGGAATTTCGGGAAATAAAATTTCGACTCGATTTTTGAAAATTTTGACAGTGTATATATACACTGTAATTTTTTCAAAAATCGGGTCAAAATTAGTTTTTTAGATTTGAATGCCAATTTATTATTCACATTCAGAGCAGCAAAAAAAGACATGACTTTTTGAAATCGGACAAAGTTTGGCATAGTAAGAGGTTTGCAAAGTTGAGGTTTTTGCATAAATTTTGGAACAGGTATTGAAAAATTGTTGTTCAAAATTGAAATTTCCCCAAGGCTGTATTTAGGACAATTTTCTACCGATTTTCAAAGTTTTGATGAAGTTTTTATCGAATTTTTATCTACTTTCAAATGCCATTAAAACTTTCAAAGATTGCAAAGCTGGGGATTTTTGAAAATTTTTTGAAAAGTTGTATAATTTGGGTCAAAATTACGATTTTCCTCGGGCTATATTTTAGACAATTTTCAACCGATTTCAAAATTTAGTATCCAATTCTTATTACTTTTTTACATACCTTAAAATGCTATCAAAAGCTTGGAATTTTGGGAAATAAAATTTCGACTCGATTTTTGAAAATTTTGACAGTGTATACACTGTAATTTTTTTCAAAAATCGGGTCAAAATTAGTTTTCTAGATTTGAATGCCAATTTATTATTCACATTCAGAGCAGCAAAAAAAAGACATGACTTTTTGAAATCGGACAAAGTTTGGCATAGTAAGAGGTTTGCAAAGTTGAGGTTTTTGCATAAATTTTGGAACAGGTATTGAGAAATTGTTGTTCAAAATTGAAATTTTCCCAAGGCTGTATTTAGGACAATTTTCTACCGATTTTCAAAGTTTTGATGAAGTTTTTATCGAATTTTTATCTACTTTCAAATGCCATTAAAACTTTCAAAGATTGCAAAGCTGGGGATTTTGAAAATTTTTTGAAAAGTTGTATAATTTGGGTCAAAATTACGATTTTCCTCGGGCTATATTTTAGACAATTTTCAACCGATTTCAAAATTTAGTATCCAATTCTTATTACTTTTTTACATACTTTAAAATGCTATCAAAAGCTTGGAATTTCGGGAAATAAAATTTCGACTCGATTTTGAAAATTTTGACAGTGTATACACTGTAATTTTTTTCAAAAATCGGGTCAAAATTAGTTTTCTAGATTTGAATGCCAATTTATTATTCACATTCAGAGCAGCAAAAAAAGACATGACTTTTTGAAATCGGACAAAATTTGGCATAGTTAGAGGTTTGCAAAGTTGAGGGTTTTGCATAAATTTTGGAACAGGTATTGAGAAATTGTTGTTCAAAATTGAAATTTTCCCAAGGCTGTACTTAGGACAATTTTCTACCGATTTTCAAAGTTTTGACGAAGTTTTTATCGAATTTTTATCTTCTTTCAAATGCCATTAAAACTTTCAAAGATTGCATAGCTGGGGATTTTTGAAAATTTTTTGAAAAGTTGTATAATTTGGGTCAAAATGACGATTTTCCTCGGGCTATATTTTAGACGATTTTTAACCGATTTCAAAATTTAGTATCCAATTCTTATTACCTTTTTACATACTTTAAAATGCTGTCAAAAGCTTGGAATTTTGAGAAATAAAATTTCGACTCGATTTTTTAAAATTTTAACAGTGTATACACTGTTATTTTTTTCAAAAATCGGGTCAAAATTAGTTTTCTAGATTTGAATGCCAATTTATTACTCACATTCAGAGCAGCAAAAAAAGACATGACTTTTTGAAATCGGACAAAATTTGGCATAGTTAGAGGTTTGCAAAGTTGAGGGTTTTGCATAAATTTTGGAACAGGTATTGAGAAATTGTTCTTCAAAATTGAAATTTTCCGAAGGCTGTACTTAGGACAATTTTCTACCGAATTTCAAAGTTTTGATGAAGTTTTTATCGAATTTTTATCTACTTTCAAATGCCATTAAAACTTTCAAAGATTGCAAAGCTGGGGATTTTTGAAAATTTTTTGAAAAGTTGTATAATTTGGGTCAAAATTACGATTTTCTTCGCGATATATTTTAGACAATTTTCAACCGATTTCAAAATTTAGTATCCAATTCTTATTACCTTTTTACATACTTTAAAATGCTGTCAAAAGCTTGGAATTTCAGGAAATAAAATTTCGACTTGATTTTTGAAAATTTTGACAGTGTATACACTGTAATTTTTTTCAAAAATCGGGTCAAAATTAGTTTTCTAGATTTGAATGCCAATTTATTATTCACATTCAGAGCAGCAAAAAAAGACATGACTTTTTGAAATCGGACAAAATTTGGCATAGTTAGAGGTTTGCAAAGTTGAGGGTTTTGCATAAATTTTGGAACAGGTATTGAGAAATTGTTGTTCAAAATTGAAATTTTCCGAAGGCTGTACTTAGGACCATTTTCTACCGATTTTCAAAGTTTTGATGAAGTTTTTATCGAATTTTTATCTTTATTCAAATGCCATTAAAACTTTCAAAGATTGCAAAGCTGGGGATTTTTGAAAATTTTTTGAAAAGTTGTATAATTTGGGTCAAAATTACGATTTTCCTCGGGCTATATTTTAGACAATTTTCAACCGATTTCAAAATTTAGTATCCAATTCTTATTACTTTTTTACATACCTTAAAATGCTATCAAAAGCTTGGAATTTTGGGAAATAAAATTTCGACTCGATTTTTGAAAATTTTGACAGTGTATACACTGTAATTTTTTTCAAAAATCGGGTCAAAATTAGTTTTCTAGATTTGAATGCCAATTTATTATTCACATTCAGAGCAGCAAAAAAAAGACATGACTTTTTGAAATCGGACAAAATTTGGCATAGTTAGAGGTTTGCAAAGTTGAGGGTTTTGCATAAATTTTGGAACAGGTATTGAGAAATTGTTGTTCAAAATTGAAATTTTCCGAAGGCTGTACTTAGGACAATTTTCTACCGATTTTCAAAGTTTTGATGAAGTTTTTATCGAATTTTTATCTACTTTCAAATGCCATTAAAACTTTCAAAGATTGCAAAGCTGGGGATTTTTGAAAATTTTTTGAAAAGTTGTATAATTTGGGTCAAAATTACGATTTTCCTCGGGCTATATTTTAGACAATTTTCAACCGATTTCAAAATTTAGTATCCAATTCTTATTACTTTTTTACATACTTTAAAATGCTATCAAAAGCTTGGAATTTCGGGAAATAAAATTTCGACTCGATTTTTGAAAATTTTGACAGTGTATACACTGTAATTTTTTTCAAAAATCGGGTCAAAATTAGTTTTCTAGATTTGAATGCCAATTTATTATTCACATTCAGAGCAGCAAAAAAAGACATGACTTTTTGAAATCGGACAAAATTTGGCATAGTTAGAGGTTTGCAAAGTTGAGGGTTTTGCATAAATTTTGGAACAGGTATTGAGAAATTGTTGTTCAAAATTGAAATTTTCCCAAGGCTGTACTTAGGACAATTTTCTACCGATTTTCAAAGTTTTGACGAAGTTTTTATCGAATTTTTATCTTCTTTCAAATGCCATTAAAACTTTCAAAGATTGCAAAGCTGGGGATTTTTGAAAATTTTTTGAAAAGTTGTATAATTTGGGTCAAAATTACGATTTTCCTCGGGCTATATTTTAGACAATTTTCAACCGATTTCAAAATTTAGTATCCAATTCTTATTACTTTTTTACATACTTTAAAATGCTATCAAAAGCTTGGAATTTCGGGAAATAAAATTTCGACTCGATTTTTGAAAATTTTGACAGTGTATACACTGTAATTTTTTTCAAAAATCGGGTCAAAATTAGTTTTTTAGATTTGAATGCCAATTTATTATTCACATTCAGAGCAGCAAAAAAAGACATGACTTTTTGAAATCGGACAAAGTTTGGCATAGTAAGAGGTTTGCAAAGTTGAGGTTTTTGCATAAATTTTGGAACAGGTATTGAGAAATTGTTGTTCAAAATTGAAATTTCCCCAAGGCTGTATTTAGGACAATTTTCTACCGATTTTCAAAGTTTTGATGAAGTTTTTATCGAATTTTTATCTACTTTCAAATGCCATTAAAACTTTCAAAGATTGCAAAGCTGGGGATTTTTGAAAATTTTTGAAAAGTTGTATAATTTGGGTCAAAATTACGATTTTCCTCGGGCTATATTTTAGACAATTTTCAACCGATTTCAAAATTTAGTATCCAATTCTTATTACTTTTTTACATACCTTAAAATGCTATCAAAAGCTTGGAATTTCGGGAAATAAAATTTCGACTCGATTTTTGAAAATTTTGACAGTGTATACACTGTAATTTTTTTCAAAAATCGGGTCAAAATTAGTTTTTTAGATTTGAATGCCAATTTATTATTCACATTCAGAGCAGCAAAAAAAGACATGACTTTTTGAAATCGGACAAAGTTTGGCATAGTAAGAGGTTTGCAAAGTTGAGGTTTTTGCATAAATTTTGGAACAGGTATTGAGAAATTGTTGTTCAAAATTGAAATTTCCCCAAGGCTGTATTTAGGACAATTTTCTACCGATTTTCAAAGTTTTGATGAAGTTTTTATCGAATTTTTATCTACTTTCAAATGCCATTAAAACTTTCAAAGATTGCAAAGCTGGGGATTTTTGAAAATTTTTTGAAAAGTTGTATAATTTGGGTCAAAATTACGATTTTCCTCGGGCTATATTTTAGACAATTTTCAACCGATTTCAAAATTTAGTATCCAATTCTTATTACTTTTTTACATACCTTAAAATGCTATCAAAAGCTTGGAATTTTGGGAAATAAAATTTCGACTCGATTTTTGAAAATTTTGACAGTGTATACACTGTAATTTTTTTCAAAAATCGGGTCAAAATTAGTTTTCTAGATTTGAATGCCAATTTATTATTCACATTCAGAGCAGCAAAAAAAGACATGACTTTTTGAAATCGGACAAAATTTGGCATAGTTAGAGGTTTGCAAAGTTGAGGGTTTTGCATAAATTTTGGAACAGGTATTGAGAAATTGTTGTTCAAAATTGAAATTTCCCCAAGGCTGTATTTAGGACAATTTTCTACCGATTTTCAAAGTTTTGATGAAGTTTTTATCGAATTTTCATCTTCTTTCAAATGCCATTAAAACTTTCAAAGATTGCAAAGCTGGGGATTTTTGAATTTTTTTTGAAAAGTTGTATAATTTGGGTCAAAATTACGATTTTCCTCGGGCTATATTTTAGACAATTTTCAACCGATTTCAAAATTTAGTATCCAATTCTTATTACTTTTTTACATACCTTAAAATGCTATCAAAAGCTTGGAATTTTGGGAAATAAAATTTCGACTCGATTTTTGAAAATTTTGACAGTGTATACACTGTAATTTTTTAAAAAATCGGGTCAAAATTAGTTTTCTAGATTTGAATGCCAATTTATTATTCACATTCAGAGCAGCAAAAAAAGACATGACTTTTTGAAATCGGACAAAATTTGGCATAGTTAGAGGTTTGCAAAGTTGAGGGTTTTGCATAAATTTTGGAACAGGTATTGAGAAATTGTTGTTCAAAATTGAAATTTTCCGAAGGCTGTACTTAGGACAATTTTCTACCGATTTTCAAAGTTTTGATGAAGTTTTTATCGAATTTTTATCTACTTTCAAATGCCATTAAAACTTTCAAAGATTGCAAAGCTGGGGATTTTTGAATTTTTTTTGAAAAGTTGTATAATTTGGGTCAAAATTACGATTTTCCTCGGGCTATATTTTAGACAATTTTCAACCGATTTCAAAATTTAGTATCCAATTCTTATTACTTTTTTACATACCTTAAAATGCTATCAAAAGCTTGGAATTTTGGGAAATAAAATTTCGACTCGATTTTTGAAAATTTTGACAGTGTATACACTGTAATTTTTTTCAAAAATCGGGTCAAAATTAGTTTTCTAGATTTGAATGCCAATTTATTATTCACATTCAGAGCAGCAAAAAAAAGACATGACTTTTTGAAATCGGACAAAGTTTGGCATAGTAAGAGGTTTGCAAAGTTGAGGTTTTTGCATAAATTTTGGAACAGGTATTGAGAAATTGTTGTTCAAAATTGAAATTTCCCCAAGGCTGTATTTAGGACAATTTTCTACCGATTTTCAAAGTTTTGATGAAGTTTTTATCGAATTTTTATCTACTTTCAAATGCCATTAAAACTTTCAAAGATTGCAAAGCTGGGGATTTTTGAAAATTTTTTGAAAAGTTGTATAATTTGGGTCAAAATTACGATTTTCCTCGGGGTATATTTTAGACAATTTTCAACCGATTTCAAAATTTAGTATCCAATTCTTATTACTTTTTTACATACTTTAAAATGCTATCAAAAGCTTGGAATTTTGGGAAATAAAATTTCGACTCGATTTTTGAAAATTTTGACAGTGTATACACTGTAATTTTTTTCAAAAATCGGGTCAAAATTAGTTTCTTAGATTTGAATGCCAATTTATAGCTCACATTCACAGCAGCAAAAAAAGACATGCATTTTTGAAATCATCCAACAATTGGCATAGTTAGAGATTTACAAAGTTGAGGATTTTGAGTAAATTTTGGAATAGTTATTGAAAAATATTTGGTGCAAATTGTAATTTGTATTTAGGACAATTTTCTACCGATTTACAAAGTTTAATCTAGCTTTTTTGAATTTTTACGGATTGCTATTTTTTCTAAAGCAAGCAAAATTATTTTTTCCAGCTCTTTAAAGGATTTTACAGGATCTGACACTGCCAGTTGACGCTGCTGCCAAGGGCTTTTGGCCATTTTGAAGACGAACCCCCTTACTGAAAATACGATGCATGTAAATTTTAAAAACGCATATTTATTGATTTTTTTATAATAGTTTATAATTACACTAAAATTATGCTGAAATTATAGTAAAACCATTTGTATCTTAACTAAATGAAACAACTGTATCTTAACATAAATTTAATTATAATAAAAATTGAAATTTAAAAAAGGTGGTTTTAATTAAACATAACTCCTGAAGACATTAACCGATTTTGCCATGACATGGGATTTTGATTTCTCCAAAATCAGGACTAACGTTCTGCATTCAAGGATTCCAGATATTCGTCCATAAATGTTGCTCGAATTTTTGTAAGGGGGTTAGTCATCATAATGGCCAAAAAGTCACAAAAAACTATCAATGTCCTTATTTCAAGGACGATCCGGGGGTCCTTTGGTCAAATCGAAGTCCTGGAAGGTCCTTCAAAGAGCTGAAATAAAAACAATTGGCAATGTTAAAGGATCGCAAAGTTAAGGGTTTTCCATAAATTTGTATTGAAAAATATTTGGTGCAAATTATAATTTTCCTAAGGCTGCATTAAGGATAATTTCCTTACGATTTCCAAAGTTTTGATGTCGTTTTGATCGAATTTTTACATACTTTTAAATGCTATCAAAAGCTTGGAATTTCGGAAAATAAAATTTCGACTCGATTTTTGAAAATTTTGACAGTGTATACACTGTAATTTTTTTCAAAAATCGGGTCAAAATTAGTTTTCTAGATTTGAATGCCAATTTATTATTCACATTCAGAGCAGCAAAAAAAGACATGACTTTTTGAAATCGGACAAAATTTGGCATAGTTAGAGGTTTGCAAAGTTGAGGGTTTTGCATAAATTTTGGAACAGGTATTGAGAAATTGTTGTTCAAAATTGAAATTTTCCCAAGGCTGTACTTAGGACAATTTTCTACCGATTTTCAAAGTTTTGATGAAGTTTTTATCGAATTTTTATCTTTATTCAAATGCCATTAAAACTTTCAAAGATTGCAAAGCTGGGGATTTTTGAAAATTTTTTGAAAAGTTCTATAATTTGGGTCAAAATTACGATTTTCCTCGGGCTATATTTTAGACAATTTTCAACCGATTTCAAAATTTAGTATCCAATTCTTATTACTTTTTTACATACTTTAAAATGCTATCAAAAGCTTGGAATTTTGGGAAATAAAATTTCGACTCGATTTTTGAAAATTTTGACAGTGTAATAAAATTTGGCATAGTTAGAGGTTTGCAAAGTTGAGGGTTTTGCATAAATTTTGGAACAGGTATTGAGAAATTGTTGTTCAAAATTGAAATTTTCCGAAGGCTGTACTTAGGACAATTTTCTACCGATTTTCAAAGTTCTGATGAAGTTTTTATCGAATTTTTATCTACTTTCAAATGCCATTAAAACTTTCTAAGATTGCATAGCTGGGGATTTTTGAAATTTTTTGAAAAGTTGTATAATTTGGGTCAAAATTACGATTTTCCTCGGGCTATATTTTATACAATTTTCAACCGATTTCAAAATTTAGTATCCAATTCTTATTACTTTTTTACATACTTTAAAATGCTATCAAAAGCTTGGAATTTTGGGAAATAAAATTTCGACTCGATTTTTGAAAATTTTGACAGTGTATACACTGTAATTTTTTCAAAAATCGGGTCAAAATTAGTTTTTTAGATTTGAATGCCAATTTATTATTCACATTCAGAGCAGCAAAAAAAGACATGACTTTTTGAAATCGGACAAAATTTGGCATAGTTAGAGGTTTGCAAAGTTTAAAATTTTTAATTTTTAAAAATATTAATATGAATATTTTAACTTTAATTTCAATTTCAATTTCAATTTCAATTTTAATTTTAATTTTAATTTTAATTTTAATTTTAATTTTAATTTTAATTTTAATTTTAATTTTAATTTTAATTTTAATTTTAATTTTAATTTTAATTTTAATTTTAATTTTAATTTTAATTTTAATTTTAATTTTAATTTTAATTTTAATTTTAATTTTAATTTTAATTTTAATTTTAATTTTAATTTTAATTTTAATTTTAATTTTAATTTTAATTTTAATTTTAATTTTAATTTTAATTTTAATTTTAATTTTAATTTTAATTTTAATTTTAATTTTAATTTTAATTTTAATTTTAATTTTAATTTTAATTTTAATTTTAATTTTAATTTTAATTTTAATTTTAATTTTAATTTTAATTTTAATTTTAATTTTAATTTTAATTTTAATTTTAATTTTAATTTTAATTTTAATTTTAATTTTAATTTTAATTTTAATTTTAATTTTAATTTTAATTTTAATTTTAATTTTAATTTTAATTTTAATTTTAATTTTAATTTTAATTTTAATTTTAATTTTAATTTTAATTTTAATTTTAATTTTAATTTTAATTTTAATTTTAATTTTAATTTTAATTTTAATTTTAATTTTAATTTTAATTTTAATTTTAATTTTAATTTTAATTTTAATTTTAATTTTAATTTTAATTTTAATTTTAATTTTAATTTTAATTTTAATTTTAATTTTAATTTTAATTTTAATTTTAATTTTAATTTTAATTTTAATTTTAATTTTAATTTAATTTTAATTTTTAGTTTTTATTTTTTAGATTTTATTTTTAATTTTTATTTTTTTCGGTTTATTATTTTATTTAGTTTTTTGTTTTTATTTTAATTTTTTAGTTTCTATTCTTTCGTTTTTGTTTTTATTTTTTGATTTTTATTTTTTAGTTCTTATTTATTATTTTTTAGTGTTTATAGTATTTTAGTATTTAGGTTTTCTTTATTAACTTTTATTTTTAAATTTTTAGTTTTTATTTTTTTTTAAATTTTTATTATTGTGCGTTGCATAATTTGGGTCAAAATTACGATTTTCCTCGAGGCTATACTTTAGACAATTTTCAACCGATTTCAAAATTTAGTATCCAATTCTTATTCCTTTTTTACATACTTTAAAATGCTGGAATTTTGGGAAATAAAATTTCGACTCGATTTTTAAAAAGTTTGACAGTGTATACACTGTAATTTTTTTCAAAAATCGGGTCAAAATTAGTTTCTTAGATTTGAATGCCAATTTATAGCTCACATTCACAGCAAAAAAAGACATGCATTTTTGAAATCATCCAACAATTGGCATAGTTAGAGATTTACAAAGTTGAGGATTTTGCGTAAATTTTGGAATAGTTATTGAAAAATATTTGGTGCAAATTGTAATTTGTAATTTTGGACAATTTTCTACCGATTTACAAAGTTTAATCTAGCTTTTTTGAATTTTTACGGATTGCTATTTTTTCTAAAGCAAGCAAAATTATTTTTTCCAGCTCTTTAAAGGATTTTACAGGATCTGACACTGCCAGTTGACGCTGCTGCCAAGGGCTTTTGGCCATTTTGAAGACGAACCCCCTTACTGAAAATCCGATGCATGTAAATTTTAAAAACGCATATTTATTGATTTTTTTATAATAGTTTATAATTACACTAAAATTATGCTGAAATTATAGTAAAAAAAAAAATTTTAATTTTAATTTTAATTTAATTTTAATTTTTAGTTTTTATTTTTTAGATTTTATTTTTAATTTTTATTTTTTTCGGTTTATTATTTTATTTAGTTTTTTGTTTTTATTTTAATTTTTTTAGTTTCTATTCTTTCGTTTTTGTTTTTATTTTTTGATTTTTATTTTTTAGTTCTTATTTATTATTTTTTAGTGTTTATAGTATTTTAGTATTTAGGTTTTCTTTATTAACTTTTATTTTTAAATTTTTAGTTTTTTTTTTTTTTAAATTTTTATTATTGTGCGTTGCATAATTTGGGTCAAAATTACGATTTTCCTCGGGCTATACTTTAGACAATTTTCAACCGATTTCAAAATTTAGTATCCAATTCTTATTCCTTTTTTACATACTTTAAAATGCTGGAATTTTGGGAAATAAAATTTCGACTCGATTTTTAAAAAGTTTGACAGTGTATACACTGTAATTTTTTTCAAAAATCGGGTCAAAATTAGTTTCTTAGATTTGAATGCCAATTTATAGCTCACATTCACAGCAGAAAAAAGACATGCATTTTTGAAATCATCCAACAATTGGCATAGTTAGAGATTTACAAAGTTGAGGATTTTGCGTAAATTTTGGAATAGTTATTGAAAAATATTTGGTGCAAATTGTAATTTGTATTTAGGACAATTTTCTACCGATTTACAAAGTTTAATCTAGCTTTTTTGAATTTTTACGGATTGCTATTTTTTCTAAACCAAGCAAAATTATTTTTTCCAGCTCTTTAAAGGATTTTACAGGATCTGACACTGCCAGTTGACGCTGCTGCCAAGGGCTTTTGGCCATTTTGAAGACGAACCCCCTTACTGAAAATCCGATGCATGTAAATTTTAAAAACGCATATTTATTGATTTTTTTATAATAGTTTATAATTACACTAAAATTATGCTGAAATTATAGTAAAACCATTTGTATCTTAACTAAATGAAACAACTGTATCTTAACATAAATTTAATTATAATAAAAATTGAAATTTAAAAAAGGTGGTTTTAATTAAACATAACTCCTGAAGACATTAACCGATTTTGCCATGACATGGGATTTTGATTTCTCCAAAATCAGGACTAACGTTCTGCATTCAAGGATTCCAGATATTCGTCCATAAATGTTGCTCGAATTTTTGTAAGGGGGTTAGTCATCATAATGGCCAAAAAGTCACAAAAAACTATCAATGTCCTTATTTCAAGGACGATCCGGGGGTCCTTTGGTCAAATCGAAGTCCTGGAAGGTCCTTCAAAGAGCTGAAATAAAAACAATTCGCAATGTTAGAGGATTGCAAAGTTAAGGGTAATTTTCTTACGATTTCCAAAGTTTTGATGTCGTTTTGATCGAATTTTTACATACTTTTAAATGCTATCAAAAGCTTGCAATTTTGTGGAAAAAAATTTCGACTCGATTTTTGAAAATTTTGACAGTGTATACACTGTAATTTTTTTCAAAAATCGGGTCAAAATTAGTTTTCTAGATTTGAATGCCAATTTATTATTCACATTCAGAGCAGCAAAAAAAGACATGACTTTTTGGAATCGGACAAAGTTTGGCATAGTTAGAGGTTTGCAAAGTTGAGGGTTTTGCATAAATTTTGGAACAGGTATTGAGAAATTGTTGTTCAAAATTGAAATTTCCCCAAGGCTGTATTTAGGACAATTTTCTACCGATTTTCAAAGTTTTGATGAAGTTTTTATCGAATTTTTATCTTTATTCAAATGCCATTAAAACTTTCAAAGATTGCAAAGCTGGGGATTTTTGAAAATTTTTTGAAAAGTTCTATAATTTGGGTCAAAATTACGATTTTCCTCGGGCTATATTTTAGACAATTTTCAACCGATTTCAAAATTTAGTATCCAATTCTTATTACTTTTTTACATACTTTAAAATGCTATCAAAATGCTATTGAAAAAGGTTGGAATTTTGGGAAATAAAATTTCGACTTGATTTTTGAAAATTTTGACAGGTGTAATAAAATTTGGCATAGTTAGAGGTTTGCAAAGTTGAGGGTTTTGCATAAATTTTGGAACAGGTATTGAGAAATTGTTGTTCAAAATTGAAATTTTCCGAAGGCTGTACTTAGGACAATTTTCTACCGATTTTCAAAGTTCTGATGAAGTTTTTATCGAATTTTTATCTACTTTCAAATGCCATTAAAACTTTCTAAGATTGCATAGCTGGGGATTTTTGAAAATTTTTTGAAAAGTTGTATAATTTGGGTCAAAATTACGATTTTCCTCGGGCTATATTTTATACAATTTTCAACCGATTTCAAAATTTAGTATCCAATTCTTATTACTTTTTTACATACTTTAAAATGCTATCAAAAGCTTGGAATTTCGGGAAATAAAATTTCGACTCGATTTTTGAAAATTTTGACAGTGTATACACTGTAATTTTTTTCAAA
Source organism: Drosophila sp. 14030-0761.01 (assembly GCA_018150735.1). Classification (NCBI taxonomy): domain Eukaryota; kingdom Metazoa; phylum Arthropoda; class Insecta; order Diptera; family Drosophilidae; genus Drosophila; species Drosophila sp. 14030-0761.01. The sequence continues at coordinate 2,317,581 of JAECWO010000015.1, forward strand.
AATCGGGTCAAAATTAGTTTTTTAGATTTGAATGCCAATTTATTATTCACATTCAGAGCAGCAAAAAAAGACATGACTTTTTGAAATCGGACAAAATTTGGCATAGTTAGAGGTTTGCAAAGTTTAAAATTTTTAATTTTTTAAAAATATTAATATGAATATTTTAACTTTAATTTCAATTTCAATTTCAATTTCAATTTCAATTTCAATTTCAATATTTTAATTTTAATTTTAATTTTAATTTTAATTTTAATTTTAATTTTAATTTTAATTTTAATTTTAATTTTAATTTTAATTTTAATTTTAATTTTAATTTTAATTTTAATTTTAATTTTAATTTTAATTTTAATTTTAATTTTAATTTTAATTTTTAATTTTAATTTTAATTTTAATTTTAATTTTAATTTTAATTTTAATTTTTTTAATTTTAATTTTAATTTTAATTTTAATTTTAATTTTAATTTTAATTTTAATTTTTAATTTTAATTTTAATTTTAATTTTAATTTTTAATTTTAATTTTATTTTAATTTTAATTTTAATTTTAATTTTAATTTTAATTTTAATTTTAATTTTAATTTTAATTTTAATTTTAATTTTAATTTTAATTTTAATTTTAATTTTAATTTTAATTTTAATTTTAATTTTTAATTTTAATTTTAATTTTAATTTTAATTTTAATTTTAATTTTAATTTTAATTTTAATTTTAATTTTAATTTTAATTTTAATTTTAATTTTAATTTTAATTTTAATTTTAATTTTAATTTTAATTTTAATTTTAATTTTAATTTTAATTTTAATTTTAATTTTAATTTTAATTTTAATTTTAATTTTAATTTTAATTTTAATTTTAATTTTAATTTTAATTTTAATTTTAATTTTAATTTTAATTTTAATTTTAATTTTAATTTTAATTTTAATTTTAATTTTAATTTTAATTTTAATTTTAATTTTAATTTTAATTTTAATTTTAATTTTAATTTTAATTTTAATTTTAATTTAATTTTAATTTTTAGTTTTTATTTTTTAGATTTTATTTTTAATTTTTATTTTTTTTCGGTTTATTATTTTATTTAGTTTTTTGTTTTTATTTTAATTTTTTAGTTTCTATTCTTTCGTTTTTGTTTTTATTTTTTGATTTTTTATTTTTTAGTTCTTATTTATTATTTTTTAGTGTTTATAGTATTTTAGTATTTAGGTTTTCTTTATTAACTTTTATTTTTAAATTTTTAGTTTTTATATTTTTTTTAAATTTTTATTTTTTGAAAAGTTGTATAATTTGGGTCAAAATTACGATTTTCCTCGGGCTATATTTTAGACAATTTTCAACCGATTTCAAAATTTAGTATCCAATTCTTATTCCTTTTTACATACTTTAAAATGCTTGGAATTTTGGGAAATAAAATTTCGACTCGATTTTTAAAAGTTTGACAGTGTATACACTGTAATTTTTTCAAAAATCGGGTCAAAATTAGTTTCTTAGATTTGAATGCCAATTTATTAGCTCACATTCACAGCAGCAAAAAAAGACATGCATTTTTGAAATCATCCAAAATTTGGCATAGTTAGAGATTTACAAAGTTGAGGTTTTTGCGTAAATTTTGGAATAGTTATTGAAAAATATTTGGTGCAAATTGTAATTTTCCCAAGGCTGTAATTTTGGACAATTTTCTACCGATTTACAAAGTTTTAATCTAGTTTTTTTGAATTTTTACGGATTGCTATTTTTTCTAAAGCAAGCAAAATTATTTTTTCCAGCTTTTTAAAGGGGTTTTTACAGGATCTGACACTGCCAGTTGACGCTGCTGCCAAGGGTTTTTTGGCCATTTTGAAGACGAACCCCTTATTGAAAATCCGATTGCATGTAAATTTTAAAAACGCATATTTATTGATTTTTTTATAATAGTTTATAATTACACTAAAATTATGCTTGAAATTATAGTAAAAAAAAAAATTTTAATTTTAAATTTTAATTTACATTTTAATTTTTAGTTTTTATTTTTTAGATTTTATTTTTAATTTTTTATTTTTTTCGGTTTATTATTTTATTTAGTTTTTTGTTTTTATTTTAATTTTTTAGTTTCTATTCTTTCTGTTTTTGTTTTTATTTTTTGATTTTTATTTTCTTAGTTCTTATTTATTATTTTTTAGTGTTTATAGTATTTTAGTATTTAGGTTTTCTTTTATTAACTTTTATTTTTAAATTTTTAGATTGTTAATTTTTTTAAAATTTTTATTATTGAAACGTTGCATAATTTGGGTCAAAATTACGATTTTCCTCGGGCTATACTTTAGACAATTTTCAACCGATTTCAAAATTTAGTATCCAATTCTTATTCCTTTTTTACATACTTTAATGCTAAAATGCTGGAATTTTGGGAAATAAAATTTCGACTCGATTTTTGAAAAGTTTGACAGTGTATACACTGTAATTTTTTCAAAAATCGGGTCAAAATTAGTTTCTTAGATTTGAATGCCAATTTATAGCTCACATTCACAGCAGCAAAAAAAGACATGCTTTTTGAAATCATCCAACAATTGGCATAGTTAGAGATTTACAAAGTTGAGGATTTTGCGTAAATTTTGGAATAGTTATTGAAAAATATTTGGTCCAAATTGTAATTTCATGTATTTAGGACAATTTTCTACCGATTTACAAAGTTTAATCTAGTTTTTTTGAATTTTTACGGATTGCTATTTTTCTAAACCAAGCAAAATTATTTTTTCCAGCTCTTTAAAGGATTTTTACAGGATCTGACACTTTGCCAGTTGACGCTGCTGCCAAGGGCTTTTGGCCATTTTGAAGACAAACCCCTTACTGAAAATCCGATGCATGTAAATTTTAAAAACGCATATTTATTGATTTTTTTATAATAGTTTATAATTACACTAAAATTATGCTGAAATTATAGTAAAACCATTTGTATCTTAACTAAATGAAACAACTGTATCTTAACATAAATTTAATTATAATAAAAATTGAAATTTAAAAAAGGTGGTTTTAATTAAACATAACTCCTGAAGACATTAACCGATTTTGCCATGACATGGGATTTTGATTTCTCCAAAATCAGGACTAACGTTCTGCATTCAAGGATTTCCAGATATTCGTCCATAAATGTTGCTCGAATTTTTGTAAGGGGGTTAGTTTTCATAATGGCTAAAAAGTCACGATTTCAAAAACTATCAATGTCCTTATTTCAAGGACGATCCGGGGGTCCTTTGGTCAAATCGAAGTCCTGGAAGGTCCTTCAAAGAGCTGAAATAAAAACAATTGGCAATGTTAAAGGATCGCAAAGTTAAGGGTTTTCCATAAATTTGTATTGAAAAATATTTGGTGCAAATTATAATTTTCCTAAGGCTGCATTAAGGATAATTTCCTTACGATTTCCAAAGTTTTGATGTCGTTTTGATCGAATTTTTACATACTTTTAAATGCTATCAAAAGCTTGGAATTTTGGGAAATAAAATTTCGACTCGATTTTTGAAAATTTTGACAGTGTATATATACACTGTAATTTTTTTCAAAAATCGGGTCAAAATTAGTTTTCTAGATTTGAATGCCAATTTATTATTCACATTCAGAGCAGCAAAAAAAGACATGACTTTTTGAAATCGGACAAAGTTTGGCATAGTAAGAGGTTTGCAAAGTTGAGGTTTTTGCATAAATTTTGGAACAGGTATTGAGAAATTGTTGTTCAAAATTGAAATTTTCCCAAGGCTGTACTTAGGACAATTTTCTACCGATTTTCAAAGTTTTGACGAAGTTTTTATCGAATTTTTATCTTCTTTCAAATGCCATTAAAACTTTCAAAGATTGCAAAGCTGGGGATTTTTGAAAATTTTTTGAAAAGTTGTATAATTTGGGTCAAAATTACGTTTTTCCTCGGGCTATATTTTAGACAATTTTCAACCGATTTCAAAATTTAGTATCCAATTCTTATTATTTTTTTACATACCTTAAAATGCTTTCAAAAGCTTGGAATTTTGGGAAATAAAATTTCGACTCGATTTTTGAAAATTTTGACAGTGTATACACTGTAATTTTTTTCAAAAATCGGGTCAAAATTAGTTTTCTAGAGTTGAATGCCAATTTATTATTCACATTCAGAGCAGCAAAAAAAGACATGACTTTTTGGAATCGGACAAAATTTGGCATAGTTAGAGGTTTGCAAGGTTGAGGTTTTTGCATAAATTTTGGAACAGGTATTGAGAAATTGTTGTTCAAAATTGAAATTTCCCCAAGGCTGTATTTAGGACAATTTTCTACCGATTTTCAAAGTTTTGATGAAGTTTTTATCGAATTTTTATCTACTTTCAAATGCAATTAAAACTTTCTAAGATTGCAAAGCTGGGGATTTTTGAAAATTTTTTGAAAAGTTGTATAATTTGGGTCAAAATTACGATTTTCCTCGGGCTATATTTTAGACAATTTTCAACCGATTTCAAAATTTAGTATCCAATTCTTATTACTTTTTTACATACTTTAAAATGCTGTCAAAAGCTTGGAATTTTGGGAAATAAAATTTCGACTCGATTTTTGAAAATTTTGACAGTGTATACACTGTAATTTTTTTCAAAAATCGGGTCAAAATTAGTTTTCTAGATTTGAATGCCAATTTGTTATTCACATTCAGAGCAGCAAAAAAAGACATGACTTTTTGAAATCGGACAAAATTTGGCATAGTTAGAGGTTTGCAAGGTTGAGGGTTTTGCATAAATTTTGGAACAGGTATTGAGAAATTGTTGTTCAAAATTGAAATTTCCCCAAGGCTGTATTTAGGACAATTTTCTACCGATTTTCAAAGTTTTGATGAAGTTTTTATCGAATTTTTATCTACTTTCAAATGCCATTAAAACTTTCTAAGATTGCAAAGCTGGGGATTTTTGAAAATTTTTTGAAAAGTTGTATAATTTGGGTCAAAATTACGATTTTCCTCGGGCTATATTTTAGACAATTTTCAACCGACTTCAAAATTTAGTATCCAATTCTTATTACTTTTTTACATACTTTAAAATGCTGTCAAAAGCTTGGAATTTTGGGAAATAAAATTTCGACTCGATTTTTGAAAATTTTGACAGTAATTTTTTTCAAAAATCGGGTCAAAATTAGTTTTCTAGATTTGAATGCCAATTTGTTATTCACATTCAGAGCAGCAAAAAAAGACATGACTTTTTGGAATCGGACAAAATTTGGCATAGTTAGAGGTTTGCAAGGTTGAGGTTTTTGCATAAATTTTGGAACAGGTATTGAGAAATTGTTGCTCAAAATTGAAATTACCCCAAGGCTGTATTTAGGACAATTTTCTACCGATTTTCAAAGTTTTGATGAAGTTTTTATCGAATTTTGATCTACTTTTCTATGCCACTAAAACGTTCAACGATTGCCATGCTGGGGATTTTTAAAAATTTTTTGAAAAGTTGTATAATTTGGGTCAAAATTACGATTTTCCTCGGGCTATATTTTAGACAATTTTCAACCGATTTCAAAATTTAGTGTTCAATTCTTATTCCTTTTTTACATACTTTAAAATACTGTCAAAAGCTTGGAATTTTGGGAAATAAAATTTCGATTCGATTTTTGAAAATTTTGACAGTGTATACACTGTAATTTTTTTCAAAAATCGGGTCAAAATTAGTTTTCTAGATTTGAATGCCAATTTATAGCTCACATTCACAGCAGCAAAAAAAGGCATGCATTTTTGAAATCATGCAAAAATTGGCATAGTTAGAGGCTTACAAAGTTGATGATTTTGCATAAATTTTGTACCAATTCTTATTGAAAAATATTTGGTGCAAGAAGTAATTTTCCTAAGGCTTTTTTTAGGACAATTTTTTACCGATGTCCAAAGTTTTGATGTCGTTTTTATCGAAGTTTTATCTAGTATACTACATATATCATACTTTTTGGAGGTTTTTGATTTAATTTTTCAGTTTTTGTGAACATACTTCAGGGTGCAAACACAAATGTCCTTATGACTTGGCCATTTCAAGGACTATTTATGCCCTTTGTTCAGATGGAAGCCCTTGGTGACCCGCATCTTCCGCTTTGCTATCTTTTAAAATTTTGATAGCATTTCAAAACATGTGAAACTGCAATAAAAAGTAGTTTAAAATATTTTAAACCGGTTGGAAATTAGTGCTTCATATTATTATTACAAAAATTATTATATTTTGATATTTTTGTTTCTTTAAAATGTAAATTAATTTTTAATTCTAAACAATCTTAAGCAATCTTTAGTGTTATACATATTTATATGCATTAAATGTTAGATACTAAACGACTAGATTGGCGATATATTTCAGTGGAGATTTTTGAGATAATGATTAAGTTCTGGCATGACTAACTATGTTAACCCCCCGAAAGTTCTCTGAACCGAATGCTCTTACCATATGAGTAATGTTTCTGCAGAGCTTTCTCTGCGTGTACTTTTTTTTTGGGCCTCAGCTTTGAGCAGTGCGTATCGCAATTGTGGTTCGATTAGCTTTTAGTTTCCAGTGATAAGTCGTCCAGTTAGGAGGTCCCCACGAATAAGTTTTTTGAAGCCAACTGCAACAATGCCACCACCACACGATCATCCACCACGACGTGGTCCAATCATTAAAGTGCAAATAGCACCACCATGGCCCAGACGTCATCATCATCACCCACCGCCCGTTGTTGTGGTGCAACAGCCACCGCCACCACCACCAACAGTGATCTACCAGCAGGCTCCACCACCGCCGCCGACAGTGATCTATCAGCAAGCACCACCGCCGCCACCACCAGGTGGTCACTACCACAATCCACCACCCTACTAGGCTATGACCAAGGATGACGATGAATTTACAGGAAAAAATATATATTTTTCGCCATAGAATAGAATGAAAATTTCAATAAAATATGTTGTATTAATCCAAGAGAAAGCATTTTATTTGGGCTTATCGGCATAGATGATAAGCGGACTATGCAGACGCAGATAAGGTATTGATCCATATACAAATGTATGTATGTATATGTATATAAACAAAACACAATTAGAAATCTTGTAAAGAGTCAGCCAAATCTGTCCACGTATCGAGTAAAGTGAACGCTATCAGCAGAGTGACTAATTGCGCTTATCTGGCATTGGTTGGAAATCGAATAAGCCCCCCCTTCTACTATCTATGATTGATGGGCCTTCCTGCCTTCCAGGCGGCTATCAGGCGACAACAATTCTCACCGAACTCACCGACTCACTTGGACAGTATTCAACAACGCGTCGAGCTCTGAAGAAGGTTAGAGCAAAGAGGTAGAATCGCTTGCTTTCGGTTTAGTCATGCGACCCTACTATGAAGATCCATGTGGCTGTCCTCCTCGTCATCACCATGGTCGTCCAAATATCGAGATTGATGTTTTCCCCAGTTGGGGTGGCTCATATTATCCGCCGCCGCCTCCTCGGGCCGAGGTCGTCGTCGTAACGCCAGCAGCCACCTATATGCCCGGTCAGCAGATGGTAATGCAACAGCCTCAGCCATATGGCCAGATGAGTGGCATGTCCATGGGCTCAGCCGGCTACTATCAGCAACAACAGGGCTATCAATATCAGTATCAATATCAATACAACAATCCGCCCTATCCCCAGTGGTAGGAATACTTCAAGTGGACGGAAGTGCTCGACAGACATACGAAAAAAATGTGTATAATTTAAAATCAATCACGACTCGACACAATAATAATGTTTTAATAAATAAATATTCTAATCTATAGAAATTGGCAACGCAATTTGGCAACAGATAAAAGATAACGTTTTTTTTCCATCTGATTCATCAGTTTTTTACTATTGGACAAACCAAATTAAAAATTGTATAAACTAAGTGGTACAAGTGTGGAAAGTTCCTAAATAGATTATTAAACAGAATTTTCAAAACAATTCTTTCTTGTGTTGTGATAATCGTTTTCGATACTTTGTTTACTTTGGCTCTTCACCAAAGATATAATCGTAGTTTGATTGATATCGATTTGCTTAAAAAAAGAGAGGCTCGTTTTTGCATAAATTCTTTTTAAACAAAAGCTCTAAAAGCTTCTCATTGATATATCCAATTGCAACACTGCGATTCGGTTCCATTGTATCCCATGATCTTTTTAAACTTTGGTCCATTCTTCATATGGATATAGCGAAACGTTGCAATTTCTCAGCCCTGGAATAAAGTGATTCGAATCCTTCTAGAAAACAAATCTACCAGTTTTAAAATTCAGAATTTGTGAAGTCCAAGATTTTAAAATTGTCTGTTTAATTCTAAAGAAACTAAAGAATTTTGCTATAAATACATTGTCAATATGGGTGAACAAAAATATTAAACTTAAATAATGAAAGTTCAAATTTATGATTATCTTTTTGAAATCTTGTGCAAATCTTTTTGTTTTGAAAATAAATTCATGAAAGACATTCATAATTCTGTTATTGACATGCCAACTGAAGCCAGTGCGAAGCGCCTAAAGTCTGAATGTAAGCCTTAATTTTCGATATCTTTTAAATTTAATTCAATAAAATAAACGTGGGAAAAGAACGTCAATCTACGATGTCAAAGAGGCCAACGTCCAGCAATTTAGTTAAAGTAAACAACTTATGATGTTGAAACATTGATAATTTAATAAAATAAAAATATTAGTTTAGTAGACAACTAAATATTCACATTTGTATCAATTAGTGAAGCAATAACATTTGGTGACCCCGACGTTAAGAGATAATCACTTTAATTTTAGGATAGAAATGCCTCCTTCAAAAGCATTTGATTGAGTAAATATTTATGAATATTTTTCTTGGTTTCTCCTTTGTCAAAAATCTTTAACTTTTAGTATTCAATTTGTTATTCATTCAATTTGAAGAAGAAAAGGGGAAGGACACCTTCTTGAATTTCACTTTTGCATGACTCATTAAACCTTGAACTCTGCCGCTGATGAAATTCACAATTAGAATCGCAATTTCTGTGTACAACCGCAAACTCATTGGCTTTGATTTCCACACTCCCTGACCCCCCCTTCTAATTGGAAATGCTGCTTATCAATAATTTATCGAAGACATTAAGTCTTCACCTGACAAGATAGTGGACAACTAAGCCTTTCCCCAAAAACCACACAAACGTACAAAACAAAAAAATACCCGAAATGACTGCAAGTGGGCTTAAATAGTGTAGCAAAGTGTCGAAAACTTCAGTTAACGCCCAGGGCCAACCGAGGAAACATCTACACAGCGTTTGGATACCAGCAGAAGAGAAGAGAACAGAAATGCCGCCACCACCGTACTACTACGAGGAAGAAGGTCGTCACCATCACCACCACCACCACCATGGAGGCAGACCCATCGTGGAGGTAGATGTTGGGCTACCAAGACTTCCACGACCAGTCATCGATATCGAAGTTGGGGGCCGTTATCCACCACCCCCAATGGTTGAGGTGATCACACCAGCTGCCGTCTACCAGCCACCCCCACCGCCCAGGCCCATCATTGAGGTCGATGTCGTGCAGCCCCAAAGACCCTTCATTGAATTCAACATTGGCGGACGTCGTCCACCCCCGCCCCGTGAGGAAATTATCATAGTGCAGCAACAACAACCGCCCCCCAGATGGTAGGGGCCGATCGACCCCTTCGCTCACGTAGACTGACATTGTTAATTGGAAATCGGCAAATCAAATGCAAACTAAAATGGAAATTAAATTTATAAACTATTATATTTACGAGCAGATTCAGTGTCTGAGTGTAATAGAATATTTATTCGCCATTTGTTAATGGTATAAATACAATAGCTATGACTATGAAAATTAAATTCTCTTTCATTTCAACAAAAACCAAAAAAAAAAACACTAAGAGTATGAGGATAATAATAGTTCTGGTTGTGTGAATGTGTGTGTGAGTGTCCTGGTTTTGGTTTGCGTTTTGGCTTTGTTTTAGGTTAATTATTTTGATAAAAAATTTGCACTTTTTTGCCATCCAATATGCATTAATATGAATACCTATCATCATTATTATTGTGATTGCCACTTGTATCAACTAATATTTGCATTTAATCAAGTAAATGCACAAACTGAATAAACATACAATTCAATATCAACTCTGATTTCTGCCATTCTGCAACGCTAAACCATTTCCAAACACACACACACACACATTTGGTTAATTTTATTTAAATGATTTGTTTATGAGTGCGGTTATTCAGTAATGAGGCTGCGATTAAGTTTGCCCATTTTTACCCACCTTATATGCTTTATCTATTTCAATAATTTTTATGATGTCATCACATACTGGAACAATTGAACTTATAGCTGACATCACCGTGCTTTGATTGAGTAGGAATCGATTGGTTAAGAAGAATTCGAGATATTATTAGAAATAAACCGGCACGTGGGAACACTCAGATGCATTTTATTAATAAGTATTTATGAAACATATATTGTATTAAAAGGGTTGCTTGCCATAGTAAAGATTCCGGATGAAGGATTTTTTATTCATCTCCTTTATTTTATAGTTTCGGAGGTTGCCTTAATTAGATTGTTCATGTTTGTATTTCGAGGCACTGAATTTTTCGCTAAACATGAGGCTGATTCCATGCTAAAAATGGAACAGATTGATGACAGACATATTGACATAACCAATTAAATCTGCTGACATGAAGGTTTTCCATTTCAAAAGTGTTTGTTTTTCTTTCAGAAACTCTTTATTAATTTGCACTTTTTAATATTTTTTGCTTACAATTTTGTAGTTTAAATAAATGCACCTGGATAGCGTTTGTGTAGTTGAATGAATCATTAACTACTTTTTGCCTGACTTTTAAGAACGTTTAAGCCACTTAAACAAGTGCAGCCAAGTAAAGGTTTATTGCCCTTGAATAAACTTAAGGCAGTTTTGTCTTATAATATATTATACAGTTAAATTTATCAGCAGGTGCATTTAGTAAGCAGACAATGTAATCAAAGTTAGAAGAGCGTTAGAATGGACTTTTTGTCAATAGTCGAATGTGAAAATGAGATTTTCGTTTTAGAGAAGAATTGATAGGTTAACTTAACCTTCGACATTCATCGATAAAAGTCGGATTACAATGTTTGATATCATACGTGAAATACAATATCAGATTCAGGATTATATTTTCTTCATTTACTAACATATGCTCAGCTGAAGGTTTTTCAAGTTTTTCAAGTTTTTACATGAAAATTTCTACCCAATTACTAAAAATTATTTTAAAAATCCTTTGTGAAAATTTTAAGAACTCTATTGAAAATATTTTCCGCTAAATTTATATATTATTATACATATATTACATTTATTCTTTGTTGAATGGCTTTATGGGAAATTAACAATTAATAAGTCTATTTATTTGTTTTACTCTAAGAGTTAAAATTGAGCTAACTTAATCTTTGCTACACCCAAAAAAGTTAACCTGTTGTTGAAATTTTTCTTAGTTAATTAAAACAAGTTTAACTTCTTGAAAATAAGTCCTTGAATAATGAAAAACATTTCTTCTTTTTAAAGGATCTTTCTAATAATGGCAAGAAATAATATGTTAAGAAATTGCATTTGTTTGAACATGATTATAACATTAAGCAGCTATTTAATTTATCGATAAACATTTCCAATCAAACTTTTTTGAAATCCAAATTTTTCGTATTATACATACATATAAGAATAAATACAAATCTCCATTAGAAATAATTCCACCCCATGATCATTATAATGGAGTTACTTCTTCGATAAATGTCTTCTAAAAACCCTGACCGATGGCAACATGAAATTTTTGGGGGAATGCTATGACTCACCTTGGATCCAGTAATACCCCCCACTGAGGGTTAAGACAAAGCCCTTCTGACTACACCTTAGCACGTTTGCCGAGTGCGTGAATCACCCGACGAATGTTTGTGGTAGAGCCCATCCATTATACCGCTCACAAACGGAGCGATAAGATATCGAGAGGATTTACTTATCATTCGATATAAATTGGACAACATGAGTGCATCGAACGCAGTATCGCACTAGCAAGCGAAGTAGAAAGAACTGAGAACTGAGAACGATGTCGAACGTTAATGTCAATGTGCAATTGGATTGCAATTGCAATCACTACAAGGGACTTATCTCGACTGTACGTTATGGCATCACTGGTCGGGATCGTCCCTGCCGCACCTGTCGTCGCATGATGAGGAGGAAGCAAGTCGTTGTGGTGCCAGCTCCAGTCTACCAGCCCGTGGTCAGTGTGGAGCCAGCCCAGATGGCCACCCATTGGCAGGGTCAGCAGATGCCGATGCCAGCCCAGCAACCGCAGATGGCTGGCTCTGTGCTGCCACCCAACTATGCTCAGGCGGTGGCTGCCAAATAAAGCCAAAAAGATTTACAATCATTAATAAACCAGATATCTTATAAAACAGTTAAAGCATTGAAAAATGGCCAAGTGTTTTAAATGTCTCGAAATAAACGGTGGGGCGGTGGGGGGGTGGGCGAACAGAAGCAAAAAGGGCAAAGGCCAAATCCCAGCGAGTTGCAGTTAAATGAAAATTAATTGGCTAACACAGCTCTAATAGTGTGTTGCCAACTACTTTTTGTGCAATTAAAACAAATTGTATCCAACAGATACAACACACACACCCCCCCCTACACACCCCCCACGTGGTCGCCTGTTGGCCAGGTTAACCAGTTTGTGGTTGAAGTTGAATTGTCTGTGTGTGTGTGTGTTCCCTATTCTAGGAAGGATTCTATGGGTAGTAGCAGGTAGGTACATAGGTGGCTAGTCGACGACCATCATCATAAAACTTTTCCGCACATAATAATTCATGTTAAACTTGCCTTGTCCTTGCCTCCTCTGCTCCCCCTCCTCTGTGGCACTCTTTCTCTTCGTTTGCCTTTGGCTCTTTTATTCCTTCATTCATTTATTCATTCATTAAGTCGTTTATTCATTATTATAAACAAAGGCCCCAGCAAACACCCAGATATAAAACAGATTCGGGAACAAAAAAAAAAATGTTCGAAGCATTCGTTTCACCTGGAAAATTTTTATAAGCCATCGGGCAGCGAGGGTAGGATGAAAAATATCAGCCAAAAAATCGCTTGGCTTGGCTTGAAGAAAATCTATTCCTTCCTTTTGGTGTGAAACTTTTCCATCAACCCTCGCAAATTGCATCATCTTTGCCGTATTATTTTCAATCCGGCATTTGCATTTTGCCGCTTCATCGGACGACCTATTTTGTTGACTTCTTTTCTTCGTTTTTGTTCTACTAAAAACAATGAACATATATTATGCAATTCAGAACAACAATGGACTCCAAGGAAATGCACGAAACAGGTAGAAGTAGAATGAAGGAGTTTCGCCAGACGTATTGCAAGGTGTTTCCGACAATTTAACAGAGCCAAGGCCTTGTCGTGTGTCTAGCACTAAATAGAGCGTAGACCGACTCACTCCTTCACTCCCCTCTAGCCCCATTATAAGCCTTTTTTTTAATGATAATGACTAAGGAATTTGCTTTGGGTTTTTCTTTTGTTTTTCTTGGCTTCCTTTCGTCGTCCTTCACATCGTTTCTTGGCCTTGCCGAGGGTATGTTTGATCACAGAGAGGGCATCCAAGACTCGTCATAGCCGAAGTTATATTCCTCTGATATTATAATTGTGTTTCTGGTGATTTTCAGTTTATTAAAAATATAAACTGATGGCTTTTAGGTAGGCCAATCCATTGACTCGTGTTTTGATCATCGGCTACATCAACTTGGGCAGAAAACAAATTACATTAATAACTAGAAACTCCTCTCTCTCCCTCGACCTCTTGGCCCTTTGGCTTGTCATTTCTCAATCAGCACATCCAAACATCTCTCGGGTGTTCAATTTCTCTTTCTTTCTCTCTGTATGCCTTCTGATTTTTTGCAAAAACGAAAACTTGTCAAATTTTAAACAAAAAAAAAAAATAACCACAAAATGCTGAGCAAATTTCCCAACTAGCCACGCCCCTTAGCATATGTAAATGTATGTGTGTGTTTGTGTTATAGTGATTGTTCATTGAAGCATTGTAAAAGGGAAGCCAGAGCCCCGAAGCAGACTCCCACCCAGACCCAGACGCAGTCTAGGGCCAGGCGAGACAGACGCCTTTTATAGTTTAGCTGGCCCAAATTGCATGAAATGTCTATTCTAATCCGGAAATTAAATTCCATTTAGAAATTTTCCCAAGTATGTGGGAGGGCAACAGAAGCTGTGCTATATATATGCTTAATTTATAGTGAACAACAGAAAAAGCCAGTGTCTGTTGACTGGCCCAAAAATCTGAGCCACAAGCTTAACCCATAAATGAACATGGCAACATTTAACAGCAATTGGGCTCCAAAAAAATGTATTTTCAACAATGGAAAGCATTACTTGAAACTAGAAGTGAATCCTTTATATCGGCATTCATATATAGAAATCTCTAAAGCTTTAGATAGTCATGGTAATTGGTCAAAATATAAGTTCACAAGTCACAACCTCTATAAATTCCATTTAAATTTCAAAACAGAAATATTAGAAAATTAAATAAAGTAATTAGAAGGTTTTACTTTGAGCATAACATATAAAAAATTGTGAAAATGCTTTAAACTTTTCACTCTCTAGTAGGTAAAGAAAATAATAAGGCAAAAGAAGGAGAATTTTATAAGCGAGAAGAGTTATATGACTCGGTAAATTTATATTTTCAACATCTACTATTTGTTTACAGTCAAAACATTTACCTTTCGAGTCATGCGGCTAAAATAGGGCGCTCAAATTGTTCATAATTGTGAGAAATAATATTATTAGATATTATTATATCGTATCGCAATCTAATTTGGCCACTAATGCATGTCATAAATATCTATCATTCCATAAAAAGCGGTCTGCGGTAATTTTATATGCATTCCTCTTCCGTTTGACAAAAAAAGGGCCATTTGGTTTTATAGATATCCTTAGATTTCTATATATTTCCATAGATTTCGATATATTCCTATTGATTTCTATATATTCCCATCGATTTTTATATATTTCTATAGATTGTTATATATTTCAATTTATTTCAGCTTACCTGTATATCCAGAAGTGAGTTCGAAGCCGAATTCTAGAGGTCCAATCACTCCGACATCCGCTCACCAACTGAACCAGAGGCCCCACGTAACTCCTTTTATATATCTCGGAGACTTGTTATGGATGACTATTATTGTTTAGCAACACTGTTAGCATAGTTAATTAACGGATATTTCAAATTTTAATATATATGTTAATATTAACAAACCTTTTTACAGAAATCTACATTAAAGAAAATTTTACATTTCAACGACAAATTTAAATTTAAGATTCCTCTTTACAGAAAAATTCAAATTAACGGAATATTTAATTGATATTCTGTTATAAAAGTGAGCATAAGTCAATTTATATATATAGGAATCCATGAGAATGTATATAAATTTATAGGAATATATAGAAATCTATGGTAATATATATAGAAATATATAGAATGTCTTCAAATTGTGTATTTGAAGTCTTATTCTACTTACATAATATACTTAAATTATATAATATACTTACAATTACAACTTATGTACATATATATGTATATACAATATTTCATGTGTTAGCTATAGCGGCAGATGAAAGGAATTTAATAAATTGAATAAATAATATAAAACCAAATATAGATTTGAATTATTTATTTCATTTGGGCATGGTATATCCAAGTCGGTCTGGTGACTTACTTGCTTCATTAAAACACTTATTATTATCGGAATCCCGAGTCAATAGGTATGCTTCTTTGGTTTTTCTTCTACAGAAAGATGTCTTATATGAATGAAAAATAGATGAAAACCCCTTATAAATTTGAGCATCTTATTTTAAGCAATGTTTCTGCTGTTTCAAAATGAAGTTTACCTACTTTTAGTTTGAGTTCCCAACGATAATAAATCATATATTCTCCAGGTATTTTTCTTTGATGGTCAGCTTTTAAGTTTAATTACTAAAACCGAAAACTAAAGGGTTAATTTAGTTTATCACCTTGGTGATGTTTATGCAACATATG
Source organism: Drosophila sp. 14030-0761.01 (assembly GCA_018150735.1). Classification (NCBI taxonomy): domain Eukaryota; kingdom Metazoa; phylum Arthropoda; class Insecta; order Diptera; family Drosophilidae; genus Drosophila; species Drosophila sp. 14030-0761.01. The sequence continues at coordinate 2,333,585 of JAECWO010000015.1, forward strand.
TACATCTATAAATTTATATGTTTGCATGTGTATGTATTGTAGTATTTTATACAATTAAAAGTTTTGCTTGGCCTCAAGCAATCGGAGTAAAAGATATTCATTCGGCAAATGCCAGACAACAGCCGCCAGGTGGCTTAGATCAGAGATGAGAAATAAAATTCACCTGACAGCATACACAAAATCAAGCTGAGTTAGGCAATTTTTATATTTACTTGTCAATTTGTTGAAATGGTCGGATAACACACACACACACAATCACACACTCATCTCTTTCTAGGGTGTACTCGGCATATAAAAAGTGTCAACTAATCAAATGACAAAGAGTCAACCTGACGAGAAACAATCAAAATATAAAACTGCCAGCTATTTGTACTACCAAAATGCATTGCCAGGGCCTAATGCGACAAAGCCATTTACTTCATTTGTTTTCCCTCTATGTGTGTGCAAGTGTGAGTGTGAATGTGTGTGTGTTGGGGCAATAAAATTTTTATCATTTTTTATTTGTTTGTATTTTTAAAACGCGCGAAAATGGCGAATGTTTATGGGCTTGTTATTTGAGCATAAAAGCATTTTGCCAGCCCTCTTCCCTCTCACCTCATGTGTATAAGTGTGTGTGTGTGTACGCGTGTGTGTGTGTGTGACGTGACACTTTTTATATGACCTACTCCTGCAAAAGAATGAAAGAAAATTATCATTTTCCTTGGAACAATGAAATTGTCAAAAAATGTAAAACGAGACACGCATCAAAGTTACTTTTTAGAGAGAGCGGAATTTGGTTGTGGAAGAGACAGAACGAGGGGCGTCGCAATTGTTTTGCCAAACAAATAAATTTATGTAAGCAATTTCGAAATGAGGGCAAGCAGCAGTCGCAGCAGCAGCAGCAGCAGCTTGATGAGGGGCAGGGGAAGATAAATAGAGCACCCACTTGAGTGGCTCATTCAGAGCTAATAAAAATTACCAAAGAAATTGCCAACAAAAATATAAAAGTAAAGTTACACCAAGCAGCGACGATGGGGACACGCAGAGGGTTGAAGGGGGAATCGAGAGAAGTCTCGCAAAGTGTCGTCACTTGTGTCCTAACCCTTGAGCCAACAGCCAGAACACGTACCAATTGAGGATCTATGACATAAAATAAAGCCAATAGAGAGCACAGTGTTCCAAAATGTATATGCCATTCCAAGTTGACTAAAATTGTGCATAGTTTTGGTTCTTTCGAACCACTGTGCTAAATAAAATCGTGACGCAAATTGCTAACAAGTAATGCCAAATGAAAAAACCAAATGAAAACCAAAGCGAAATGCTACGCCAAGCCAACATAATAAGAATTGTAACCAGTAAACGAGTCAGAACAGGATGGAGAGAAAGGGGGAGAAGGTGGTAGGTGGGTGGAAGGTGGAGTGGATTTCGTGAGGTTAGCGCCATTGACCGGAAATGTAAAATGCACTTAGCACACAGCTCAATTCGTGGCCCTGGCCAAACCTCTACTCCAAAATATCGCTATCAATAAATTCGCACGTAGCTGGCCGAAGAATGAAAAGCTAAAGCAAGGAGAAAGGACCTCAAAAAGGAGAAGGGGCAATGAGTTGGCTTAAAAGAAATGCAACAGAGGCGTATCTAAAAGAGGATAAATAGAGTACAGAGTAAAACCATTTGAATTTCCTAGAGAAAACTGAGATTCTGGGAAGCCTTTTTTGAGTCTCTTAATGTCAGTGTGACCATATTTCTTACTGTTACGATGGCATACATAGGGTCCTCTCTTTATTTCGCCTATTTCTGCAATCTCTCAATCCCAATCAGTTAATCTCAACGACTTTCTTTTCATTATTCATTTGAAAGGGGGCGGGGGGCAACTCTGACTACGCCTCTGCATTTGGTGTTTAAAGGGCATCGGATAATTAGAAAAGCCAACTGCATTTCTTTTCTTTTCTTTCATTCTTCCACTGGCACTTGCAATTTGAGCATTTTGAAACAAACACGCGCCCAGGCAGCAACCGAAAGTGGTTTCATATGGTAAGGTGGTTGGGTGGTTCCCAGAGGGTGGCCCAGAAGGAGCTTCTGTTACTTCTGTGGTGACTGCTTTTAACGAAAATTGCTTCATTAGAGAAGTGCGGTGGCAACAACTGGTTTTAAGTTCAAACGCTTTGCCTGATTGAGTTGCATTTTTTGGCCAACACAAAAGTTTTAATTCAATTTAAAATCTACCTTGAATGCGAAGTTTTTCGCATTTGAGTAAGCCTAAATATATTGTTTAAGGCGATTTAAGGTAGCCAAGACTTATTTTTTGTTGGCTAATTGCTGTAAATGCCTGAAAAGAAAAGGAAATGTGTTCTCTATAGAAATTCTGTTGGTTTTTGTTGCCGGGTTTTTCGCATTCATAAATCAAAAAGCGAGCATGTGTCTATCAGGCCAAAAAATGAAAACCGAAATAGCCAAACACAATGGAGGCATGAAAAAGATTATATAGAAATAGCCACACACACACACACACACACACACACACACACACACACACATATACATACAATTTATATAGAAAAATATGAAAAGCAAAGGCAAACCACAACAGCAAATGGGGCATAAATTACACATGGCCATAGAAAAATGATACGACGAGAACATAAAACAGATGCCCAGGCATTCAGTAGGAGTATCAGTTGGAGTAGGAGATTGTCAGTGTTGCGGTAAGAGGAGAGATCCAGGGGTGTGGGGGACTAGCTATACTAGATTTGCTCTCTCATCATTTATAAATGCTCGCGGGAGTGGCGTATACTTTTTTGTGTTATGCTTTAGCGTTTATGGTCATCAGCATTCAATATGAATTCGGGTTTCACTTGCCACAAAAATGAAGTTTAGTTTTAGGCCTCGGCATTTCTCTCATATCCGGTTGCCATGCTAATCGCATTACAATGAAAATTGATGATGTTCTAGGCACCCGCAATCCAAAAAAAAAAACATAAAAACCTGAAACTCTTCTCTCTTCTCTCCTCTAATTATGCAACATATTTTTGCATTGGCCATTTTAGTGCGTTGACATGTCATTGACTTGTTGCCACTTAAATTCAATTGGCTCAAAAATAGCAACGCAAATGTTGTCAACTGAGTGGTGTGAGGGGGTGGAGGGGTTGCCGCTGGCTGGCTAGTCAACAGTTAACAAAGTTTTCGCAAACGAAAGCCAAACCAAACCAGTAAACCGAATAACAACCTCACGATAGTCGCATTTTGTCTATTACAGGCCTTTCGGCTACTTAAATGTTCAGCCTAGTAGAGCCCACCCCCAAATGTATGCTATATAAATACAACGAGGCAACGCGCATACATTTGTGTGTGAGTGTGTGTGTTGTGTTTAAACAACAGTTCAGCCCAGAATGTGGCACAACACTTAATTGAATTGGAAAAAAATCGCAACTTTGTAGACCAAGCCAATTGCTAAATCGGCTAATTTTAATTGAAAATGCACTCATTCAATTGTCTTGCACAACGAAATGCCCCACAGGGCTTGTCATTCTAATATGGCGTGCAGAAAAATCAAATCAATGGGTAATCTGGTCTACTATTTTAGTTTAATGTCAACTAAAATATTCATAAACTACCAAAGCATTGCATTTGAAATGGAAATTCATGCGAAAGGACTTTATGTATTTTAATTTACCTGAGTTAGGTAGCTACACTGCTGGTCAAATGGTTAGATGCACCCACAATGGCTTTCAAATTAGTTTAATAGATTTTATTTTGAAAACAATTGAAAGAAAACATTTTTGGATATGCAAAAATCTTCGTTATTAAATGATCCTTCAATTAGAACATTTAAAATATTATGGAAATATATCAAAATACTGTATATAAAGCATTTTCTTGAAGCTATTAAAATGAGTCACTTTTTTTGTAGAAACATAAATATTTTAAATTTCGTTTTAAGGTATTAAGAGTTTATCCTAGTTTATCCTAGTAAATATTTAATTATAAATATTTAATTCTCAAGAAGCTACAATTAAATGATGGAAGAAAAGTTCAAATAATCAAAAAAAAAAAGAACAACACAAAACGGCGGAAAAAATAAATTTATCATACTATTAAAACGTAAATTTAACACTTTCATCTAAACATAGAAAATGACCAAAACTAATGCTGAGATTTGAAAAGAATTGAAGATAAAACAGTGGTATAATTTTTACTGGCGTTGTGTAAAGCTATTTTTCTGGTAAATTTAATATATCCCAACTATAAAGTAAATTTAATTTCCTATTATCAGTGATAACTTAAATCATGTTACCTTTCAAGGAGCCAATAAACTTTGACACATCACATGGACCCGCAAATAATTGAGTAGCATTATCTAAGATGTCAATTTACTGTTATATTTTGCGATAAAAGAAGCATTAAAAAATAAAGCAACTTTTCAATAATATCGCTTCTTTTGTATATAAGGGAATTCAAAAATCTTTCGAGTAATGTCCTGACAGTTCCTAATGAAAAACAGATCAAAGATTCAGCCATAGCGTCTAAGGAACATTGACACATTCATTTCAAAACGAATGTTTATTTTTGACCAACTTGTTCGAAATCGAAATCTATAGTGAATAGTTTATTTTCAGAGCCAAGTGAAATAGAAATTGTCTTATGGAAATGCATGTTTCGATCAGTGTGAAAATCTATCAAAATATTTCGAATAGTTCAAGCGTTTATTTCCACCTAAAATAGGAGTTTATTGCAGCTGGATCAATCTGTTAACCAGTTGGCAATCGGCAATAGGAAATCGGATGTGTGTGTGTGTGTGTGACTTTTTGTAGTTAATACGAGACGAGGCTTGGGGGGCTGGCGAAATCATTGTAGCAAAGTAAAGCCAATTAGAGCAGCGGCGGCGGCTGATGCTCATTTTGCTGGATGGCAGCTGCCTGCAAATCGCAGCCTCGAGGACAAACAAATGAAATTGGTAACAGGATGCGGAACAGAATTCCATTGCATATTTGTTGGCGCTCTGGACGGGTGGGACAGACGGATGGATGAAGAACTCAAATTGTGTTTGGCTTTGGTTGGGCATTAAAACGCTTTACCTGGAAGGGATATCAGAGCTCGCTTGATGAGCCAGATTTGCTCCCCCCCAAAAAAGGGGAGCAAGACTGGGGAGTGGGAATGGGAAGGAAAAGGGTTTTTGTTTGTCAATTTGCTGGAATTGAAACGTGCCTGGTAAGTATCATCTCGTCTCGTCTCGTCTTGTGAAAGTCCCTGGTGATCCCAGCCAATATTGGCAATCTAAACGCCTTATAAGTTTATTTTTAAAAGGAATTTCACGAAAGCAGAAAATCTCAACGACATCTTTGCTGCGCTCATTCTCATCCTTGTCCTCGTCTACGTTTCAGTCTCCGGCTCCATCTTCATGTTTTCCCCAGAGTTGAATGAGTTGAAATATTTAGAGCGCATTATGGGGGGCTCAAACTACCGTTGTGGAGCCGAGGATGCTGGGAGGCATTTATCGTAAACGTAAATTTCAACTGCCTGCGACGCGTCAAGGATTTGGCAAAAACATTTAGCCAACATGACACTTAACAGATTCGCTCTCGACTATATCAATATTGGCCTAATGGCAAGGACGAGAGCACCTTCTCCTGCCACTGCTCCCCCAGCAGCTCCTGCTGCAGCCTCATAAAAAGCAATGACAACTCTGTTAAAGGGGGACTAAAGGAAACTTTTCAACACACATGTGTGTGTGTGTGTGTGTGTGTGTGTGTGGGCCAACAATGTGAATGCTAATCCAATTGAGTGAAACTTGGTTCCAGCAAACTGACCGAAACCCGGAGGCCAAGTCTGTAATAAACATAAATAGATATTATTTATGAATCTCCCCCTCCCTCCCTCTCTCTCCCTGTTTCTTCGTGAATCTGATTCAGACTGCCAGATATATATTTCATATTAATTCCTCTTGATATGGTTTTCGGATAATTGGCCTATTCGGCCAACTCTTTGTCCAATTGCTCAATGTTCCATGACCGAAATTCACCATTCTCACTCTTTCTCCTTCTTCCAAGTTAATTGCACTTCTTGCTTCGAGGCGCAAAGAGTTCAACGGCAGATCTAGATATGTGTGTGTGTGTGTGTTGGTGTGTGTGTGTGGTCATAGTTTTTCATTAGCCACGGGACTTTAAGCCCTTTGATTATCATGGGCCAGCCTTTTAACTCTAATTAACTGCTAATTGACAATAAATCATTATTACTCAAATTTTAGTGGCCCATGGTAGAAACAATAAAACGAAACTCAATTGAAATAAAATTATAAGAATTCCCCACTCGGACTTGATAAACTACACCGACTTTAAAATTCCCTTCTGAATAAGAGAAGACTTTTTTTAAAGGTAAATAAATAGTGACTCGAATGATTTACTTGAATTACTTGCGAAAAATATATAACTAGGAAGAAATCGTTTTCCTCTTTCCAATTTGAATGAAATATAATATATTTATATGTATGTATACTATATATAGGATTTCAATGAAACATGATATACTTATATATAGAACTATGAAAAGCATAAGACACGAATATTGGCGATTGCATTGTATACTGAGGAAGAATAAAATTGTCTTTGAAAAATAAGAGAATTAACTCAATATGAAATTTCAAAAATGCAAGAACTTGAATCGAGACCTAGCACATGTTAAAGGTATAGTAAAACTAAGGAAAATCGTATATAAGGATATCTGATAGACCCACAGAAGTGTGAATTAATTTTTTTGGCCATAATTTGAAAGTCTTCAATGCGATTTTGATTGTTTTTGGAATGGATGGAGGATTGTCCTATCTAAAGATCTATTGTTAATTTTTCTGAAACCAAAACTAACGAAATGACTTGAAATCTTAATTTATGGACTTGGTGCTTGATGGCGTTTTTCAATGCTAATTCGTATTGAGAATATATTTTACTATTTTAATAATTATTAATTATTAGTGTATTAGGTAATCATAAGGAAGAGGGCATCGTAAAAATGCAATATGAATACACATTTATTATACAAATACTCCAAGAAAAATGGAGCCCAATTCTTAAATCTTTGAAAAGCCTCTTGGCAAAAGCAAAGCATTTGACAAACCCTTTCACCCAATGCATAGGCCCAATTCAAGGCCAACTAATACGCAAAAGAGTAGATCGCATAATTCATAAATAAAGTGTGACTAATGCCAATGGCGACATGGCCGACATGGACATGGACATGGACAGAAGAACAAAGTAAAAGAGGCAACACAAGAAGAGGCAGCACTTGGAGGACATTTCACCAAGTGTAACTGCAATCCATTAAGCAATAAAATTCATTTATTATTTATTATGATTACACCCAAACCATTGTTTGGATGAAAGGGAGAAGGAGGAGGAGGAGTTTTTGTTTTTGTTATTGTTGGGTGGGCTTGGCCTAGGATTTAAGTGGTAATTACAGTGAGCCCTTTTAGGCCACGCCCATCACATGTGGGATTGGAGTCGGGGAATGGGAAATGGAAATCATAAACATAAAGCTAAAAGGCGGCTAGCTGGCAAATGAGCCAAAGCCAAAGCCAAAGAGAAAAGAAGTAAGTATATAGGCAAAGGAGTTAAGGACCAAAGCAGATCATAAGCAGTGGGGGAGAAGCTGTGGGGGCGGGGCGGGCCGGACTTGGGCAAGCGTAACAAATGCAATAAATGCGAAAAAAAGACTCAGTCGCTCGCTCGTTCGTCCATCTACTTCTAGAAGTGGGCAACAAATGGCCAACAAGAAACTTTGTTCATAGGCACATAATAATAATTCGTAAATTGATTGTGTTTAGTGAAGTTTGAATAAATTCGATGAGAGAGCAATAGAGAATGAGTCAGAGCAAGAGAGTGAGAGTGAGAGAGAGAGAGAGAGAGAACTTCTCATGCCGGCAGGATAATCCACTAAAATTTACAACAAACGGAAACAGCAACAGGAAAACTCAACGACGACGACGACGACAACGATGAAAAGGAAAGCAAGGAAAATGTAGCAAATAAAAATAAATTTGCTGCTGCTTCTTGCCCCACCACTAACCCAGAGCCCAGAAGCAACCAAAAGGACCAGAACCAGGACCAGAAAGGAAAAAAAGCCAACATATGCGCGCTGATGAGTTACAGTCAGCCAGTTCAGAGCGGTGGGGCAGCGGTGGGGCGGCGGGGGGGGGAGGAAGGTGTGGAAGGAGGTGGAAGCTTATAAATGAAATAAAAATGGAAAGCAAAGCAAAACTTATGACTGTCAGCAGATAAAGCAAAAGCTACAGCAAAAATGCCAGCACACACTTCGCCCCCACCCCCCTTCCCACCGTACTCTCCCCTCCCACCAAGGAGTCGAAGCTCCATTGAGAGGGACAAGGACTATCAAAGTGAAATGCTAAAGCAGCCAAAAATCCACGAAATAATGGCAACACAACATGAAACAACAACTGTGACAACAACACACACACACACACACACACACACACACACACACACACACATTGAGGCAAAGGACCCACCAGTGATAGGAGAAATCCTTGCTGGATGCCACGGTGTTGGCATTGCCATTTTGCTGTCATTTGGCATCATCATCAATATGGCTAAAAAAGAAAAATAAGAGAGAGAGAGGGGGAGAGAAAAGACCGAAAAGAACAATGCGTTAAATGCGCTTCATGGAGCCAATGGAGCCCATGGAGATAGAGCCATAGACGAAGTTAAAGCTACAGTTACAGTTACACTTTCATCCTTCGTCCTGCGTTCGGTGTCCCCATCTGACTGGAATAGGTGACAGCTCAGCTGGGCAGTGAGTAGGCATCTTCCTAGTCTGTGACTAAGCTCTTACAATTGCCACTGAGGCCAGAGAAGAAGAAAAACCATTAGATGTAGTAGCAGCCTATTTTGATAGCAAGGGGCAGGGGGGGAGAAGGGGAGGCATAGTGGAAGCAGTACTATTCCAAGATGATCTAACAGTTTTCTTTCGCTCTCAACACATTAAAAGTTTGATTTATGTTTCACCAGTGAAGAGGAAAACTTAGCCAAGACACAAGCCAATTTGCTGCATTGGCACACTAGACACAAATTTATTGCATACTTTTGCTTGCTGCTGATATTCTTCTTATATGCCCATTGATTCTTATACATAAGTATACGAAATCTCTTATATTTAGAAGATTTTCTAATCTTATATTTTATTTTGGAGATTTGCGGAATATGTTGATGTCCAATGAAGCCTATTGATCGAGTGAAACTCTGATATCTATATAGGTGTACCCATTATAATTTCTTATCACTATAACCCATTCGTTAGTCTCTCTCGACTTAAAAATTAAATTAATATTTGCAGTTGCATTGCATTTGCATTGCGTGGGTTTGAAACCTCGCTATGACTTAGCCACTCCACCAACCACGTGCCCCCATTATCTTTGTTCTCTCAATATCGACAGTTTTGCACCCAAATGGAGGGTCATAAATATGCATTGTGTCACATTAGTGTGGGTATAGCAGCATGTGTGTGTGTGGCTGTGTGTGTGTGTGTGTGGATGGGGGCCATATGTCACTGGAGGTTAATAGATTTTCTTTAGCCAAGTAACTTGCAAACTGCGTGTCATCAGTGAAGGGTCACAGGACACACGAGGCACAAAGAAAGAAATAAAAATAAGAAAGATAACAGCTACAACCAAAAGGGACTTCACAGACCCCTTCTCCCCCTCGTAGCCAGTTCCCTGTACCGGCAAGTCATAAATCGGGTTGGCAACTTTTTCAATAAAATATTAAACACGTTTATTGAATTAAAGTCGACCAAAAACGATATGAACGAAAATTTAAACAGAGCAAAAAATTAAAAGCCAAAACAGAAACTCGATAAGCTTAAAATAGTTCAGCTAAAAAACTGAATAAAGCTTACCTAAACGTTGATTTGATTAAAAAAAGAAAAACAAACTCATGTGGGAGCGGCGGAATAGTGGCGTAAAAATGTAAATGACAAAGACATAGATCCAGTAGCTAAAATTTTCACCAAAAATGTTGGAAACCTGCAAAAACTTTTTTAGCAAAAGGCACAAAAATAGGAATCCTGTTGGAATCAGTTACAATTAGTATCGAAATTGGAATGGAATGCTATTGGTTCTCTGGAAAACATTTAAAAAATTCAAATCAAAGAGATTTAATGAAGACAATTTTTCCCAAACATCATAGGAGTAATTGGGAAATTTACGAAAACAAGATAATCCATATTTCCCTCTTTAAGGCAGATTAGGTAAAATTTTAGGATATTTTTACAATCCCTTTAAATAAACACATTCCAGTCTTATCAGTGGAGTAAAGACTTTAAGCAAAGAAATTAAAATCATCACATGCTATACTATAAATAAATGATTAATTATTTAAGCTTATTGTACAATATATGAAATCGTAGATTAAATAATCGTTTGCCAGTCGTTTTCAAACGTGACTCAATTGTGACTTTAATTGTTTGTTATATAGAAATGGGGATACTCTGCATAAGCCATATGGATATTCGAGATATATATTGGAGATTATACTTCAAATTCTATTTTCCCAATCAGAAGTTGTTAACTTTTCTATTTTAAATCAAACTTTTTTCATTACTGGCTTTAAAATGGCTCATCCTGATCCATCATGATCTCAAATGAAATCTGCCAAATGTATTTTATATATGAAAAGACCAAAAACCGATGACTAGTTTTTTAATTTTCCAACATTTTAGCTAATGGACAAGAGCATATAGAATGCTGGGTCAAGCAATCTGGTCTTTCTGGTCTATTCATAAATTGGAGTTGGGTTAACTTTTACGGCGGCCTCGAAATCTGATGAATTTAATTGACCCAACCCACTTGAGAACTCCTTCTACTGTGGCGTGAGTTCGAGGAGTTGAGTTCTCTTTCACTTTTTGTTGCTTTTCTCGTTGTTGTCAAGGCCTGGAACAATTTTTTATTACAATTTGCTGGACTTGGCCCTGCCACCTACACAACAGCAACAACAGTAATAGCAGCAGCAATCAGAAGAGGAGGGTGGGAAGGGGGGTGGACCGAAAGAGAGGCAGGAACTCCCGGCAGTAGAAGCAGCTAATGGATTCTATTTAACTTCCACCGGCTGCTAATGGATTTTTCTTGACCCCAAATGAAAATGCGCATCGAAATGCGATTGAAAAATGCTTGATATAAAAAATGAAAAGAGAAAAAGAAAAAAACCAACCAACGAATGGTAACGAAGAATAAAATAGAAAAGAAAAGCAACCAAACAAAACGAACGAAAGAAAAACTGTACGGAAGAGGAAAAACCAGAAAGTATAATGGCAGAGCAAAAGGCTAAATGAAATGAAAATGGGAACAGGAAATGCAAGGACTAGGGCAAAGGGCAGACAGCAAGAGCAAATGAGAGAAACTTTCAAGGATTTCTATGCCAATATCTTGACAAAATTTAAATTAAAATTCACCAAAGCAACAGCACTGGGAAATCAGCTAAGGCGAAATGCAAAATGAAAAGCAAAAACCAGGTAAGAAAATAGGTGGAAAACTTTACCAGCTAATTATAACAAATATTTCTTAATTTTATGAGCTCAACGAAATGTAAGCATAAAAAAATATCCAAGTGGTTAGCGGAGAAAGGGTGGGGAGGGAGCGGAAAACCTTGATAAAAGTTATGCATCAACAATTTTCTTTTACGACTTTGGGCCAGGCTTCAAATTATAAGAAAAAGAGAAACACTCAGAGAGAGACAGGGAAAGAGAGAGAGAGGGGGCAAAAGGAAAAGGGAGGGATAGTCAGAGAGAGACCGCAAAACTCCTTTTTTTTTAGCGTGTAGGCGGAGGAAACAATGGCAACCAACACTTTAAGATACTCTGTAAACGACGAATGGTAGAGTATATACATTTCGGTTTCGTTTTTCTTTCAAAAATTGCATGAATAGATCAGAAATAATATCTATCTTTGATATTATATTCGATAATCGCCAGTCTGAGCATTAGCATCCTCTTTTTGGAGCACTTTTAGGGTATCTATAATTAACTAAATTAAATAATAATTAACTATTGAAATAAAATATTGAAAAAATATTAAAAAATATTAACAGAAAACTTTCTTATCAAGTGCAAGACGAGCAAATGTCCTCCAAATATCTAAGACTAAGTAAATCGGCATAACTTTATTAAAGGAATTTGCTTTAATTAAGGAACGATGACAAAACCAAAAGACTTTAATACTAAAATCGGGATTTAACCTCCTTCGTATAGGGTATCCCACAGCCTGCTCCCAAAACTAATTTGCTGTAAAGTCTTTCAGTGAAAAAATTCTCTCACCAAAACTGAAAAAAGACACCGAAAGAATAGAAATAAAATAAATCAACTTCCGCTTGGCTTGAAACTCCTCCTCTCCAGCTCTTCTCTCGTCTCTTCGCCATCGTCTTCTCATACATGACATAACTCCGACTCAGTCAGTCATCAGTGGTGGCTGCCCACCTGTGGACGGAGGAACCACCGCCAACAACCACCACCACCAAGTGAAGACCTAAAACTTGAAACCGTTTCAAAAGTCGCATCGTTACGCTTGAGATGCACTTGCTTTGCATATAGGTAAAGGCATGGCATGGCAAGGTCCCTTACCCTAGACCTGACCTATCCCCCTCTAAGTTAAGTGTCATCGTCCCCTCTCCCAGGCAGTCTCTCATTACTCCCTTCGCTTCCCCTGCCGCACCCTCTAATGGCATTTCGATGCGCGTTAAAGTCACTCGTCGTCTCCATTGTCTGCATCCGCTTCTCTTTCTTCTGCACTTCACATACTCGTAATCATTTCACATTACAGGCCAGATAATAAATTCATTATGTATTTTTCATGTTATTAATTATGTTTTCTCTCTCTCTCTCTGTCGGTTGTTTTTCTCTTTTCTCTTCGAGGGCCTCGAAACAATTTAGTGAAAATAGTGGGAAAATAATTATTGGTCTACAAATTTTGCTATCATGCTGATAATTATGGTGCTGGATTGCCCGACATGTCTCATCAACAACGTCATCATCATCATCTTCGCAATCATCATCATCATCATCATCTCTGAAAAGGAAGTTTGTCGTTTGCTCTTGATGCGATGGGGTCAAACTACACCTAGAGAAAAACTAATGGCAGTTGCGTGTTGTGACTCTCTGTGGTTAACTCTGACTAACTTGTTGCAGGTGCTCGCATCTCGGGGTTCGAGTGTGTTTTGTTTGTGTTTGTGGTGAGAGCACCGCTAGATGCGTTTTTAATAGCATTCCCAAATCAAAATCATTAAAAACATACATCACAGAAGGTTAACCCAACTCTGCCAAATGTGAGTGCAAGAAATCTTTTAGAAAACTTATCTAGAAAACATTCATCAAATTAGACAAAACATCACATAAAAGGTGCTTATCAAATGTTGATCCAAACATCCCGAATAAGCTTTTTTAGCCACGGACTTAAAGTGATCTATGAGAAGTTTTTTAACTTGGAAGAGTGAAAAGTTTTTCTCTATTTTAAACTTTCGTAGAAAAAACCAATCCAAGATCCGCCAAATTAAGTCCTTAATCTAATTGTTATAGTATCTTTCATTTGTTAAACAGTTCTAGGAAACATCTTCACTCAGCTCTCTCAAGGGATCTCTTTGGGTTTTGAGCTAAACCTTGTTTTGAAAGATCTCTCACTAGTTAAATGTGTTTCTCACATCCTGCCACTTCAAGTTTCACTTCAGTTTTAATTTACTCTATTTGTAATAGTCATTAATAATGTCAAGATTATAGAGCTGATTAATAGTTTGACCTTCGGTAACTTTAATTGTACTTATTTGACACGGTGGTCACGCCTTGTACACAAATTGTAAGCCAAGTTCACAGGACTGAAGGAAAGAATATCAAATATCCCACTTCATTCTGCGTTTAAAATGGTTCTACAAACTAACATATTATTTAATGCAGGAAGAGCATTTCAGAAATGGATATCTTAAGAAAGTGTGAACCTCTTCTGGTTAGTTTTCGTTTCTACCTGTGAGAACTAAAGGGCTGTAGATGATTTCTCAATAACCCTTCATTCCAATACATTTACGCCATTTGAGTAATCTATAATCTATATCTGTCTAAGATTAGCTAAGATAAAGTAGAGCCATCCATTGCAGCTGCAGAAGTTCAATTTCTTTAAGAGCAAAGATGTTCTCCATTACCATTTCGCTTACTTCCCACCTGTTTTTCGGAAGAAAGAATTTGCATTTCAAAGGATCACAACTGCTTTCTTTTAAAATACATTAATTTCGTTTTTAAGTCGATCATTGCACCACATTTATGCAATACCTATCAATGTCTAGAAAGTTGACAATTTCCATAACTTTTTGTCCTTTCGGTTTCTTGGTAACCAAGAGCCATTCCAATGCGAAGGACTTCATCCATTCAGTGGAGAACTAAATTGCTCACTTTTAGTGTTTCTTTTATTTTTATGTGCTTTGTTGTTTCTGGTTGCTAAAATTTAATTGGTGTGCAAGTTTTGGGCCAAGAAGCAACCCTTAACCATCCTTCAATGGGTCGCTCCTCCTGCGTTGAGTGTTTGTACACCTGATGACTATCCAATTTTTGTGTTGTTGTTTATAGAAATTTGATTTCTGTTTATTGTTCTTGTGCTCTTGGCTTGAAATCGCAGTGCGGCAATTGCTAATAGTTAACATAGCAGGTACTTTGTCTCAATGATGATGGCCTTGATGATGATGATGAAGACGATGAATCCGATGTGGATGCGGATGATGAGGACAATTTCCCCTTGGTGCCTTGGCATAAGTTATATGAGTCTTTCACCCTCCTGTTGGCAGCGGCAACCTTTTCCCAAACTGTTTTGTAAGAAGTCAGCGAAGCGGGACAAAAACGTCGTCGTCGTCGTCGTCGTCCAGCTCAACAAGTTGCTGCGACCCTTCTGAGCCGCCTGCAGTGCTTATACAGCTGTTGTTTTATGAAGAAGAGTTGGGGGAAGGTGGGAGGAAGGGGCCAGGGTGGCTCATCGCTTTTCACGTGTGTTTGTGTGTGTGTGGCTTGAGCCACAAAATGTTGGGGGTGGGGGAGGCAAAGGGAGGGTTGAACGCTCTCGCCTTTTGCTTGGCTTCAAACTGTGGGAATTTCTCAATTGTTTATGGTTAATAATTGCTGTTGTTGGCTTCTTCACCTCTGGGGAGCACGAACGAAGGGGGCAGAGAAAGGAACAGGGTGAGGGTGCGAGGTGAGGGGTGCGGGTGAGTGTGCAATTGTGCGTAACTTGCAAGTGTGTGTGAGTGTGTGTGTGCGGTTAAATTGTAAATAAGCAAAAGCCAAGAGCAATCCAAGAAGAAGCTGCTTCACTTCAGGGCGAAAATTTTGGAAATTTTGATCACTTTGGCTCAAAGCCACGAATTGGTTGCATTCGATTTTACTCACTTCAAAATTAATGTTCAATGTGAAGTGAAGAAGCTGCATTCAATTCGATTCAACTCGTTTTGATGGGCTTTTCCTCTTCTATCTCTCTCTCAAGTCACTTTTGACGTCCGGCGGCTGGGAAAAGGTGTGACAAAAGTAGGCGGCGCCAGGCCTTAAGCTATATAAATTTCGCTTTGTTTTAAATCGAGATAAAACCCACCTCAAGGTGGGAAAGTTCATTCTATGATTGATGAAATTTAGAGAAAATAGCTAAAACTAATTACCTGATTAAATGCACTTAAGGCAGACTAATTTCTAGATAGTTTTATTCACGTCAAATCGGCATATTATATGGCTAGTTTAGGTAGAATCAAATTTATTATCATTTGAACAGGTTTTTTTAGTGTCATTTAGAATGGATCGATTTTGTTTAATACCCCAAATTATAATTTGTTAGTCTTTATTGAAATGAGAAAAAAAAATGAGTTCGCAATTTAATTCAAATGTTTAAAGCTTTTCCAACTGTTTAAATTTTTATAGTGGAAAATTTAACGATTACATTTGAATGATTTTCCATCTTTTATTGCAGAAAATCTTTGCAGATGCCAGGATTCAAAATGTTTGATCAAATCATTCTTCATTAAGATATCTCACCATAAAAATTCCATTAATTAAATATTATGTGCCATTTGGAAGAATGATTTGGAAGAAGCTTTGAAAGTAATTATTACTCAAAATTTTCTCCATTGAAATTGACTTCTTTAAATGATTTAAAACAGTAAAAAAAAAAGTAATCAGTAATTTAGTTATTAAAAACCAGCAGTTTGGCTCTTAAACAATGATATAATAAAGTGTTTAAAATACTTTAAATAATTTCTACTTTTCTACCAAATTAACATTTATGTTTCAGCAAATTTTTCAGTCAGTTTAAAGAACAAAGCAAGTTCTCTCTCTTTTTAACAGATTTAGCTAGAGACTCCAGGATTGCAATGGCCTTGGCACTTCTTCAACGCTAAAACTAGTTGCGAATTATAACTGAATATATATATTTTTATACCATGCATCCATAGGATGAAATGGTATATTAAAGTCGCCAAAATGTATGTAACAGGGAGAAGGAAGCTTTTCCGACCCTATAAAGTATATATATTCTTGATCAGCATGAGAAGAGAAGTTGATATAGCCATGTCCGTCTGTCCGTCTGTCCGTCTGTCCGTCCGTCCGTCCGTAAGAGTGCAGAGATCTCAGCAACTACAAATGTTAGAGTTACCAAATTTAGAATGTAGACTCGTGTAGTCTTGGCGCAGACCAAGTTTATGTTTTTTTTTGCCACGCCCCCTGCCGCCTCCGGAATTTAATAAAAGTGATTTTCTCCCGTAATATTTATCGTATCGTAATTTAATTTGGCCCACTCATAGATCTTATGAACATCTATCATTCCACCTATTTTTTTGCCACGCCCCCTTCCGCCTCCGGAATTTAATAAAAAGTGATTTTCTCCCGCAATATTTATCGTATCGGAATTTAATTCGGCACACTTATATATGTTATGGACATCTATCATTCCACCAAGTTTCATAAAAATCGGAATAAAAATGGCCGAGTTATGCATTGAAACGTTTTGCGCTCAAAGCGGTGCAAGGGCGAATTTGGCCGGTGGGGCGCTAAAGTGCACACATAAGAGTGAGCGAGATAGCATATGTTAGAAATCGCGCATACGAAAGAAATTTAATATATGAAATAAGTTTTATAAACTCAAGGAAATTTGTTTTCCCTGATGCATGGTATATCCAAGTCGGCCCGGCGACTTACTTACTTTATTCCTCTTGTGTTTTCAGTATTATTTATAAATCAAAAATAATATCAATAATTTTGTTAGGAAATAAGTAAACAAATTTATTAAATGAAACTTGTTAGCTAAATCCTCAGAGTGTTGCAAATTGCATTATATGCCCTTTTTTATTAGTTCACTTCATTTTTCACTATTTTTCCATGATTTATTTATGAATATTTGTAGAGCATTTTAAATTGCAGCACTTTTCAGTAGCCTTTCTTTCAATATTTTTGCATAATTCCGGCAATTGCATCTTGTTTTGCATAATCTGTTATTATATTGTTCGGTAGCTGCCGCTGACTTGTCATGCCCCTCACCACACCTCAGCTCACCCAGCTCAATCGCAATTGCATCTATCTGAGTATCGCAGCATCTCGTGGCACATGCCAGAAGTCAGCCAGTCTGCCACTTTCACGCCAAAACCAGGTGAAGCGTCGAGAGACCCCAAAAACCAAAAAAAAAAAGAAAGAAAAAACAGAGCTCCTCAATTTGCGATGATCATATCGGAGTCGCTTGGCAATTTGGCAACTGTGTGTTGAGGTATCAATAACGAGACCAACTTGGCCATTTCCCCCCCTCTCCCTCCACACCACTCTCTCTCTCACTCATCTTGGGGCCCCTTCGTGTCTTCTCTGTTCAGTCAGTTGCCCACATACATATATGAGGTCACATAACGGGACTCTTGTTGCAAAAAGCGTTGTCGCTGTCGTCGTCGTCGTCGCCAAAAGCGACTGCATCGTCTGCAGCAGCATAAACGAGTCTTTGGCCAACACAAATACAGGCACAGAAAGACAGCACACACACTCACACACACACAGTCACGCACACACGCATATTTGTCCAAACCCGGCCGGCTTTGACTTTGTCAGACCAAACCAAATCAGAATTCATGGACGGTGGCAAATCTTGAAGAAGGATTATAGCTAAAATTTTGGAAAATATTTTTAAATTGACTTGATATTCTTTTCTGTGACACTTTTCTGAATATAAAATATGATGGAAGATCTAATAATTCTAAAATCATCTTTATGATATTATCATTCCTGAATTAGTTATTAGAATTAGTTACTTACTGATACATATATATAATATTCTACAATCTTATGGAAAGTGTTGTATTTGTAGGAAACAATAAAATTTTGAAATTTGAAGCACGAACAAAACGAAATTCATAAATTTGTAAATATTTAGCATATATTCTACATGCTATATCTTTAAAAAGAAAATCTGTGGTTTCCATAAAGCGTTGGAAAACTGATTTTGAAATGTGAATTAGGAGAACTACAGTGAAACACATGTGGATAGGATAGATAGATTACTTTTGGATGATTAGGGAATCAAAAAGTTTATAAAATATCATGTAAAGGGATCTTTTACATCTTTTTTGTATATGCTCATATATATAAAATAGTCTTCTGGGAATGAAAAGGATATTATTCAAGTCCTTGATATAATGCACTAATATTTTCCAACTCCCATATTATTGTAAGTATACTTCATCATCAATTAATTCTTAATAATATGGTGAGGTAAAATAATAAAATTATTTGTTTTCCACCTGATTTTCTTTAGGATTTTGTAAAAATTCAGATTAGAAAATTCAAATTCAGAAAAATCTCATTTAAAGTTAAGTTTAACATTATTTAAAATCAACATGTGAGCTTTAAAATTTCATAAAATAGTTTGAGATAAATCGGTTTATGCCTAAAGATCCTTCTTATGAAGAAACTTATGAAATTTTGCACTAGAATTAAGTCATTATCTAATGAAATTTATTGGCAATCTAAGAGATGTTGCTCCCCCCTTCCCCCCACCGAGGCGCCACTGCTTTGAATGGGACTTGAGTTGTTCGTATGCAACTTGGCTGCCTTAGTTCCTTTTAACGGTAACCACTCATGGGTGTGTCTGCGTCGCGAAGTTAATTAATTTGGCATAGGCTTGTCAAACAATTTATTGGCCTCATACACAAACACACACACACACACACAGACACAGAGATACGACGTGTGATACAGAAAAAGTTCTGAAATGAAGCAACTTAGCCAACTTTCCATCCATCAGACGGAATCTGTAAACAAGTTAGACTAGAGATCGCCTTGTGAGGCGTGAAGGGACCAACTGACTAAGTAAAGTTTGCACACAAGCAAGGAAGGAAAAACGAGAAGAAGAGGTTGCAAAACCCCGCACAATGAAGGGAAATGGGGCAGGATGAGGATAAGGGGAAGGAGGAGAATTGCTGGTACACAGATAATGGGCAACCCGAATATCGAAGCTAATTTTTGACCAATGAGTTATGCCAGAATAATTGTTGATACAGATGAAACTACATGGCCACACCGAGTGGAGTAGCTAGCTTCTGCTCCAATATATGGCCATTGGGCATTCAATCACTTGGTTTTCCGTACTTGTTCTCTTTCGTTCCGGTGGAGCTGATGTTTTCTGTTGTTCGTCGGGCTCTCTATCTCTTGGTCCACTTGCTCTAATTGAGCTCGGCAGTTGCATTCGGTTGGAGGAATCATCATCATCATTGGACCAATCCAATTATGCAGTCCGTGTGCATAGAGATAGACACACTGGGCATTTGCTCAATTTCCTGATAGCTGACCAAAGCATTTTCCCCATTTCCATTTCGTTTGCCTTGAGATTCGCAAGGTTTTTCATCTTTCTTTTGCTTGTTTAAGCATTTCGCACACGTAAAATTGTCCAAATTAAACCACCGAAAATTATTAATTTCCCCTGCCTCGGCCTCGGCCTCACCTCAGCCTCACCTCACCTCACCTCACCTCTTCCCATCCAGCTTACCTGCAATTAGCAAAATGTGCTTGTTGGCCATAATTGTTGGTGTTTTTCGGTTGGCTTTGTAATGATATGAGGCTAAAGGATTCCTGTGCTCTGTTGTTACTGGCATTTGGCTAATTGTAGACTCAAATGTGGTTTTCGGGCTTTGCACTACTTGGCGGTTCTCTTTCCACTTTTCTTTTTGTTCTTGGCACAATTAACAGGCAGAGAGCGAGAGAACCTGGCCAACTAGAATTTTAGCCACTGACCAATCACCACACCCACAACAACATTTGTCCATCCATCCAATACGCCCAACCCTGCATCCGACTTGAATTGGCGGTGGGCAAGTTGAGCAATTTACATGCATGTCAATCCATGTGTGTGTGATGTGTGTGTGTGCTAGTGTGTGTGTGTGTGTGTGTGGGCGGTGTTTTGAGGAAAAACGTTTACTGGGAACTCTTAGTGGTTCGCATTTTCTTCTTTTGCATATTTTGTAGTTTCGTGGTTTTTGAGGTGGATTTTTAGGAAAATAGTTTACCCATGCGAGTGGGAGTTTTTCCGCCTCCATGATTGGTGGGCATTGTGCGGTTGCATCTGCTGCAGGGATCATTCAACCTGCTTTAAAGATATAAATTAGTCAAGTTCAGACTGGAACTTAAATACTGTCTTGAGAAACAACATCTCAAAAAACAATGTTTCTAACTATTTTCGAGGTATATATAATAGCTCTAAAAATCTTTAGCGTTTCCTAACCTAATTTAACGAATTATATCATTAATTTTAATTTAGGATTAAAATCCAGATCTCCGATCACGCCGACACCCACGAACCAACTGCCCCACGAAGATCCTTTTATTTACCTCGGAGATTTGTTATGGACGACTGTTACTTTTCTCAACACTGGCTAAAAAAGTTATTCAACACTGTCAGCATAGTGGTAGTTAACCTTTAAATTTCATGTAAATTCGAAATTTCAGTTAAAGTTCAAAATTTCCGTTAAAACTTAAAAATTCCGTTAAAATTTATTTTAAAATATAAATATTTTAAATTTAACAGATATTTCAAATTATAATGGAAATGTTAATTTTTTAACAATTTTTTTTTACAGAAAACTTCTAATTAACAGAAATTTATGGAAATGTATAGAATGCAATAGAAATATATAAAAATGTATGGTAGTATATAGAAATATATAGAAGAAGTCTTTAAATATATAAAAAAATTTAAATACATATTTATATACAATATTGTATGTGTTAGCTATCGCGGCAGGCGAAAGGAATATAATAAATTTAATAAATAATACAAAACCAAATATAAATTTGATTTCCTTTTTATACCATGCATTCATAGAATGAAATGGTATATTAAAGTCGCCAAAATGTATGTAACAGGGAGAAGGAAGCTTCTCCGACCCTATAAAGTATATATATTCTTGATCAGTATCAATAGTCGAGTCGATTGAGACATGTCCGTCTGTCTGTCCGTCCGTCCGTCCGTCCGTCCGTCCGTCCGTCCGTCCGTCCGTCCGTCCGTCCGATAGAGTGCCTAGATCTCAGCAACTATACAAGCTAGAGCTACCAAATTTGGCATGTAGACTCGTTTGGTGTGTACGCTGATCAAGTTTATTTTTTTTTTGCCACGCCCTCTTCCGCCCCCGCTATTTGAAAAACAATATTTTGAGCCTCCATATCTCGGGAACTATAAAAGATAGAGCTTTCGGATTTGGTCATTAGATGCGTGCAGTGTGCACGCAGATCAAGTTTATTTTAAATTTTGGCCACGCCCCCTTCCGCCCCCGAAATTCGAAATATTCGATTTTCAGCCGAAATATTTATCGTATCGTAATTTAATTTGGCACACTAATACATGTCACGTATATCTATCATCCCACCAAATATCACAAGAATCGGAATAAAAATGGCCGAGTTATACATAGAAACGTTTTTTACTCATAGCGGTGCAAGGCAGATGCACGCGAAAAAGAGCGAGATAGCATATGCTGCAAATCACCGATTTGGTCGGGGGGCTCTAAAGTGCTCGTTTCCACATAAGAGTGAGCGAGATAGCATTTAAAAGAAATTTAATATATATCTCTTCACCTAATGCATGGTATATCCAAGTCGGCCCGGCGACTTACTTACTTTATTTTCACTTGGGCATGGTATATCAAAGTCGTCCTGACGACAATCGATCATTATTCATCGATTCATGAATTGACTAAATTTGATATCTCTCAGTTTTGTATGAATTAGCTCTGATCGAAGTATATAAGAAAAGTTTCACCAAAAGATTTATAAATTAAAGGATTCAAACTGAACAGAAGTTGGTATATGAAAGTAAGAGCTTTGAATATATTTAAAGAATGTTGATATATTTGAAACTGGAAACTGGATTTCAAAACTTTTTCTATATTCATAATAAATAGTTCCTCTTGATAAAACAAAGTCCTTTAATACTTGTAAAAATGATTTTTACTGTCTTAACTTTGCTGGTTAACTTTCAATGTTCCGTTTTATTTTTTTTTTCCAACTAAAAGTAATTGCCAACTTTTTAACAAATTCCTTGGCCATCCATTTACCAACTCTTACATCCCCCCACAAATCCCCCCAACTCCATTATGGCGCCCATACCCATCGTCCATCCTTAACTAGGACCAAGAGTTTTGATGCATCGACGCGCAACACTGGAAGTTAATCCATTAGATGCGTTGCATTTTTAATTTGACATTTGCAAAACAAATTTGCCTGGTAACAGAAACAAGAACAACAATTTACTGGGCGTAAATTTGTTGCCTCAATGTTGCCTTGAATCCAGTTAGGTTAGATAGGGTTAGGTTTCGGTTAGGTTTGGCTAGATTGGTAGGTCAGCTACACGTTGCCACAAATAGTTTTAATATTAAATCAACTCAATCGCCAATCCATCCATTGGGGCTATCCATCCGACTATGGCACATCGGACATGGGGGCGAAATGAAATCCATTTCAATTATGCATTTGACTATTGTGGTTACAATTCGAAAATGCTATTATTCGCCGAATAATATTAAGCCATTGATATTGAATGAGTTTGAACGCCTTAAAAAATGCATGCGATTTAATTGCAAAAGGTTACAAAAAAAAAACATCCCGCAGATTAAAACAAAAATCTGAACATTAAATGCGAGTATAATAATTATTTGCATCTTATCAGAGGAATGAATTTGACATTGGTAACGATTTCCGAGAAATTTGTAGGTGTTTTTGTATTTTAAATAATGCATTTTTATTTAAAAAATTTTATAGACGAATTTTGAATCCCTAAAAACCGTTAAACATCATCCCAGCCATTCCCAATTAGAATCTCAACTCGGATTTTCTTTTCAAAATATTCTTGAAAGAAAACATGAGAATTTCAGAAACTTGCATTAGAAGATTAGATAAAAATTTTCGCTAAATATGAATTATCTATTCCAAAATATATGTATCTATAAGTGCACTCGATATATCGAATATCTACGATATGATCTAGAAACGGAAATAGGAATCAGACTGGGCTAGAAGATTCATAGGAGTATAATGGAGTCCTTTTCATATGAACTCGATTGGTCAGAGTTACTATCAATCCTCAATTTTTTTTCATCATCACATTTTATTTTGCAATTGAATTTTACTAAATATTTTCTATATATTTTTGTTGATTTGAAAACCAATTTAATCTCTACGCATTTTGAAGTTCGTTTTCTTTTTTGTTTATTTTTTTTTTGTTTCTAAATAAAACATAAATGGAATATTGAATTTCCCCCATATGGATTGTAGGTAACAAGAGCCTTACAATTTAAACAAATGGCCAACAATAATTCCTATGCCTAATCCCTATTATGGCAACAAATTTTTTCTCTGCTACTGACAAACATTTTTATTGAAAACGAGGGCCATTTGGGCATTTGGTCGACCAAAAATACATAAGTAATCGAAAGGCAGGGGAGTGGGGAGGCATTCTCACCACCCACCCACCCTCTCTTACTCAGTCTCCGCTTTCCGATGGCTTTTCATGTCCTTGGGCAATTACAAGTTTTTCCTCTCGTTTCATTCCAATTTTTTTACGCATCGAAATTTTATGACAAATAAGTTGAAAAAGCGAAGCGATTGAAACGGATTATGTGCAATTGGAAATTAAATTAGAGAACGACCAAAAAAAAAAAAAAGAGGAAAGAGAAAAGGAATGGAAAGGAAAAGCCAAGAAAGAAGGGGAAATTGTGAACTTTTTGTGGCCCCTGGGGTACAGGGAGAGACCTAAGACTCAAGTGTCCGCCACAGCGGGGGCATAAGCAATTTGTTGCTGTTGTTGCTGCTGTTGTTGTTGTTGTTGTTGCTGGCCACTCGATAAGCACAAACAAACATTTTAATTCCCATTGAGTTCCTTATGGAGCAATTTTGATTTTTCTTTCCTATTTATATATATTGTGTGTAAGTATATGGAGCAACAAAAGAATGAAAAGCAGCCAAGGAAATTGCGTCGTAATCGAAGCGTTGAGAAGGCATTTTCCCCCCTCCCCCCCTTCTTCATCTTTCATTCTCTTACGCGTTCTCCACCTACTCCCATCAAATCCTCCATTAAGATGCATCCCTCAAGTGTTTGGTTGTTGTTGGTTTTTGTGTTGAAATCGGTTTAGAAATCAAACAAGAAGCAATTATAGAAGACTGCAAATACTCCATACTAAAGCATATGGCTCATTTTATAATACACATTGGATGGGATAGGGGAGTTTGGTTGAAGAGATTTAGCCAAAAGTTAACTCACAGACGAAGTAAGTATTATCATCTCTCTATAAGTGAGTTTCTTTGATGGTTAAGCAGTCATTTCGCATTGGTTGGTATTTACAATAATATTAAAAAACTGAATCATAAGGTATTTTCTAAAACCTCTTTATCTAAAAATTGGAGTTGTGGGACATACTTAGTTGCTTTCCTTTTTTTGGGAATCATAATTCTTGTATCAAGAGCTAGATTTTTGTTTAACATACGAACGAAAAACCACAATTCCCTAATTTTCGTAACAAGGATCCTCATTTATTTAGTTTTGAGTGACATTTCCTAAACAGTTGTTTTGGGTAGGACAAGCGAAGCTTTTTTTGATTAACCATATAAGGATTTCGTGTCACACGGCATTCATTTAGACACTTCACATTGTAATCATTTATGTGTCACATGTATATGATTAAAGTGATCCTAAACACTTAAGGGTAGACTCTTTTACATTTCCCCATACCCAACATTGGATTGACGAGAACTGAACTTCCTTTTTTCAATTAACTGATCTTTGATTTCTATGATTTTAATCAGAAATTATCAAGGGTGCTCTACCATGTTATGTTCTCTCGAAAAATTCATGTTTGTCCTACTTATGTTAGGCAGTAAAATTCATGCGTCTTATTTTCTTAGAACTCCCCGATAGCATTATTCGCCATTTTCGATAAATATCGTTAGCCATCATGGAAACCAATTTTCAAAAGCCTCGTTTTGCTGGTGTCAACAATTTTAAAAATTATAAACCTTAGCCTACTCAACTACATATGTTCCTTTCTCAACCTTTTTTTTTTAGATCCTATCGAATCGGAGAAGTTCCTCATTTGAATCTACTACCTCAGGTTTGGTTTTTGCTGCAACTTACCTTTCTAGTGGATTGCAGCAGCTGCCGTTTTGCTGAGTTCGTAAACCTCAACCTATAATTAACTTTACCCAAAGCAAAATGGCCAAACACAGACGACAAGACCAAACCAAGACCAAGACCAAGACGATGGCAACTGGCAATATGGAGAGACAAGATGGTCAAACAGCTACTTGGACAGACTTTGAGACAGAATGGCGATTGCACAAATTAATACACTGTGCTACAAGAGTGAAGTGTAAATAATAATAAGTTATGTATATAAGTAGATGAAATAATCGATGTAAATTAAGAGACCCATATTTTGAAGAGAATTCTATATAAATAAAGCACATAAAATTTTCAGTCTGACATCTTTGATTAGTTTAACGCATTAAAGTTAAGCCAATTTATTGTTAAATAAATCATTAAAAACTTTAACTAATAAAACGAGTCTCAATTCAACAAGTGTTGAACAAGTTTTTTAATTGCAGAAAGACCACCTTAATATATTATCACCTTGGAAAATTCTTAAAGCAATATATTTAATTTTATAATTTACCTGAACGAACTATCAAGGACCTGGAGCAAGTTCCATGACAATTATCTATTTGAAGCACACATCTTGAGGAATATCAAAGAACATAATTAACAGGTCCTAAAGGACTAATTGGACTTTGGAAAACCGAAAAATACCTAATCTTTGTTTGACTTAAGATTGAGGATTGAGGATGAAAAGATTTTTAAATTCTAGGTCAAGTGTTTCCTTATTGCTGAAGCATTTGTTCTCTACTTCTAGTTTTTCTGTCATATTAAAATTCACTGTCTATTGACACCCTTATTTTGTCTGCTTTCGTTTCAAATGTTTCAAATGTTTTGTTAATTAGTGTATTATTACTTCAGGCTGGCTTCATCCTCACAGAGAGAAGTCTCCTTTGGTCATTGCCAAGTTGTTGCTTCGATGTTGGTTGTCTTCGCATGTGTCCGACGACGAGCTTGACTGACAGCCACAATGTTATGTGGTGGAAGTCTTCTAAGAGACCCCCCCTCCCCTCCCCCATTCCCTTCGCTCTATCACTGTCTATGCTCTTCGGGGCAAGTCTTTAAATGCATCTCGAGTCTGGTTCTGGGGTTGTTTCTTTTCGTTTCTTTTCCTTTTCGTTTTGTGGTTTCTTCGTTTGGGTTGCGTGAGTTGACCATCAAGCGGCGGTCTTTCCTTCGTCTTCGTCGTCGTCGCCGTCGGTTCCACTTCATTTCATCATTTCTTCATTTTCTTATTGTTTCATTTTACCTTTATACCTGCTCGATGTGTCTCCTCTCAATCTATTGTTATGCTAGCCAGGCCCAAGCCCAGGTTCAGGCCCAGGCCTTGAGCCGTAGGCCTTCGTTCTTGTGTTTTTGGGTCTTGGGCTCTGGCTTAATCTGTATGTAATTCAAGCCTTTTCCCCCACCTTCGTTGTTAAGTCAAGATCATGGGCTGATTCTTTAATTTCTTTTTTCCCCCTTTTTTTTGTTCTTTTTTTCTTAATTTTGTTTTCATTTTGGCCTTGTTATTTGATTGGTTCTTTTGGGGCCTATTTGTTTGATTTAGAAACATCAAGAAGCGATCAGAAACTCATTTCAAACCGTTCGATCGGGTTTTGGGGACTTTAGCTTGATGGGGTGTGAGTTGAAATTTGATATTGAAAATTTAATTTTTCTGTTGACTTTTTGGCCCCCGACTTTCCACACATGAGAGGCACTTGATGGGATATTCGATGATTAAGATCACAGTCCACTTGACTGAAAAGAACACCAGAGTACGCATGGCTATGTACAATTTTTGAATCATGTTCCCATAATATTATTAAAACAAATGTTTCAACGAATGAATTATTCAATCAAATAAAGAATAATCTAGTTTGTAGTTTAGGGAAATTATTAATACATAAATAGAGAATGGAAATGGAAACCCAAATTGACAATTGAGATAAACTTGAATTGTAAAAATTGTATTCGAAATTTTCAAAAATACATAAAACTTTTTTTCTCCACGTTCTTAACTCGCAAATAGTTTAATTGTGATCAAATTTATTTTAAAAATTGTCTTCGTAGAACTCATAAGTTTAATTATAATAAATAAATATTTCTTTTCTTTTAAATTTATGATAAAAACCGATTTCAAAAATATTCTTTCTTAAGCTTTTGTCCAATGAAATTTTCCCATTCATTTTATTGTTGTTTGATTATTTTAATATTCATGGAAAATCGACAAAATTTATGCGTAAAACTGTAAAATTAAAGCAATTACTCGAGATGAGATGCTGACTGGGATGGGGGAAAGGGAAGGCGATGGGAGGGAGGGCGGATGGAATGCGAGTCTAAAGATAATTAAGCTTAGATTTGCGTGTTTAGAGAGGTATTTGTGGGGCGTGGCATTAGCAGCACCTGAGGGAAAATAGACAGTGACTTGTTTTTCCTATCCACTCATAACCATTGCCCATTGCCCATTGCCCATCATCGGCCTCATCTCGAGAGGACGTAGGTCATTTCGTATGCAAGACGCATGACCAGGAGCCGTCTACGACCTCCTCCTCTTCCGTTTCTCTGACTCCTTGTGTTCTCTCTCTCTCTCACTCTCTCCCTCTCACTTAGTGCAAACAACATTTTTTCAATAAACATTGAAAATCTTTATGTATTTACAATTTTTGTCGCTGGTTTTCGATATAAATTGGAGAACAGCAACAAATTTGCCATGCACAGCGCGTGCCTATTTAAGCATAATCTCATAGTTTTCAGCTTTCTGTCCGTTAAGACGAAACGAGTTTTGGCTGCCAAACTGGTTATGTGGTGGGGCACATCATGTAGAAAGAAGTAAGAAGTGGTTGAGCCTTAGCCGCAGCGCGGCCAAAGCAAACATGAACTCAGGCGACACAACAAGAAGCAAAAGCCAAAGCCAAAAGAGAGAGACACACAGCGTAGAACAAGAAACGAACTTAGCTCAAGAGCTCCAACGACAACAACAACAAACAAAAAAAAAAATCAGAAATCGGCGGGTACCCACGCCCCTTCCCCAACCCCCCGTCTTGATCCTCACAACTGAAACTGGTTAAAAGTAGATCGTTAACAGCGATCGGGGGGTAAACTTAACGAAGTTTTTTCCCCACTTCCAGCGAACTTGTTGGCCACAGTGCAGCACAACGGAGCCCCAGCTCGGTTCTCCACCGCTCTCCGCCAACTTATCTTACCAACTTGTTGCCTCAACTGGTTTTTCACAATTTTTATGCCAGTTGCAGAGGCTCACATGATTTTAGGGGTATATTGGGCAGCATGGAGAGATTCAAGCGAAGGTCTGTAACCAACTTTGGAAAAGACATTGCATCTTAAACCACCATTGATGGGGTTATCGGTCCAACGAACTGTGAAATTGGTAAAAATTGAAAGCTTTACTATTCGTCCTTTAAAACGCAACGTTTCCCTCTTTTATCGCATTAGATTGCAGCAACAACAGCAGCCTGTTGCGCTTATTACAATCATTCCCGCAGTAATATCTACATGTAAGGACATCTTAGAACAAATATTCCTAGTTTGCACATAATAATTTAAGTTTTTAAAAAATTTAACTTGAAAAGTTTACACCATTTTTCTAATATATTTACTAAGATTTTGAATATCTTGTAGTAAACAAAACTGCTTCGCAATTGGCCAACATTTAACAGATTTGCAGCAGAAATCGCTAGAAAAACGCACGAAAAACGCGCGAAGTGCGCAGCATGTTGCTAGCAACATTTCGCTCTCGCGCTGACATAGGGAGCTCTCTGGCTCTGTTAATGCCCGCTCTCTGGCTCTGTTAATGCCCGCTCTCTGGCTCTCACATGTTTGATGCAACCAATCGGTTGACTCATAAGTTTGATCAAACCAATCGGGTCTTTTCGAGCGGTCTTTTTAAATGGTATAATGTTGCAAATGTACATATATATAAAATATGTAAATGTAAATAAATCAGAACTCTGGGGGTGATAGAGTATTGAAACACTTTACTGAAGTTTTGTCCAAAAAAAATGAGAAACGAAAAAACTACATAAGTTGTTCACTATTTTCATAGACGACTATACTTAGTAGTGGATCGGTAATCGGAATCGGGTAATAAATATATATGGCATCGGGAAACTTACTTTGTATATCCAATTCTTTGACTATGGAATCAGCACAGATTTTGAGATCAAATAAAAATCCTAGAGGACAAAAAATCCACAGGACATTCACAGGTTGCAGCAGCGCCGATCTCTTCAAGTTCCTCATCATCGTCATCATCCACATCCAGTGGACACATCAACAGTCATCCCCAGCGTTAACAGTCAGTCCCAATTTAGCTTCGTGTGAGAACGGTTGGAGCATGTTAGTTGGACCAGTCGAGTCGAGTCGGAGTCGGCGCATAGCGTAAAATTTTTAAGGCTAACATTCGCTTTTCGGTTGTCGTTACGAGCAGACGTGTTTTGAAATTTCGACAAGCGGGTGGTTTTCCGTTGTTCTTCGTCGTCGTCGTCGTCGCGTTGCAATCGTCGTCGCTGTTTTGTGAGAAATTCAAAAAGTAAATAAGAAAGATAATCGAAATTTAACAATTAAAAATTTCAAGAAAGATATATACGAAAATTTAAGGAATAATTTCTACAAGAGAAATATTGAGAAATTGTGGTGTGCCTGTGTGTGTGTATTAGTGTGCGTGTGTAAAACCAAGCCCCAGCATCAACAGCTGCGTCATCGTCGCTGCCGCCGTCGACGCAGACGCCGGCTAGGCATCATTAGTTGGCGTCGCAGTGCGCTGATCGTGTACGGCTCTCTTACCTGTTAAACAGGTTTTCATTTAAGACCAACTCAACTAAAAACACACACACGACCAGCAACAACAACAACAAGAAAAAAAGGTTTTTTTTTCTTTCTTGGAAACCTTTCAAGCGTCGTTGTTTGTCGTCGTCGTCGTAGCCGTCTACTTGCAATGCTGGCTTTTGTTACCTGATGTGGTTGTTGCAGCAACTCCAGCAAACACCAACAATAACAACAACACAAGCAGCAGCAACAGCGTGTGTGTAATACCTGTGAGTGTGTGTGATTTGTGCAAAGCAAAGCAAACGTCCGATTATAACAGTGAAAAAGAAGAAAATGCTTTAAGACCAAAAACAGAAACTGAAAAACCTGGCCCATAATAAGGAGAAGAATTAGAGAGATAGAAGAGAAGCGAAGAGAAGTGAAGAAGAAGAAAAGGGCCAATAACTCCGCGCCATTTTGAATTTTGAGTTGTGCGTTTTCGAGTGTTTGTGTCTCACTACGTTCCTTACACACACAATTCTATTCCATTATTTTTTTTCTGTTGTCGTCGTCGTTATTGTAATGTTCTCGGTTCCTCTATAACACACAACACCTCCAAGATGTGGGAGCTACAAAAGCAACGTTTACCGTTGGAGCATTAGAAGCCAAAAAGAAACAGAAGTGACGGAGGTGGAGAGCAACGACGGTGTAAAGCAAAAGTTTTGCGCAAAAGACAACGCGTCATTTGCAGCTGCAGCAGCTGTAGGAAGCGAACGGAATATTGAAAAACAACTGCAACAACTGCACAACGAAAGTTATAAACTATAAAGCGACAAGATGAGAAAAACAGCGACAAAAACATCAGCTCAAACAGCAGCAACAACAACAACAACAACCACAACAACGACGAGTAGAAGGAGTATCCAGAGGAGCAGCGGGAGCAGCAGCCGTAGTGCTCTGACAATGCCGCCGTCAAGCTATTGGAAATTACTTTTGATCGGTAAGTTTACAAGTTTTTGCCATTAAATCTGAAAGAAAGGGGACGATAGTTTGCAGAAAATTCTTCACAAAAACTAAGTAGAAGAATGTTTAAACGAAATTTACGTAAAAACTGCACTCAAAAGGGTTTGGTTTAGGTCAAGGGAATCCCACCAATGTTTTGCTTATGAATTTTCAAAGAGAAACTAGATGAACTAAATAGAAACCTTTTCTATTGATAAAAATGTATAGTGGAAGAATTTAAAGCGCATTTTCATCGACAACTTTTTGTATTCTCGATCGTTAAAAGAGTGCAAAAAGCGTTCTTCTTAGAGTAGTAGTAGAAACAGACCCCATTGCACTTGTGAAGGGTCTGTTGTATGTCATCTTGTATTCGATAATTGAATTTCCCAAATATTCACAACAATATTTTCGAGACACTTTTGAAAAAGAAATAAGAACGTGGTTTGACTTTAACTGCTTCTGCAATCTTGGAAGTTTTTGTTTATGACAGCTGCTTACCTGGGTCTTCTACACTGTTCTCTACCCTTTCACCGCGTTCTCCTTCCAGTTGGCTATCAACAATTTTTATTGCAGCTTTTCTTGGCTCTAGTCCTCGTGCCAATGCCAGCACCTGTGCTCCCAGCTGTAGCCTCCCCGTTTGACGTCAGAGCATTAAGTCAATTGACAGCTTTTATCGTAAGGCGGAACGTTAGGTAGCCAGGTGGGGAAAAGAAGTGGAGATCTCTGGACTTTGGACGAGTGCAGAAACTTTTGTTTGCTGTGTTTGGCACGCTTCGAAAAGTTTGCTTCCTTTTTTGTCTGTTTTATTCTCCTAGTTTGTTTTACTTGCAAAATGCTTTTTAATACTTGTCAACCAACTGTTGCCAGAATGATAGGGGGGGAGGGGGAGGGGGGAGAGTGTGTGGTTGATATTACACATCAAATTATAGCCAAATAGTTCGAGATTTAATCACACGCCCCCGAATCAACACTCAACAATCAGAGCACTTAATAGTTTTGTAGCTCAATTTGTCAGTGATTAGACAACGAGGGAGCCTTTCCTCAAGAAGTCATCATTCCTCGACTCTTTTTGTTGAGTTTAATAAACAAAACGTCGTTGATTTGACATTTTAATTGGACCTCTGACACATCATACACCGAGAAACACGCACATTTATGAGGCTGACAACCCCACCAAACGAAAAAAAAAACAACAACCAAAAGCAACTTTTGACATTTCCTCTCTATGGGTTGGTTAACTGTCAACACCACAACCAGATACAGATACAGCAACAGAAACTGAAACAGAAGTCATAGTCGAAGTGGAAGAAGTCAGAAATCAATGAACTCGGCCAGGTCTCAGTGGAGCTTTCTTGGGATGCTCTCCAGGGCATTATTACGGAGAACCCCAAAACAAAATATGGACAATAAACATTTTCAAATTGACAAATAATTAAAAAGACATTAAAACAAGAGAGCCTAACTGTGATTACAACAAATTTTCTATGCTCTTTCATGTGATTTGATTGAAATTCCCTTTGGTCGTTGAGAAATGATTACCAAATTAATGGAAAGAAAACTATCTCAAATGGGTTGTAGGTCCTTCCTAGGTACCAAATGACAGGGAATACAGCAAGGACTTTGCCCTCAATTCCTTTTTTTCAATGGGGTGACTAACTGAGAGCGAGCTGTACTTCAATATAAGTCTAAGAAGTGTTTGATCGTGTGGGTACTGACATCTCCCTATCGAAGAATACTTATTTTGGCTATTGCAAACCGCTGATAAAAATAAATGTACCCCCTTTAGCCAAGGGCATTCAAAAGGTGAACGAGACAAAGTGAAAGAGAGAAGAATACTAAGCGGGAATCATTCTAATAAAATGCCTATAAATATCAATTTCATTTCTTAATAATAATAAAAAGGCTTTTAACATATCAGACAAAACAAGCCAAAGAGTAAAAGAACAACGAAGATGATGAGAGAGAGCGACAGAGAGAGAGAGAGAGAGAGAGAGAGAGCATATGATAAGAAGAGAAAAAGGAAAAGCCGGCACTTGTCCTTAGTTAGTCTGGAGGTTCCATTGAAGTGCCTTTTGAGTTTTCTTTTTCCCGGGAAATTGTGCAACAACATTACTCGCAGGATACTTAAGACACTCACTCCGCTCTGTCACATCTTTTGGATGTTTCCTTTGCTCATGCTCTTCTCCTTTTCCTTTTTGGGTTTTTATGTTTATTTTTGTCCTTCCCTTCATCGCCGTCGTCGTCGTCGTCGTCGGGTTGCTACTTTTGTTTTTCCCGTCTTGTCTACCTGCTTTCGGTTGAGTTCGACGAATTTTGCCAGTTTTCCTTTTTCTCTCCATATACATTTCATTTCATTTCCTTTCACTCTGCCTCATTCTTGCAGCACACTCTGCCACTTGTTTGGCTCGTTTGAATTATGATTGTGGCACGGTTTTTCTCACTTTTCCTCGCCTCTTTCACATTATAATTTTCGTTGTTGTTGTTGTTGTTGTTGTTTTTTATCTGCGGCACGTTGATTCCATTCCGTTGGAGGGAACAAAAAACTGCAACTGCTGCAACTTTGAAATTAAAATAAATTAAACAAATATTTTGTTGCTTGTTCGAAATTTACGTGCAAATTTCACAGCGCACAAACGTGTGCCAGAAAAATAACAAACGAACGAACAAAAAAAGTAAAGAACGAAAGAAACGAAACGAAATGAAATCCTGGAAAACAGGATAACGCAGCACAGGATGGAATAGTCTGGGACATAGGATGGAGGGTAACAGCTGCAGATGCGACTGAAAAGCGAATTGCCGCGAAAATGAAACTCAAATCCAACATAACAGAAGAGCACACACGCCACGCCCCACTACACACACACACCAGATCCTGAGAGGCAAGGGTAGAGTTAGGGGAACGGATATAGAGAGGGGAGGATACGGGGTGAAATTGTGCACAATTTGCATTTGAAAATCAAAGCTTGGGGGTCACACTGTTGTTTAACTAAATATATACAAATTAGGGTATATTTGTTGTGCCCCAATAAAATATTATTTTAATCGAATCATTGAAGGCGGTCAATTGATTAGAACGACGATAGAAACTATACAATTAAGGAGTAGTGTTTAAATGGGAGAATATCACTATAATACTTGGATACTTTTGTCAAAGAAATGTTTTTTCTTACATCAAATTTAGTTTTTGGCTAAGAAAGGATAACTTTAATCACCATTTAAACTACAGTATCCTTAATCTTGCACTACGAAACAGCTGCTTCTTTAACAATTGATTAACCAACACTGAAAAATCAAATAAATACACCTTTCTAACCGGCAATTGTCAGAAAAAGCTTATTGAATGTATTTATTAGTAAACAAACATGGTTAAGTTAACTTCAGTCACACTCTAGTAACCCATTCAAAGCACTCGTTGACCAACACTTCACATTAGAGTGACCAAAGTGGTTTTTGAGGCAAAACTACTTTAACTTTTGCGCACAAAAGCAAAGTGCTTTTGTTCCAACATCAAAGAGAAAAACTTTTCTTTAACATTCAACTAAGTAATATAAATTGAATAATTTATTGCTCATTTCTAGATTTTTTTTTGGCTATAGGATATGCTCGAGTCGTCTACAATAGTATGTATTTCGGAATGCTCATTTGGTTTTGTTTATGGCAAAGTGTAGAAACTTTTCGCATGCTGCTGCTGATAATACACACACACACACACACACACACACACAACTCCATTTTGGAGCTAAAATCTCTATCTATCCCCCTTCTACGCACCGCACCGCACCGCAACAGGAGCCAGAGGAGATTTTTGTTAGTTTCCCATTTCGAGTTCATTTTATTATTTCTTTTTTTTTTTTTGTGTGATTTTTGTTTTTCGGTTTTTTGGCGGCTTGGCATATGGAATTTATAACCCCATAACGCAAAATGTATCTGTATCTTTGTCTGTGGCATATTTGTATCTATGTTTATGCATGCAAAAGACAACGTTTTGGGTTTTATTCTCTGTGTCTGTGTGCCAGACCGTTAGAGGTGGGCGTCGTCGGCAGCTGTTTAAACAAAACTGCAATAAGAATAACAAAAACGCCAACAATAAATAAATGGCAAACTTCTTTGCTATCTATGTACCTACATATATACAAACATTTATTCATTCATTCATATACTCGTATACCTGTATCTGTATATACACAAAAGTTTAATAAAAATCCAATAACATTTTGCGACCTCGGCATTGGTTTTAGTTACACAAAAATTTTGCTAACTTTAACAAAAACCGACAAATTTGTCTAAAAACTTTCGCCAATGCTTTTTGCGCCATCATGAACTTGCGAATGATTCAGAAAATAAATATCTTTCGGTATGCCTGTATTATTGTTATTTAAACATTACATTTTTCTATCTCGTATTGTTTAACGTGACATTTGCCATAAAATGCATAAATTTTCTATCATAATTTCTGACTCAGCTCACACCTTTTTGCTAGAGTTTTTATCTATTGTTCAGTTATTTTTCCTCACTTTTCTCTCGCTTTTTTATACTGCTTTTTTTTTTTGCATTCCAAATGCACGAAGCATTAAAAGTTAAGGCAACGTGTTGGCATTTCTCTTGACCAGGCCAACAGCGGCAAGCAGCGTTCTCTTCTCCCCTTCGCTCTCTTCGCTCTCCTCTCTCCACTCTGTCCCTTCCCTTTGTCGCGGTTCAATTGTGACCGCACCTTATGCTGATTTTTGCCTTCTCCATTTCGATTGAATTGTGACGGCTGGCTACTGGTATTTGTCTGTTATACACTTCTTATGAAGCTTATGAATGACTATATATATTATACATTCTTGATCAGATATTGTTGATCTAGCCATATATGTCTACTGCAAGACAAACTGGTTATGGCCATTGATCAGAGAATTATCTATCTATTAGTAGATACTTCTTCAATGCCAAATCTCTTTAGATAAATTCACCAAAACTTGCCATTAGTTATTGTTTAGCTCACGTAGTCAAGATTGGTCAAGAGGAAACAGTTAACCGACTAATTGTTACAGATTGGGTGTGTTTTTAAAAGTTGCATCACATAGCTAAATAAATGATTCACAATGTGATTCAAAAATTCATTCAATAAATCAGTCCAAAATCTATTCTTTTGTTATATCTTTTTATGATTTTAGATGATTGCTTTATCATTCTTATTGTCAAAATACTTTTTTGTTGCTATAGACAGCTTTTAGATTAACATAAAAATATGAAAATACTTTGTCTAATATTTATACATTTTTCAAATGCTGCTTTTCGAATTAAACTATGTGAATTTATTTT
This sequence comes from Drosophila sp. 14030-0761.01, assembly GCA_018150735.1. Taxonomy (NCBI): domain Eukaryota; kingdom Metazoa; phylum Arthropoda; class Insecta; order Diptera; family Drosophilidae; genus Drosophila; species Drosophila sp. 14030-0761.01. Next base: position 2,370,288 of record JAECWO010000015.1, read on the forward strand.
CTACATAGTCCTATTCCATTCGATAAGTCTGACCCGACTAGGATCGCTAGGATAACTATTCTTGAGTAATTGAGTACACTCCTCTTTAAGAAAGAGTCTCAGGAATTCGTGTTGCTTTCTTTTCGCTGATTTTATTTTGATTTTTGTTCGCTTTGCTTTAACTGCTTTACTGCCCACTCGTCATCAACATCATCATCATCAATGGATGGGAAAAGGGGGAAATGTGGGGAAAAAGGGGTCGTCGTCGCTTTTGCGGCTTCTGTTTGCTGTTGATTTTTTTTTCGGTTTATATATTTGTACATATATAACTTTTTTTTCTTTTTCTTCTTTCGTTTTTTTGCATTTGCCTTCTTTTGGCTTCTGCTTTATCGGGATTTGGTCTTTGGGCTTGACTTTCTTTCGCTTCTTTTTGTGTCTCTTTTTTTTTTTTTTTTGACTACACGAGACCTAAATCGAGACGAAGACTCCGGGCACTCCGATGTCCGAGCGCTCCACATGCGCTCACTCCTACGCATTTTTACATATTTTTGTCTGGTCTCTTAATTTGTATGCGTAACATGTCAAAAATTGTTGTGGTCAATACACTGATTGCTTTCCATGTATCTCGGTATCTATGTTATTTGTGGTTTAACTTGCCTGGAAATTGGAGCTGCTTTTTATTTAGCTCTTTCTTTTATTTCTCGATATTTTGGGGTAGCCTGCACGTTTTTGTTGCTGTCCGGCTACTTCAGTTGCTGCTACTGCTTCTGGCTGATATTTATGGTCAAGTACTCAGCGGAATCACAGATTCCAAAGCGGGAGTAGAGACACATTGAAGTTTACTATGCCGCAGTGTGAATACCCTTTTAATGGGTGGACTATAAAGACTAACTTTAACTCTGACTTATGAATTCTTCTATATTTAGTAGCCCAATAAGAAAACCCTTTGTTTAGCTTAACTTTCTTAGTCAATTATAATCACTAAGATCCACTGATCATTTAAATTCGTCAAGCTTGATCCACATTATATAGTATTCAGATTATATAGTATTCAGCACTTCCAAATTCGTAAGATGCCCTTTTTTATAGAAGGGTATAGCAAAAAGACTGAGAATGAGAAATATAAAGTGATAAAGGTTTTACTTGTTAAACAACAATTTGTTATAGAGCATCATAAATTATTATAGAAAAGTATATAAATTGTTGACCTTTTTTTTACTATTCAATATATCAATATGTTGGACAGAAAAACTATTTATGGTTATGGTGAATTCAGTTTCGTAATTCCCACAAATATTCTATTCTGTAAACTAATAGAATACGAAATAGCATCAAATGATAGTCTAGTTATCAGAGATCTCTTCCTATTCTAAAACCCAAAAATCCCTCATAACGATGTTTCCCAGTCTTAAAGTATTAAATTCATTTTAATCACTGCAATATTTCATTTTTGTTAAACCTTTTCGAATATTTTCACAAATCCATTTCAATTGACAAATTTTTAGTTAACTATTCCAACGAATTTCCCTTGAGCGGAAGTCTTTAACACCCTATCTCGTTTGGCCAGACCCGAGGGCTTTGGCTTTTAAGCCACAAAATGAGCATTTAGCATTTTGGATTTGTTAAAACGCAAACTGAGGGCAAAGATAGATAGAGGGGGAGAGAGGGGGAGGGAAAAAGAACAACAGCAGTGGAAAAAACTTGGCCTAAGGCTCAACCCTGTTGCTGGTCTGTCTCCTGTCCTATCCCCTCTCCCTCTGTGTCTCTCTGCACAACCCTTACATGGGTGAAATCAGTGCAGTGCAGTTTAAACACTTTCCCTTTCCCTTCCTCCCCTCCCCTTCTGCCCATCGCCAGCCCGTTTGGTCTGAAATACGAAAATGCATTCCCATCAATTTGTTACTTTTGCTTGGTTTCTCAAGCATATCAATTCACTTTCTGCCATGCAACCCTAAAATGTGTATGAAGACGAAGACTGAATAGGGGTGGGGGATGGGTTCGGAATTAAGATTGGGGTTGGGGGTTAGCTGCCAGTCTAGCTGTCTGTTTGTCTGTCTGTCGTGTCTTGCTTGGAGGAACACAGCAGCAACTTGCTTCGAAATTAAACAAAAACACTGAAATCAACTGTAAACCTTTTTAGCACGCATTGTTTTTTTCCACCCCCTTTTTGGCCCCTACCCTTCGCTGGCGTTACGCCCATTCAATGGCTAAAATAAAATTTCATGCTATGCAAAACATTTTTCTAATCAAACATTCCATTTCATTTGCTTTAGGTGATATATTTTTTTCTCTTCTGTTTTGTTTCCTTCATCAATGGGGTAGAGATTTTTCGAAAATTGCGGGGGGTTGGTTGCCTTTTGTAGCAATTGTCTCAGTCTGGATCTCCCCCCCTCTCTCGCCGTGGACCTTTTAATTTTGTCTCAAGTGTAAAAAATACTTAGCATTTGCATGGTCTAGCCGGGGTTTGGGATGGTGTAAAGTCAACTCACCCCCTCGGGGGAGAAAAATGCTCATTTAACCATTCCAAATTGATGAAATGTTGAAACAAATCCTCCAAAAAAAAAAAAACTACCCCAGTTAAACGCATCTCCCCACCACGCCCCCCGACATCCCACTTTTTCCCATTCAATAACCTCACAAGTGTTTTATTAATTTCACTTTGCACTCGAAATATTTGTGCAAAACACAGAGGCAGAAACGGCAAAAAAAAATAAAATAAAATCCCAAATTGATTTCACTTTGCTTTCAACCACTAACAACAAAAGCAACAACAATAGCGGCAACGGCAGCAAAAATGGGAAAATAAAAATTATTATTTATATTTATGCTTTTTATTTTTAATCATTTCGCTGCATATTTTTTCTATCCATTGTTTGTCGTTTGTTTTATTATATAATTTTTCGTTCATATTCACTTCGCAACACCCTCACCCAAAGAGGGTACTTCGAATGGAGAGAGAAATTTGGCATCACATTTATATTGCTGATTAGATAAGCTTAGAATGAGAAGATTTCTTTGAATCAAATCTGGGAAGAAATGGGACCAAGAGATCGGTTTTTGGTGGGATTCTAGCAATAAGATCCATTGTAGAATCCATTTTCTAAGTAATGACTAATGATCAGACCCCGAAATAAAAGTTTCTGTTCCTTTGGTAAGGGTGTAGACACTTCGACTTAACTGCATTTCCTCTGGTTATCTACATTTATGTTTTTTTTTTTTTTTGCTTTGTTTGCTGTTTGCATAAAATTTGTGTAGTATTTTATTGAGTTGCATTGGAGCGCATAAAATTGCTATGAAAGTCTATATAAAGACGGGTATTCGGAAGAGGAATAAGAGTGGATGAAAATCATCCAATCATCCCTTCATAATTACACATAAAAATGAACATTTTTCTCTGTTTATTTTTTCTCATTCGAATTATTAATGGTAATAAAAGTGCAATGCGCTTTTAATTAAAACTTTAAAAAGTTTCTTCAGTTCATCCGAAAATTGTTTTCCATCTTTAGCTAAGAAAAAAGGGTGGAGAAAGAGCGAAAAAGAGTAAAAGAGAGGGAAACACTTTCCTCTTCAACTTAGCGTATGAAATATGAATGTTAAGTAATTGGTAAATTAATTAAAATATGAATTATGACTAACAAAGACTGAGGGTGCCGCCCCTCCCCCCCCCCACTCGTATGAATTACACCCAAAATTTGTGTGTTTAACTATAATTTATTATCTAATATTTCGCTTTGTCAAATTGTTATAGCTAATTCGATCAAATGCAGACATTTTCATATTTTCGTGAAATTCAATGGAAAAATAGAAAATACGCTAAACATTTGTATTTATACGGAAAATTGTGTTTTTTTTTTTTAGAAAATTAGCATATATTTATATAATTGATGTTTAATGTGCTCTTTGCATTAGCATATTAGTGTGTTTTTTTTTCGAAATCGTTTAGTTTAGATTATATAGAATACAAAAAAAATACAAAGAACACAGCGAGAATTGGGGGAATCAAATTTTTATCGAAAATCAACTTTGTAAGTAAAATCAATTTCTCCTCAATAAATATTTCATTGAAACATTTTAAATAAATAAGATTAAAGCAATCAGAATCTAGGCAATGTCTACTTTGCCATTCCTAAAAAATGAAAAAAATTGTGAAGCTTAAACTCCCTAAGGTATGCTTTAAAAACCTTGTTCTTTCGCTTATTTTTCCGCTAATCACCTGTCAAATTTCAAACACTGTGACAAATGATGTTCGTCTCTACTTAAGCTTTCGAAATTGTTGGGTAAGGCAAATTGCTAAGCGAATACTCAGCTGTCTCCCACCTCCCACTTCTTTTCTCATTCTTCTACACCTTAATTCTCACTTTCTGAAAAAAAGAAAACGTAAAGCAAATAAAACGCAATCATTCAATTGACAACTGAGAGATGGATCTGTGGCGAATTCGGGGGCGGTCGGGAGGATGGAAGGAAGAAAAGCTCTAGACTAGAGTCTAAAAGAAAATCAATTTGCCTGAATGTAAACGCCAAAAAATTCCGGCGCCAAGTTCCTTGAAATCCACAGTTCTTCTCTGCTTTGCCAATGGGAAATGTGCTGGTAATAATAAGTTGATGGCCAACTGGAAGAGGGGGGACGGGGGTACTAGCGGTTGGGAAAAGGAAAATAATAAATAAATTTCAGCCAAAATTCAAGGACAAACAAACACAAGACACAAGTCAAACAGTTGTTCGGTTAGATTTTTGTTAGGGTTTTCGTTTTTGTATGGTTTTTTTTTTTTTTTGTTTGGGTTTGGGTTTGGGCAAACATTTTGGCTTAGAAGTTTTCCATGTAATTTTCATTACCCCTGCAGCAATAGCAACGGCAACGACAACACAACATTCCTAACACGCGCCTAGGATATTTGCCTTCTTCGGGTTTTTCTTTTTCTTTCACTATGGCTTATGCCATAAATTTTAAAGGGACTCCCAGTCAGGCCCTTAAGGGCAATTTTAAAGCCAAATTCACTCCTCCTTCTGGTGCTTTGAGTTCGGTTCGGCTTGGGTGGGTATGGGGTGTTGGGTGTTGGGTGTGGTAATAAGTTTAAAAAGTTTTACGCAGCTTTCCACCTTCGTCTCTCCGAATCGTCGGTGTCTTCCGCCACTCACCTTGAGTTTTCTTTGCGTCGTGCCTTTGTGAGTGGCAACTACTTTGCGTAATTATGTCAATTGCCATTAGGCAACAGCTTTTCAGATCCTTGGCTCCCTTTATTCATTGGCTTTGGCAGTCATCGATATCCTTGGTACGGTAAGCGCGCTGTGTCGTCTTTGTTATAGACACATTGCCTGGCCTTTGATTTCAATCTTAGCTATCTAACGTCATTATCTTGATAGAGGGTGATAGACAGAGCGAGGGGAATGAAGATGGGGATGGGGTGTGAGGCTAACCAGCATAATCCTCACCCTTCGCCATACCAAATGTCAAAGCCAGAACACATCGAGGCAACCTCCGGGCTTGGCGTCTCTGTCTCCTTACACAATTCTTTGCGTGCCTGTTAGACATTCCGCAGAGTGGAAGCCGCTTTAACCGAATAGTGCCGCAAAATCAATGAATTTTAGCGTTTTTTCCACGCTTGATTAGGCTCACAGTGTGTAGTGAAAGCGGCGCATAAGTATGTATGTATATAATATAAGAACTTGATTAACACATTCGAAAGGACATTCAGTATTTAAGGATAAAATCATTTCATTAATTTTGCACATAATTGCAAATTAATTAAGCACGTACTTTGTGCAGTTTGTGACTCACTCTCTCACAGTTCTCCCCCCCTTCTCCCCTTTTGCTCTTTCATTGATTCGTTCTTTTTTAATTTTTATTCCTTTTGATACCCTGCATGGTAGAGAGGGTAAGAGGATATATTGGAATCATTTAAATGATGTCCAACAGAGTTGAAAATTGGTTCATACAGGGCATCTCTTAGTCGGCTGTCTGCACTATTTGTATTGATTTTTCTGCGAGCTTATTAAATATTAATTAATTTCAATTATTTTGCCATTTGTGAGAAATTGTGTGGGTGATTCGATACGCAGGATCCGCTTCTACCCTGGCCTCTCTCTAATTGTAAAAATGACATTTTAAATTTCATAAATGAAATGCATTTTAATTAATTTTGCACAGGTTGCAATTGGGGTTTGATGTTGTTGCTGCTTTTGTCATTTGTCTGGCTGTTGTTTGTCATGTTTACATTTATATTTAATAGACCAGATACCCATATATGTATATATGTATATGTATATATAAACAAGCCAATACAACGCATTCTATGGCTATATAAATTTCAATCAAATTGCGATCGGACTATAAGAGATTTAAATTTAAATTTTTTAACAAACATATTAATTAATTTATTTATTTAACACTCGCCAAATGAAAAGTTTCAATATTTGTCTCTCCCATGGCCATGGCAAAATGTCTAATGCCAAAATGGTTAAGCTTTTGTTTTATCTAGTCAAATTTATATTTATAAATAATTTAGCAAATATTTGGAAATGTTTCTTTTTTCTATTTACTTATTGCTAATATTATTTGCTTTTTTGTGTGTGTGTGTGTGTGTGTGTGTGCTTTGTGGCAAAAGTCAAAGTTTGCTAAGTTGAAATTTATATTTCCTAAAAGCCTTTAATTAATTGAAATTTGAGAAAATTCGCAAATATGCATTCGATGTTTAGACTATCATTTAAATATATAAATTGCCATTTTATTCAAATTTGTTCAAATAATTGGATTAAACAAAAATTATACCTTCTTTTTCTCAGCATTTTTAGTGCTCAATGTTTATTAACATTTTAAGGCAAGTTTTAAATAATGCACAAAACACTTTGACCTCTTCAAAGATGCAACGAAAGTTGAATTAGAAAGAGCAAGAGAGGTTTTGAATGTCTCTCCATGCTACCATTTGGATTTTTTTATTTTTCTCTCTGTGTAATTTCGCGCATTCATTTCGGTTATAATGGAAAAAAATATGCCATCAATTTGTCGGCAATAAAAAACTATAAACGTATATATATATATGTATATTGCACTAGCCTGCTAATTAATTCATTGTTTGAAATTGTTCTACACTTTTTTTTTTGTTTTTTATTCTTCTTCGCCAATTTGGGAGTGTGAACTGAACTTCAATGTGAAAACGCACTTAACAACAGCGCAAGAATAAAGTAAAATAATAATAAAAAGAAAAAAACAATGAACGCAAAAAAAAATTTGAATTTTTGTGTGTGGCTGAATATAAATTTTTTTATTGTTTATGCCAACAAAAAAATATTGTTGTTGCCTCTTTTCTTCGCTGTTGAGAATGTTGGTTCTTCTGTTTGTTTGTTTATTTGTTTGTTTTAGATGCGTATAAATAATTTAGCAGAACAGAGAAAAAGAGCGAGCGAGAGAGAGGGAGAGGGAGAGAGAGCTAGGTGCATAAGGAGAGTAGAAAAATTTCAACAATTGCGCTATTTAATTATACAAAATGTAAAGAAACTTTATAGTTTGCCCCAGTTCTTGGGTTCTTTTCTTAAGGTGTGTTACAAATTTCAAATGAACTCGACACCTAAGAAAAGTTTCTTCGAGTGGTCTAAGATGGAGAAAGGGGCAGGTGGATGAGGAGTAGAAGAAGAAGAACTTGTAGTGGAAGAAAGAACCATAAAAATGTAGATGAAATTGGGTTTATTGCATTTACACACAACAACAATAGCAATAACTTTGTGGAAAAGAAGTAAACTTAACTGCATTTTCTTCTTCTTATCATAAGATATTTTCAACATGTACGTTCTCTTCGTTATTTTTGACACAACTGTAAAATTGAATGTCATAAATATCTAAAAATGTAGGGCCATTCGTAATGAAAAGTCAAGTGAAATCGTTTTGACGACCTCAAAGAACGCGATTTTCTTTGGCTAAATAATTGAACAAAACTCCATGGAGAGAACATTTCCGGTGGGAAATCGGTGTCAATTTATGCTCTAATATTTTAACTAAAGTCTAATGCAATTTTTAATGAAGTCTTCTCTTGCCACAAAATATGTTTGTTTCCGAGCTCGGTTACACTTTATGCCATGTCGCGGAAAGAAAACCAAACTAACAGACACTTAAAAACTCATTAGCCAAAACTCAGAAACAGCAGCTGAAGAATCCAATGCACAGAGAAATATATGTCAACTTGTTGCGTCAGCCACGCCCACAACAGGCAAAGTTTTCTATACACTTTTCCATGTTCAGCAAATCATAAAGCATAAAAAAAGAAACCGCAACGACACAAAAAAAAAAGAGGCAAATGAAGAAACAGCTGTTGGGATGTGGGGTGTGGGGGGTGGGGGGTGGTCCCCTAAATCCACTTGTCAAATGCACACAATAACCCGCCCGAACCAGCTGGGGAGCTGCTGCTGCTGAGGATGCTGCGCAAGCTGCTGCCAGTCAGTGGATGCCACCAACATCTGAGGCGTCTGTCTTAAGAGTGTCAAAACAAAACTATTTATTTTACTCGACAAACGACGACACCAGACAATGACAAAGACAATGATAGAGTGCGGAGAGAGTGAGAGATGTGTGAGGAGAGAGGAGAAGGCGGCATGATGCCTCGTGTGGCAAGCAGAATCCTCATTTACTTTAAACTGTGCCGCTTCGCTCCGACATTGAAATTAAATTGTCTGGAATGGTAGGCTAAATTGATGTCCACTATTATGAAAAAATGCCAAGAAAACTTCTCTTTGGGGGTGACAGAAGCAGAATGTAAAAATGAAATGACAACGATCAGCAAATGCTCTTAAAATTGAAAACACGCAGTCAGATGGATAGATATATGAGTTTCAGTTCTCTGAATCTAAATGAGATAAATTTGTCTTCACTTTTCTTATCGATTTATTTAATTGGTTCGAACGAATATTGCAAAAGAAAAATAAAGCCTTGTGTCTAATTTCTTAGCCATGATTCAAATGATAAAAGAATGCAAGAATTTCAGAGAAATTAAAATCTGTTTGTAATAATAATTGGAAAAATTTTCATAAGATCACTTTTGAATAAATTTAAATCATTATAATTTTATGTTATTAAATACATATCAAATAGATTTTTTATAGTTGAGTATTAAGGTTAATTAATTAATAAATATTAATGAATTACCATAGAATAAATAAATGAATAAATAAATAGTTTCATAACAAATGGGTGTGATTTGATTATGTTTGAAGATATATATTATTAATGAATTGCATTATTCCATATATGTATATCATAAATAATCATTCGCATTTGAAACATATTTCAATTGTTCTGAATTCTTTTAATTTTGTGACTCAGGCAATACCAAATTGACATATACATTTATAAGATTTATTCTCAAATAATAATTGAATCAATCTTTACTTTTAGAGGCTGTAAAATTTACTTTGAATAATATTTCTGTAATCAATGCCACAGATTTTCGTACAAAATTTCTTTAAAATAAATTTTTCCAAAGTTTATTTAGCCATAAGAATACTAAATTCTAGCTAGTCATTTGTTAAACGGGAAAATAAAGATCTTTGTTCAGACTAAAATAGAAAATAATAAAAGTATTTAATTTGCTATATCTTTTCCGTAATCGTTACTTTCTTTAAGGGATTTCTCTTTCATTGCTAAGAAGTACTTAATCATCAAGATCTTTTACTTTCACAGCTTAAAATTAGATTTAAATAAAAGTCCAACTTAATCGTCTTCCATTAGAGTATATTAAGTTTTAGTGGCTGTAACTATCATTCCCTTCAAATGTTTTCTTCCCGATTTTTATGGCCGAAAATTGGAAAATTTTGTTCAAATTTTCTCATTTGAAATGAGTTTTCGCTGTCTTCTTTGGCTTTCATCAACTATCTGGCTAATTTCGATTGATTGATACTTATTTCGGTGTAGGAAAATTTACACCTAATTTCTGGGCAAGCCATCTACAATTTGCAATAGACATTCTCCTACACAGAGGTGTGTAGCCAAGTGGATGCAGCGGATTGTGGCATGTCTGCCGCTTGCCGCTTTAAGTGGCAAGCAATTTTCTTTTTGGTTTCGCTGCCATTGCTGCTGATGTTGTGGCAAATAACTGGAAAAGCAACAAGAAAACAGAATTGCCTACATTGCAAGCGGGAGAGGGGCAGGAGGAGAGGCATGTGCCGTTAGTTGTCGACGTCAGTGCAGTTATATTAGCTGGGGAAATGGGTGAGAAAGAGGGTGGCAGTTGGGTGGTGGGGGGTGCGACACCAAACGGGACCCGTAGAAGTAGTTGCAAGTAGAAGCCAGCGAAATTGACAAGCGCAACATTGAAATTGCTACAATGACAAACTGCAACAGGGAACGAAGAGAACAAGAGATTGTGAGAGGGGGATGGGGAGGGTGAGGGGCATTTGCAGCTGATGCACTGCTCCCACTTGACAGAGACGAATGTTAAAATCAAGTAAAAGAGAGAGAGAGCGAGAGAGGGAGAGTGAGGGAGAGAGAGAGATGGTGCTGCTGCACGTGCGTCTGCCGCACAGACATTTAAATATAAAACCAAAGATTGTTGCAGATGATGCTGCTGCTGCTGCTGCTGCAGGAAATACTATTTGGCCCTTGGGTTGAAAAATCCAATCCAATCCACACCATGTGGTTGCCAAGGGTACCGAGGGGTGAGGGGTATAAAACCAGTGAGTAGGTGGCAGGGCATGTTTAATTAATACAAAGTAAATAAGAAGCAAAAGCAGAGGAAATGCATACAACAAAATTGATTGAAGAATGCGGAGGCAGCAGCAGCGGAAGGGATGTGTGGGTGGAGGAGGTAAACAGAGTCAGTGGCTGTGCCACCAGACCCGAGACCAGAGACCGGAGGCAGTTGCTCCTCCTGAGCTGGCATTGTTTGCTGGCAGGCTATTTATATAAACACCCTGTGCACAGTTGATTGAGAAAATTGTTGGTAAATTGCTTTTTCAACAGAAAGCAAATTCTTCTAAAAATGTTTTCGTTTTCCTGAAGATCGAGGCAAATTGCATTTATAATTGAAAAACCGAAAAACCAAAAAAAAAAAAATATTAATGCACACACAAGAAAAAGAATGTCAGAGAGGTGAGAGAAGAAGGCTAATTTCTGCTTTGATCTCCACTAATTTGTGGTAATTTTCTATATATAGTCAATCGATTTAGACAAAACTTCTAAATTTCATGAATTTCTTGTTGAATTATTATTCGCTCTTGAGAAAATGGGCAACCAGATGAGCTAAGATCACGAAAATGAATTGATTCATACTTTTAAATGATCAGAATAGGTGAAAATATGTTAATGTGAGAGATGGATCAGTTATAACAATTATATTTTGATTCGATATGATACTTAATTTTAAAAATTTTGTAAGAAGTGAACCAAAATGTGTTCTCCATTTGATACTCATTTGAAAAAAGTTTGACTTTAAACAGAATCTCGCTTATTTGTGAAAGTAAAGTTTAGTTAAAAAAAATTAGATTCGATCATAAAAGCAGAAACAGATACTCAAGTGAAATTTAAATGCTTAAATCAATGATCACTTGAGATCACTTAGTATAAAGTTAAGTTTAAGAAAAACTAACGATCATAAAATGATCAATTCGTTGGAATTGGAAATGCTTTCCAAACTAACTAGCTTAACGATTAATTGACTTCCGCTTAAGACCCATAACCCGTTAAGTTTTTCAAATAAAACATTTTTATCCACCAATTGAAGAAAACTCTATAAATAGATTCACTTGCAAAAGAGGTGAAAAACACAAGCGAACAGTGAACTTTGCATAACAATATATGTACATATATCTGTAAAATAAATTTATCTTCACCATTCACTTTTGTTTTTCACCTCTTTTTGACCAAAATTTCAATAAATTTGGCAATATTTTGAATATGATTGAATAATCTGAAAGCCATTAACTATTAATTGTCATTAATGACATGAATTTTTGACAATGAAACAATTAATTAACAATCAGTTAATATTTCCCAAGCACATAACTAACTATATATTTTTCATTTCTTTTTGTGTCATTTTAGGTAAGTCCAAACTACAAAGAAATAAACATCTAAAACCTTTCACCTGCCTCGGTTTGGAGTAAGTTTTTCATTACTTTTAATTAATCCAAAGCCCAAAACAATAAAAGGAAAGGAAAGGAGAGAGAGAAAAAGAAACGAGTCCGACAAATTAACAGAGTTATGATGACAATTTTCCAAGATTTATGTACTAAACTCAAGTGAACTTCCCTTTCGAAAATAGAAAGTGCATTTCAGTTAGACAAAAGGCCAACTAAAAGTCACTTGGGGGAAAGTGAAAGAAAAGCCATGATAACTGCCACTCAACAGCTGCTCCAAAATGTAATTGTAATTGGCAAATGATGGAAAAAAAAGCACGTACATACATATATAAAAGTATATACTATAAAAAAACCAAAGAGGGGGGAAGGGAGGCAACAAAATCCTAATCAAGTGTAACCAAAAGGGGAGACGTAAAAGCAAATCTCATTAAGTCGAACATTTCAACTTTTTCATCATCATCATCTGGCTCGCTCTCTTGCATTCTCTCTCTCTTTTTCATTCATGACAAATCGAAGACCCACTGGCCGTTCCCTGTTCGCCACCTCTAATCTCAAATTTCAAAAATTGAAACCCGAGAAAGAGTCGAGCAAGCTCCAGTGGCTGCTTTTCATCTGTGCACAGTGGCCTGTCATTGATACGCAGCCAACCCAGTGAGTTTTCCCTGCCTCTTCCAGCTATCCGCCCCATCCGACTAGCAAAAATCAATGATGCGCAATAATTAGCGCAACTCTGCAACTCTTATCCCAGCTCTCGAAACTCTCAACGCCTCTTACTCCACTTCCACATCGAGTTCCATGTCCATGCCGCCTCCCCCCGCCGGCTTTTTGCATTCCGCAGCACTTTGACGTCGTCTTTCAAATCAAAACCAGACGCCGCATGTAGCCCAAACCCGAAAAACGTTTTGTTTGCCCCACCATTTGGCAAACATTTTGAAATTGCCTCAACGCAACGGAATATCTCGACCCTTTAGACCCGGCCCCGGTTAACTTTCTGATAAATGTAGAAGAACTAGTTCAAGCGATTAAAAGATTAAAGCAGCTAAAGAATCAGCTTCTGACAATAAAACTAAGTCAAAGACTTTAAGTTGGCAAAGTTAGTGGTTGTGTTTACTACAAAGGACTCAAAAGAGGTTTAATATTTGTTTTCGAGTGAACTAGTTTCAAGATCTTAAATAATTTCACATCTTCTGTCTGAAGAGCCAATGCAGTTCTAGATCTATATCTATTGCAAAACCCTTAAATATCCTAGTTTCTTTTTGAAAAATGGATTTTAAGCTATGTATACAGTTCTTATAGTATCTATGTGGAACTAGTTCTATTTCTAAAGAATCTTTCTGCTCTTTATTTGTTACACATATTACAACAAATTTTTAAATAAGTCTTTATCAGTCTTTGTTCTACTTTGTTTTATGAAATTCTTCACAAAAAGGGATTCATATTTAATGCAGTTTTAAGAACTAGTTCATTCGTAGAGGCATTCGAAGAAATTTAACTGGTTCGACCTACATAGAACTGGCTTGCAACGCGAAACAATCCCACTTAAACACACAAAACTCTGCGGACAATTTACACTCATACACACACACACACACGCATAGGACAACACCATCACATATTTTGGCGCATAAACAATTGACCCGTGGCCTGGCTGGCCACCACATCTCATTGCCATCTCAATAGATTCCGCTGGCACTGCCGCCATCTCCTCTATCATTAAACCGCAAATGCACAGGCAATAAAATGGCTCATCTGCTATCCTTGTTGGATGGTTGGTTGGTTGGTTGGCTTGTTGGTTGGATCCCCGCGCTGCTTTGCATGTTTGCCAAATGCCAAGCATCATCATAATAATTATGGCAAAAATCGTCGCTGTCAGCACGCACACACACACACAGATACACTCACACACACACACAGATACATGCATAGCCTTTTGCAAATTTGCATCCATTTTCCCCCCACGCGAATGGTGAAAAGTGGAAAAGCGATAGAGAGAGAGAGGGGGAGGGCACTTCAAAAATGGCGTCCGCATACATAACCACAATTTCATACAAAATTTCACAAGGGCTAACACCCAGAGCCTGGCAGCTAGCCACGCCTACCTACCTCCCTCCCTGCCGTTCCAATCATCCTGCCGCCTTTAATAAATGCATTTTTCGCAAAATGCGTGTTGCTGCGTTCCACGGCTCTTCTTTCTTTTTTTGGCGCTACCAATTTGCCTGCCTGGTTCTGCAGTTGTTGTTCCTGGGGAACGAACAAACAAACAAATGTGACACACAAAATGCTTTTACCCCACCTTGCCCCTGCCCCCCCAACACTGTGATGTGTGCTTGTGTCCTTTTTGCAATAGTTTTTTCGGGTCGCTTGTCAATTTTTTGCCACATATTCTCGATAATTTACAATTTTTTGACGCAGTCTTACCCACCCCCCCCACCCACTGCCAATCCGACTTCTGTCTATAAAGTTTTAATGGAACATTGGAAAATGCTTTTAAAACATATTTAACTCACCTTTTCCCCCCCTTCCCCTCAACAAAGTTGATAGAAATCTGTTGACTAACTGTCGCTCACTCTCTCTTATCCTCTCTCTCTCTCTGTCTCAATGTCTTTCTGTTAGTTTGTTGTCTCACATGTCTTGCAAAGCTTCCTCTTATTGTGTACAAATGTCATTAGGCACAAAGCAGCAGATGAACGGGTAAGTGTGTGGGTAGGAGGGGGGGGGAGCAACCATTCAACCGCCCCCAAAAACACATGATGAGAATTCCTTCTCTCTCCATCTCTCAGACCAAAAAACTTTACCTTCTGCTATTTTCCCATTGACTGTGACAAGTGCATTATACGACATGTGTGTGTGTGTGTGTGTGTGTGTGCGTTGCATTGTGTGTGTGCAACTACTAACAACAGTTTGACACACAAACACAATTACAACAAAATGTTGCCAAGCCTTAGAGATAGAGATAGAAATTCAGGTGAGTTGACAACCCAAAATACAGTTTTAGATGCACACCAAAAATTCAATTTTCTATATAAATCAATTGCAACAACCAACAAAATGCAATAACCGTAAAAAACAATGGCATCAACAACAACTTAAACTATAAGGAAACAGTAATGGGATAATAAAGTCCATAAAATCAAGGACACTAGATCCTTTTATGAATTTTACCCTAAAGTAACTTAAACCATTCACTTAAAAAATATTACAAAATTGTGTATACAACGAAAAACTTTTATTTAAAAGTAAGAGAGCGAGTGGAGTCATAGAGTCATTCTAAATACTCCAAACTCACAATATTTTGCATGATTAAAAGCTCAACATGATAGTTTATATGGTTTATCAATCGAAAATTATGTTACGAAAAAATATTTATAAATTTTGAGAATTTTTCCGAATTTTTGGGAGTTGTGAGACACTGCTTTAAGTCAATTAAAAGTGAAATGCAACTTATTTTAGTGTTAATTTTTTACTCACGATGGAAAATAATACAATTTTCTTTAATTTCCTTAAAATTTCCTCGAAACTAGAGCACAAATTGACACTTTATTGACTCGGAAAGCAATCCTAATGCTACAAATACTCGTAGATTATGGTTTGCTCACACAATCTCTTAAAATAGTCACATTCAAAGTTTTTGAATTTAGAATAACAAAGTATTTTCTGAAATTTGTTATTCCAAGTTTTTTAATCAATCCTTCTCCGTAAGTTTTGCACATTTGTTTGCATCTGTTGTCGCAATAGCTGCTAGAATTTTCTTTGAATTTCAAATTTCACAATGTTTGGGCAAAACTCTTTTGCTTAGTCAGCTTTCAAGTCGGAGATCTTTTGCAAGCTCCAGATTTATCTGCATCCATTTCAAGTTTTAGATGACACACATAATATTATTATTATTTTTATTAGTTCGCTCTGTGTGTGAGTGTATTTTGCCGTAAAAAAAAAACATTTCCGCTTTGTTGCCATCTCTTCTTCTGATGAATCACACACATCACGAAAGAAATACGAAAAGAAATTACGAAATTTTCGGAGCCATGTTTAACCCCTTAAAGCTGTTAATGAGTCACATTCAGGCAGAAGATTTTTCACCTGTTACCTCTGCAATAATTATAGCAAAAAAAACTACAGAAAATGGGGAAAAAATTTAATGCGAAAAGCAGCTGGTGACTGGGAAGTGAGGGAAAAGAAAACCATGTCAAGTCAGAAAAATTTGTGAAAAGAATGAAAAGTTTTTCATACTCTGTATGAAGGAAAACGGGAACGGATAATATGTGTATGAGTAGAGATGTGTGTGTGTGTGTGTGTGGGAGAGATAGTTACAAAAGTTTTTTAAAGAAAGGTAAAAGCCGTGAAAGGCACCCAGGAGAGAAGTGGAGGGAGCGGGGAGGGGGGAATAGAAAATTATTCTAAAAATTAACTGCAACTGCAACTGATGACAGTTGAAGGCTCAGCTGGACAAGACAGAACGAGGCAGAAGGACTTGGCCTGGAGGTGGGTTTTTCATTTCGAAAAGTGGGTAAAAATAATTAAAAAGCGCTTGCCAGGGCATACAACAGGATGATGCACTGCAGCGACCGAGCAGTGTCCCTTTATGCGAAGGCGTTAGGTTGACACTTTAATAAATTTTGTGTGCATTTTAATTATTAAATGCAGCAAGTAGAGGCAAGGAACGAACACAGAGTTCCTGGACAGAGAGAAGACAGGATGCACCACACACACACACACACCATCACACACACACACACGCATGGAAATTGTGAAAGGCAATAGAGCCCGCGGTGACAGCTGCGTTTTATGTTGAAAAGGAAGCATGAAATTAGAGCAAAGGCAGCAAGCAGCAGGCAGCAGGCAGCAGGTAGAAAAAACGTGGCAAAAGGGACCAGGAAGTATTTCATAAGTAAGGCGAGAAAATCCTTAACAGAAATAGCTGAGATAAGATAAGATAAAGTCCACACACATGCGTGCACTTTGAGTAAGCTGTGCCGCCAGGGGGAGCCACATTGTTTTCACATTTTCCATCCAAACTAAGAAAATTTCAATATTATATTCACAGGCAATTAGCATAACTTTTGGCCTAAATCCACAAAAAAAAAAAAATACCAAAATGAAGATTAAATTCGTTTCTCAGCCTATCAGAATTTACTTTCATTTACATAATTCTATAAAAAACTCATTAGATATTTGCCATACAAGAACCAAATCGAACCGAAACCGAAATCGAAGCCCAAGCAACCGAATGACTAATTAACTTTAAGCAGCTTTGGCGTCGCCTCTGCTTAATGATGATCGGCTCGAATCGATTCCTCGACCATAATAGCACCTGCTCCAACAAATGTTGTTGCATACCCTGTAGACATTAGTGTGGGCAAGGTATATTCAATATATGAAACAGTATGTAACAGACAGATGCAAATTAAGGGGGAGAACTTCTTGTATTTTGTTAGCAAACATTGTCCAATCTAATCTAATTTGAAATTTCTAAGTAGTATGCCCCTTCATACTAATGGGTATACCAAAGTCGGCACCCCGTCATGTTTAGGGTATTTTTTATACGTTTTTGTGAGATGCTGAAACGGCATTGGGTTTCATAATCGGTCAGTTTTGCCACCAAAAGCAATGCCTCGGGCAAGTCTCAACAACAGAAAAAAATCACATAAATATATGGCCATACATATGCAGATTGGGTGGAGTAGGATGGGGTGAGGTAGTGGCCAGCTCCTCCTCCCCTTTTACTCTTCTTTTGCTGCTGCTGCTGCGTAATATGAAACGTCATAAAATTTTTTTTACAAGACAAAAGGAACGACGCTTGTCTGGGAACTGTCGACCGTTGTATTGATGGCATTTTGTTGCTTGAAATCAAAGAAAACAGAAACATGAAATATATATATTATGTATATGTGGCTAAAAATCATTTTTGTGGCTCTCACCCATCTGTGTGCGGTCATAAAAAAATGTGGTAACAATTTTTATGCATATATTAGCTAACAAAATTTACGTTGCGTGGCAAGAAACCTTTTTCTGACTTTATGCATTTAGATTAGAATCGAATTAATTGAGTTAAGAACGAAAATCGAAGAATTTCTCTTAAAAATACTTCCTTTAATTTTGTTATTTCTATAGCGATCTATCGTTAATACAGAAAAAATGAAAAATGATGAATAAATGTTTGAAACTAAGTTGATTTTACTTGGTTTCTAAGACATTTCCTGTATCTTTCATTTCTTTTAATGAGTCTCTTGGATATTTCCTACATATTCTTCATATAATTAATGAAAACTACAAATAAAGATTTTTATATCCTTTTGCATTTCGGTTGACTGAAGCCAAACCGAAATCAAAGTCCTAACTAAAAAATGCAAATCGCCTATGTAATTTTTTTACAGTTTCTGAGGGAGTGGAGAACCTCCTTCATTGTGGTCTTCCAACCCTAACCTTTAGCCGAATCTAAAGGTCCTCTCTACCTATTCAAACGTTTCTTTTATTCAATTTTTAGAGATTTTCTTAAGCATTTTTTTATTGTTCCATTATGCGCTAGGTGGGATGCAGATGCTTTAAATGTTTCGCTTATAGAATTTT
Source organism: Drosophila sp. 14030-0761.01 (assembly GCA_018150735.1). NCBI lineage: Eukaryota > Metazoa > Arthropoda > Insecta > Diptera > Drosophilidae > Drosophila > Drosophila sp. 14030-0761.01. The sequence goes on from JAECWO010000015.1 coordinate 2,388,891, forward strand.
TGTTCAATCTCTCAATATCTCAATCTACATTGCGCCGCTAGGTGGCGCCCTTTGTTGACATTCTTCGCGATGGCATTTTATAGTCAAATTGCTCTTGACTATAAGCCAGAAGGTGTGTTTCGTTCGTTCTGTTTGGCTTTTGTCGTTGTTTTTTTTTACGCTGTGTTTTCTTTTTTTGGTTAAACAAATTTTTATTGTGCTGTTGTTGTTGCTGTTATTGTTGGTTGGCCTTTTGTCTTTAGGTTTTCTTTACATTTCTCTAATTTGATTTCAAAAGGTTATCGGCGCAGCAGTCGCTGGCTCCTCTTTTGGCCCGTTCTTTGTGTTTTGTGTGTGTCTTAGATAGAACTATGCAAATGACTTTATCGCTTGCTGAGCTGTTCCCCCCACCACCACCACCACTCTCTCTCACCTGTCTCCCCCCTCTCCGCAATCTGTCGCTCTCTCTCGTTCTTACAGAGATTTATAGACGAGCGACAGATAGGCAGATAGACGGAGCCGCAACAAAATGGCCGTAGCTTTGGCATCTTTTGTTTACGTTTACCTTGCCCACCTTTTTCTCTCTCTCTCTCTCTCTCTCTCTCTCTCTCTTGTCTACCTGTCTCATTCACCTGTCCCGCCTCTCCCCCGCCTGCTCTTCTTTATTTATGTTTGCTAGCATCATCTTCCTCTGCTGTTGGTATTTTTCGTTGACCTAAAAAACGTTCAACAGCAGCTAACAAACAGAAAAAACACAACCAAAAAAAAAAAGAGAAGACAGTGAGGATAGCGTGGCGGGGGTGTGGGGGAAGGGAGGGGGTGAAAATCTTCAGGCAAACAAAATGCCAAGCAAAGAAGATACCATAAATTGTAGTTGTTGCTGTTGTCGCTTGGCGTTTATTAAGATTCGTTGGAGATGCTGCAGTTGCAGTTGCAGCTTTCTTACCTGTTTCCCCACAGCATCAGCAACAACAACGGCAACAACAGCTGCCGCTTCAAAGGCATTTAAAAGAGTTGGCTCTTTCCTCCTCGTGTTTTTTTTTTTTTGGTTTTTGTTTTTGTCTCCGTCTCCATTTCGGCCTTCAATCTCAGTCTCAACGTGCCAATCTAAAGTGTAATTAAGTTTTTTTTTTCCTTCCCTTCATTTTGCGGAAAACATCTGCCGAGTTTTTTTTCGATTTTTTTATTCTGCTTGCCTTGCTTTTAAGTGGTTATTTTTTTTTTTACTGGAACTTGGTTTACGCCCTTCCAGGAATGGGTCTCAATCTTATGCCAAATATTTGTCTCATGCATTATGATTGCGGGGGGAGCATGGGGAAAGAGGAGTGGAAAGAGGAAGAGAACACCTATCAATGTTGCTATCAAAAACAAAAAAAAGGAAGCTTTGACGCGCCTTTTTATTCAAATTGGCCAAGCAAATTGAAAAATTAAATACACTTAACGAAATTGGGTGCTAGACTACATCAGCTGACTAGATTCCAATTCTTTTTTATCAGTTATAAAAAAAGGATTCTCAGAAAATCTTGTATAAAAACTAAAATAATAATTTTTTTTTAATTTTTAAAAATTTCTTTAAGTCTACATGGGAAGAGCTTTTCAAAAAGTCCTTGAATTTCTTGAAATTTCAATACTCTTAATTGGTTATGCTACTTTCTCCCAGTGTACTTCTCCAAACGAGTCGTTTTCAGACGATTTCTCTGTCTCTCTTCCTTTCGTTCTGATTGTTTGACCTCATCAATTCCTTGTCTGTCTGCTTTACACTTCTTCTGCCTCTTGCCGAAATTGAAAAACATCTGCCCAAGAAACAACAACAACAAGAACAACAGCAACACGAGCAACACGCTGTCTTTTCTTCTTCTTGTTCCCTTCTTTTATTTTTTGTTGTTTTTTTTTTTTTTTTTTTTTGGTAGGCTGCTGTTCAGTTCAGTTTTTATCGTTTACCTAGGCATCGTTTCCTTTTCTTTCTTTTTGTTCACTTAAGAATTTCAATTTCTATTTCGTTTTTGGCTTGATTTTGATTTTAATTTGATTTTCTGTAGGTTTTAGTTTCATCTCCCTCTCTCTCCCACTCGCTCGCTCGCTGACCAATGCCGGAAATTGTTTTTTAATTAAGCATTTGAAGAAGAGATGAGAACAGTTATCTTCCCCCGCTCTTCCTCTCCAATTCGACCAATTCTCCATTCTCCACAAAAAATCTCTGGCAATTGCATATAAATATTTATCATGTTGTAAGATAAGATCATTAGCATCATGCAAAAGCTGCAGCTGCATATTTTGCCTATCTATGTGTCTCTCTCTCTTGCTTCCTCTCTGTGTAGATTTCTTTGTTTAGAAAATTTCCGGCAATCTTAGAGCCCCTCCCTTTCGCACCGCCTCTTTAGATTGTCATCAGGAAAACAGCAAAATGCAAAAATGCAAATGGCAAAGATACAAAAACTAGCCCCTGGTTAATCGAACCCTTTGTCAAGTGTGTGTGTGTGTTGTCGGTGTGTATGTATGTGTGTGGCCCCCTTCAATTCACCCTTTTCCATTCCCAGTGAGCCTCAGGTGGTTTTTCCTTCTCTACCCCCCTTCCCTTACCATTTATGGTGTGAATTTTGTGTTTTTGTCTTGTTTTGTTTTTGCTGCCTCTTCTCTAATTGTAAGTCTTTTTGTTTCAGTTGTCGTTTGTTTTTTTCCCCCCCCATTTTCGGTCTCCATTATGTTGCATATTCATATTTCTCTTGCAACGTTTTTGTTTTGCTTTGTTTTGTCGGTTGTTTTTCATCATTGTCTTGTCGCTCATGTAAAATGTTTATTATCGCCTTCCCTCGGCTTCTACTATTACCTTTTTTCTTAGTTAACTTTTTTCCCCCGTTTTAATACACTATAATTTATAAAGTGCATCTATCGGAAGGTGTTCACAAGATCAGGGCTATACAGAAAGTAACTACGAGACGTTCCTCAGCGGTTTTCAAGACTCATCACTCTCTTTTTATCTTAAAGCGTAATTAAAATATTTCAAAACTCTTAAGAATTCAACTATCATATTCAAAATCATTATAAAATCATCTTAATAAATTTTAATTGAATGGTATTTTTTGTTCTAAAGCTCGAAACCCATTTTGTAACTTATTAAATTAGTGTTTCTCAGTCGGAATAGTCATAGAAGAAATATTTAAAAAATCTCTAATAAATGAGATTTACGTTTTTGGTGTAAAGAGTATCCAAAAACACAACAAATCAGTTCTGTAACTGAAAGCACATCAACTTAAGACATAAAATTTCAACGAATTTGCCTTACTCATCTTATCTTTTATCTAATGTGAGACGAAAGTAGATTTATTATAACATAATCTCAAAGAAAACCTTTGCGCATTGTGATAAAATAACATTACATGACTTTTTTAATCATATTCAACTTTAAAATATAAGATCTATATAGAACCCACTTCGCTTAGTTACTAAATATTGGAATCAACTTGTGCAAGAGTATTTGCTTCTCGGCTTTTGGCTTGAGCATTAAATTCTCTCTCATGTTTTAGGTGGTGTGCTTTACCTTCGTGTCGTTGAAATCGAAGCTTCCTTTTCAATGTCATGCGATGCTCTCGTTTCTTCGCTCTCCTTCCACTCTCAGCCACTAAGCACTTTTGGTATTTTTATGTAATTAAATGAAATTTGATTCTCTCCCTCCCCCCATCCATCCATTGCCTTCATTCACTCTCCTTTTGTTTCACATGTAATCTTTTAATTTGAATGCAAAACCAAGAAAGAAGAGAAGGCAAAAAAGCACAGAACCGCCAAAAATGTTTATCTAGCCAATTACTTACATACCTCCTCTCTCTCTCTCTCTCTCTCTGTCTCTTTACAGGTAAGCAAATGATTACGTTTATGGTATGCCATAACTCCTTACGGCAAGAAGACTTCATCGCATCCTCCAATGGGTCTATGTGTGTGCGTGTGTGTAGCGTAAGTTGTGCTTAGGCAAAATCAATTTTGTAAGCAAACTTAAATTGAATCAACAAAAAGGGCTTCCCCTTCGTCTCTTTTCCCTTCTGCCTGTATTGTTTTTAATATCAAAGAAGTGAATAAAGTGTGGTGCATCCGCCTCCTCCGCGTCCTCCGCCAACGTATGTATATTCCTCTCATCCTTTTTGCTGTTGCTCTTTTTGCTTGTCACGCATCACTTACAACATGCATGTTGCCGCCCCGAAGTGCTGTTGCAACTCGGCAACACTCTGGCTGCCATTTTCAATTTTGCATTTTAATAATAAAATTTTGCCTCACCAAAGTAGATGGAAGAGCGAGCGAGCGAGAGAGAGAGAGAGAGAGAGAGAGCGAGTTGCTCAAGACTGGCAGCTGGGCAAACTTTTAAAGACCATACCCAATATATGATTACTTTGTTGATGATGACAACCCTGGGCCTAGCCTGGCCTGGCCCAACTGGAGCCTGGCAACTTTGTCTGGCAACATGCTGCTGCTGTTGCTGCTGCTGTCTGCGCCACAAAGTATGCAATGCATTTTTCTTTGGCACGTGGCTTCTTTTGAACTCACCCACGAAGCAAACCAAGCAAACGAAACCAAACCAACTTGTTGTTGTTGCATTTACTTATCAATTCCAGCCTTCAATTTGTGTTGCATTGCCGCACGTTCATCTTATCGCATCTCTTTTTATTTCTTTTCTTTTCTTCGCTTTACTTTACTTCACTTTAATTGTCGAGTATTTTTAGTTGTTCAGCAAAAAATGCAAAATGTTTAAATATTTTTGTTTTCGTGGGTTGTCTTTATGTTTAACTTGGCAGAAAAGTTAACTGCATATATATTACACAACTTTATTTATTCCAATTTTTCGTGTCATGTGTGCAAGTCGGAGAGAAACACATGTTTCGTTCTTTTGTCCTTGGCCCCGACAAACTTGTCGCAAGAACAACAGCAACAACAACAACAACAACAACAGCAGAACAGCAAATAAAACAATAACAAAACAAGCATTAAATCCAACCAAAAAATGAGCGAAAAATCGTTTCAAATTTTACACTAAATTGACTTTTGCAATTGTGTGTGTGTGTAAGAGAGAGTGTGTGTGTAAAAATGTTGCATGCACAATTTAATTTGCCAACTCATGGCTGGTAATTGTTTAAAATATATCACAAATGATAAATTTGCCAAAAAGCATAAATGTTGTAAATCATTTTGGCCCAAAAAAACAAAAAACTTACATTTGCGGTTGGAGTTTATGTACTGTGGCAAAACATTATGGAAAACCTTAACTCAAATTTGTATCAATTTATTGCAAAATTATTACCAAAATTATTCATTGACAAAATTTACATGGAATTTTTAAACGCAGAACCTTCTTCCACTCCTTCATTTATATGAGTTTAGAATAAAGTGAAAATTCTTTTAGTTTTAGTCTAAGAAAAAACGATCAAAAAGTATTCTTAAATATCTCAAAAGATTGCTCACTTATTCTTAGATTCAATTTTTTATAGCTAATAAACGTTTTTGCTCCTCACTTTTTTTTTTTTTTTTTTTTTTAAATTGTTTATTTACAGATGTATATATGTATGTACTTAAACAAACAAAAGTGCTTATAATAATATATATAATGGACACTGTCTCTAATCGAGCTCTCTAGACCTGTTTTAATTTTAATTTCATTTTGCGAATTTTCTTAATTTTACTTATTAATAATAAGTTATAACAATAACAAATTTTTTTGCAAAGAAAACAAGTAGGAAAAAAGAAAAACTTTGCTTACAATTTTTTTTTAAATAACTACGGGGAGGAGAAAAAGGAGGAAGGGAACCACCAGCATTTGCAGGTGGTGTAAATGGAAAAATTTTCATCTAAGGTAGATATAGTGCAGTCGAATCTTTTATTATCGTTTGTTATATTCTTATCTTTTACTATTTTACAATTGGCTCGTCTAAAAATATGATATATTATTGGTATACCCAAACTATTTTGAATAAACCTGTTTTGGTCGAGGTATAGAAATGTTTCGGGGGGTGTAAATCCATTGCTTAAGGCACGTATAAAATAGAGATCACTTTCCAAAAAAGGGCCCTTTATAAATGAATTCTTCGAGTTTTCTAAACATCTTCTGACATGGTTTCTTATTAAATTTATAATGTATACGTCGATCCTGCATATTGATGCTGCCTTGTAAAGAACTTCGTTAGAATAATATTTAATGAACATACTTGTGGGAGTTCTGTACAAGGATGTACAAGCCCTTAATATTTTTCTTTCAAATTTACGAATTCTCTCCATGTAGGAAGGGGATATATTCCACCAAATAAAGCAGCCATAGGTTAGTATAGGCCTGATTAGGGCTTGGTACATTATTATTTTGACTCTACTGCATAGAAGCTTAGATGAAAACATTCTTTTGTATACCTGAAAAGCTTTGTTTGTTTTATCAATTTGTTCATTAACGTGTCGATCAAAATACAGAAATCTATCGAGTATAATCCCTAGATACTTAACTTTGTTGCATGTTGGAATACAGGTGGAACCATCGTGGTGGAGTATTCTAAACTGCCTCCAGTTGTCTTATTCCAAGTGTGGCCTTATATCGATATATCGGTCATAACCGAATTAAGTGCCCATATATCACAAAGACTAGAATGAAATTTAGTGTGGACGTTTACACTTCTTAGAGAATATTTTTAAAACCTAGAAGCCACTTTGTAGAGTTCATAAAACTATAATGCCAACTCCAGAAAAATGCTTAAATTTATTAAACAAAATTTTACTAAATGTTCAGAGAGTTGGTTGAGCTATAAAATTATTTGTAAATTCCACAATTTGTAATTAAATTATATATAATTATAAGTGGATGAATATGATGGACTTTCATCGGTTTTTGTTACATAAAAAAAGAGACCCACTCATCTTACTACTGGCTTACTTGGGTATAATTACAGTTTTGTTCACTTTTCATTTGACTAATTGGCATCAGTGTAGGCATCTGGCACGCCTCGCCGCATACACGCCCATGCAATACACTTTCAATTTCATTTTGCACATCTTTTTGTGTGATGCTCTTCATTATCACATTCATTATGATCATCATGTGTGTGTGTGTGTGTGTGTGGTAATAGGCAAAAGCCATGTTAACTTCATGCAGAGTGAGCAGAAAAGAGCTTAGACAACAGACAGCAGACGGCAGACAAAAAGGCCATTGGCCATGGCCAAACAATGGTTTTTGCGGTGGTCAGTAAAGAAGATGCCCTTCGTTTCCCCCCTCCCTGCCGCCCACACACCAACACACATCTGAGACTATTGTGTTTCCATCTCATATACACATAATAAGCTTAACAAAAGTTACTGCTGCTGCAGATGAGTTATGCAATTTATTTAGCATTTTCTTAGATATGCAGAAATTGCATTGATTATGAGACTATATATATGTTTAATAGATTGAGTGAACATTTTGTTTTTCGCAATTTATGCGTAATGGATTTTTGAACTAATTTCACTTTCCTTTTGTGGGAATTTCGCTTAGATTGCCAAAGTTGACAGCTTCTGGCCAAAAGCTACCTTAGTTAGTTATTTTAATTTATGCAAATTTTTGCTGCTCAATGATTTTATCATCTTACGCATCATTTTACAAATTGTTCTTTCATTCTTTCAATCTTTGCTTGACTTGAGCATAGTTTAGTTAATTGTTGTTGTCGTTGTTGGCTATGTAAATGAATTTCAATTTCAATCTTAAATTCAAATTATCTCTATCTCATGGCATATGCAAAAACTTGCCTCCATCTCTCTACTCAATTTTATTTCAATTTATTTATTGTTGTGTCTCTCGCACAAACACACACACACACAAAAACTTCAACATGAAGTTGTGAATTAATTTGAAAAGTTCTCAAGCTCAAGATTTCGAGGTTTCACACACTCGAGGACGTCGCAGAGACATAAGTTTAAAGTAATCGATTAACTTAATTGTTTCCACTTGTTTAAATGATAAATATTTATGCAAAAACCAAATAAATTTTAGCCAAAGAAATACTTCACTTTGAACTGCGAGAGAAATCTTCAAGAATTAATTTCTCATATACCCTGCATTGTTTGGTTTAAAAGGGTATGATGAGGAGAGGGAAAATGATTTCCTTTTCATGGATTAAGTTTGAGTTATTCGTTTTATCTTTAGAGTAGAAGGTATCAAGTAGTTTAAAACGTTTAAAAACTTGAACCAAGAAAGAGTTGCCCACAAAAAAAGCATCCAAGGAGTCCTGTGTGTCAGTGTGTGTGTGTGTGTGGACTCATTTGATATTGATTAACAGCTGAATCCATCATTGTCACTGTGGTCGTTCGGACGCTTAGCTTCCTGTGTTGCCTGTCACCCCACTTCCCCACCTCATCTCCCCCCCATTCTCATTAAGAGAACTTGCTCATTTAGCCATTAAAATGGCAAATGGTGCAAACTTGACTGGGATGTGGAAAAACAAAGGCATTAGAGAGACAGGAGAGGAGAGAGGAGAGTGATGCCCAGTCCCCAGTTGCAGGCAGCAATTGAAGTAAACTGCTAAAAGGAAGTCGTATAGGGGGAACCAGGTGAGAATTTGTGAACAGAACAGAGAGAATAGAGAATGGGACAAGAGACTGGGGATGTGTGGACCCTTTTCCTTGCATAAACCTGACTTAATTAGCTGTGCAACTAACTTGGGCTATTTAAACAGCTGCTAAAATGGGAATGGAAATGCAGCATAGACCAAGAGAGGGGAAAGGAAGTTGGTCATCAGTTGCCAATTGGCTTAGCATTTGCTATTTTTGAGCTTGCTTTCAGTAAGAATAACAACAAAATGTTAATTAAACCCGATCCCCATTTTTTTTTTACTCCTGAATAATAATAATAACCATTTAAAATAAAGTTAGAGTTTTTGGTTGAGTGATTTCTAAAAGAAACACCAACCAAAGTGCAAAAAGTATTAAAATATTGTAAGCCTTGGAAATCCATCTAAAGCCTGCTCCGTTAAATTGAAAATATTAAAGTTAAATATTCAATGGAATTTTCTTTAATATTTCACTCCATCCACTTGCTTCCCTCCCCCGCCTAAGTGGCTTATCCGTGGCATAAAAATGTATCGAGTAAAAGTAGTCTAAATGTGCCTTTTGAGTACTTTAACATTTTCGAGGCCAGAGAGAGAGATTCTCTTAGACATTTAACAACTCCTTTGACAACCATTTGTCAAACCAGACCCCTGATCCAACCGAGGGCCCCTGTCTGGCTCCCTCTCCCTTTGTCTCCCTCTCTCTCTTTATTTTATAGGTTTTTTTTTTCTGTTTTTAGGCTTATCGCTAATGGTTCAATAAACTAAGTTTATGGCGTGACATCTTTCACGCAAATGCCTTTTCTTTCTTTTTGCTTCTTGCCTATCGGTGGTTCCCTTGTTGGACACTTTTTTTTTTTGAGGGCAACTTGCTTACCTTTTGACCACTTGCTGGCTATTAATATTATCTCTTCTATAGCCACCAAAAAGTGCTATAATAAATTAAAACAAAATACAAGTTAGCCGAAGCGACCAGCATGAAAATTAGAACTCGACACCAACAAAACCCAAAAATAAAGGAGGAGGCAAACATGAACCCAAACCCAATAGAATTTCATTGGTTAGACCGACAGACTGACCGACCGACCGACTGACCGACCTCCCGCCGTTTGCAACACTCAATAAAACGTGGCTAGGGCAAGGGATGGCGGGGAGGGGTGCGGGAGGTAAGTGAAAAGTAGAGCAAATGCATGACAACATTTTTGTTGTTGTCGCTTTTGGCAGCTTTTGCAGCTCGCAACTGCCCCGGCGACAATAAATTTTCCAACTGTGTTTTTTTTCCCGCTGTTGTTGTTGTGCGTCAAGTGACCCACATAATTTTCTGTGTGTGCGTGTGTGTGTGTGTGTGTCCGTTTTTTCCGAGGGCAGGGATTTGACAAGGGTTAAACAACAACAACAGCAACAACGACAACATAAACCGCAACAACTAACAAACAGAGAGAGAGAGAGAGAAACACAGAGAGAGAGACCAAAAAAAGGTAAAAAGTTGCATTCTCTATGGCTCAAACATTTTGACCAGAAACAAAAAAAAAGTAAGTCCGTTTGCTGGTGGGAGGACGAGGGATTTTTTCGAAGCTGGCCTACAACTTTCAGAATTCCATGAGGTGGAATTGTAGAGTTTACCAACGGCTGCAGATTTTCCAAAAAAAAAATCCAAATACCAAGTTTAAAAGCAACCAACAACTGTGAAAACTTCAAGCCCAACGAAATCTCGATACCCTTTCGACAAACAATTCTCTTGGGTGGCATAACCAAGCTGATTACCCTTAGAAACCGATTAAACTGCTGCCGCAAATGCATATACCCTACATTTTGAGTTAGGGTATGGCAAATAGTAAACTTTAAGTTGAAATTCATATTGCGTATACGCAATGTTGACTTGCTTTGTGTTGCTCTCTCTTCTTTATGCTTATTTCATTTTTTTCTTTTTTTAGTTTCATCATCATCAAATCTTTTACTCTATCCCCTCTCTTTGGAAAGCATCCCCGGGGCCATGTTCTGCATAGTTTTTTAGCGTTGCTTCATTTTTTATTATGATGATTTTTAGTATTATTATTGCATTGCAATTTTAAATGGCAAACATTTTGTTGCTGTCAGCAAGAAGTGAGCGCAAGTTTTTAGTTTTCCCTGACTTTTATTATATTGTATGTATGTATATTTTAATGCAAAATGGGAAAAATTACTTTCATTTTCCTACGAATTGGTTTTACAAGCATGAAGAGAAGAGCGAAAAACGAAAAACTTGAGCAAAACAAGCAGAAGCAGCCAGTAGCTGCTGCCAGCAACCAGCAAAAGTTTTTGTTGAGTGAAAAATGCAACAGAGTCGCCCACTCCCATTGCCACTCCCACTCGTTCCACTCCCCCTTATCCTAGCAACTCTCCGCAGGGATTTTGCCTTGCTTTTACTCCTGTTCGTTGTTCCTTTTGGTTGTTGATCCTCTCGTGCAATATATGTAATGCAAAAGTTTTTAATTTAGCGCCAACTTAGCGCTGAGACTTTCAAAAACGCAAAGCAACTGGAAGAGAAATAGCCAGAGTATGATAGCAAGTAGAGTTGGGGAGATGGCAAAAAAAGGGGTGGAGAAAGCGTAAAATATGCTTTAAAAAATAATCAACTCGCGGGGATTTGCCGAGAGATTGCTAATTCTTAAGATCAGCAAATTCTTCTTTTGATTTTTATTATTTCCACCCGATTATAAGTGAACTAACTTGATGGCCAAGAACTGAGCAACGCAAGGAGCTTAGCCTAAACACATGATGACCCCAAAGATGTCAGCTTAGGAAGCGAAATAATGATGATGAAACTTGTTGCCTAGGCTACATAAGTTTAAGCCTTTTACAGGTGGAAAATGTAGGAAAATTCCTGGTTAAATGGAAATAGAATATTGAGCAAATTGTTAGGGAATTTAAAATTGAAAAATTGTTTTTACTCGTTTTAGTTGTCTTAATAAAAAAAAAAACTTGATCTTTCAACCAAGTTTCTATGTGAAAATTTTCTTGTTGCTTTATTTGAAAGTCTGATTGGAGCACGTATATAGATATATATATATATATACATATATATTCTATCTTTATGAATAAGACTCGGATTTCTCTGCCATTTGCAATTTGGTTATGCAATTGGCGAATTGACAGGCAGCTTGGCTCAACGTGGCTGCTGTGGTTTCCATTTCCACCTCAACAAGTACCCCCACACCACCCCACCCCCCATAGACTCGCCCGTTTCTCAGCCACTCTGGACAGTGTTGCAAATGCAATTGTTTGGCCAGGTTAGATACGGACACGAGATGAATGGTGAAAAAAAAAATAATAAAATAATAAAGCTAAAAGAAAACAAACCCAAGTTGCATGAGTAACAAGCATGTAATTCGAGGTGGCACGATAAAGGTGCAGGAGTGAGGCATATATGAGTAGGTTCGTTCTCTCTCTCTCTTTCACTCTCTTTGTTTGTGGACAGCGAACTGCCAAGTGCCAGATCTCCATTTCCAACTTTTTTGAGAGCTGCGAGAAAAATTTATGAAAATGTTAACAAAACACATGCTGGTAGTTGGGGGGGGCAAGGGGGCAGCAAACTGTTCTGGGCGTGGCATGTTCAAAGAAATTAAATTCGCGCCACAAACATGTCAAAGAGAGAGAGGGAGAGAGAGAGAGAGACAGAGGGAAGACTATGATGAAACTTTACACTAAGCTCTCTCTGTTTCTCTTGGAGCAAAACCGCAAAACAAATGAATGAAATGTTCAGAAAAAATAGTTTATATAAAAGAATGGATGGACAAGAGAGAGAGAGAGAGAATAAGAGAAATGAGGATGAAAGCGCTTTATACCACTGACATATTTTTAGTGTCATTTCGTTCATGCTTCAAGCGTTGAGTGACCAAGGAGGAGTAGCAGCATGAGGAAGGGGTGGGGTGGGGTGGTAGGGTGGAAGAACAGGAACAGCTGTTCGCCAAAGCTGCTAAGTCCTTGTCTCGACCCAAATCAACAAAAGGAGACGACGTCGACAACGACTCAATCTCTCTCTCTCTCTCTTTCTCTTCTCCTTTTTTTTTGTGTTGCGCTTAGAGGAGATTTTTTTCTTTTTTCATAATTTTTAGATACCACCTATACGCATGCACACACACAAACACACACAGACACACACATCTGAATTTTCATGAATTATGCTTCAGACTTATAGCATACTTTGCGGCATTTCGTTTGCCGCAATGTTAACACAACTCAACGGGGCAAAAAGAAAAGAAAAACAGACACACACACACAAAAAAAGAAAAGAAGAATGAAAGAGAAGTCTTTCAATTCTCAACGATTTCTTTTCTCAACCGCTTTGCCACATGAAATATGATAATTCATTACACGAGCAGAAGATACAACAACCCAAAAAAAAAGAACATAACCAAAATAAAAAGGAATGTAAAGCAACGACACTCACTCAATTGTATCTTATGCAAATTGCCAGTGATTTTTCCTTTTTCCTGTTTCCTGTGTGCTTAGAACGATGCGCCGAACGAGGAGGCGGCTGGAGGCTGCTCCCTTTTCTTATACCCTTTCCCAACACATGGGTAAATTCACTGCAAGATTAGATTAAGTAGCCATGAATTCATTTAGTCCTTTATTCAACTAAATAAACCTGCTGTAATCGTTTTTAAGTAGTCCTATTCGTTCTAATGAAGAAAATGGAATATGATGCTTCTTATATTATGCTTTAGTTCCCATCGAAGATTAGAATCCTACATAAATCAGAAGACGTTATCCTTTAGTTACCAGAGTTTCAATTGCAAAGCGCACTATGATCGTCAGTTTAGCTAAAATGCAGACTCCATTTGGCTAGAGTATACACACTTCGTCTTGATGTAGATTACTCAGCAACTTCTTTCTTGTATGACCGCATAAAAGGAAAAATTATTATTGTATAGAGGGAGTAAAGGATACCCTCCTCGAATTTGGGACAGGAATTCAAGTATAAGGTTCGTTGGATCGGGGTCGGCGTTGCGTTGCGTTGTAACATATACGTATGCAAAAAAAAAAATACGCAATTTCTTTTGTTATTTTTTTGCTTTGCTTTTGTGAATGTAAGAAAAACATAACACAACACAAAATTGTACATCAAATGTAATTTTTTGCATATTTTAATTGAAGAAAACAGAAACAGAATTCGGCGAACATAAATTATGCCTGGGCAAACATTACAAAACATAAATATGCTGATTACTTATTTGTTTAGCAATTCTAATTATCTGACTAGAAACGATTCATCAACATACCAAAGCAATTGAATGTGAAAATATTTAAATGGAAATTTAAGGCAATTTGCAGGGGAAAACTGATAGATGATAAATAATGTGGTTGAAATTTTAACGAATCTTTCTAAAATATTATTGGAAATGTTTTTGAAATCCAAATTCATAAGTTTTATTACAAGATCTTAGGAATTTAGAAGAAAAATCTTTCTATTAAGTTTTTGTTAGAAATTTTTTAGACTTTTTCTGACTAAAATTAATTAAATTCCTTTCGTAAGAATGTTTCGACATATTCTAAGGACTCGAAAAGTTTTTCATTAGATTTTCAATTGATTTGAAATAAATTTCAGACTGGCCATTCATGAATTCTGTATACAATAAATGTCATTTTCATTAGGACAAAGTCGTCGTTAGCCTGTTTCATTTTGCCACATGCCTCATTTGCTAATGTTGCCGCATTTGTGGCACCAAATTGACATCACGCCCCATTGACTATATGAAAAATGAAGTTGTTGCAACGAAGACAGGAGGGAAGAGAGAGAGAGTGCCAACAAATGAGCAAACAAATTGCAAATTGCTTTTTTGTCCTCCAACTGGAGAGGGGGCGATTGTGGGGGGGGGGGTCCACTTTTGGAATCAATCAAATGCTAAGCGCAGACAGAGAGAAACTGAAATGTCATTGAAAAATATATATTTATATTTTAATTAGCTGCAAGTTGGTTTCGTGTGGCACGTGTCAAACAGTAGCAAGCACCAGCAGCACCATCTTGACTCTCTGCTAATGAGAAAATTTGTTGCAGCTGCTGCTTTAACCATGGCCAAAACGAGTTTTTGTGTTTAACCACCGTCTTCCTTCCTCTTATGGCTTTTTATCGCTGCACTTGGGCAAACAAAAGTTGCTCCTGCTCTGAGGTTGCTTTATTTGTTTGGCCAGCAAAAACTTTGGCTTGGCTGGCTACCTTTGCTCGTATCTCTCTCTTGTCGTATCTGGAAGATACTTTTTCTCTCTCTCTGTCTCTGTGTCCCTGACGCCTGCAATCGATGAAGCGTAAATGTTCAAATGGCCCCAAAACAACTTGGTTGCGTTTTATTTGCTGGCCAGCAAAACAAACGTGCTCTGGTCATTTTTTTTTTTTTTTGGCCAAAGCCCCAATGCGCCCCTGTCACAGCTGTTAGTTGGATAGATACCTTCCTCTCTCCCACTCTCCGTTCTCGTTTTGTGGTCTTGTATCTTCTGCAGATTGCCTTTGGGGGCGAAAACTACTTTTGCGGTATATTTGTTCTCCGTTCTCACTTCTTCGTATGGGATTTTCGGTCACCATACGATGGAAGTAGAAAAATAGCTCAAAGCAATTTTAATAAACTCACCTGAACTTTTCACCCAAAGCGAAGCAAACCTAGCCGCGAATATGATAAGTGCCACGCCCAAAAACTAGAAAAAACACACACACAAAATGCTACGAAAAAAAGTTTCGTGTGAGAAATTGAAATTGAATTTCCCTTCTTCGAGAGGGGGGAGAAAGTGAAACAGTTCAAACACACACAAAGAAAGTGGGCAGAGGCACTGCCGAAAGGCTTCATCTCCCTTGACCGAAAAAAGTCAACAGTAGGGCAAAAACTTTTCCACTACTCTACCCTTTCAAGCAAATACAAAAAAAAACTAAAAGGAAATTATCTATATGCTAGAATTGGAGAGAATCAATGAACCATAAATTGATTTTAAATTAAAAGAAGCTTCAAAATTGCTTTGTATGTTTAAGTAACTAGAAACTGCTGAATTATGTAATGGTTTCTCTTAATTTTTAAACACTTTTGAAATTGGTTTGCAAATTTTCAAACATTTTCCAGAGGACTTTTTAGTAGATTTATTTTCCTAATAAGATTCTGAAAGAGTTTTATCTCTTATAGATGAAATTTATTATGCAATATTGTAAGAAGATACTCCTAGTTGTATATATAGACGAACATTTTAATATATTTATTTTCTTAACAAGATTCTAAAAGTGTTTTTATCTCTTATAGCTAAAATTTATTATGCAATATCAGAAGAAGTTAGTAACTTCAAGTTACTCTTATTTCTATATATAGACGAACTTTTTAATAGATTTCTTTCCTTAAGAAAATTCTGATAGTGTTTTCTTCAAATTTCCCTTATTTAGCAATGTCTTAGGAATCTAATATAGACGTAATTCTTAATAGAATATCAAAAGAAGATCCCTTTATATAAGTATAGACAAATTGTTTGAAGATTTATCAAATCACAAATTGTTTAAAGATTTCAAAGATTTGAAATGACAAATTGTTTAAAGATTTATCAAATGGTTTATTTACCCATGTAATCCGATATTTTCTAGCAATTAATAAGTTATTCTGAAGGTTTTTGAAATATATTCTTCAATGATTTTTCTAGTTTTAGCAGTTTCTTAGGGTATCCGAATTTCACTAAGTTATTAGATGACCCAAATAGTTCTTTATAATATTTTCTTTTTTTCATTTTGGTGAATATAACAGAAAAAAAGGAAACTTTTCGCCCATGTGCCAACATGTGAAAGAACAAGAAATTTTCTTCATTTTCTTGGTTGTTCTTTGTCTTTCATCGCCCCTTCCCTCTCCCCCACTCTTTGTGCTCTTTTTGCGGTTTGTCTTGGCACTTTGGGGTTAGGGTTGGGGGGTTAGGTAGGTAACCCTAGAAATTCCCACGCCCTTCAAGCCAACCAACTAACATGGCTAATTTATTAATATTTCAACGCCAAACTCAACTAGTTAAATTTCCCCCTCTTTGCCCACTGAGAAAAAAGAAAGAGGAAAAACTCAACAAGTGTTTGTTTTTCTTTTGGGGCCAAGTATCGTCAATGGGGGAAATTGCATTTCATTCAGTTTTCTTTTTAGTTTTCCTCTTGCTCTTTCATGTACTTGTAAACATTGTAAGAACAAAAAAAAAAAACCAAAAAAAAAAAGGAAAATAAAGGAGGAAAAAAAAAGAATGGCAAGAAAAGAAAAC
The DNA here is from genome assembly GCA_018150735.1 of Drosophila sp. 14030-0761.01. Taxonomy (NCBI): domain Eukaryota; kingdom Metazoa; phylum Arthropoda; class Insecta; order Diptera; family Drosophilidae; genus Drosophila; species Drosophila sp. 14030-0761.01. The sequence goes on from JAECWO010000015.1 coordinate 2,405,648, forward strand.
ATGTGAGTTCTCGTTTATTTTTCGGTTTCGGGGTCCAGGCCAACTTTCGAAAGTTGCAACTTATCTGTTGTTGGTTTTGGTTGCAGGCAACTTATGTATTTTTTTTCTCCCCGCCTTTTTTGGTGTGTGTGTGTGTGTTTTTTTTTTTTCCGTATTATTCGGAAAAGTTTCTTAAGCCATGTTAACCGCACACATTCGCACTATCGCAACAGCGGCCAAAGAGGTGACAGAGGAGGGCAACGAGCGGTCGGTCGGGCGGACGGTGGGAGAGGCATGTGGTAGCTGCCACAGGGGGTTCCATGTGGTGTGTGTATCTTGTGCAAGCTCTGCTACCAAGTTGCAAGTCGGTTCGAACCGGTTTTTCCACTTTTGCCAAAGCAATTTGGGCCCGGTTTGGTGGCTGCCGCTGCTGCAAAACTTTTCAAGAGTTGGAAATGAGACTCGAACTCGACTCCAACTCCAACAGAGCAACTCTGACTCCACTTTGATAACTTTTCAGCGTTTTTTCTGCTCCCTCCCTCTGCTCTTTTTTCTTTTCTTCATTTTTCCTTCTTTTTTTTTTTTTGGACTCTCGCTCACGCATTGCACACATCATGGCATTTTGTAGTGTCTGTGCTTTCTTTTTGCATTGTCATGCAAAAAACGCAAAAAAAAAAAACATGTCGGTAATGAAATAACGGTACATCGAGGCATATAACGGTAGCAGACTTTTAACCCTTCCCCCATCCATTAAGCAAAAAAAATATAAAAACGCATTAACATCGATGTTCGGGAAAGTCATCTGCCTGATTTCACATGAAATTCAATTTCGTATGGTTCAAGGGTCCAAAAATTTCGTTCAGATGTTAAATTTTGAAACCAAAAATATTGATAACGTTAAGAATTACGGTTTGAAAACAATTGTAAATGACAATTTTGAACATTTTCCACAAAAGTTAATAACTTTTTGTGGACAGCGAAAAGGAATTTGAAAATATTTATTTTTTAGTTAGTTGTTTATTAATAAAATTGTTACCTTTTTCATGGGAATTTTAAGGATTAATTTCCTTTTCTTTTAAGTAGGCATTGAATCTTAAGAAGTGTATTAAAAATTGTCTATAAACTGTTTTTGCTTGACATGATTATGATCAACTGAAAGGAAAGAAATTAAGGATTCAAATGAAGCTTTCAGTGTAAATGATATTAAAATGGATTTTTAAAATAATTCCCTTATAAGAGATTTTATTTTTTAATCAAATCCCATAGATCTAAAGAGTTCTAGAAAGAGAACCAAGTAGCAAAAAGTAATAATTCTTTATATTGTGGTAGAATTCGACCTCTCGTAAATATTTCTATATGATATAATGCTTAAATATTTGGCAAATTGCAATAATTGGCTAAACGACCGTTCTCAACTACTTCAAACCAAAGTTAATTAACAACTTTCAAAAAATAAATGATTTTTTTCCACACTTATTTCTCTTTGAAATTCCTTTTCCCTGTCTCATTACGAGATAATAACAGCGAAAAGTTATTAACTTTTTGTCTACAGTTGAAAATTGACGCTTTGTTTCAAAATTTATTAAATACTTTAACGTATTTTTTTTTGCCATTTCCTTTTTGCTGTTGCTGCTGCTGCTGCCGTTCAATCTCAATTCTCAATCTTTGTTTGTAGTTCGTTCCACAGCTTCTTGGCTTTCTTTTGGAAGCCAGGAGCCAGGACCAGGAGAAGGAGAAGGAGCAGCCACGGCAGTCATCAATATTTCTTCTTCTGTTGCAGACAAAAAACCAGTTTTTGTCGCACCTTGTTCCCCTTTTGGCATCCATTCCCCCTCACGCTTCCCTTAAGCCCGCGTTGTGCCATCTCCCTTTCTCTATTTGCTGGCTTTAAATTGCAATCTTCTTCCGTTTGGTTGACTTTTGCTGTCTCGGCAGGAGCAGCAGCATCAGCTCCTTCTCTTTTCTCCCCCCTCCTCCCCCAATTCTGTTCATCTGCAACTGCAAGAAAGGGGATAAACGGTTGCAGCTTAAACAGATAACATTCATTGTATCCCACACCTTTACCCCCCATTCCCCTCCCCCCCATGGCCCGCATTCACCTTTCTGCAATCGTTTCTTTCCTTTTTTTTTTTGGTCTGTGTGACTCATAAGAAAATTATGTTGCAGTTTTATGTGAAGGCATCGTTGCAGTTTTTATCGACTCAAGAGAGAGTGGGAGAAAAAGGGGCAAAGGGGCCAAAAGGGGGAGGGGGACAAAAAAGGATTTTAAGCAGCAGCAGTTGGCAAGAATATAGCCAGACAGCATTTGGTTTATATAGATACTATATGTACTTATATATAAAGACATTAAAGACAGCCTGGAGAAATGGAGGAGTAGCAAAATAGAAACATATATAAAGAGAGAGAGAGAGAGAGAGAGAGAGGGAGAGAGGGTGAAAGGGGTGACTGAATGAGATAGAGGTGATTGCGTCTTTGGTACTCTGCCAGAATCAACGTTCGAGGAGTCCAGTCTGGCTCTGATTTTGCCATTGTTGTTATCCTTGCTTATTTGTTGTTGTTGTGCTACTCTTGCTATTTACTGCAGGCAAAATAATAAGACATAATTCCTATGCTTCCTCTCTCTCTCTGTGTGTCCCTGCTGCCAACCTTAGGCTTGATCCTTTTGCATCTCTTTTGTTCACATTTTGCATAACTTTGCATATATTTAAAGCGACGCAGTAGACGCGTCCATCCGTAAGACATCTCAGATACCCTGTCATTGATAGGATTTACTTGTAAGGTACAAAACTACAAAATTTATGATAAGACATGCCAAATCCATGTAAAAGTACCTCAAAATGTCTGTTCGAATTGTAAGTACCTTTAATTATTGCAAATATTTGAGCAATTAGTACTGCAAATGTGCGAAAATAATTAAATAGTCGCACTGTTAATACCTATTATAAATGCTAGACTCACTTTAAATGAAGTATTACTTTAAATACTTGACGACTTTAAGTATTTAAAGTATTAACTAAAGGATCTTTGGGTTTAAAGCTATTTTAAGTACCAGTAATTAATAATCAATAGTAATGCAATTGAAATTGGCTAAATAACTCTCACTCTTATTACCCAAAATAAATACTAAGCTCTTTTTAAATACTTTTCTCACTTCAATTACTTGTTGACTTTAAGTATTTAAAGTATTAATAGCTGAAATTCGGTTAACAATTAACCATTTAAGCATATTTTCTACTGGAAATGCAGTCTTAAAGTACTTCTCATTATGCATTAACTATTACTTCTTTTAGTTACTTATATTTACTTGATAAATACTCAAGTATACGGTCATTAGGAACCCTCAGTTAATCATCTGATAAAAGTTACTTAATTAAAAATATTATTTTCGAATTCAATCTTAAAAAAAAGAGAAACAATTATGTCCTCAATGCATAAGTATTTAAAATATTTAAATAGAAAGAGGAATGTGTCACCATAAATGGTACTTAAATTGTCCGTTCACTAGTTTATTTTTTGAGAAGTAAATTGAAATACCTTTTAGTGATTTCCTGACCTTAAATACTTCATTTATTGATTGATCCATTCAATAAGTTGAATGGGCGGGCAATCTAGAAAATCCATACAATGCACAATAAAAACACAAAAACTCCATTAAAATTCCATATCCGAGAGAGAGCAAAAGAAAAGCACAAATTTGCATAGTTTGTAGCCAATTAAAAACAAAAATCTATGCCAAATTACATTGTAATCGAGCAAAAGACTTTATGCCATAGAGTGACTGGGAGACAGAGGGATACATTGAGTGAGTTGAGTGTGTATGAGTGTTGGGTGTATATGTGTGTGTGTGTGGTGTGTCTCTTACATTTTACGGCCAAATTCAATGCTGGTAATTAACTCTGAAAATCCAATTATGGCAAACTTTTCCCAAAGTGTGTGAGTATGTGTCTGGGAGTGCGGATGTGTGTGTGTGTAAGTGTGTGTGTGTGTGTGTGTGTGTGTGTGCGTGTGTGTGTGTAAACTTGCAACTCGAAAGTGTTGCCCTGATATGTGAGGAGAAGTAAGGTGTTGGCTCCAAGTGTGAGTGTTGTGGATGTGGGTGTGGGTGGGCATGGGTGTGGGTGCATTTATAAGTGATATGCAGAACATGCAATTAACAAGAGCAAATTCACTACCAAGCTGTCGTCCCACCATCCCGCCATCCCTCCATCATCATCTGGCCTTCCCCCCATCCCTCTCTAGTGCCGAATTGCTAGTGGCTCTCTCTCTCTGTCTCTCTGGTGCTATTGCTACTGGTTCTCATGTCCCTGGCTCTCATGTTTTCCCTTCAGACAGCCACAAAACCGCTCACAGCATGACGCCCACTTTTGTTTCTCCCATCTCCCATCTCCCTCTCTCTCTCTCTTACAATGTCTTGTGGCATCTTGCAATTTAGTCTCAGGCTGCCATTGTGTTTCCCATTTTAATATAATTCGCACGTAATAATTGCGTTTGGAATGCACCCAGGCTGGGATGAGTTGAGAAAACAGACATGTGGAAAAGGTCTGCATCTGGGCCACTCAACTGGAATACACCAACTTAACTTAAGCAGTCCTAGTTCTGACCCAACAAAATATTAGAAAATTATGCTGAATGAAATATGTTTGTAATAAATTTAAATTGCTCCGAATTCGAATGTATCAGATCCTCATTAAGAGATGACCCTAATACCCAAATGAGGAGAGGTGAAAATAATTGAAAATAATATAGAAAAGAAATATAGGCAAGGATAATTTTCACGATTTTCTTTTAATGTCTTACTTATCAAGATCTTCCATAACCCATTATTTTTTACGACTTGAGTTGTTAGTTTTGTCGTCCTTTAACCGAACCTTATCACATCTAATTCGCATTCCCTTTTTCAGCCCTAAGCTCCATTAGCTTTTCCTAGTCGGAAATTGAATTTCATTTATATCCTTACCGTTGCCTTTTCCTTTTTATCTACTGCTGCTTTTCCTTTTTTTGGTTCGCCTGCATACTATTATGTATTTTTAATTTCTCAGCAATTATAAGAAAATTTTCTTTCAACTTCTTATTTTTCTGTTCTCTTCTTCCCTGGTTTTGTTTCTTTTATGATAATTTAATTAGTTGCAAGTTGTTGTTGTTGTTATTGCCATAGCAATGGCTTTTTACCGTTGCTCTTGCTCATTAACTGCACTTAACATTTTGTGAATTCGTGAATTCTTAATGACAAAGACACATAGGAAGAGAGTAAAGTAGAAAGCAACGACTTAAAGATACCCTAAAGAAAATGTTTGGTCTTTAAGAAGATCACAATTGAGCAGGAATTTTTCAAGGATAATAATAAAGTAGACAAACTTTCTCTTAAGACTTGTTTGCTGGAGATGAGACAAATTATATTCCTTTTATACAAATTTTGTCGAATGAATCATATCCTTTTCATTGTAGAGGATACAGGATATACAGGGTGAAAGGCCAAAGGCGAAAACCGTAAAGACAATGAACTGGAATACAAATCGAAATTGCTGACATTTTAGCCATTTGTAAATGTCAATTATAATGAAATTCATACTATTTGCTGTATGAGATAATTAAAGCAGAAAGCTAAACATGAATCAGATAGATATCTGTATAAATGTATATATATACTATAGCTTTGGCAATTTGCCTAAGTGCAGCAGTTGCAATTGCAAATGCCCTGCGACCAGAGTTTCCAGTTATCTTGGCCATTTTTCCCTCTAAAGTTTTAATTAGAAACGCAAGTCCAAGATGAGAAGGCAGCCAACCGAAATGAGCAGAGAAATGCGTTGACAACCAGGCCAAAGACAAAAAAAAATTATGTATAAAGGACAAAAAGGATATACTAACTATATATAGAAAATGTAACTTTAATGGCAGGCACAGAAACAGAAAGAATATAGAGGAACTTCTACGGCTCTCGCAATGGGCACAGCGCCCAAAAGAATGCAAAGAAATGACACACACACACACACACACACACACACACACACACACACTCAAGTCAAGCCAAGGAGATGAGAATAAAAAAACGAGGCAAACTTTTGACATAAATTCCATGAGAAAATGAAAACTGATGCCAGAGTTGCCACCTTGACGTGCAACGCTGAAGGCGAATTGCTGGGGGACTCGGGGGTAGTCTGAAGGCCTAGTCTAAGATACGCCACCGTTTTGGAAGGGGGGGGCATTACGTATTAAAGGTATTCTTATTCCTGACTCGCTGTGACTGCCTGCCAGACGACTGCCAAATTAATTTTAATGCGATTTTCATGGCTTGCAAGTTTCTCAAGCGAGTTGGCATAACTTTTGGATTTTAACGATTATTGGCCCTAATGCAAATGCAAAGAATGGCAGTCCTACCCTCCGCCCCTCTCTCTACCCCTCTCTCTATCCCTTCGTTACTATTCCCTTCCTTTCTGGCACTCAATTGAAACAATCTTTAAATTTAGCACATGGCAAATGGAATAAGGGACTGGGCCCAAATACTCAAATTTATTGCCCAACTCTTAACTCTCTCTCTCCCCAACCAAAGCCCTCCTTTCCCCCCACTCCTCCTTGGCCAGCACTCTTGTTGGCTTAAATGCCGCCTCATGCATATTTGATGCCAAATATAAAGCGGCTATAAATTCTACTCGAAATTTACGCACAGCAAAGTAAAAGTAATGCCTAAGACACCCAAAAAAAAACCCCGAAAAGAAAAACCCATGCGAACCCATGAGAAGGTGCCGAGTCTCTAAGAACTTTGTCGTTTGATTTTTCATTTCTGTGTTTCTTTTTTTCTTTTCTTCTCTTTTTGTTTTATGTGTCAAGCATATGAAAAAAGTTACTTAAAATTGTTACTTTATTTTATTTTTACCTTTCTGTGGCAGACTTGAGTCGCATTTGAGGTATACCTATAATGGTTTATTAAAAATTAAATAAATTGTTACTACCACCACCCCCCACCCCCCATCTCTTCTTCTATTCCTTTTGTTGTTGAGCGGATAAAGCAGCTGACGAAAATTTCATGGACAAAATGGTCGAGGGAAAAGTGAAAAGTTTGATGCACTTAAAAGTTAACATCAAATAAGTGTCAGACACCTGAAAAATAAAACTCGTTAATGCGAAAAGTGCAACAAATTTCCCATAGAAGAAGCTCAAAGAAAATTAGTGACTTGAGCTAATGGGATATTTTCAGTAAAATCAATATGGAAAAGAACTTAAATTAAAGCAATTTTTAATAATTAATTCGCATTTTGAAAAAAATATATATTTAGGAACATCATCAGTCAATACTGATTATGATATTTTGTTCTAATGTTTATTTTCGACTGAATTGAATATTTTTCTACCCACTCAAACAAGTCTTCTCTTTAATCTTATATTAATCGCAAATTTTCTTAATTTTTCTTTACAGCCTTGACAACATTTTGCTCCTCGATACTCGCCGATGAATCAATCGATACACGTGAAAATGCGGATCTCACATTGAAATGTCGTTTCACCGATAAATACGATGCGAATGATTTCTCATTCTTCTGGACACGCTGGACAGCAAATCCGGCGCAATTTGATAATGTGGGCATTAATGAGGTTCAATTGAGTTCCGGCTATAGGTAAGTGAAAGCGAAGAGAGTGGAAATAGTAGCAGTAAACGAAGCACTGGAATAGATAAAAGTTCATCATGATGAAGATGATGATGATGGGGATGGGGATGGGAATGGAGATGGGGATGAACATACTCGTAAAGCGTTCATGTCGTTTAATATGGTTGTGGGGACGGACCATAAAAGCATGACATGGCCAAGAGTATTAACTGTTCTAGCAGACTATCTGGCAGCCATTTGTTAAGTTAATTAAATGTTTCACACTATTTTGCCCACCTCCGCATGGATAATGCGATTTATGCATGTGTCAGGTTTGGCTGACTGACTGGCCAACTTAATTAAAATCAAGTTCTTGGCAATTTAAACAAAATGCCAACCAGCAGTCCCCAGTTGAGAGACCAACCCAAACCGAAACCGAGGCCGAGGCCGAGACCGTCTCGTTCCGATTCAGTTTCTGAGGTTGAGCTTGGGTTTTCACTGAATGTCCTTAATCCTTAATGTCAACGCCGCGTGTTGCATGTTCAGACAATTATGAGGCACACTCACACATACTTACTCATATGTACACATATGTATGTATATATGTGTGTGTGTGTGTGTGTTTTCTGTTTATGTTTCATTTTCATTACCCGCCTTGGCGCATTTTCAATTGTATTTTTATTTGTTTCGTGCCTCCAACTTCCGTTTCCGGCTGGCATTCCGAGGCAGCGAGCGCTTGTTTTTAATGCTTGCACGGGTTTTTCCCCTACCCTCGTCCTTCGTTGTTGTTGTAGATTTCCTTTTATGTATGTGGGCAACGCATAAATTTTAAGTGCCAACTGTGCGAGGAGGCCACAAAATGCAGCTCGTTGCCAAATGAAAATGGCCACCAGGCAGGCAGTCGGCCATTTTTTTTGCTACTTTTCTCTTTTTTTTTTTGCTTTTCGTGTCGTTTCTGTTGTTTCTGTCTACTCATGTGCACAATAAAACCAAATCAACACAAACAAGAAATAGCAAAAAAAAAAAAATAAATATAGAGGATGGGGGACCAAAATAGACCAAAAAGAAGAACCAGAAGAAAAAAAGCAAATTGTAAAATACATTCTTACTGCAATTTGGTGCCGAAAGCTAACAAGTAACAGCAACAACAACAACAAGGACCACCTAATGAAGGTCCCCAGTTTCAGTGCCCATCTTTTCCCCCCTCTACCTCTCCCTCTCTTTCTATCTGTGGCCTCTATCTGGCTGGCAGCAAAAGTGAAATTACTGCAAATTTGCTGGCCAAAAAAAAAGCAGAAAATACTCGAAATGTCGCGACACAAAGCCGATAGATAGCCCTAAGCTAATATTTCGTTTAACATTTCATTTAACGAGGCCCCATGGAGGAATGAAAGAGGGGAGTAGGAGGGGTAGCGGAAGAGGCAGAGGAAATGTGAGCAAACCAAATTCAAGGATTCGCTCAAATGGCATTCACCTGCCATAAGTCGTTTCTGTTTATTGCATACTTTTAGGCAAAACAACATGGCCAACTACCTTTTATTTTGTTGGACTTGTTTGGGGTCATTTTAGCTCGAATTTTCACCCACTTTAAAGTGGTCAAGAGTTCTTCAAGTTCTTTTCGACTAGTAATTAAGCAAGAGATTTAATTTCTCTTAGTTTTCGATACAAAATAAGACCTTATAAATGTTCCTCTTTAGTCAGGATCAGGATCATTGTTCAAAGCTCTTAATGGAAGGAATAAATTAAATTCAATGTCTTGCTAATTCTTAGTAGGCAGATTAGTTTTATGAGGCATTTAACAATTGCAATTACAATTTCTCGGAGCAAAAGAAACAAACTTTAAATTAAATTTACCATCCTCATAATAATAATTTATTTTTCGTTGGACCCAAATAAAAAAAAGAAAATACATATATAAATAATTGCTTGCCGTTTAGTGAGCCTAAAGAAAAAAGAAAAAAAAAAAGTTGTGTCAAGATTCCCTAAGGAAAGGAACGAAGTATATGCAACAGGATTAGGGGGAGGGGGACAGGACAGGAAACGAGGACTATCTACACTTGAAAATTGCAAAACAAAAACAGAACGAAAACGAAACCGTGAATATTATTTTCTGGTGTCCTCGCATCTCAAAGGACGGACCGACTGCCTAATTCCCCAGGAGCCTTTTTTGGGTCGCTGCTCAAGGACGTGCTTTTATTTTTTCCACTATTTCTCTCTCTCTCTCTCTGTCTTTCTTGTAATGTTTTTAAAGCGTTTTTCATTTTCATTTCGCTAAAGATTCGCACGAATCCCAGAGCGTACCGAGAGAGAGAGCTTTGCCAGCACTTCTTGTATAATTTGCACTTTTTTTTTTCTGGGTTACTGCTGCTTGGTTATCCTGTGGGCCCCAACTGCAAATGAGCAGCAGCCCCAAAGGCCGCCAGAGACACGGCCCAGCCGCTGCAGGCAAAAAGTATCTAGGAGAAAAAAATAAAAAAAACCAAAGACAAGCGCAACGACAGCAAATAGAAAAATAATAATAAAAAATTCAACTAGGACTAGGACACAGAGTGGAGGGAGATAGAGACCTCTTCACTACGCAACGAAAAAAAGGGAGGAGAGGAGGGGCAAGCCTGTGGAGAATTCAGTCAATTTGCTCTGGCTACCATTTTGCGTCTATTTTTTGGGTCGTCTGAGCTTTTAGCATTCTATTTACTGATTTCAAGAGCAAACACACTCACTCCCAGTCCTCTTTGTTCCGGCATTCTCCTGCTGCGGTTTTCTGCCGTGTCCGACTGGCAAATTACACACACACACACACACACACTCGCATGTGTGTTGGTTTTTTACTGCGGTTTTCACAGCAATTAGCACATGAGGAGACAGCAGGCAAGGATTCGCAGTCTTTAAAGACAAACTAACCAAATGAAATGCCAATTAAAAATCATCATAAAAAACGTCTAGACCAAAATTCATTGAGTTGTTATGAAGAGTCACGCCTATTGCCATTTCCACTCCCACTTCCACTCAATTCATCGCATTGCGTCTCATCTCAATAAGATTAGAGGCCAGCCAATCGTTAAAGCAATTTGACAAATGAACTCAAGTCAAGTTCTTCTCTCTCTCTCTCTCTCTCCCTGTTTGGAGTCGCCTCGAGGCAGCTGACCAACTGACTAGCCAAGCATAGAAATTGATGAAGATGAAGATGGAGGCGGAGGCGGAGGCGGAGAATGAGACGGCATCAATTTTCAGTAGTTGTCCTGGACAACAACAATTGGCGGACGACGCCATCGAAATCATCACCATTCAAGCCAAAGGAAATTGTGAAAAATTGTCCAAAAGTGGCCTTGAAATATAAAGACATTTCGCAAGTGCCGCACAAAATGAGGCAAAAATAAAACGAAACGAAAAAAGAAAAAAATAAATAGATTCTAGTGGAACATGATGATGAAGAGAGACTGAAGTTGAAAAAGACGTCTGAGACCAAATTGAGAAAATTTCTTATTTTAGTTGCTGTTGTTGTTGTTGTTGCCATTGCTTGGATGTTGATAGATGAAAGACTGAAAATTGTTTGTTATACTAAACTTGGCTAGTTGTTTGATTTTGTTTTTAGGGGGGGCGAACAAATATTTCATGAATTGGGTGAAATGTGCAGATTAAAATTTTGTTGCAAAAAGTCAAAATATTAACTAAGGAAATTTTCAAACATTTCTTAAACTGTTTAATCGAAAAGAGATCCCTGAAAACATTAATAAATTGTATTGGTAGTTAAGTTAAAAATCATATTTAAAGTATTTTCCCAAGATCCACAGTTGAAACTGTGGAAAAACACTCGAAATTAAACACTCGAAATTGAACAGAGTGAAAAATTGAATATTCCAAGATTTTTATATTAGTTTATTCCATCAAATATTTAGCCCATACAAATTGATTGATTAGAAATTTAGAATCAAATTTGTTTTCTTTAATAAATCTATTTGTTGTTTCTTTAATTGAAGCAGACATCGAAATGGAAATGTCTGAACTATTGGCATTTACCTCAAAGCTAGCAGCAGAGGAAACTTGTTTGGCAATTTCCAATTAAAATTTACAATTAATTTGGCTTCGCAAAGCAATTACCTAGGAAAAACCCTCAACGCTTAATAGCCTAACAACAATAACAATAAAGAAAAACATTTTCTTTTTCCTTTCCTCTCTACACTCCAATTCTATTTTTTTGGGGTTTTTTGATTTTTTTCAATATATTTTTGAGGAATATTTTTTGTGTGTGTTTACCTTTATGGTTTGTTGCCGTGGGAGGCGCCCCCCCGTTGATGTCCTCGGTTGTCGTAGTCGTCGTCGTCGTCGTCTAGGAAAATATGCAAACATTTATTGAACGTTGATTTTATTTATATTTCTCTCTCATTCTACCTGTCTACCTTTGTTGGTCTCCCTCTCTCTCTCTCTCGCTCTCTCTTTCGCACAAATATTAACATTTTGTATTTTATTTATATTGCGCACGTTTAAAGTTTGTGCCACCTGGGGGCAAGTTGAGGAGCCCAGAACGAATCAAGCGAGCACGAGAAGGACACACAGAGAGAGAAAACTCAATATTAGCACAATTAGTGATGGGTTCCTCCGGGGCAATGGGCAAAAAGGGACAAGAGGGGAGTGGGGAGTGTTTTTATATATTTCTGTTTTTAAATAAAATAAATTGATTTCCGAAATGAAAAAAGAAAGACTGCAAATAACATGTCGAAAAATTGATCCAATTACAGACTCGATTTCCATCCCGAACGAGGAATATATGATCTGCAAATCAAGAATGTCTCCTACAATCGAGACAACGGACGCTTCGAGTGCCGCATCAAGGCCAAGGGCACTGGAGCCGATGTCCATCAGGAGTTCCATAATCTCACAGTACTAACCCCACCACATCCGCCTGTGATCTCACCTGGAAATATTGCCATAGCCACCGAGGATAAGCCCATGGAGTTGACTTGCAGCAGCATTGGAGGCTCCCCAGATCCCACCATAACGTAAGTCACTTGGATTAGTTGCTATAACATCTGGTTTATATATCTTTATTCCGATAACCAGTTGGTATCGCGATGGTTCCAATTCCCCTTTGCCTGCCACTGTTCTGCGTGGCGGCACCAAGGATCAGCCCACGAATGCCACTTTGGCCATAACACCTAGGCGGGAGGATGATGGCGCCAAATATAGGTGTGTGGTCAGAAATCGGGCCATGAATGAGGGCAAACGTCTGGAGGCTTTAGCCACACTTAATGTTAATTGTAAGTACAATCAAATATTTTCTTTATAACAAATTAAAAGCATTTGGCATAATCAGAGATGGAAGTTGTATTTCTTTCGATTTACGAAGCTCCACCATCATGATTTTCACATTCGATAACAATCGATGATGATACCAAGTCGATAACTGGTGATAATACCCATTTCGCTTATGTTAGATTATCGAAAAAGAGCTTCCCCTTCTCAAAGCTTCTAAAATTTATTCTAAATCACTTCAAAAAGTCATTGTATTGTCTGGTGACCATTGAAAATTATCGATAACTTGATCGATGTTTGCACTTTTCAGTAATACAACTTTCAGTGAACTTTTTAGTATGCCTACGATAGGTAGAATCTCTTCGTTACTTCGCTGAATGTGTTCATTGATTTATTTTCATGAAAATGACCTACATTTTATACCATTGCAAGTTATCGATAACTTTGATGGTTTTCAATATATCGATATGACAAATCCCCACCCATTCTTGAGTAGATATCACAATATTCCCATCCCCGATTAATGATGTAAAATCCCACATAATTATCATGGAGTTCATCTCATCTTATCTTGAGTTTTCCACGAGGTTAATCATTTCAATTATCTCTCATCCCATTAATATTGCTGCCGCTGCCGCTGCTGCTGCTGATGCTGCTGATGCTGCTGATGTTGTCGTCTTGTCCATAAATTAATGTTTAACCGTTGCTAATTAGAAACTCGACTAACTCAACTATATATATAACTCATTCTGTATGCATCTCCCCTTGGTCTGGTCTGTCGCCCGAGTTGTTGGACTCCTCTCAAGATGTCAGTTCTTGTTGACCTTTTTGTGGCCAAATGGGAATCGCTTAATTAGCATGCCCGACCAATTACAATGCGTAACTGACCACGCCCTTTCATCCAATGGATGTAACCCTTCCTTCCTTCCTTCCTCCCACCCATCCATTGCCACCCACATTTTATGCAACGCAAAATGCAAATTAAGAAGCAGCAGCAGAAACATTCATTCCCCCGGCTGACACATTTGTTTAAATAGTGGTGAAAATGTTCACACACACACACATACGTATATATATATATATATATATTTGTGTAATCGGTATAATCGCATATATCTTTTTTAAAAGCCAAGCGAACGAGCGACCGACCACACAGACACATAAATTACAAACGCTTTGGCGCTGACCTGCTGACTGAACGCAAGTAATTAGAATAGAAATTTATGTGCCACCTAAATGCAGCATGTTGCCATTGTTGTTGTTGTTGTTGATGGTTGCAACAAGTGTCCCTCCGCCCGCCAGTGTTAGCATTGGCTATTAGGGCTAATCAAAAGGCAAATAAAGTGAAATATTGCAGCTACAATAACAGGCAATCGCCATCGACAACTGCCAACTCCAGCTCCATCTACCTTACCCTCCCTCTCTCCACCTCTCCACCATTTGGAAAAGGTAATTAATTCAAAACCGTCCTACACCGGGGGACCCCAAACAACACGTGGGATTCGTTCGGACCACGCTAATTGCGTTCTGCATGCAAGGCCATGCCAAACTCCATCCAGAGTGTTGCCAATATGGCATCAATGAATAGATGAATGACTCAAAGACTGCCTGACTGACTACTCTGAGTAGCATTAACTTAGTTTGAGTTAGTTAGTTTATCTTCATCTTTCATTCAACGATCTAAAATGGTTTTGCATTATTTTTAGTAACATTTTATAATCACCAATTTGGGAAACATAAACTTTAAGTCATAATTACATACCTGGTCCAGTTTAAGCGTGCAAAACCAGTTAATCATCGACCTATCAAAGTCGTCACACATGTTGTTCGAGCCGTTCGCCCACACACGCACACACACACCACACATGGGCGTGGGCATAGCTAGGGGCTGCAAACAGGGGAAATATTAAAGAAATTAATTAATTTGGTTGTCTCAGAAATTATCTTGAATTTAGAAAAATTTTTAATATTTAAAAAATATTATTTTAAAGTTGGAGTTATGCAAGAGTCTTTTAATTAGAAAATTTGTGAGGAAAGGGGGCACTTTAGGCTTAGATATTCATTCATATTTACGATAAAACATAGACTTAAGAAACCATAATCTCAATGAGTAATATTCAGCAAGCCTCTGAGGAAGAACTTCTTCATGAATATAACTTCTTTGATTATATTTAAAAAAGTGTTCTCTCTCTTTGGAATGACTCCATAATTCCTTCAAAATTATCTCTTAAAAATATTTAAAATACTCCATAATTCCTCCAAATTATCTCTAAAAAATATTTAAAATACTCCTATAATTAATTCAAAATTATCTCTAAAAAATATTGCAAAGAGCATCAAAGTCAAACTGAGTTATCCTTCTCTCTCTTAGGAAGTACTTCATAATTTCTTCAAAAATTTAACTACTTTGATTCTATCTAAAAAAATATTCCTAAGGCCATCAAAGTAATCAAGAAATATCGATCTCTCATGAACTTCACCTAGAAAAACAGACAAAAGACATAAATAACTCTTCTTAACTGTACCAAACTGGTTTGCACAACTAGTTCATAAGCCCCTCTTGCGATTAGAGTGACCAAGAGCAAGACCGAGACCGACAATCGACCTTTCGACGCCTCTGCTAAACTCATGGTCAGTAAAAATGACCTGTCGCTAATTAGCTGCCTACAACCATCACCACTGCCATTACCGCTTCACTTCATCACCGGTCACGCCTTTGTTACGCCCTCGCTCCGAACTAATCGAAACTGAATACGTGGAAGGAGGGGTGGGGAGGGGAGGGAGGAGAAAAAATAGGTCGTCGCTTGCGGTTTAATTAAAAGCCTCGGGTCACACACATGCCACATGCCATGCCACACTTATTTGCATTTTATAAGCCGCATTAAACCGAAATTTTCCAACCATACACACACCACACACACACACATAATTGTATTTTCAATATGTACATATATCTCTACTTACAATGTTCGACTAAGTGAAACATAATGTTTAATTAGAATGTGCAACAAAAAAAACAACAACAAAAAAAAAAACCCCAAAGAGAGAGAAACTAATCATAATATCTAAAACCGCAAATGCAAATTTATACAATATATGGAGATTTGTTGTTGTTCTGGTAAATGTTTATTAATTGCCATTAAATTTGATTAGATTTTGCGGACCAAAAATAGCTCACATAAAGGTAAAACACATAAAATGAAAGAAATGAAAGGACACGTGGAAATAGAAACTGTTCTGTGTGGTAAAGGATTTTCCACTTTGCGGTTGGTCAACTTGTCCTTCGGGTTACGCCTCTAATGCGTTTCTAAAAAGCCAACAAGAAGAGAGACAGACTAGAAAATCAGGGTTAGAAATTGGTCCAGATCTAAGGTTTCAGGCATTTGCGGTTTCTAAGGGTCCAAGGTACACACTCACACACCCGCACACCCCTCTCGGGCACACACAAACACATGCTCTCGATTGTTTGCTTAGTCAACAGTTCCAGAAATTAAATCAAACATTTTAAATTCATTTAATTGAAAAACTCAACACAGACCTGTGACAGATCCTTTCTTTGCCTTCACTTTGATTTACAACGAGGGTCACCCAATTAGTAATGAAAATTTCCATAAAACAAAACCTTTTGCCAATTGGTTTTCAATATTTTTGAAACTAAACACTTTACTTCTATGGATAAGAAAAGCTATTAAATTAAAGGAAGATTAATCAAAAGTGATTTCTAACTTTACCTAGTCTGAAATTCAATACAATTGAACCTCCCTTCGCAATTCGAATTCCTTTTCTTTTGATCTACTCCACAAACCAATCCATTTCCATCCATTTCAAACGCTGTCTGCTATTTATCTCTTTACTTATTGATTGACCCTCGTTAAGATTCACTTTTCCCCTGGCCAATTGACACTTCCATCGAAATATTTAATTCCATCTAATCACTGGGTAATAAGTCAAATTGCCATAGAAAATTCAAAATGGCTAGCAATAAATTTTCTCCAGGACAAAGAAGAGAAATTGTCGCGCTAATAACCGCAAAATGGCAAAATTGCTTGCAAAAAGCAAAAGAGAGGGAGAGAGAGAGGGAAATCACAAAGCAATATTTCCCTCCCCCCACCCTGCTCTCTCTCTCCCTTTCTCTGTCTTATATATCTCTTGCTATTTTGGAATGAAATGAAAATTCAACCTAATTTATTGCCTTTTTAGCCTAGAGGCGGAAAAGGTCCTCGACGTCCTCTCAAATGATGAGGCTAATCGGATCTGGTTTGGAAGTCACCTGAAAAGTAGGCAAGCAACAGACAGCTGTTTAGCGTGGAGACGAGGAGGGGCTGAAGGGGACGTTTGGTTTTTGATTTTAGAGATTCTAAGCCGACAGGCTAGATGGTAGAACTTTCCTGGGTTTGGCACTGTCAAATCCTTAGCGCTTAAGTTTTCTGGCTAGGATTAGCGATAAACAATTTCTGTGTTTCTCAAAAGTCACGTGAAACAATATTGACATACACTGCCATGCACATGAATAGGAACAGGAAATTTTTTAATCCATTTGGAACAAAAAGAAACAAGGTAAAAATTAATGAAATATTTTGTATAGTTTAGTATTTCAATAAAAAAATGCTTCAAAATAGGAAACGTTTTTAAATAAAGGGGTTTTTATTCTAAAACTACGAAAATTTTGACGTTTAATGCAGCACTTGGATAGGATTGGACGGATTTCTTCTTTCTAAATGAAATGCCACTAATTTAAGCTAGTATTCTGTATAGATACTATAGTTTCGAGTATTTATAAATCTAAAAATACTAATAGAGAACTCTTTAAGGCTCTTATGATGGAAGAAAGAAGTAAAATAATGTCGTACAAGGGCTGTAAGTTTCGAAAAAAGGGAAAACCCCGAAAGCGTTGTATGCAATTTTCTCCAAAATTCATCCACTTAAGTAAGGATGGATCAAAAAGCTATTTTCGCGAATTGTCTGAAGACTAATAGCTCAAAATGCGAGGAATTCACCTTGTCTTCGCTTGCAACATTGGGACAAATTCAAATATAAAATGAAGTTTAGACCCTGAACTTAGGCTGTATACCAAAAACTGAATATCTAAAAAATAATAAAACTAGAAAAAACCAATTCAAAATGAATTAGCCGTGATTATTCTCTTGAAGAAAGAAATGGGTGCCACATTGTGGATATTAGCTTGTCCCTATTCAAGTGCATGGCAGTGTATGACTTAGAAAACTAAGGAGGGGGAGAAACAGATAGGTAGAATATGGCATAAAGATATGATTCGGGCATAGTTTTAATGCCAGGCAATTAACTTTTGTCTAGAGCGAGAGCAAATGAAAAATAAAAGCCATGACCCAGCACACACACACCACACTCCCCCCAAGTAGCATCCCTACCATCCCCCCGTCCCTCTCTCATGCCTGTCTGTCAGTCAGCGATGAGATCATGCATAAAAAGCTGAAACGAAAACCCAAGCACGTTTCAATGGAAAATGTTTTAAATGTAAATGTTGCTCGGGCATATGGAAAACGACCTTGTCCTATGTTTGGGCCTTAACACCAAGGAATAGGGGGGAAATTAGAGGGGCGGTGGGGCGGAGATTGTCACAGGCAAATAGGCAGCACAACATGAAAATCAACCAACCAAATGCCAATACACATGCAATGAGAGTAGAGGATGTTGTTGTTGGAGTAGTAATAGCTGGAGCAGCAAAAAGGAGAATGGGAGCTAGGAGAAAGTCCTGCCTGTCCTGTCGTTGGCATTAGGGATTCAAGGCTTAACATGGCGTAAACACAAAAGCCTCTAAAGGCATCAACTGCGGCATATAAAGTGGCATTACACATAGAGGAAAACCAAAACATACACACAAAGTGACTGAGGAGACAAAAAAAAACAGCAGCAAGCAGGAAACGAGTACCGCAAAAACAAAAACACAAAAACCGGAACCGGAGAGAGAGAGACATAGAGTCGGACGGACAGAGGGACGGATGGAAAAATTGTCGAGTGGCATCGTCGACGCATTAAATTGAAGATGATGATGATAATGCGCCAGATAAGAGCGGACAAGAGCAACATCTATACATAAATACCTCTCAGACTTTGTCTTGGATGAACTCCAGGATGAGAGAAGAGAGAACGGTGGGGCTGCTGCTGGGGGTCATAGGTAACGTCAATAATAATGGCAGAGGGGGCAACAAGCCATGAAATGGGCCAAAGCAGCAGCCACAGATAACATCTGCCATTTTGCGGCAAGGCAAGGAAAAAAAAGATGAAACAATGGAAATTGTCCTCCCCCACACACACACACACCCACACCCCCACACACATGTGATGGGTGGGTGGTTTAAGTGGGTGAATGGGTACTATTTACTTGGCATTAAGCAAACTTCAAATAAAAAGGATAACGAGGCAACATGGCGAAGGACAACACGCAAGCAACTCAAAATGGAAGTTGCTCAACAACAGCAGCAACAAGAGCAACAGCAACAAGAGACAACGGCAACAGCAACGGCAATGAGCATCAACAATGAGAACTGAGCACCCAAAACGAACGACAGGCACGACAATTGCACACAATTTTCATTTATTGTTTGGCTACACATTTTGCCACATTACGAGCCAGCAGCATCCTGCCCCCATCCCCCATCTACCCCATCCCCATTCGTTCTCCACCAAAACAAAAGGCTTCCAAATGGTCGGAAAGTTTTCTTTTTCTTTTCGGTTTGGTTTGGTTCGCTTCGGTTGGAGGTTGCGTGTGTCTGTGTAAAACATTCAACTTTGGCATCCGCATTTGAATTGTGTTATCCTTATATATAGCGAAACAACAAAAAACATACATATTACCGAAAAAAAAAAAAACAAAAAAGGACCGACCACCGCCTACACAATAATGTTGCAAGCCTTTTCCTTAACCATATTGTTAGAGAGTGGGAGAGTGTGGGAGGGAGTGCGTGTGTTTGAGGTCACTTCGGTTAGAATTTCGGCTTTCGGTTTTTCGGGTTAACTTGGGTTAGGCCCGAGACATTCATCATTAGGCCACTTTTTTCCCCATCACTCACTCACCCAGTGCGTCTGTTTGGTGCAAAGTATCTCGAATTGTCGTTCATATACATTTCGAAGAGGCAATTCCTTTTTTTTTATGATAAGCACGAAGGCTTCAAGCATCTGTAGAAATTGATACGAAAATATATACGTATCTAAGGGCAGCAGCTAATTTTTCTTAATTTGTTTATGGACCTATATAAATAAAACAATTCATGGGAATAGATCCAAAATTTCGTCTGGCAAAAATTTCAACGAATTTTCTTTCCAGCATTTAAGATTATGATTCTTAAAGCTTACCTAGAACAAAAAGGTATTCAAATGCAGTCTAATTTGAATATTTTTCGAAAGTCCTTGCTAGCTAGCATTCTTTTTAATCCTATTAGAGATTTTATTTCACGTATTTTGACTAAAATTATTATACGTTTGGAAAAAAATGCTATTTTCAGAATTCAATATTACAAAAAGCTTTCAAATAAAATAAGACTTAAATAATTTCGAAATCCTTGCTTGGTTACCATTCTTGGCAATTCTGTAAGCGTTTTTATTTTATGTATTTTTTTTTAGTCCTGTTAGTGATTTTATTTTAGGTATCTTACCCAAAATGCAATAAAAAATTGTTTTCTATAATAGACTCTGATTGAAATTATTTATATATTAGAATATATAGAATGAAATAAAATGTTCTTGGAATGACAATCATTTCTATAATATTTTCAAGAGTTTTCAAATTCATTAATTTTTATGCCATAGAAGATGACGCTAGCTTACTCTGAGTTCAAAAAAATTGAAATTTTTTATTTAATTTTCTAACTTTAATAATTTACCGTTCCTCATTTAAAAATGAATGAATTTCAATTGCAAAATCCTTTAAATTTTCAATTAATTCTTTTAAAAAGAAATCGCAGTAGTGCAAAATTAAAATATAGAAAAGAATATTCCGACACATCATAAACAAAATCATTACGAAAAGTTTGATTAGTTTTCTGCCACAAAACAGAAGGCAAACTGAAATATTACATTGACCAAAATAAGTCAATTAGCTAATGGCATATTCAAAAACCAAATTTGATTGCTTGAAAAGTGCAACTTTTTGTAGTGTCATTACCACCAAATGGTGGCAACTAAACCAACCAATTGAAATAATTAGCAATCATTTCGAAAATAACCGTGATCTAGATTTCGATCTAGTGATATGTGAGCGATGAATGGAATTCTAAATACTAAATGCACCAATTAAAGTAAAGCTATGGCAAAATTATAAAAATGTTTTGCTTTGAAGAACTGATGATGATGATGATGATTCTGTTGTGGATGTTGCAAAGGTTGTTGTTGTGTTGTTGCTGTTGTAGCTGTTATTTGCACTTGAAAGCTGTACAAATAAAAACAGAAAAGGGGGAAAAGTCCAACAAGGGCATTAACTGAAGAGGATATCCCATTGAAACTCATATAAAGATGAGTGTGCGGGCGTTTCTGTTCAATGGATGGACACACACACACACACCCACACATATGTATGTTGATGTGTGTGTGTGTGTGTGTGTTCTCTCTCTATACATATGCAAAAACCCAATGGACAAACTTTGCATTGTTAGTCATGATGGTTCCCGCATTCTCCCATCCATTGTTAGTGATGATAATGAAGATGACAGCCATGATGATGATAATGATGATGATGATGATAATTATGATGATGATGATGATGTCACTGCGTAGTGCAAACAGCACGCGTCGCTACTGATCCAACTGCTTCTGGTCATGCTGACAATGACTCGGCATTGTTTCAATAGACTAAACAAACGTATACCAACCTGCCACGCCCACAAAATGGATACCGACCACTCACTCACTGACTAACTCAAAGCCACCTCCATGTCACCTCACCCCCACCCCCCCTCAAACCTAGTTGGCATCATCACTATCAACATATATATTCCCATGCTAATTAAAGTAAATTTTGCGATTCAATGAAACCAACCACACACACACACGCACACACACGCACCTATCGTCCCTACACCTACTACCCCCCTTTACTCTGCCCCCTCTTTTATAAACATGTCAATAATATTCAAAATTGAAATGTCAAAATGCTAATTTTGCACATTTGTTTGAGTTTGGCATTTGCTGGCTGTAGCCAAGATACCAACCCAATCCAATGGTGCGGGGAACATGGCTAAAAAGTGGTGGTGCGGAAGGGGGATGGGGGGATGGGGTGTGGCCAACGCAATGCAATTTGCTCAATGTGCACAAATTTGCACAGGCCGCACACAGCACAAAATTTTATTTACAAAATTTTCTACCGTACCAGAAAATTTTTGCCGACTTTTCGACAAATATTTCCAACAACAATTTTCCCGCCCCGACATGAATGTGGCAAATTCTACTGTCCAAATATTTTTCCACTGACTGACTAATGAATTGAGCAGAGAGCATTGGGGCACAAGCTCTGATGATCGCCAGCAACGAGGAAAAAAAAAAAAAAACAAAAAGCCCAAAAAGGAAAAGTAGAATAAAAAAAAACACAAACTGCAAATTTCGAGTCGAATTTGATGAGGTGCAAATTTTTCCACTGATGAATGGAAAATGTGCATCCATACAGCTCGTTTGCAACTTGTTATGGGATTTTCGGTTTGTCTTTTCTATCACAGAGAGATATAGACAGGAGAGAGAAATGCAATTGGCATCATTTGCGGCAGATGAGGCACAGTGACCAGTTGGAGTCATTAGGACATTTGTGGCCTACCATAAAGTGCAAGAACAACTAGAAGCAACTACAACAACTACTGAGCAAGAAGATTCAACAGATAGAAGCGAGTTTATTATCACAAAGGTGTTAATGAAAAAAGCTTCGAATGTTCTCAATGTAGTTTCTTCCAAACCAATATAATTTAAGGAGAAAATTTTTAAAGAGAAAGGATAGGTTGAATCTGTATATAAGATAATTACGAATTTAGCTATCAAAGTTATTATTTAATCAAACCTTTTTTTTCAAGGAGGAGTAAAAAATTCTCAATAAATTCTTGTAGTAAATTATTTTATGAACATTTTGTTAAAATTTTTAGACGATCGAAGCAAAATTCTTGAAGTTATACAATTTTTTAGTGACCCTTCGTGACAACATACTTGACTACTCCAAAGCTCTCGCAGTGGCTTATTTTTTAATTTTATTAAATGAAATTTTAGTTTAAATGTTGTTTAAATCTTATAGAATAATATGTAAAAGTTTTTATGCAAATAGCAATTGGCCTAATTTTGGAAATAAATGTACAAAAAATGTCCTTTTTTGGGCGCTAAGCCCCTATTCCACTCTAAAGACAATCGCTCACTTGATTCTAGGTAATATCTAAAAAATAAATTAAATATTTATGCCCAACAATTTAATGACCACTAAAATTGCATTGTAGATAAATTTAGACAATATCATGATCTCTAAAAGATAATTAGGTTAAAACTTCTGAGGAAAGTCCTTTAACCTTAAATGGCAATAGAAACTCCTTTCACTTATTTTTTAAAAGCAATTTTATTAGCCATTTGGAATTCACTCAGTCGCATTTCCATTTTTATTCAACAATTGCTTCTATAAATAACAATTGTAGTGGGCTGAGTTTGGGCTAATATCACCTGCAATCCTCGTGGTAATTTTAATTAGTTTATTGTTTTTATTTAATTTGTATTTAATTCAAACCTTTGATATGGTTTCTGCCGTTCCAATTGTTGCATATATTACAAAAAGTTTTTAGGCAAAATATTTGTGCATTTTATGTTTTGGTTTTCAGCTTTGTTTTTGCTATGTTTCATTAATTTACAAATTTTACCAGCTAATTAAAAGTTGTTATAACTTTTAACTATTTTATTATTGCAAAATTGTTGCCCGAAAAATGTTCGGCAACATTTGCTAAAGACACAGTTTCTGTTGTTTTGTTGCTGTTGCTAACGGTAATATACACAAAATGTGCATAAAATGAAATCAAATATATATTTTTGGTTTGCTTTTCACAAAGGAAACTAAGAACAGCAAATATGAAAAGAGAAAACTAGAAAATGGAAAATATTTACAGGCATATCAATGTCTACATATAAATTTATTGCGAGCGGGAGAGAGAGAGAGAGAGGTTGGGAGGGGGAGAAGCCATGCTGGAACCATGCGGAGTAGTAAAGTTTTACGGCACACATGTTGCTAAAGCAAAAAAACAGCAACAAAATCAAAGAGAAAAGAAACTTTGGAAAACAACAAAATAGAATGAATCTAGTTGGCTTTAGGGTAAACGATTCTCAAATACTCTGACACCGAAACCAATCGTTAAATGCAATATGAACTTTAAGCAATTAGTTGATGTTCTACGGTGACAAAAATCACATATAAACCAATGGAAATCGTTTTTCAATAATATTGGCAAACAAAACTAGCTACAAATATTCACTCTGGAATCTCTCTATGCCAATCAAATGAGTTATTCAACCTAATAATTTCGTTTCAGTTCTCATTTCAAAGCAAAATACACAAATTTCATCAAATAATTTGAAAAAAAAATGTATATCAATTTTTTCTAAAGTGTATTTGTTTATTAAAGATTTCTGAAAACAACTTTCAATGAAATCTTCGACTTAACTTTAATTTTTTGTACACAAATTTCAATAGGATTTCGAATGGCAGATAAAAATTTGATGGTTGAAAGTTCTGTAAACTCATTTGGCATTCTAAATATAAAAATATATGTTTCATTTTCATTGCTGCAATCAATCTCAATCAGAGAGTATAAACAATTCATATTAAGGAAATATTTCTAGAGTTTAGTTGGGAGTGCATAACAATTGACGGCAAAGCCAGTTTGCAATCGCGTGGCATGTGGCATCCACACGAATGTTGCATGCTGCGAGTTTCCTGCTGGAAGCTGTAGAAAAGAAAGAAAGAAATCGGCTAGCAAATAATAAAAGCAGCAGCAAATGTGGCATAACGAACGAGGCGAACCAGGAGACGGCACACACACACATGGCTAAAAGGAAAGAGGCGGGGAGAGTAGGAAGCTGGAGTATGTTGGAAATGGCATCATGCTCCACCTCCTGCTCCTCCCTGCTTCGATGATGATGATGATGATGATGCTGCAAAAACTACGCAAAGTGCAGAACAAATGGCAGAACTTACAAAAGCTAAAATGGCAACCAAACATTCAAACAACCAGAACTGAACAGAAACGGCAAAAGAAATAAAGAAAGAATGGCAAAAAAAAGAAAAAGAAACACACAGAAGCAGAGAAAGAAAAGCAACTCACTGGCATCCAGCAGCAATATGAACAACAATCTTGAATATTGCTGGCTACATATGTAGATACAGATACATTTCCTGCAGCAACACAACTGCAACAGCAGCAGCTGCTGCTGGAGCAGCACGTGGCAGTCAGTTAATTTAAAAAAAAAAAAAATTTTATTTACATTTCGCCTGCTGCTGCTGGTGCTGGTGGGTTGGTGGGTGGTTCAGTGGGTGGCTTGATTGTTGCTTGTTGAGTGGATATATGCGGCCATTTTCTGACTTTTGTGTTGCCCATTTGCCGTTTGCATTGTTTACATTTAGTGCAGCTTCTACTTGACTTACACCAGCAACAACTATGAAGCAGCTGACGTCGCTTGGGGCACCATTGGCAGCGGCTTTTGCTTGAGTGCCGTTGGGTTTGCTGCCTGCCTGCCTGCCATAACATAACAAAAACAGCACAACAGCAGCAACAACAGCAGCAGCAACATCATTCAATGTGTTTTTGTTACAGCTGCTAGCTCCCTTAGGGAATGCCACGCCCCACCCCCCCCGCTTACTACCTTCCCGCCTCACTGTTCTGTCACATGCGAGATATTTTGTTGACGATGTTGATGATGTTGCAGCGCCCAGAGTTATGCAACCAACCAGCAGCAACTGAGAGTGCAATCATGATGACAGCAACAAAAACGAAAGAGGAAAACAACAAAACAAAAAACAACAAAAAATAGAAATATAGAAAAATGGAAATACCAAGTGATAAACTAAGAACAAATTTCATACGCTTTAAAAGTTAGGCAAAAACAAGGTTAACCAAAAAACCCTCAATCTAAACTTAAACTTAAAACTTGCTTAACTTATGAGAGGAAATTCTTAGGAAATAGTTCAAGGAAATAACTAAATATGCAAAATTATATAGACATAAATATGTGAGACTTATTCGAATTAAATGCTCCAAGACTACTTTCCAAAATAAAGGACAAAAATATTTCAAAAATATTTTTCTAGAGTGAATTGTGGGTTTTAAGTTTAAATATGTAACCAAAACAAAATATAGGAGAAGAAGAGAAAAGGTTTTTTGGGGTTATCAGTGAAAAAAAATTATTTTAAATTGTTATATATTATAATGGTAAATCACATCAAAAATTATGAGCTTACTCGGTTCTATATATTTATTTTGTTTTAAAAAAAAAAACTAGGCAACTTTTAGGCTCAAAAAAAAACATGTTACGATTACAGGCAAATAAAAACTACCTTTAGAAGCTTCTAAGAGCTTTTAGTTTTATTTTTCAGGTAATTTAATGTTTCTTTCTAAAGGACAACATGATTTAAATGTTTAAATTCATAATATAATAAGTGGCCAGAGGCAGTCTTACATCTGAAAGGATTAACTTCCACTCAAAGACAATAAAATGCTGCAGATGAAGCAACACTTTAAAATCAAATCAAAGTAGAATTGAATGGGGAACACTTTAAACTGCAAATTTGCTTACAAATTCAGGTTTAATGTTGGACTCTAGTTAACTCTTTGTAGCTTTTGATAAATACAACTCACTTCCAAGTTTTCAAAATGTTCAAGTTATAGTTTGTCATTTCTCTTTGAATATTTGCCTTTGCCTTTGCATTTGCTCCCTGCTCTCGATGTTGTACTTTCATTTCCGTTTTAAATGCAATTTAAAAACTGATGACATTTTAGCTAGAGCAGCATCTTGGGAGTCCTTTTGCTGCTCCTCCTGCTGCTCCTTGTATAGAAATCTTTTGAAATTAACTAAATATTTACAAAAGCAATGAAATCTGCATAAAGTGCTTGGCTGCAATGGAGCAAATTAATTTAACATCAAATTAAATGAAATGCATTGCTAAAAGGAGCAGCAGCAGCAGCAACAGCAGCAGCTGCAGTATCGCATGGAGGAGACCAGCATCAGCTGACAGCACTTCCTTCCACTTGTGTCTGTTGGACGCTAAAAGCAAAGTTTTATTTTGTTCGGTCGATTCATATTCCCCTTCGTTTTCGTCCTTGTCAATGTCTTCGTCTTGAGCTTCTATTTGCTCGACTGAATTTAATTATTTAGGTCAAAAGATGTCGCTGCTGTTGTCGCACCAGTTGCCAGGACAATGCCACTTTCGCCCACAGCCCACCAGAGACACGCCCACAAAATCCTCTACGCATTAGTCTCGGGCCCACAGAAATGAAGCGAAATGTACGCGAATTGAGTTTATTATAGACATGAAGGTTATCGCCTGCCCTCCGCCCCCCCTCTCCCCTCTTCAACTTCCTTGAATTTTCCTTGTGCCACGTGCTGCATTTGTTTTTCACTTCCTTTGGCAAGCGAAAACTTTTGTTTTATTTGTTTTATTTTTATCAAGTAATTCCTCTCCGTATTGCGCCTAATTCTCTGCTACACTTTCTCTTACAGTTACTTTTCTTTTCCCTCCTCTTTTCGGTGGGGTTTAGAGAATTTTCATGTGGACCACCCACAAAGTTAAACAAAAGCATCAAAAATATTTCAGCTGCCGCTGCTGCTGCTGCTGCAATTGCTCAACTCCAGCCAGCATTAGGTGGGCGGATGGGAGTGTGGGGGGGAGAGATCAGCAGGGGCAGGTGGAGCAGCGGCAACATTGCCGCCTTCTTTTCTCTATCCCCAATGTTGGCACGTCTCTCGTTTCGCTGGAAAATTACGCCATTCAAAAATTTGTTTTACGTGTTGCCCGAATTCTATTTCTTCTTTTTTATTTTCTTTACTTTTTTTTTGCTTTCCACTACCCTCTCGTTTGTGTTCTGTGTGTGTGTGTGTGTGCAAAATCGCTTGGCCCATTTTTTTTCTGTGTATAAGTAGATATACCCTTTCTATGTTAGAGTATAGAGGAGTTCTTGGAGCTACAAACTAATTTTAAGAAACTAAAAGTGGATATTGAATATATTTATAACATGAACTAGTTTGAATATAAATGTTTAATATATTAAAAAACATTGTAAACCAGTTTGAATTTACCTAATTTTAAAACTTTGCGGATCATATGAACTATTTTCAATTACAATATTTCTTTTGATTATATTTAAACTTCATTTAAAAAGTTTAGTCAATTTATTTTAAACCGAATTCTTCGAAAATATATTAGTTGAGTTCTTTTTGACTCTCAGTTCTTAAATACATCATATACTACAGACTATAATGAATATTTAATATATTTGCTTCAAGAACTAGTTTGGATTTATTCATTTTCAAAATTAGTCGGATCAAATGAACTAGTTTCAACTGAAATATTTCCTTAAACTCCTAATAAAAAGTTTAGTTAAATAATTTTAAACTGCATTCTTTAAAAATATATTACTTAAGTTCTTTTTATCAATCAGTTCTTTAAAACATTATGTAGTTCATTCGATTTTCCATTTTTTCTATAAAATAAGAAACTTTTTTTCAATTTAGTTTAAACTTCTTCTTTGGATTTCTATTTTCATGAAGTTTTTCCTACCTAGTTCGCACAAAGAGTATCTAATTCTCTAGCTTTCCATTTCGAAATGCTGCTCTCAGTTTTCCTCAATTCATTTATTTTCTCCAGTTTTTTCCATTTTTTTTCCCCGTTTTTTGTTTCATTCGTCGTTGTTGAATTTTTTCTTTTTTGGCGCGCTTCAAGTAAATAAATAAAAGCAAAAGTTTTGCTCGTGCCGGGCTGTTACTTTTTTTCTCTCTGCCGCTGCTGCTGCTCCTGCTTGCCACCTAAGCCCACCATTTGGCCCTCGTGCTGTGCAAATAGAGGAACAACAACAACAGCAAATGCCAGCACTAATGACATCGTTTGTGGCCTATGCCGGGTGCCCCTTCCCCTCCCCACTCACTCCTCTTCTATCAAACGAGTCATCAGCATGTGTGTGGAAGAGGAAAAACTTTTGTCCATAATTTTTGCTGCCTATTTAAAGTGGCCCAAAAGCGGGAAAGAGAATGGGAATCTCCATCCTCCAATCCTCCCAAAATTTCTTTCAGTTTTCATTCAGTTGCTCTGCTTCTTCTTCTCGTTGCTGTTGTTGTTGTTTACCATTAAAATTCCAACCAGACAATTTACAAAAATTTGTGTTGTTTAAATAGCAAGTCAAGTTTTTTTTTTTTTTTTTTTGTTCCTTTTAAATTAATTTAGGCAGCTTTGATTGCCGGCTGTTATTTCTCCTCTCCCATTTGAAACTTCTGTTTTTCCTCTTCATCTGTTTGGGAAATTGTTTATGCTTTTAACATGTGGAAGTCCATAAAATTAGTTGTCGAAAACTTTTCTCGTTTTTGATTTTCATTGATTTGCCACAAATTGTGCCATAAAAATAAACTGTGAAACTGTGCCTACATCTCTCTATTTGTGTATGCCTCGCCTCCCCTCCACCCACACTGCATTTACAATTATGTTGTATTTTGTTTGCTCATTTGTATCGAACAGATGCATAGAGAAATAGGCACCAGATCAAGATGTTTACTTGCCCTCACACACACACACACACACAGAGGCAGAGGGAAAATGAAATTCATACAAGATTTATTAAATGTTTTTCATTTTGTTCTTTTCCGCTTTTTTTTGGTCTCTTTTTTGGGTAACAAATATTTACCCATGGTCAGCACAATTTGATTTTATTTTATGGCCCCAACGATGGACGATTGTCATCTAAAATTGTAGCAAATACTACATACACAAAGCATCGGTATCTCTATCTCTGTATCTGTATCTGTATCTATATCAATATCAAAGTATCTGCATGTATTTTGCCCTATAAAAACAGAAAGCATTTTGTGCGTTTATCAGTTTTGCTTTACGTTTCTTTTAGTCTTTTCTAAAAGCTTTTGCACATTTTCATTTACATGTTGGATGGAAAAAATAATAGTAGACACAGGGAGGGAATGGGGGTGGCATATGGAAATCCCAGAGAGATTGGGGCAATCTAATTGAACAATTTAAATACTCTTGCAAAATAATAACATTTGCTTTTCGAAATAAAAATAATCTTTGGCATGATCAAGTTAGAGAAAGTTTCTTGCATTAAATCGTATGACTATATAGAAGATGGCTTTATTTTAGAGATTTCTCCTGTAGAAAAATTTAGGTAATGTTAGCTTTAGTAGATCAGACCCTAGACGTGGTCTATTTAGACTCTTAAAACTTTTCCTCAAACTGTTTTATCCATTAGGTAAGAGTATAAAACGACGGTCATAGAATTTCTTATTGTCTGCCCTTTCTATTCGTTGGCAAATAAGAGCGAGAGAGAGAGACATGTTTTTGTTTGAAATGGAAAGATATAATAAAGTGAATTGTCCAGCTTTTTCTGTGAGGGGGGCTGAAAAACTTTAAAGATTTTAGAGGCACGTTCCATGAAATCGTTTTTATTTTTGGACACGTTTAAAAGCATTTTCATCGGTTCATGTGGTCATGTGGCTTTTGTTATGTAAGTATATATGTATGATCGGCTTATGTAAGTAATATTTTCAATTAAATTATTTGCTCAACGAAATCATTTTCCATGTCTTTGCTGTAATTTATGGCTCGTTAGTTAGCCCCTCGGTCAACTTGTTACATACATGGTTTTTGTTGGCACGCAGTTGTTTTAGTTTATGCGCTCAATTTAGTAACTAGTTAGCCTGAAATGGTTAGTAGGTAGGTTGCCATATATATGTAATACATGTCTGCCAGTTCGTCTCTCTCTCGCTTTGTGCTTGGTCACCGCTGGAAGATGACCAAGGCCCTAAAAACCACTTTCAACATGGTCAACAGCAAGTAAGCAAGAAAGAGAGAGAGAGAGAGAGCGCAATGGAAGGAAGGAATAACAGAAGTAGAAGTAGAAAACCAAACAAGAAACTAATAAAAAGCCAAAGCAAGAACCACAAGAACCACTACTCCCTCCCCCCCAGACCCCAAACCGCCTTCATCTCGGTCTCTCTCTATCGCATTCATAGCTCAAATACGCTGACAGCAGGCACGAGTTATGCGTACGTTCATACATCTCTTCGAAAAGAGGAGAAGGAGAAGAAGGAGCAGGGGGTGGAGGTGAAGTAGTGCTGAAGTTCTTGAGTGGTTGGGGTAGGTGTAGAAAATATGTTGAGCTTTTCCAACTAAATGCTATAAAAATTCTTGACTTAATAGGAAAACAACATCTACTGAACAAGATGACTCGTATATGAGTGTGTGTAGATATGTGTGTGTGTGTGTGTGCGTGTGTGTAAAGAAAACTAACAAGTCTTACAAAAGCAAACCGCAGAGAAAGAACCAGCTGGTCCACAGATAGATACAAGTAGATATTGCAAGAACTTCTCATAGAACATAGACAGAGGCGTCGTGATAGTTTCTCCATCCATCTAAAGGGTCAACAGATTATTTATATAATCGGATATTAGCTTCTGGAAGAGGCGATTCTTTAGAAGAAACTTTTTTAGGCGTTGTAAATATAGATTACAAGTGAGTTAAATCATCATCGATTGAATAGATAGTTTTAAGAAGTTTAGTTTGAAACTTTCAATAGGAAAATATGAAAATATATAGAATAAAGTTTAAAAAAATTATAAAAACAAAGAGACCTATCTGACTTTTATCCAATCTCTCTTAAGATAGTATTTTGAAGTCCTTGAAAAACTGTCAAAAGGCTAAATAAACGAATAAAATAATTTATAGACTATTAAAAGTGATTATGAAAATATATTCTTAAGAAGTTTACTTTGGAATTTTCAATGAAAAAATACTTATATCGTATGTGGAAAATACTTATATCAAAAAAAGAGACCCACAATAAAGTTTAAAAAAATTATAAAAACAAAAAGCAACCTTTCTAGCTTGAGATTGTAATTTGACCTCCTTGGGATTAATTCCTTAATGGATTTTAATGTGAAGTTTTAGATAAATAACAATAAGAAGATTTCTTCCTTTTGAATACCAACTTTAGCCTCACCGATTTCTTGTGATCCCTTCTGCGACAGCCATGTAATTGGTGTTATAAGGAAAGCAAAGCAAAACCATTTAAACGATGATGAAAATCATGGCTAAAGTAAACGTAAAACGGAGTAGGTACCAACCAACTGAAAAGCAAAAGAGATAATATGGCTAAACAGAGATAGAGAAGACTTTGACTGAGAGGAGAGTCGGAGGGGAAAGGGGATGGAGGGTTGGAAGATGTTTCTCGATTGTTTTTTTTAAGATTGAAGTTCCTGGTTGAAGGCGTGAATGGTTCGATAACTTGTTTAATTCGATTGCATTAAAGTCTTTTGTAGAATTTTGTTGGGTTTTTAGTTCATTTACTTTGAAAATGCGAATTCATTATTTATACTCAAGCAACCAGCCTTGATTCCGCCTTATCATTTATCTTTTTTGGCTAGTGGCAAAATGGTTTTTGGCCACGTTTTTTTTTTTTTTTGGAAATTCCTTCTTCATTCGGTTTGGTTTTGCGCTTGTTGGTCATATCAATTCGTTTTGGGGAAGGCAACCAAGTTGCCTTGTCTTCTTGTGGCCTGTGGCAGAAGGCGCGTGCCTGACTGCCTTTCCTATCAGCTCACTCCTCCATTTCAAACTCACACACAC
This sequence comes from Drosophila sp. 14030-0761.01, assembly GCA_018150735.1. NCBI lineage: Eukaryota > Metazoa > Arthropoda > Insecta > Diptera > Drosophilidae > Drosophila > Drosophila sp. 14030-0761.01. The sequence continues at coordinate 2,438,276 of JAECWO010000015.1, forward strand.
ACACACACCAACACACACACACACATACACATCAAAATTGGATTTAGCCAAGTTAAGCAGCGAATTGAGGGAGTTAAAGCTGAGTCGATTATTTTTAATGGTTTTTCTTCTGTCTCCTGTTCTCTCTCTCCCTCTCTCTCTCTCTCTCGCGGCCTTTTCTCAACTGGATTTCCTAATTAAAATTAAAATTAATATTAGCTCTAACTGGTTTTATTTTTTTTTTCCTCCTTCGTTCGGCTAATTTTATGGTCTGGCCTTTGTTTTTGATAGTTGGTTATTTTTCTTGTGACTTAAGTCTGACTTAACTCTGAAATGGCTAAGAAAAATTAATTACTGAAAATCAACTCAAGGTGTTAGCTCTCTGTCTGTCCTCTTTTTTTTTTTTTTTTTATTTTGGGCAGGACTAACAAAATTAAACTTAAATTGCATTAGAGTTTTTTTCTTTGCGCTTTACAGTGAGTATTAAGTTAGGATGACAGAGAGAGAGAGAGAGAGAGAAAATTTAATTTTCATCTGCTTGGCCATAAACGACTAAATTTTCCTTCCCTCCCATAGCTGAACCTTTTTTTTGTAGCATACTTTTAGGCTCCTCGGTCTTGGTTAATAGTATTTTCCAAGCGAATGATTGAGGGAAAGCAATATATAGAAAAATATAGGGTGTGAGTGGATGGATGGGACAACAATTTGGCAATTGATTGGAAAAATATTTCTAACACGATTTTCCGCCTTTCGAGAGTACTGTAAACTAATTCAATTATTTGCTTACATAATTTAATGGAGGAGAGCCGTTGAGCAAGAAATTTATATGCAAAACACGCATAAAATTGTTTGCTTTTTACGCTCTCTATTCAACATCTTTCGGTTTTTTTTGTCCCACCTCCACATCCTACTTTCTTTCTCTCTCTTTTGTGTGTGCCTTTCATTATTTATAAACACGAAGGGAAAATAATTGAAGGAACCGAACGAACTGGCCATTTTAAAGTAATCAACGGTTCGGTTCGTTTCGTTTCGTTTGAACTATGGGCCTATTTTTAGGTCAAAACTCTTAGGCTAATGTTTGCCTAACATGGAGAAAGAGCCAAGAGAATGGAATGCAATAGTTGATATGTGGCCCAAATGTGTAAAACATGTTCACAAAAGTGACAATTAAGCCAATTTGAAGCCATTTAGCGGCAAGTACACACAGAGAGAGAGAGAGAAAGGGCGAGAGAGAGAGTCGAGACTAAAATTCTTTAATGGTGGTCAGAAGCAAACACAAAGCAGACAATCAAATGTAATTACACGCACATAAACACGCAAAAAGAGTCTGCGAGTGGGTAACGAAACACCTGAAGCCCAACACAACTCTTTCCCCCTCCCCCCTTTAAAAAACGAAGGTCCGAACCGACCGTTCATAAAAGGTAGCCGAGAATCACGCAATTTACTATAATTTGCAGTCGTCTTTGGAGTCGGAGTCGGAGGCAAAAGGGTCGTCGAGTGCTCCAGTTTTCTTGAGATTGCGGTGGCTAAACTCCTCAAGTCTCTGTTGTCGCTGTCAATGCTGTAACTCTACTCAGAGTTTATGACTATAGTCATTAAGGCAACCGACCGACCCAAAGGCAGAGGAGGGAAGGTGGCGACACTTTGCTTCAGGCCGCTTAATTACAAACTTGCACAGACTTCCACTCTGTCCGAGACACGGGAGAGAGAGAGAGAGAGGCTAGAGAATAGACATAATTTCACGCCATTTGCGGTGCATAAGGGTCTACGCCATTAATGTTAGAGACTATGACTTGCAGTTTCCCCGACTACATAAAATGTGACCAAGTCAAGTGCAGACACAATGGCAAAACTGAGATTAAACAAAGGCAATTGTGCAAATTTACCTGAAGAGTTGCGAGTGGAATGAAGTTGAAATGAAGATGGATGGAAAGTAGAATAGTTATAGAGATGCAATTTCTTATGTAAAGTGTTGTAAGTTGCCTCAAAATTTGCAGTGTTCGATAATGGTTAGATAATTCGTTTTCAAGGGTTGTAAAGTGTTAAGAAGTCTCAAAAAGTGTTGAGGAATAAAACATTTGTTAAGGAAAAGTTTGATAATGGATTTTAAAATTGCAGTGTTGAGTAATGGGTTAACAAGTTCCTATTAATCATTCGTTTGCTAAGGCTGTAAAGTGTTGAAAAGTCACAAAAAAAGTGAGAGATTTGTTATAGAAGAGTTTGATGATGGATTTGAAAATTGCAGTGTTGAGTAATGGGTTAACAAATTTAGTGAGATTCGATATAGAAAAGTTTGATGATGGATTTTAAAACTGCAGTGTTGAATAATGGTTAAACTGATAAATTAAAACACTTAATCATCCTAGGATTGCTTGATTTGCAAAGAGGAGTGTTGAAAAGTATTAGAAGAAGTGTTGATAAATGCTATATAAAGCTAAAACTCTCTAAAACGTTCAAGAAAATGTAAATCAGTAAAGATTAAACTCTTTTAAAAATAGATAGATTCCTCTCCACTACCTAATGAGCGCTCTCACCTTGAAAAGTATGACGTAACTTGAGTTTAAGCGTTAGATAACAACAAAACAATTGAATGAGAACACTAATGCCATAGTTGGCATGCCAAAATCAATTAATAAATTGACCCCTGCCCATATATACTTAAAGTATTTATTATACTAATCTCTTTGAACTACTCATTATCGCCTTGATGGCGGTGCCTCCGCCTTCACATTGAACTCAGCAAGTTTTGCTAATGACTGTGGCTCATTGGACTTCAGACACTTCATTAGTTTAATTAATAATTGACAAATTTCGTGTCTAATCAAACGACGTCATTCGTTTCACTAATCATCAGCCCAGTTGACCCCCAAAACCAAGAGATGGGGGGTGGGGGGAATTCCCTATCTAATTCAATTACAACTTTCGGATGCCGCCTGATTATGCCAAAAATGTGCTGCTTCGTGCTTATTAATTTTCATCATTTTTGCCGCAGACTGGCAGACAGAATGCTGCTGCTGCTGCTTTGATTTACCCAAACTACCTAAGCTAACCATGGCTAATTTTGCTCTCTCTTTCTCTCTCTCGCAATCTTTAGACTATCCTCGCGTCGATGTTGGACCGGAGAATCCACTGCGCGTTGAACGTGACCGCACTGCCAAATTGGAGTGTAACGTGGATGCCAAACCAAAAGTGCCGAATGTGCGCTGGACACGCAATGGCCGCTTCATTAGCTCCTCCTTGGTCCACACCATACAGCGAGTGAGTGTGCAGGATGCGGGCAAATATACGTGCACAGCGGACAATGGTCTGGGCAAGACGGGCGAACAGGAGCTGATATTGGACATACTCTATCCGCCGACAGTGGTCATTGAGCGCAAGACCCACGAGGCGGAGGAGGGTGACACGGTGAACATACGTTGCAATGTCACCGCCAATCCATCGCCAGTGACCATCGAATGGCTGAAGGAGGGAGCTCCCGACTTTCGTTACAACGGTGACATTTTGACCCTCAATTCGGTGCGGGCCGAGCATGCTGGCAACTACATTTGCCGTGCCGTCAACATAATGCACAGTCAGGGTCAGGAGCGCAGCGAACGAGTGGGCAACTCGACGATAGCTCTGCTGGTCCGTCATCGTCCGGGCCAGGCGTACATCACACCCAATAAGCCAGTGGTTCATGTCGGCAACGGAGTGACTCTAACCTGTTCGGCTAATCCGCCGGGCTGGCCAGTGCCTCAGTATCGTTGGTTCCGCGACATGGAGGGCGAATTCTCGAGCACCCAAAAGATCCTGGCCCAAGGGCCACAGTACTCCATACCGAAGGCTCATCTGGGCAATGAGGGTAAATACCATTGCCATGCCGTGAATGAGCTGGGCATTGGCAAGATGGCCACCATAGTCCTGGAGATCCACCAGCCACCGCAATTCCTGGCCAAGTTGCAGCAGCACATGACGCGTCGCGTGGCCGACACCGATTACGCGGTGACCTGCAGTGCCAAGGGCAAGCCAGAGCCCAGCATCAAGTGGCTAAAGGATGGCGTGGAAATCCTACCCGAACTCAATCTGTATGAGGTGAAAACGAATCCCGAGCAGGGCCTAAATGGCATGGTCACCGTGCAGAGTATGCTGAAATTCCGCGGCAAGGCGCGGCCCAATGGCAACGCCCTTGTGCCCGGAGATCGGGGCCTCTACACTTGCCTCTATCAGAACGAAGTGAACTCGGCCAACTCCTCGATGCAGTTGCGCATCGAACACGAACCCATCGTCCTGCACCAGTACAACAAGGTGGCCTTCGATATCCGGGAGACGGCGGAGGTTGTGTGCAAGGTCCAGGCGTATCCCAAGCCGGAATTCCAATGGCAGTTCGGCAACAATCCATCACCGCTCACCATGTCCTCGGACGGACACTACGAGATAAGCACCACAACGGACAACAATGACATTTACACGTCGGTGTTGCGCATCAACTCGTTGACCCACTCCGATTACGGGGAATACACGTGTCGCGTGGTCAACTCGCTGGACACCATCCGTGCTCCGATACGGCTGCAGCAGAAGGGTCCGCCCGAGAAACCCACCAATCTGAGATCTGTGGACGTGGGTCACAACTATGTCTCGCTGAGCTGGGATCCCGGCTTCGATGGTGGCCTGAGCAAGACCAAATTCTTTGTCAGCTATCGCCGTGTGGCCATGCCCAGGGAGGAGCAATTGATACCCGATTGTGCAACGTTCGCCAACTCGAATTCGGATTGGGTTGAGGTGGACTGCCAGCGGGATATTCCGTGTAAGGTCACCTCGCTGGAGCAGCACCAGAGCTATGCGTTCAAGGTGAAGGCCCTCAATCCCAAGAATGGTTCCCCCTACTCCAACGAGATAATGGTCACCACCAAGGTGAGCCGCATTCCACCGCCCCTGCAGGTCACCTATGAGCCAAGCACTCGTACTCTGGGCATCGATGTGGGCGCCACTTGCCTGTCGCTGGTGGCTCTGGTGGAGACCCGACTCTATGGTGATAGCCCTCAGGCTGCCTGGGAAGTGGTCGACACTTTGGAGAATCTCGAACTATCTGGCAATGGACCCACACACAAGGAGAAGGTCATTGATCGTTTGAATGCCCCGCGTCGCAGCGGCGGAGGTCGTGCCCTGGGTCACACCATTAGCGAGGATGAGAACGATGCCGGATTGAATACAATGGCTCTGGAGGATGACAACAGTCCCACTGTCCGGGTGAAGCTCTGTCTGAGTAATAATCATCAGCATTGTGGCGACTACACGGATGCGGAAAGTAAGTGAACGGAGAGAGAAGTAAGGATTGGATGGTCGGTTGGTCAACGATTTCCATTATACGTATGCAAAGCCATTACGAGCAATTGCATCCGCCCGTATACTGGACAATCAATCACTCAACCATCCATCCACTTCAACTCCTCCTGGTCCTGGTCCTGGACTTTCGCCTGACTGGCATTGCATTTTTCATGGCTTCATTTCATTCATTCATCTCTCTCTTTCTCTTTGTTTCTCCCCCCTCTTAGTTGGTCGTCCTTATATAGCTGAGGCTAGTGCCCTGGCCACGCCCACATTGATTGCTATAATCGTCTCGTGCATTGTATTCGCCCTGTTTGCCGGACTCTTGCTCATGTTCTGTCGCTGCAAACGCAACCAGTCCAAGAAGAGCGCCGCCGCCAAAGACTATGAAATGGATTCAGTGCGTCCATCGATTGTCGCTGCCCAACAAAATCAAGCCCCACCGCCATATTATCCTGCCAGTGGTCTGGATAACAAGGCCCTCGAGCATTCCATGGATCTAGCCCTTAGCATGGAGGAGCAAAAGACAGCGTTGTATGCCACACAGAATGGCTATAGCTATCATCCTGGAAGCGGTGTGGTTGGCGTCGGAGTGGGTGGCAATGTGGTCGGTGGCATGGTCGGCGTCGGTGGCAGTGTTGTTGGCAGCGGCATGGGTGTTGGAGTGAACAGTGTGAACGGAATACCCGGTTTGACAGCACACACATTGCCAGGAAATGAATGTAAGTACACACGTTCATACAAATATACGTTATTTATATAGATTTAGAAAAGATTTCGTCCAAAAACATTGACACGTGGTTACTCTTTCCACTGTTGATCATGCTGATCTCGATATCGATACTATTGAGTTTGTTATCGATAGTCCAACATCTCTAGCATTGAAGTCCATTTGACTCCTAATGCATTTCAGGAGTAAAAGATTTGTCGGATGAATGAAAGTTAGATGAATTTGTAGCTTAAACAATTCCCGAAGGTTTAAATTGGATTTATTTTCACTTAAGATGATTTTTTAGAAACTTAGCTGGTCACACTGGCAAACATCTTTCAACACTTTACAAACCAAATGCTGCAAAAGAAATATAATGGAAAAATGAAAGAGAGAGAGAGAGGGAGAGAAAAAATGACTTTTGAAACACCAAAGTGCGAAATACTTCCGGCTGGCCATGCTCTCCGGATTCTCGGGGTCCCGTTCTCTTCTTCTTTTTTTTTTTGCTACGTTTCGGTGATTTTTCATTGTCCACCGCAAACACACACACACACATCAGCAACAGCAACAACAACAACCAACAACCAAACAAAACAAAATGAAATCCGTGCCCACGCCCAGTGGGAAGAGGAGAGGAGAGTGTGGTGGAAGAGGGGGTGACTAGTAGGGTTAGGGAGCTGAAGAGAGTCACCTCGAAATTATGTTGCCTTGCCCATGAAATGTGAAAGTGTAAAATGGAGTTGAGTGCAAATCGATGGCTGTGAACATTCATCACCGAGTGGTGAGAGTCCTTTCACACACACACACACACACACACACACACACACATACAATTGGCAAAAACAGGGTGGTCCACGTACAACCACCACACACACACACACAGACATACCTGCTAGCAGTGGGGCAAAAGCACTTTTCACTTCCGTTGTAAATTTGTTGAAACAGCAATTTTTTCTAAACGTTTTAACGGTGTTTTTTTGTAGCCCCCCCCCCCTACCCCACACCCCCCTTTTTGTGTTGTTGTTGCTGTTACTTTCAAGCATTTTGTAATATACTTTCCATTTTGTTGTTGCTGTTGCTGTTGTTGCTGCTGTCGCCGCTTGACGCTCACGTCCAATTCATCCTTGCTGGGCGTCCTTTTAACTGATGTGACCCCTCTCCCGCTCTTTACCCTTGATGGCCCTCAGTTGAAGTGGAAAATGAATGCGTAAACTGGACCCTGAAAAACCACCTTCTACTTTTCACTGGTCGCTGTCTCTCTGCCCACACAGTCCTCCTCTCTGCGGTTTTACACAATTCGCAATACAATTCATTATTAATTGTTGTTCTGGTTTGCTGCCCTTCCCACTCTCCCCCCTCTCTCTCATTTGCTACCCACTCTGTGTATTGTCGCCCTATTTGGTGTCAAGAGGTGCGGGGGTGAGAGAGAGAGCGAGAGCAAGTGGACAAGTATTAACCTTTCACATTTTGTTACTCTCACTCTCACACCCTCGAGCAACATTTTTCTCGTTGTAATGAAGTGAAAATTAAAAATTCCTTTTTTCGGGCAAGCAGCAGAAGCAGCAGCAAAATTGCAAACTAGGAAAATGAAATTTTTAGTTACAAAAGATTCAATTTCAATTGTTGGCAAAAAAAGGAGAAAAAGAAATCTGAAATAAAAGGAGAAAGAAGCGAAAGAAAATCCCCCTTAGGTTTACCACTTAATTGCATTTAAAAACGAATTTTCAGCCACACAGCTAATTTGCCAACTGAGAAAAAGTGTGGCATGAATAATAAAAGAAAAAGGTTTACACCACCCAGTCGAGAGGAGGGGGGTGGTGGGGGGGGAGAAGTGTTGAGCAGCAAACTCCACTTTTGCATTGCCCATTGTGAACGCTAATTGCCGCTTAAGGAGCAAAGGCAACCACACACAACGAAGCAAGCAACGCAGGCACACGGCAGGAAAATGTCCTTTACCCAGACTAAACCCCCTCTCCCTCTTTCTCTCACACTCACACTCTTTCATTCTTTCTCCTAATTGCAAATGCGCTTTGAATGTTTGTGAATTTTGGCATTGTTGTTTGCCTGCACTTTGCCCGGGCACGTTAAAAGCGAAGTTTCGTCTCAAATTGCTGCAGCTGCTGCAATTGCTAGGCCAAAAACCTAATGAACTTTGCATGTATGTGAAACCCAGCGACGACCGACAATGACTGCAATAAAAACAATCACACCGACAAGGACAACGACAGCCGACAAAGGTAAAGCCAAAGGCAAGCAACTCAATTAAAACTGATCAGCAGGAAATTGTAAAACCTTTTATGGCTATTTTTGGCAAACGAAAGTTTTAAAAATATATGTATAAGAATCTTCCTTGAGATTAGTGGTAGAGAGTTTCCCTCCTCCCACCTTCAAAAGGTTTGCGGAATAAAAAAAAGGCCATTTAAAATATCCAATTTTTTAAATGCAGAAAAATATTCCAAATTAATTTTGATTTATTAAATTAGTGTGAAGGTCTACATTCGAGGTAAATATTTTTTATTATTAACCCAAAATTTTAAATGCAAAAAAAATATTCTAAAATGATTTTTGATTTCTACAATTCACGTTGATGTCTACATTCGAGGTAAATATTTTTTATTATTTACCCCAAAATGTCTCACTGAAGATTAGTAATGAAATTCACTGAAGAGTTTGAAAACTGGAACTCTAAAACATTTCAAATATTTATTTTGAATATTAGAACACTTTGTTATGAAATTAATATGAAAAGAAAATCTACTGCAAATCAAATCGAATTGATTATTACATATTTCGAAAAATTTGCCACACTGTCGATTTGTTTATATTCATTGCGACATTTTCAAAAATGTTTGTAGAAAAGGACTTCCATATATTCATTTGTAAAAGACTCTAATAGTGATTTTAATAATGAAATAACTATCCAAAATATTTTCTCTTTATAACATAATTTATTAATAAATAGAAAGATAATTTCCTATGCCATGGTATCATTCAAAATGGCTAAAAAAAATATAAAAGGCATGTAAAAACATTTGTTTTTGGATTATTAGTAGAAACTTAGGATCAAAAATAATTAAAAACTGTCATCAACGAATTGGAAACACTTAACCCGACTAAATACCAACCCAAATGTGATATCATTTAGCATATTCCAATCAATTTAAACAAACAAAAAACTTCTTTTCAAGCAATAAATATATATATATAATTCGTATTACCACAAATTTGGAATTAGAACCATTCGACAATTTCAATATTTTGCCAGACAACACCAAAAAATAGTTTATTGTATGAAAAAAGGAATATCTAAAATATATTTTTTTCTTTGAAAGTGGCCTAGGTATTTTTAATTAAAATAGATGTTACAACCTTTGAGTCTTTGCCTTTGTGTGGTATTTTATTTTCAAATCTCTGAGCCTGACATATAAATATTTCAAATATTTCACAATCTTATTTAACTTTTGCTCTGCTGTATTGTAGCATGTAGCATTTGTAAATTTTGTGCATATAAACTTCAACAGCAGATTGCCTTTTGCTGAACGTTAGTTTGCACTTTAACTTCAGTTGACTTGACTTGGAGGTAAGGGAAAGATTGTTACGCCCACGGCTAGACGACAATGTCGACAACAATGTGTGGAGCGAGGCAGAACACAGGACTCTAGAGGATCGTAGGGACTATAGACGACAACCAAATAAATGCAAACAAATGTCGTCGCAAACACAAGGGGCGAGGCGGGGCGAGGGGGCGAGGCAATGGAGTCAACCCGAAACCCCAACCCAAACCCAAACTCAAACACGAACCCATCCAACCAACCAAGCAAGCAACAACAACAAAATAGTATAGAAAACGCAAGAATCTCGCGCGCTGCAAATTTATGCGCTAAATAAATAAAGCCATGAACTCGTAGGGGGCATGCTACAAATGTCTGCCATGCCGGGGCTTTGAGGATGGGGCATGTATTTGGGTTTCTTTTTTTTTGGGGTCGAGTCTGGGCAAAGCAAACAGCCGCACAGCGAGGCAACATTCTAGTTTACAATGTTTTGCAGCCTTTTAGGCGCTTGCATTTAGTTGTTGTTTTTTCTTGTTGCTGTTTTTGTTTCTCTCTCTCTGATTGCCTTTCAAATATGTTTGTCTAGTTGCAGCTGCAGCTGCTGTTGCATCCTTGGCCAACTGACCGCACAATTCAATGACAAAATCTATGAGTTGCCATGTTTTGGTTTGGTTCACCAATTTGTTGCCCATTTTTTTCTTCTAATTGGCTTGAAACTGTTTAGAACATATTTTTCTAACGCGGCCAAGGCAAAAAATGTGTATACAAAGTTTGTTTCTGCTGCTATCATTTCGGCAAATGATATATTTCTCTCTCTCAGTTCGCTCAGTTCCTTTGAAATGGAAGTTCAGGAACTTCACTCAACTCCCTGTAGGCAAAAAAAAATAAAGTAAGAGGAAAAGGCAGGCCATTCTCTGGCACTTTTGCCGACAAGTGGCTCACCTAACTCCAAGCCACATTTAAGCGCATTTAGGGCAAATGGCAAGCCAACAGCAGCAGCAGCAACAGCAGCAGCCGCAACAGCCTTCGTCGCGTCGCTAATTAAAAGTGCAACACAAGGACAAAGGTCGTGCCAAGGAGCAGGGCAGGAAGGCACCAAGTGAGATGAATGGTAAAGAGCAGTGCAGTAGAAGAAGATGATGATGATGATGATGATGATGATGATGGTAGTGATGCTGGTGCTGGTGCACTACCCATTAACACCCTGTGCCGTGCCGTGCTCGAGAGGCAGAAGCAATTCTCAGGCAACAACTCTCAGGCAAACAACTTTTCTTCTCCTTCTGCTTCTACCTCGACTATTTAGTTAACCGTTAATGGCATTTGCAACTGTATGTGTGTGTGTGTGTGTGTGCTGTGCACAAAAATGTTGCATAATTATAAGCGCTTCCAGTTCAAAAGTTTGTCGAGTGAATTTTTAGAAGCAGCAACAGAAGTATTGTGGCTACACTGCAAAACTTTCATCGTTTACATGAAAAGATTTAACAGAACGAGAATTAATAAGCCCCCCACCCTACCCCTCTCCCACTCTTAGGTTAACTATGCCGCAACTGTTATTGTTGTTATTACTATGATGATTATTTGCCCAAAATCAATGCTGAGCACCAAAAACTTTGACAAACTTTAATTGCGCAAAATTCTTCTGGCCCGACACAGACAATGGAAATGCATTACAAAATTCGCTCGTTTTTCTGTTATTTCGGTCAAATATTTTCGGTTGTTCGAGCCTCCTTGCGAGGCGCGGCAGCGCAAGACCAAAAAACTTGAGCAATCAAAAGTTAAGATTTGATGCTTATCAAATTGAAAAGTTTCCACACAAAATACCAAAGTCGAAGCCAAATATATAGTATGCATGTAAAATATGTATATACTATACAACAAAAAGTTGTGACAAAATGTGGCACATCACATGAAATATAAATGAAAATGTAAATGAAGTTAATATTATTACTGTTTTAGTTTTATGGCAAGACATAAAAATTATCACGCCCCAACCATGGTGAATGAGAAGGACACGCAAACTGAAGAGTTGCCCACAAAGCTTCAAGTATATGCGACAATATATAAGTATATAATATATATAAGTATATATTCTTGTATATATTGTGTGGGATAACTTGTCATAAAATTGTTCACAAAAGAACCTTAGCAATACAATAGCCAACAAATGCGAATCCAAGTCGAGAAAGTGTTTTGCAAAACGAAAACTCTTTTGGAAACCAATGAGTTTTTTAGTTAACGATTAGTGAGGCTTATTTTATGATTAGTTTAATTTTATGAGGAGAAAATTTTAGACTTATGATAAAAAAAATCTTTCCGATAGAAATGAACTTTTTAGATCCAAACCACGGCTTTATTCTCTCTTATTTATATTTGAGTTCTTTACAATTAAAACAATCTTTATACCAAATAAACTAGAAAATAAAGATTAGCTAATAGATTTGATCTTTTAATCAATAATATATTTAGATGTGTGTATTTAAATTAAAAGTTTATCATCATAATACCACGAAGGAATGATTACAATTTTAGAAAGAAAGAAATTTTCTACTCCCTGCCATATTACAAGTATTTCAAAAGGTATTCAAAAATTTTATACAGTAAAAATCTTTATATATTTATATTTATTCAAAAATATTCTACATTAAAAATCTTTATATATGTTTATTTTCAAATAACACCAAAGCTTAAAATTATAGTAAAAATTGTTGTATCTGAAAGATTTTCTAAAAACTATTCTTCAAAAATGAATTGAACATCAAAGCATAAAATTCAAGCAAAATGTTTTTGGTTTTAAGATTCTCTAAAAACTATTATTCAAAAATGAAAGATCCAAGGCAAAGATCGACAAAATTTATACAGTAGTAAAAGTAAAAATTAATACGATCAATTATCTATGACATCAAGCAGAACAAACAACAAAAAAAAACGTTTTTTGTGTTTATTTTTCGTTTTTAAAACAATTTTTTTAATAAATAATAATTTAGAAAAATTTATGTAGAACTAAAACATGTTTTTTTGAGGAGAGAAAAAAAGGCCTTGAAATATTCTGTAACTCTAAATAGAAGTTAGCCTTTTATCCATAAATTTATCGATTATCGCATTAAAGAAATCGAAATCGAAAAATGGATTAGAAAAGGTTTTTGGGAACACTTTACTTCATGGATTCATGCAACCTTACATCATTATTTCCATTTTTCCTGCTTTTGGCTGCCAAAAACTCAAAATTCAAAAAGTTTTTTTTTCTTGTTTGTTGCTGTTTTCGGGCAAAGCGTGCGTTTAATATTTATGAGTGATTTATCACGATATAAAAATAATAATAAATATGCGTCCAGGCTGGCAAGAAGGAGTCGAGCACGCACAAGGAGCAAAGGAGCAGCTGCTGCTGCCTTTTGTTCTCATGCGTAACAAGCACCAAAGAGGACAAAAGGAGCAAATGTCTCCTAGAAGACATGTAAAAAGAGAACAAAATTTTATGTCAAACTTTTACACACAACTAACTAGGGTGAGAGTGTGGAAAGAGAGGGGGAGGGGAAAACTTGAAAAGATTTTTCCGGTCATCTATGATCAACTCTATAAATTACTTTTAATTGGAATATTTTTATATCTCTTTTGTGTCATCAATAAAAATCAACATAAAAGTGACAAAACTTTTTTTTTTTTTGCCATATTCAACTTTAACTTGAGTTAAATTTTAATTAAAAAAAAAAATATACGTTTATTATATTTATTATGGAAAACACATAAAGCGTAACTTTCACTTTGGCCAATGGCCAAACATAAATGAGTTATGCCACGCTCAAGCGGATTTATTTTCACCAGTTTTTACAACTTACAACATTGAACAACTGAACAACTGAACCACTGAACCACTGAACATTAATCAATTTGTGCATTTCTGGTCACTTTTCACAGGGGTCAACATGGGCTACATGGAGAACAACTATTCGAATTCGAACAATGGCGGCAGCGTCAACTCGCAGGACTCGTTGTGGCAGGTGAAAATGTCGGCCGCTGCTGGTGGTGTTGGCGGCGGCGGCGGTGGCGGCCTTGTTGGTGGTGGCATCAACGGCGGCGGCAGCGTTGTCGGTGGTGTCAGCGGTGTGGGCACCCAACAGAGTCTGGTGGTCGGCCAGGCGCCAATGAATCAATATGTGGAACATCAGCCCAACTATGGTTATGACCCATTGACGCATGGCGGTTATGGTGCCGTCGATGACTATGCCCCATATCCACATTTGACAGCCACGCCCAGCCAGGTGGGCGATGAATATCACAATTTGCGCAATAGCCAAAATCCGTCCCGACAGGATTACTGCAGTGATCCCTATGCATCGGTGCAGAAGCCCAAGAAGCGGGTCGATCAGCATTTAGGTGAGTTTCTTACGATAAGTGATCAAATGAATGAATGAATCGAATGGGATTGAATTGGGAATGAATGAGAAAAGTTTTCATCTGAGCATTTGCCTGCTGATTGATAAACTTGCTAAGACGACGACCAAGTTCCTACAATGTTCTTGACACATTAAGCCTGAGAAACAAGCAGCAAAAAAAAAAAAAAAAAGAGTAAGGTTCTGTATTTTTGCCCCATGTCAGAAAACTTTGGCTCAGTTATGACAAGTTAAGTAGAGGAATCTATGAATGAACACTAAATCTCTCCCTTCATGCTAATTATGCTTAGCCAAGAATGTCACAAATAAATTTTGTTTGCCTTCTCTTCTCTCCATTTTCTTTTCGTTTTTGCTGTTTTGTTACTGACATCACTTGGCTTAAAGTCTTTTAGGGGCCACAAAACTTTGTTGCTTGTTGCTTAAAGTTCAGCCAGGCACAGCAGCAGCAGCAGCAGCAGCAACACCAACACCAACAACAACAACAGCAACCACAACAGCAGCAGCAGCAACATCAGAAGGGCATTTTGCCCTTTGGCATCTTTTTCTTGTTATTCTGCTGCTGCTGCTGCTACTGGATTGGGTTGTTGTGGTTGTTGTGCGTGTGTTTTTTTGTGTATGAGTATTTCGGTTTGGTTTGGTTCGGTTCGGTTTGCTTCTGAAATCCATTTTTGCCGCATGGCCTTTTATATGGTTATGTGTATTTTATTTTGGCTTTTTTTTTTTTTTTTTTTTGTTCTACACTTTGCCCAAATTGAGTACATTTCTTTGAATCACAAATTCGTAATGCAGAAAGTACAAAAAGTACATGAAAGTAATAGAATAAATATGAATATATAATCAAGATCGGTCATTAATTATGAACTAAATTCACAGTACATTAGTCAGGATTAAATAAAGTTAGTAAAATATTATTAGATTGCACTTTTTATCAAGAGCAGTTTTATGGAAAAAGAAATTTGTTAAAATATGTAACCCCAAAGTCCCTGCATCCTTAAAATTTCATATAATAAATCACAGAAAGGACAAATAAATTCTAATGAAGTATCAAATCTTAGACGATCCTTTTCCTCTTATTTTTTAAGCTCTTAAATTATTAACTTCAAAGACTTGAATATGTCCAAAGTCAATTATTTTGGCATAAAGTCAAGGAACAAATATAAAAATAAATATTAAAATTGGTGAAATTAATTTAAGTTTAAGTTTTGAAAACTTGTTTGGAATTCATTGAAAATCTTTAGTTCTCAAGGGATGCAAAGCTTGACAGTGAATAATTTATTTATTAGAATGTTAAACAGTTGCAAAAAAAAAAATACTGCATGCAATTAAGCTCAAAAGATATTTACTAAATAAATTAGTTAACAATTTCCACCTTGTTAAAAGGGAATTTCATTAAAGACTTGAGAATTCACTTATTTCTTCTAGTTTGAAAACTTTTCAAAAAGTTGTTTTTTAAACAAAAGACTCTCCATTTGTTTTTTTTTTGTTAGAGTATTAAAACTTTGGCTTGATTGAATTTAGCCTGGCTCAATGGTTTTCATTGTTGTTGCTGCTGCCAATAACACCGCAAGTGTTTTAAAATATTAAATAATAAAACGAAGAGAACAGAGGAAATGGGGAAAACTACAGAGGAAAAAGGAAAGCGGGAATGGCTGTGGCAATGGCTACTGCTGCATGGCCTACGGGTCGTATGCGTAACTATGAAAGAGAAGGAAATACATATATGTATATACATATGTACATATTTATGTTTCTTTTTTCTCTCTCTCTCTCTCTATTTCATATATTGTTTGGTATGCGTGTGCGTTTGTTTCTCTATATATATGTGTGTGTGTGTGAGTGTGTTGTATTTTTGTTATCTTTACGCTTTATGAGCCTCAAAAACCCGACAAAAAATTTTAGTGTTGTTACGGTTTTTATTGCCCCCTCCGAAAAAAGAGAGAAAAAAGGAAGAGTAGAAGCAAGAAAAACAGAAGGATATCTGTCTCTCTTTCTCTCTGCCCTTCTGTATGTTAAAAAATGCAAAAACAACAAATACACAGCCCTCCTTTTAGGGGACCTTTGTTTGCTAAGGTTAAACGTAACCACAAAAAAGTGAAAAAATCATGTTTTTTTCGCCTAAAAAACTAAGAAATGCACAACGAGGAAAAAAACTTGCAAATGCCAAAAACTTCAGGCCACAGCTGTCCAAAACACACACACACACACACACACACACACACACACACACACACACACACACACACACACATGCACACACGAACAACAACAGTAAGCTCAACTTGCATGTCAATAAAATGCAACACTAGCAACAACAAAGCCGCAGCAGGAGCACAGACAGGAAGGGAGGACGAAGAGGAGGTAGCAGCAGCCGGTTCCCCATGAGTGCCATCAAAAGCAAAACCAACTAAAAGCCAAGCAGGAAAGGGTAGAATGGTAGAAAGTGCAAGACTTGAAGAGAGAGAGAGAGAGAGAGATGGGAGCTGGGATTGACAGTGCTACAATATGCAAATACATCTTCATTACATTGATGTCAGCTTATGCACGGCTTGTGTGTGCGAGTGTGTGTGTGTATGAGTGTGTTTAAAAGCTTTTACACTTGCCAAACTCACAAACTGACGAACAGCAGCAACAGCAACAGCATCTCTCAGCTGACTTTTATGCACTGCAAATGCATCCTAGGGCAGCGGCAGTGGTTCGACGGGTATATAGCCGGAAGGAAGTCTGCGGCAGGCGGCAAAAGCTGCGTAAGCAACTTTTTTTTTATCAAAAGAGATGGGGAAACGACTGTGTGTGTGTGTGTGTGTGTGTACGTGTGTGACTGACTGACTGACTGACTGATTGATTATGCAGACTTTTGTGGCAGTTTGCCTTTGTTTAATATACACACACTCACACACATCCACACACACACACACACACAGAGAGTGAGAGAAAGCGAGCTGACTTTAATTCATTCATTAAGCAAAGAGAACAAAAACCACAAAGAAAATGTGATTAAGAAAGTGAGAATACACTAAGAGATAATTTCAGAAGATGATAGTAATCAGCCACGAAAGGATCTGTTAAAATAAAACTAGGCTCTGTTAATAAGGAATTATTTTGATAGATATCGAACAACAAATACTTAAGCTAAATTTTTCATTTGTTTAATAACATTTCTCTATAATTTTTAAGAGAAAAGTTAATTTGAAAATATGTGATAGAACATGTGATAAAGCGTACAGCAAGGATCTTTGAAGTACAACTGGTATAAAAACTAGAGACTAGTTTTCCTTTAACAGATCCTTTCGTGGCTGAATGATAATATCGAACCGCAAGCACTTAAGCTAAATTTCAATTTTTAACCGCAAACACTTAAGCTAAATTTCGATAACATTTCCTTACAATTTTTAGATAATTTATCTTAGATTGAAACCCACTAAACTAAAGCAAAATATAGTTCAATGCATCTAAATACTTTTTACTTAATTTAAATACTTTTCGTGCTTAGTTAAGCTAAATTTTGATAACATTTCCTTACAATTTTTAGATATTATATCTTAAATTGAAAGACCTAAACTAAACAAAATTTAGTTAAATTCCCCTAAATACTTTTTACTTAATTTAAATACTTTTCTTGCATACTTAACTCAATGATATCAAACCGCAAACACTTAAGCTAAATTTCGATAACATTTCCTTACAATTTCTAGATAATTTATCTTAGATTGAAAAACCCCAAACTAAAGGAAAATTAACTTCAATGCAACTAAATACTTTTTACTTACTTAAAATACTTTTCGTGCTAAATTATGCTAAATTTCGATAACATTTTCTTACTATTTATAAATATTTTTTTACTTAATTTTAATACTTTTCATGCTTACTTAACTCAATGATATTTTGAAGCTAAAGTCTATTTCGTCTATTTCGCACAGTGTAGCGACTGCCAATGGGTTTTTAACTTTTATTAATGGATGGCCATGTAAAATGTATAACAAAATCCTTGTAATTAGGTTTCCAAAAATGTTGCAAAACAAAAAAAAAGCACTTTGCAAATATAATCCAACTTTTTGTAGTTATTTTGTAGAAATTTTTCGAAAAAAAGGCTGATAAGCAAATGTATAAATAATTAAGCTTATGTGATTAGAAAAAGAACTAAAAACAAATGCAAATGCACACACACATTTATACTTTTTATCAGGAAAAATATAAATTAAAACTCAGTTTATCAGTTAAATCAGTTTTCCCCAATCCAAAATGGGTGAAAAAAATTGTTGATTTGCTGTGGGAAAATAGTGCAGTTTGCTTTTAGGCTGTTCTTGGCCAAT
Organism: Drosophila sp. 14030-0761.01; assembly: GCA_018150735.1. Lineage (NCBI taxonomy): Eukaryota > Metazoa > Arthropoda > Insecta > Diptera > Drosophilidae > Drosophila > Drosophila sp. 14030-0761.01. The sequence continues at coordinate 2,456,517 of JAECWO010000015.1, forward strand.
AACCGACGAGAAAACTTATTCAAAGAGCCATAAAAACATCTCTCGGACGACACTAACCAGTTCACATAAATCTCATGAAGAGGCAAGGATTTGCCAGGACTGTGAGCAGCATGGCTGAAACTAAACACACACTAAGTGGATTTGAGCCTGCTCCAGGAGGACAGACAAGAGGAAACGAACTGAAGTAGAGAAAGGGGAAGCAGTAGACTTGGGCAAGAAGAAAAGGCAACAATGATAAGCGTGTTGGCTTCCATTTTTCTTCTATGACTGTATGTTTGTCTTGTGTGTGTGTGTGTGTGTGTACGGGGATAAACTCATCTGCAATTTGTTTACTTTCGACATTTTCTGAAAATTTACTAAAAAATGGGTTATTACGAGCTTAGCATAACAAGAAACACCCACACACACGCACACGCACACACAACCTCTGCCCTGGGGCCCAAAAAACAAGAAATAAAAACATTTTGGCATTTGCATGCAGAGCAACAAAAAACCAGAAGGCCGGGCTAACTTCGACCATGCCGAAGTTTGTATACCCTTGCAAGTTCATGCCTTACTCAAAACCTTAAGATGTGAGATCGCAGAATGGAAAGGGTTTTGTTGAAAAACCAGACAATATCTACAACAACTATAGCACAGGCACACATATGCATGTATGTAGATATATGTATGCTGCAGCATGCAATTTTTCCATCTGTTTGTATGACAGCTATATCATATAGTAATCCGATTTTGATCAAATTTGGCAGGATTATAATTTATTTTTTCAAAGCAAATAAGCTTAGCTAAGTTTGGTGATAATCTTGCAATTGAAACAAAAAAAGTTTAAAATTAAAAGCAAAACTATATTTGGTCCGATTGTTCCTATGGGAGCTATATGATATAGTAGTCCGATCTTGATCAAATTTGGCACGGACGTATAGATGTATAGTAAACTGCCAAATGTTAAGTTTTATAACAATCAAATGAAAAACAACAAAGTTATTGATCTAAAACTCTATTTTCGACCGACGGGTTCTATGGGAGCTATATGATATAGTTGTCCGATCCGGATGAATCCGAGATATACAATGCCTGCAGTATATACAAGACTTCGTGCAAAATTGCAGCTCTGTAGCTATAGCGGTTTAGGAGGAGAAGCTGTTGATCCAGACAGACGGACAGACGGACAGCCGGACAGACGGACAGACGGACAGACAGACGGACAAACGGATTTGAACTCGTCTTGTCATGCTGATCAAGAATATATATACTTTATATGGTCGGAGATGACTCCTTCTATGCGTTGCACACTTCTGACCAAAATTAATATACCCTTTTTGCAAGGGTATAAAAAAAGAAAAGAATAAAACAAAAGGCAGAAAAAAGATAAAGTCCAACAGTGCGTATGCTTAACGCAAAAACGATTAAGTTGTTGAGTTGAGAGAAGAGAAAGAGAGATCGAATATGGAAATTGAAAAACAGCAGACAAAAACTACAACAACAACGACAACAATAGAGGCAGAAGGTGTATAGTATAATGGTAGGCGTGGCACACCCACACACACACACACACACAAAGTTATGCGCATAATATCTAGCTCCAGCTCACGTATTGGCCATAAAATACACAGGAAACGAAGCAAACCAAACCAAACTAAACCAAACCAACACAACACAAATCTTTGAACAGTTGAAAATCTAAAGAAAATAGTGCAAAAAAAAAAGGAAAAGGGAAAAAGGATACGCTGGCTTTTTGCCTTGTTCCCATTCCCACTGATTTCTTTTTTCCTTTTTTTTTTGGGTCAAGTTTATGCAGATGTCGATTTGGATGAGGAGAGAAGCGACAAACGCGCTTGGAAAATTTTCACACAGCCAAAAAGAGAAAACGAGTCGTTGGCGGAGAAGTAGGGAGGAGCGGGGAGCAGAAAGCAGGGAGACGAAGAACGAAAGGAATATGTTAAAGAGCAGTTGTTAAAAAGGATTTACGTTTTACATTTTCTATGCCATGTGAAGAGGTCGCCAAAGCAGCAGGCGAATGGAGTGAGGGCGGCGTAACATAGTGAGTGGGGGAGGGGGGGGGATGGGTTTCAGTTCACACATTGGTATTTGGCCAGAAAAAGCATTTCGATTCAACGGTTTTTCTTTTCGTCGTCGTATTTTTTGTTCGTTTTTGAAATTCAAATTCCAATAAATTTTCCAACGATTTGGCACACAAAAGCGTGTAGAAACGAAATGCAATCCTTTTGCCAAGGATTTCGACTGCTGCTGCTGCTGCCGCTGCCGCTGAATTTAAATATGCAACAATTTGTAACACCCAAGCAAAAAATCATCTACCCTTTGATTATAAATTAATGTCCACGTGCAATGTGCGGACCAAACCATCAGTCGTCGACTCTTTCTCTCTCTGGGCGGCCGGGTCAGCCGCAGGGTCTCTGATTTTTGGTTTGTAGCTCACAACAAAAGAAAATCCTTGTTATAATTAATTTTTTAACTGCGGCTCTTCTCGTTAGTTGCACGTTAAAAGCATTCAGCTGGCAAATTGAAAGAATTGTGGGAGAAATAAAAGCAAACCTTTTGCAAATGTCAACCAAAATTACACAATTGAAGTTTCAAGAATAAAATGGGAAATAACGAAGCGGAAAATCCTTTAAAAAACACATTACAATCAAAGTATTTAAAATATTAAGTAATAGAACAAAACTAGCCTATTGAAACTATTATAATAGTTTACAATTAAATCATAAAGTAGAACAATTTTTATCTGAAAGATCTATAATTAGTTTTCTAATCGTTTCTACGTTTCATTTTCAACACTCATGAAAGATTTTAGAGTTTATTTTATAATCTAATTGAAGTCTATTTTTAGGTAAAGTAATTTTTAAAAAAACCTGTTTAGGAATATGAAAGCTGAATAAAGATGATTAATGCTGGATTAAAAGTTGCAATTAAATTATACTCAATAAATAATTATTGTTAGATAAATAGTAAAATTATGAAACATCTCGGGAATATTTAATAAAATTCATAATCTTAACTCGAGAATGACTTTTCTAATCGTTTCTACGATTAAGTTTCAACATTCATAAATGATTTTATGTTGATTTTTTAAAAACCTGTATTAAAAGTTGCAATTAAATTATAGTCAATAAATAATAGTTGTTAGATATTTTTAGGCAAATTATGAAACATTTCGCGAATATTGAATAAAATTCATAATCTAAGTTCGACAATGATTTCTAAGGAAATATAATAGTTTGTTGATATTTCATATATGTATTTTGAATCACTTTAACTATATCTTTCTTTAAAATATTCATTGAATTTTTAAATTGAATTCTATGAATTTATTGAATTCTATTAAAGGGAAAAGTTGAATCGCTGATTTTACCTCAAGTTATATTGAATTCTATTAAGTTCTAAGGGAAGTTGAACCGCTGATTTTACCTCAAGCTACTAACCAAGTTAAGCAACAAAGTTTTCACTTCATCTTTGAAAATTACTAATAAGCGATGTCTTGAAAGTCTGTGTGTGTGTGTGTGCTTGTGTGTGTGTGAGTAGGGTGTACATTCTCATTTTCCAGCTAGTTATTAAGTATTTGTAATATTAAGCTAACTTTGCCATATTCTCTTCTCACATGTCTTGCCTCTGCTACGCTTCATGCAAATCATTGTATTTTATAAAAAAAAAAACATAAAATCTGTTAAATATTTCGTTAACAAAAATCAATAGCGGACATCATACAGGATGTTACGCTCTAACGGAGCGCGCAGGTTGAAGTAAGTTTGCCGATGAAAACCAGAGACCAGAAAAGCAATGATGATATCCAAATTTTGAATTGCCAATTTTCGTTTTCTACCATTTTCCACACCATTTTACTTTGACATGCCACGCCCCGCGTCCTTCCTTTACACCACCTCCCCGCCATCACACACATTACCTCTCATTGTGTGTGTTTGTTTGTTTTCGTTTGGTTTTCCGTTTTTGGATGGATTAGTATTATGTTTTTAATTGTTTTAGCATGATTTGCAACTTTTGCAAAGTAAATTTTCATTTAAACTAATTTAAAAAAACTTTTTGTTTCTTTCTCCCTCTCTCGCTCTCGATAGATTCACCATATCACGACGTAAGCGGCCTGCCAAATCCTTATAATATGGATCACATGGAACAGGAAGAGGTGTTGCCCCAACAGCATATGTCCCTCAGCTATGATGACAGTTTCGAGGGTGAATATTCCACAACGCCGAATGCCAGAAATCGTCGCGTTATACGCGAGATAATTGTCTAGAATCAAAATCATCAGCATCATTATAATCATCATCATCATAATTATCACTCGAATGCACTCGAATCATTCAACATAAATGACGGAGTAAAACAGGCATCAGTTAGCAAGGAAATCCACAGCACTTAATTATATCCCTCTCTCTCTCCCACTCTCTCTTATCATCCATGTCATCCATATATATATATATGTATATCATCCATACCCAAGTCTAATCTCATTCAACGAAAATGGAATCAAACTGAAATCTCAAACGATACAACATTTATTTTCAACTTTGATTGAAATGTGGCCATTTTTTGATAATTATTTTTACTTTTTTTTATCTCTTTGTTTTATATAAGTAACGAAATATAAGAGTTTTATAATAATATATAGTAGTTGATGGGGGCAGTTAGATACATACGTATCTACGAGATACGAACGTGTGTTGAGTTTTATTGGCAACGAATGATATATAGAATTCTATGTGTATGTTTGATATAAGGCTAATCAGAGTTCCAATTTCATCATTTTGCTCTAGTTAAGGCCGTGGCAGCACTTTGTTGAACCACACACACACACACACACATCACTCACTCACCCACACAAACACAATCACATTCAAGCACTAAATGTTACGATCTTCTATATATTAAGGGCAGTAGTTAATAATGGTCCCAGTTGCAAATCAAACTTTAAGCTATCTCTTAAAGAAATCAGTAAACAAAAAATAAGGCAAAAACCGATAAACACAAAATCTCAACCGTTCATTTTAGTGACATAAGCAAAATGTAGTCCATAAGTTAAACGTCGGGGTCACCACAAGTCCCCAAAATATATGCAACAAAAAAAAAAAAAACAGTAAGACCTGCCACAAGAAAAAAAAATATAGAAAAACCACAAAAAATTACCTTAATTTTAAAACAATTTTTAAATAAATCTGAAAAACAAAAAAAAAAAAATAAACGTTGCTTTAAGTAAGTTATATATATATGCAACAAGAAAAGAAAAGAACTAAAAAAATTATTACAAATAATTAAAAAAAAAAACCAATACGAAAACAAAAACGAAAAACTTCGAAACAAAAACTTTAAATTGAAAACTTTAATTTAATTTCAAAAATTATACTTGTTTTTTTTTTGTGTGAGAGCTTTCTGTTGAAATTTCAAATTTTTTATAACAACAATTCATTAAGTTTTAGTTAAAAAAATCCTATATTAAAAATCAATGTGTTTTTTCCTCTCTGTGTTTATTGTATTTAAGTGTTTCGTTTAACTTTCGTTTGTTCTTTTGACAAAGGAAATATTGGTTCCAAATTCTGCTATTCTTTTTTCGTATTAGCCACTAAGAATTTAATTGTAAATACATGTGTAATTTGTATATATTTACTTCGATATGCAAAGTAAATAAGCAGCGGCACTTAACATTTAAACAAACAAAAAATTGTAGTTAATTTTAAAACAATTTCCAAACCATAAAACAAAATGCAAGGAAGTGTTTAAAAGCAAAAGCAAGAAAAATAAACAAAAATATACCAACTTATTTAAGTGCATCAAAAGTTAATGTGAAAAACAAACAAAAAACAAAAATTAAGGCAAATTAAAGCATGAAATCTTTATTATATAATTATACACTTAAAGAAACTGATAAGCGTATGTATATATACATACAATATATACATACATATACAACTACTTATTATTTGTAAATAAGTAAAAGAAATACAATTTTTAATTTCTAAAATCGAGAAACTGAAACAAAAATCCATTAAAAATATATTTCCAAAAACAAAAAAAAAAAAGAACTTACATTTTTTATTTAGCAACAAATATTTATGTGTATATTGAGAAAAAAAAAACCGGATAAATATTTTGCCATTTGACTGACAGACAGCTAAAACATCAACTGACAAAAGATCTCGGAAGCGAAATTTGCCCCAACGAATTTCACATACCCTTGCAGTGCATATTATCTTTGGAGATAGTTCGTTGATCTGAAAATGGACTCAAATATTTCTCGACAGAATTACAAGTAGAAAAATAAAAGGCTTTGAATGCTTTATCTTTACTTTCATCAGAGCAGATCAATTGTCTATATGCATAGCATACTTTTTGGGGCACCCAAACGTTTTGACCAATTTGTTAATACCAATCTGCAAGGGTATAAAAACGACACGAAACGAGAGAGAAATATTTATTTATTTTGCCTTTGGGGCAATTCAAATAAAACACTTTGTTAAACTATTTTGTATGCATTTGTGATTTGTTTCATTTGAACGAGAACCGAACCGAAATGACAGGAGAAAGGCAACAACAAAATTTAGCTAAAATATTTATGCATACACACGTTCACAAACAGTCACAAACACACTCACACACACAAACACAATATTTTTTTATTCTGTTTAACAACAACAACAAAAAATGAAGTGAAATGAAAAGGAAACGTAAAAATAAAGCGAAAGCAAAATCATTTGTGACATCAAAAAACAAAAAAAAAGAGAATTTAAATTAAATGCCATGCGTTTTGATTTGCCAGGGGAGAAGGAGGAAGGAAAAAAAAAACGAGATCGTGGGCGTTAGGTGGTGGGCGGTGGGTGGTGGGCGTTGGCCGGTGAGTTGGCGTCGTATGGCATTAATAAGAAGCAGCAACGGCTGCGGCAGCAGCACCATCAGCAGTGCATTGCTGTTGCATAATGTGCCATGTTTAAGTTGATTGGCACAAAATTTATAGCATGCAATTTGACTTAAGTGGCAATGCAGTCGACGGCAGCGGCAATGGCAATGGCAACGGCAACGGCAACAGCACCGGCATCGCCGGAAGTAACACGACACTGACATTTTAATTTAATGCCGTGCACAGGAGCTGCAACAGGAGAGAGTGCCACTGCCACAGCCAATTCTTTTGCAGTTTTGCGTAAGCAGCAGCAGCGGCAGCAGCCACTTTGACTAACGTTGACAGCCCCCCAAGACGAAGTGGGGCGTAAACGGGGCTGAGAAGCAAGTGACTCAAGTTGGCAACTTGGCGGTTATTTTAACCAATTGCTTGACTAAGTGCCTGAAATCAAATGCTCAAATAAAATTACACTGCAAGGCGAAGTTAATAATTTTCAATCGGATCACACTGTGCATTGGTCAGTGGGGAAGAAAACTTGGCAGTTATGCTAGGAAAAGTTTATGTAAATATATCAAATTTCCATGTAGATGACCTGATCAACTCTTCATATGCTTAGCATACTTTTTTGGGCATACGACATGACAATATGTATTGCCACTCCTGAGGATTTCAGTTGTTATTCAAATTGTTAATTTGAAATTCATAAATCTTAAACTATAAAATCAGAAAGATATAATCAAAGAAATAAACTATGCTTCAAAACAGAATATACACTTTGATATTTGAAAGGAAGAAAAGCATAATAATAATGGTAAATATCAGGTAATACTTCCAGAAGAAACTTCGATTTTTGGGAGTAACAAAAACATAATAATAATGGTTAATATCAGGTAATAATAATACGATTTTTAAGAGAAATAAAAGCATAATGGTTATATATAAATATCAGGTAATAAAACAAATATGTGACAATAATTAAAGCCATTTTAATAACCGATATATTGATGGAAGGAACAAGGACAAAGGTTTGCACAGCTGAGCAAACGCTTTTACTTTTATAGAGAGGATGACAGATTTGTAAAGTCTCTTTATCATTCGTATGTATAAAGATTGAATTGGATCTGCATGGCTTCACTCACAGCAAACTTAAATGTTAATACATTCAATATGAGTTGGAGCAAACTTAAAAATTAATACATTCGAATTGAGTTGGAGTGAATGAGTGTCCGGCAGACAATGATTAGACATTCGAATGTATTCAAAACGCAACATTCTCCATATCACTCTGCATTTTTCTTATTTTTTTCGTTTGAATGTTGTGCGAGTGATTCGTATGTCAGCTCACAAAATCATTCTCATTCAATTCATTTTGAAAACCACTTCATTCGAATATATTTTATTGTTATTCATGGAGATAATTGATAATAACGACTACTTGGAAGACTTATTTTTACTGCATACGGATCGGACGACTATTAAAATTTTCTTTTCTTTGATTCTAAGATTGATTTATTTTTTTCACCCAAACTTAGAATTTTAATGAAAAACATTATTAAGGATAACTTTTTCTTATATTTTCAAAGCAGTTTTAAAGACATATGTTGAAAAATAAAAGAATTTTC